>OU015757.1:54843420-54875056 GCA_907169655.1 Acomys percivali
TGTGTGTGTGTGTGTGTGTGTGTGTGTGTGTGTGTGTGTGTGTGTGTGTGTGTATCTCTGTCTCTGGGTAAATGTCTGTATTTCCTCAGATTATGGGATGAGATGAGAGCCATTCTCAAACCTTTCTAGTTCTTTCTGAATTCTTGCTGGCTGGCTCAACTCAGCTGTTCTGGCCTAAACTCCTCTCCAAGCTGACTGTTTCCAACTGTATAAACAATTTTTTTTATATGCCACCCAGTTTATCAAAACCTGTGAAATGAAGCTTTAGTATTTCCAGTTTTATAAGTAAGTATCTTGTATCATACAGAAGGTCCAGGAGTATGATTCAGACGAGCATGCACGAGAGCCTAGATTACATCCCTAGCATCGACCCCCTCCCTGACCCACAACACCAATGGCTTCAAGTCCCAGGCTTCCCTTCAGTACTTGTGTGACCTTTGGAGTGTTTGCTAACCTCCAGAGCTGAATTTCTCTACCTAAAATGGAACTAACAAAAGCTCCTTCACACGTGGCACCTGAGAGGGTTAAGTCAGCGCAGCAGCATGTTAACTGAGTGTTAAAACTAATTTCAACCCCATCTTTGATTCTTTTTTTTAATTAATTTATTTATTTATTAATTTATTCATATTACATCTCAATTGTTAGCCCATCCCTTGTATCCTCCCTTTCTTTCCTCCCTCCCGTTTCCCCCTCTACTCCCTTCCCCTATGTCTGTGTCTATAAAGCTGACACCCAAAAGCTCGGAAAGCAGATCTTTCTCTTCCACTGATTGTATCCAATTCTCTGCTGCCACAAACTTAGCACCTAACGGCAACGTGGATTTATTATGCAATCGTTGTTTGGGTCCTAAGTGTGAGATGCACCTTCCTTGCCTAACACCGAGATGGCAAAAGAAAGCTGCAGTCCTTTCAAGACTCAATATGAACCCATTTCCTCATCTTTTCTAACTTCTAGAAGCTACTCCCGTCCCTTGGCATGTGGTCTCTTCCATCTTCAAAGCTAGTAGTGGTGGCTTGGGTCCTCCTCCCACAGAACGCCACCACAACTGTTACACCATTGGCTTCGCCTGCCTCTCTAACTTGACCTCCCCATCTCAATTTAAAGACCCTCATGATTATATTGGGTGCAACCAGGTAATCCAGGAGAAGTGCTCAACTCTCAAATCAACTGGCTGAAACCCTTGATTCCACCTGCTATCTTCACTTCCTTGACCCTTTTACACAAGTCATGAATTTTGATACAAGCATACTTGGAAAGGGTAACTTTTCCCTAGTAAGCTGCCAGTAAGCCTTTGTGGTAGCAAAACATGATGTGAGCTGTTATTACTATTTTTTCAGACTTTAGTTTTCTCTAATAAATGCAAACATTCCCCCAAAAAAATGTTTTACCATTTCCCTCTCCTCCTCCTCCTCCTCTTCCCCTCCCCCTCCCCTCTCTCTCTCTCTGGTTTTTGGTTTATGGGTTTTGGTTTTCGAAGACAGGGTTTCTCTGTGAAGCCTTAGGTGTCCTGGACTCACTTTTTAGACCAGGCTGGCCTCGAACTCACAGAAATCTGCCTGCCTCTGCTTCCCTGAGTGCTGGATTGCACCTGGGTATCTCTTAATATAATCAAGATGACTCATAACTAACTGTAATGACAGTAAGTAATATACATTCTCTGAATTGCATTTCTAAACTCCAAAAAATTCAGAACTCTGAAATACATTCAGCTAGCCCAAAGGATTTCAGATCTAACATTAAGAAATTATGGTTGTTCTTAATATTGTCATCATCTTGTCTGAAAGGGAAGAGAAAATGCTCTGTGGTTGCCAGGGCTAGCAGATCATGTTCACAATGTCAATACCAAAGGACCTGCAGAAAGCACAGAAGACCAGATGTCAGAGCAGATACATATACAGCCCTTGCAATTCTTTGTTTCTTTCTGTGTATCCCTAGGATAAACTATTTACCCACTGTGGTTAAACAATGTATTTCTCTCCCTTGCCTTAGAAGGGTTTGAGTTCAGTATAAAAATACTCAGAATCATTAAAGGGGTTTTTTAAAATTCATCATGTAAATCTCCTGTCACTGGGCCTGGTATACAGTGCACACTCAATAAATGGTGTTCCGCTCCCAGCTGCTCTGCTCAGGAATCGCCTTCACACCTAACACCTATGACTTTCTTTGTGAGATTCCTGAGCTTAGTTGCAAATGTGTTGATTCACTGAAAGAGAAAGCTTTGGAGTTTTCATTTAATTTCATTTGTGCTTTTATCCTGATCTAACAGCAATGATGGCAAAATCCATGCCTGGCTGCTAATTCAACTGCTAAGGCTTTCACATTACTGGCACCTTGTGTCTGTGTTCCACAGGTGCAGGAAGCTGTAAGTGACTCAGCAGCTTACAATGCTTTGTGGGGGTACCCTCCTAGGCTTTATCACTGTCTACACCTTGCTTCTGGTCTCGGCACATGACCTCTTTCATCCTGATTTTCTTTCCCAAGTAAACACAACTTTCACTAAGAGGAATGTTCTACAGAAGGTGGAGAAATAGAAGTGAGGCCCAGATACATGGATTCAAAGATCTGAGATGCCGTTCCTTCCTTGAGCACTCGCTGCCTCCCAAATATTCTTCTGGGAGCTACAAATGCAACTGCCAGCCAGACGAGCCCAGCTCCTGCCGTGTAGATTGTACAGATGAGCCCAGGAGTTGTGAATTCATTACAGTCGATGTCTCAAAGCTTTCATTACAAACTGAAGTGATAGCAAGAAGGAGAAGGTGCAGAGGATCTAAGTCTGGGGATCCCAGTGATGCTTAACATGCCACGCAGTGGCATTGGCTACAGGATGTAAAAGAGCCAAATGGCCTTTAGCTTCCAACAGCTCTTGCTATATGAGATGCGGATGAGCTTCCTCAGCATTGTCACCTAGAAATTCATCTTGGAAGTGGTCATACATGTCATGTTCACTTCTGATCAGAATATACACTCGATGTCAGATAACAGATACACTTTGCAAGCATGCTAAGAAGATTCAATGAGACATTATTGGTTACTGTTATATGTCTATGAATCTAAGTCACGTAAGAAACATTCATAAAATGGTAGATTATATCTGAAATATGTACAAAGGAAAAATAACACATCGACACTGAGGCTTGAGGACATGTGAAAAATCTTTGTAGGAAGGGCAATTAAGGTAGGGAAGAAATTAGTAGCTAGACCTAGTGGTTCAGATTGAGTTGAAACTGTTAGCAGAAGTAACTGCTAATCAGTAAGAACTTAAGGACCCCAGCACTCCTTAATCTGGGAACTAAGATACCTTCCTTCATACTGCTCCTCCTTCTAAAACATGGCCCTTGACGAAAGTGGCCAGACCTCTTGTCACTTGGTTCCTATTCTAGGTAACAAGAAGGGAGAGAAGACAGAAAGGGGGGGGGGGAAGGGCTCACGCTAATTGTCTTGAAGGAAGTTATCAGAAAGCCAAAACATTAATAGCTCTATTAGCATCTCTTAGACCAAAACAGAATAACATGACCACACCTGGCTGCAAGAGAAGCCAAGAAATAGTCTCTATTCTAGGAATCCATAGCCTAGGATTGGGGAGTGTTTCTAAGGAGGAAGGAGAGGATGGAAACTGGGGAAAGCAAATGCAGAGTAGGCAACAGGGGTAACGTCTTACTGACCTGGGCATCTTCCTTGTTACCTCTTAACTTGGAAGGTTCTCTCTGGGCTCATTCTTACACTAAGTAATAGCCTCCATTCATGAGTGCTTTTCATTTGCCTGGGATGCTTTCCGGTATTTTTAATCACCAATGTAATTCTACATTTGATTGTGATCTAAGACAAGGTTTACCCCCCACCATTGGCCCATATCTCAACTTCTATTATATCCAAAAATTTTTCCTGTTATTTTCTGAAAAAAAAAAACATATATAACATGTTATATATAAACATATAAAAATGCATTGCTTGAATTGGTCTGAACATTGTTCCATCTGTATAAACTGTAATACCTTAGACAAGTCACCTGTGCTCTCTGAACCTTCGGTTCCACTAACACCACATGGGGATAAGAACAATCACCTCATGATGGTGCAGGAGGATGAGAGGAGTTCTGGTATGTGGCAGTGGTCTACGGAAGAAAAAAAAAAAAAAAACCAATCCTGTTGGTTAACAAGAAAAGAGAATTAAAGCTGTTTGTGGGAAGTGTTACCTCCCGAAAGAACAAGAGATTCTGTCTCTTCTCTCTCATCTTTCTTTCGCAAAGCCAGAAGAGCCAACAGTTCTTAAAATGTATTTACAAACTGCAAATTAATATGGGAGTTGAGCAAGAAGAACTTCCTTCAAAGAGAAAGGCGATCAAGAGAGGCCAGAATGCCCCTGCACTGCTGATCACAGCAGAACGAATGCCAACAGCAGAACCCAGATCATCGAAGGCAATGAGTCACTATACCTGGCAAGGAAACAAGACCTCAGCCAGACGCCAGTCAGAGCTAAACATTGTGGCTCCTGGGAAAGCACCAGGTGACTTCCTGTAACTGTGACCAACCCAAAGATGACCCCTGTCCCCACATAGGGAGCCAGACACACGGGACTGCTGATGGTACTTAAACAGTAACCGCATCTGCTCAGAGTAATCATATACCTGAAAGAACTCCAAATGTGCTTCACAAGTTGTCATCAAATAAACACTTTTGTTTCTTTTGCTACAAAATGATGTGTTTATGCTAGGAAATGCCTAAAGCATATATGGATGCTTTAATGATAAATTTAAATTCTAATTACAACTCCTGTCAAGAAAGAGAGCATTGCAGTACCCCGGAAGCATGCCATAGGCTGGCAATCTCTTTCCCTCCTGGAAATGATAATTATTCTTGTTCTTCTTAGCTATATTCCCTCCTTATTTAGGTTAGCAATAATACACATCCTACACAATGTTGTCTACATCTTATTTTTTCTTGTGCATGGAATCATATGTATTTTTTGTGATTTTTTTTATTTAAACTTTTTAAAATTAATTTATTCTTGTTACATCTCAATGGTTATCCCATCCCTTGTATCCTCCCATTCTCCCCTCCCTCCCATTTTCCCCTTATTCCCCTCCCCTATGACTGTTCCTGAGAGGGATTACCTCCCCCTGTATATGCTCATAGGGTATCAAGTCTCTTTTCAGTGACCTGCTGTCCTTCCTCTAAGTGCCACCAGGTCTCCCCCTCCAGAGGACATGGTCAAATGTGAGGCACCAGAGTACGTGAGAAAGTCATATCCCACTTTCCACTCAAGTGTGGAGACTGTTCTGCCCATTGGCTAGATCTGGGTAGGGGTTTAAAGTTTACCGCCTATATTGTCCTTGGCTGGTGACTTAGTTTGAGCAGGACTCTATTTATTCTTTTGTACTTTGTTCCTTCTGGTCAGCATTATGTATGTGACCCTACAATATTCATTATTAAAAGTATATGACATCTAAAATTTGATTTAATTGGCATTGTGTGTTTTACTAAGCTTTCTATGTAGTTCTGATTTATAGTCAATTTATTCATATATGTGATATATATATATATATCACAGTGTATTTGCTCATTCTATCATTGACACATGTGTATTATTCATCTAAAGCTCAGGCGTTTTTCAGATGCAAGGTCTGAAAGTTTATCAATTATGCTATCCAGTCCTTAAGCTCAGGAGTTTAAAGTTGGTGAGTACTATAAAGATTTTTATAGAGTGTTTTTAATAGACAGGAGTCTCTCATATATACGTGCTTGCGGGGAAGTAGCAAAGGCATCATGTATATGTGCCATCAGTAACACATGACGACTGAAAACAAGTTCAGCGGTTCACCAGTTTACAGTTACACTACTAACATATGAAAATTCTCTTTACTCCTCATTCTTGCCAACTTTTATTATTATTTCAGACATTTTAATTATTGCTCATCTGAAAGGTTGAACATTTTTAAGCTTTCTAACTTAAAATCAAAGTTAACTATTGTGCAGCATGGACGTACATGCCTGTCGTCTCAGCACATGGGAGGCTGAAACATGGAGATAACTGGTTCAAAATCAGACTAAACAGTGTTTGAGATCCGATCTCAAAAACAAGTAGGTAGAACCAAAAATCACCCATTAGTGAACAGAACTTCAAATATGAAATCAGTTTTACAAATACAGGCAAGCATTGCTTAACAGCAGGGACTGGAAATACATTGGGGTGACTACATTGTCAGTCAATTTTAACATTATGGGAACACATTATTTGCCCAAGATAAAATGGCCATAACATTACTAGGTAATATAATTTTATGAGACTAAAGTTGCATTTGTAGTCCATCTCTGATTGGAATGTTATTAGGCGGGAGGTGGGGGGTGGGGGTGGAGAGTAGAGCGATAGCTCAAGGATTAAGTGAATTGGTTGATTTTCCAGAAGACCTGGGTTCAATTCCAAGCAGCCACATGGTGTCTCACAACTGTCTATAACTCCAGCCCCAGAAAATCCAACATACATGTAGGCAGAATACCCACTCACATAAAATAAAAACAAAGGTTAAAAATATTTTAATGTTATGCATAATATGACTGGATATTATGTAACAGTTTTTCTTGGAGTAGGGTTGATACAGGAAAGCATTTGGAGTCATGGAAAAAAAAAGAACAAAAGATCAATATGACTAGAATATAGAAAGCAAGGCATAGTATTCTACAAGATGTCGAAGAATGAGACAGGGACAATCAAGGTCCTTGTAGACATGCTAAAGGAGTTTTAATTTCATTCCAGAGGAAATAAAAAGCCAATGATAGGTTTTAAGCACGAAATTTACATGATGCTATTTCTATATTTGTATGTTTAAACTATTTCAGGCACAGATTTTCTTCTAGCTGTAATGAGGTTTTCAGATGTTTCAGACCAATGTTTCCACTTAAAGCAACTATAAAAAGCTTGATAAAGCACAAAAGCCACACACCCCTTCCAGTAGGTATCACAGAGCTGTTAGAACACTGCGATGTCAGCACTAAAAGCACTACAGGAGACAGGAAGGTAGGTGAAAATCCCCCTTGGCTCATTAGCCAAAATTTGGTCAGACCTAAAGGGCTGGGGATCCAGAAAAGAGCCTATACTGGGAGATGCTTTTAAGAGTCAGAAACACCAGGAGAGTTTTTGGCAATGTTCTGGGACCAGCAAGACAAAAATAAGAGACTTGAGAGGCCAAGATCCCAGCGAGAAGGGAGGACCAGAAAACCAGGCGAGCACTAATCTGGCATTCCTCTCAAGACATTTGCTGAATTCTCACCAAGGAGAGCAGGCGGCTAAGAAGTTGCAAAGCTCCCAAACCAAAAGTTTTCAGTGGGAGTTTTGACAGTCCTGTGGTTCTCAAGAGATTAAAATACAAGTAAGTCAGAGAGAGAAGTTACTGAGAATGCTCAAATCTCTGAGCTGAAATCCTAGGAAAGCTACAACCTAGAAAGGGGGCATCTGCCAGCGGTGGCACGTCATCAGAAAAGCACTGACTTACGGGGACAGCCTGTGATAGCTCACTGTCAACTTGACTGGATTTAAAATCACCTTGGAAACATTTTTCTGGTTGTGTCAAGAAAGTGTTTGCAGAAAATTTTAACTGAGAAGGAAAGTTCCTCTGAATGTAGTCAGCATCATATCATGGGCTAGAACACAGGGTTTAATAAAAAGAAGAGAAGCTGAGCAACAGAGCTCACCTGTGTCCTGACTGAATGTAAGGTCACCAACTGCACCATGACCTGAGAGCATGATTTCCACACACCGGTAAATTTGATCCCCTCAAAGTTAACCCGTTCTCAGGACTTGGGAGATGGCTCAGAACCTGCTTTCCAAAGATATCCAAGGAGCTGAGTTCAGGCCTCCAGCACCCAGGTTAAAAAAAAGGGGGGGAGGGGAAGCCAGGTGTGGTGGCAAGTGTCTGTAATCCCAATGCTAAGGAAGCAGGGAAGTGTGGCTCCCTCAGGCTTGCTCCTCAGCCAGCCTAACCAGCTGGTGAGCTCCAGGTTTAATGAGAGACCTTGTCTCAAAATAAAGCAGTTTTCCTTTGCATTGCTTTTCTTCTGGTATTTGGCCACAGCAACAAGAAAATTGGCAGCAGGAATGCAACTGTTGCCATGATAAATTTGACCATGTGTTTAGTCCTGGGCCCTTAGAACTAATCTGCAGGGCGAATGGGAGAGTCTGGAGCTTCAAGTTACAGAATCCATCTATCTAAGATGCTGTAAATGGAGTTCAGTGGACCATTCCTGTAAGAGTCTGGAAGACCAGAATGCTAAGAGAACTGTGGACAGTGGACGCCTCCGTTCACGGGGTTTCCGGGTGGAACAAGGGTTCTATCAGGACCTAGGCTAGAGAGCATGCATGCTCTATTCTGGTGGTGTTCTGCCATGTCCTGAGAATGTGAACTAAGATGAGTTTTAAAGATAATCGACTAATTTGTTTGCTAGAGGAAATGCCAAGACAGAATAACTCACAGACTGAGACATGGTTATCAGTTACCGCTCTTATCCAGGTCTGCAGTGAGCGAGAATAAATGAAGCAGAAATATATGAAAGATGTGTGCCCGTTTGGTGAGGGACAAAGCATGCGAGGGCGGAAAATTGTGAAAAATGAGAGTGCTGAGAAATAAGCTGTAGTTGTTGAAGTGATTAGTGCTGTAATGGGAAAACTCTCAGTCTGCACTAGGACAATAGAAAGGCCCTCTACAGGCAAGACCCCACCCATTGAATAATACACTGTAGTAACGCAAGTATATTTAAAAGGTCAGAGACTGAACAGAGAAGGGCTTTTCTGTTCCAAAATAGTCATCTAGCGAAGCGGTTTTCCCAGGGTCAGCCTCAAAGGCATGCAAGGGCTGCTGAAGTATGGTCCCAGGGGTCCAGGCTACATCTCAAGAGGCACTGTCTTATGCATGGTATTGATTTTTCAGGCATGAAAGGTACAAGAGGGAATGAGGTCTCGAGGGCTTTCACAAAGGTTCCAGAAAGCAAATAAGGTCTGGCAATATGTAGCAAAGTTGGATTCCCCGCAAGAAGGCCTAGGAGACCATTTCATTAAGCTAGGAAGGTGAAACTAAAGTGGAAATAGAGACTCTAGAATTTTAGAGACGCCAGAAACATGGGGCATCCACTAAGGAAATCTAAAAGCACAGAGGAGAGCTGACCTCCTCTCCTCAAACCAAAAAATAAGAAAAAGGAAAGAAGGAAGGAAAGAAAGAAAGAAAGAAAGAAAGAAAGAAAGAAAGAAAGAAAGAGAAAAGAAAAGAGTCTATATGTGCTATCTGCCACATACCTCACATAATGGGAAGAGCAGACCTACATAAGGCTGTTGGAGCCCAGGTGATTCCATCATGAGTCCCAAATGGCAGATATGGATCTACAGGGTTTGGTGTTTGTCCTGAATGGTTTCAATCTTGTTTTGATCTGATCTTTGTTATGGTTCTGGTCCTTACTATCCTCCCATTCCTCCCTTTTGCCATGTGAATATTCACTATCTACCATTGTATACTGAAAGCATATGCAGTGGTGGTGGTGGGGTGATGGCAGTGGTGGTGGTAGTGGTGGTGGTGGTGGTGGTGGTGATGGTGATGGTGGTGGTGGTGATGGTGTGGTGCTGGTGTGGTGGTGGTAGTGGTGGTGGTGGTGTCGTGGTGGTAGTGGTGTGGTGGTGGTAGTGGTAGTGGTGGTGGTGGTGGTGGTGTGTTGGTAATGGTGGTGGTGATGAGGTGGTGGTGGTAGTGGTGGTGGTGGTAGTGTGGTGGTGGTGGTCGTGGTGATGAGGTGGTGGTAGTGGTGGTGGTGGTGATTAATATGCAAGCATAGTTAAAATATTCCTTTGAGTTTCAGAATATACTTTGGACTTTTGAATATTGTTGGAAATGTTAAGTCTGTAAAGACTTTTAGAAAGGGATCAAATGAATTTTGCATTAAGATAAAAATTAGTCTTTAGGAGCCAGGAGTAGAATGTTATGATTTAAGTGATATATTTGGATATTGAATTTAAAAGGGGGGGGCCTAATGGTTATCTTCATTGGCATCTTGATTGAATTTACCATCACCTCTGGGTGTGTCTGTGAAAATATTTTCAGAAAGGTTTAACTGAGAAGGGAAGACCCACCATCAATGCGGGCAACACTATATCATGAGCTAGTGTCCTGGACGGAATTACAAAGAGAAAATAGTACAAGCATTATCCATCTTTCTCTACTTCCTGACTATGAAAACAATGGGAACAGTGGTTTTATGTCCTGACCCATGCCTTCCCTGCTGTGATGAGCCACCCCCTCAAGCTATGAAGTGAAACAAATCTATTCATCCGTAAGTCTCTCCTCAGATTTTGTCACAATAAGGAAAGTATTCTATATCTCATTCCTTACGTGAATCAAAACAAGAAACCCCTCAATATGTCTGCCTTGCATCTGTTTGAGTGAGATGCTCCCTGTAGGCTTGGGCAGTTTAAGTACCTGTCCCCAGCTGGTGGCAGTGTTTGGGGAAGCGTAGGAGGTGTGGCTTTGCTGGGAATAGTGTTGTCACTGGAGATGGACTTTGAGAATTTAGACTGTCATCAGTCCAGGTTTGCTTTCTCTGCTTCCTGTTTGTGGTTCAGGAAGTGAGAGCTCAGCTTGCTACTCCAGCCATGATGCCTGCCTGTTGTCATGCTTCCTTGCCATGACAGTGATGGACTCTTGTCTCTGGAGACTCATAACCCTAAATAAACCCTTCCCTCCATAGGTTGCCTTGGTCATGGTGTTTTACCATGGCAATAGAAAAGTAAGTAATACAAGGGCCACAGAGTGACTTGATGAGAAACCAATGTTCAGAACAGCTGCATGCATAATAGGCACAAGCAAAGAGTTATATATAAAGCAAACGTTTGCATCATTGTACAATGAGAGACAACTCAGAAATAAAAACAACTGGACCACTAGCAGGCTAAAGACTACACATGAATCTTGTGCACATTATGATGACCATAGGAAGGAGGACTCACAGGAGTATGTGCTAAAGCTGGACATGGTAGCACATGCCTAACATCTCAGCACTAGGGAAGTTGGAGCAGGAGGACTGTGCCAGCCAGAGCTACATAATCACCTTGTCACAAACAAAATCCAAACCAAAACTGTAGCATATACTGTAGAAGTCCAGTTCTACCTTTTTAGAAGTTCCAGTCAAGCAAAACTATGTTATGATGCTAAAAGTCAGGACATTGGCTTAAATGACAAAGCAATTTTTCATTCATTCTCCCCTCAGTACTAATAGAGGTTACAATGTACTGTGAATAAAGAGGAAAGAACAGAGACCTCTGTGAGTTTGACACTGTTGTATCTTTTTTATACTACTGACTATAAAGACTACAGAATTTTTTATACTCTTGACTATAATTTGGCTCTGTTGTTACCAAGCTCTACACTTAGGATGTGCACTGTTTTATATGTGTTTCAAAAAGTAAGTTTTAAAATACATTTCAGATGTATGAAAAGTTATTCAAATAAGAGTGTATCTCTGAAACACTTTTTTAAAATCTTAATAAAACTGGTGTATGCTAATTCCTAAGGGGACCCACCAGAGCTAACCCATCTCCTGAGCTGGATGTCCATCAAGCTTCTGTGCTATTTTATGCACCTAGATATTTTTTTCTGTTTTTGTTTTTGTTTTTGTTTGTTTGTCTGCTTGTTTGCAACAGGGTTCCAGTGTATAGCCCTGGCTGTCCTGGAACTCACTCTGTAGGTCAGGTTGGCCCCAGACTCCAGAGATCCACATGCCTCTGCCTCTCGAGTGCTAGGACTAAAGGGGTGTGTCACCACTGCCCAGCTACCTTTTTTTTTTTTTTTTTAATGCTTCTATTTCTTATATAAGCTCCAAAAACAACAAATAAAGTTTATTCTGCGTGTTTTAAAGCTGAATATATTAGGGATTTGAGGCTGGGTCTGGTGGACACGCATCTACAGTTCAACCACTTGGGAGGAAGAAGCAGAAGGGTTGAGAGTTCAAGGCCATTCTGGGCTACACAGCAGATTTGAGATGACCATTGGCTATGTGGCTTCATAGAGGAGAGTTTCTAAGAAAGGTACAAGGGAGCTTTGTTTGATGATAAGAGTATCTTTCCTGGGTTGTTGATGACAAGAGTTGGATTGGACATTTAAGATCCATGCATTAGACAATTGTCATTTCATAGCTGTAATCCAATATCTGGAAAATGAAAGCAGGAGGATTATGAACTCAGGTGCAGCCTGAGCTGCGTAGCAAAGCTTTGTTGCAAAGGGAAAAAATGTATGTATTTTATTATGTCTAATTTTATCTTAACTAAGATTTTTTTCAAAGATTACAGTGCTTTTTCCCTGGGATCTCTCTCACTCCCAGGAGTACTTTATCACTTTACTTTAATAAATCTTTGTTCACTCTGATGATAATAATAATAATATTATTATTATTATTTTATTATTATCATTATTATTATCATCATTATTCTAGATTCTTCATAGGATATGAGTAGGGTGTGAAAATGAAACTAGAAAGATGAGTTTTAATATTACAGTAGCCCTGGTAATATAGAACTTATAAAATGAACAGTAAAGAAGAAAAGACAGTTGTAGACAAAGTTCTTTGAGCTTAACCATGAAGAGGCATAAAAACAAAAGGAAGAAATAAGTCCAAAAACAAGGAGTTCTTAAAGATGGAAGACTGCAGTTAACCTAATAGAGAAGAAAAGTCAAAGACCAAAGTAGAAGCAGTAATAAAAATCCAAGTCTTTGAGAGGGATGGGATGGAAAGAGTTTTCTAATCTGATGGTTGCTACTTCTGTGAAATGGGTGCAGCATGGGAATTTTGAGGCCTATGGAAAACAATATGGTTTTGCATTAGAAACAGCTGTGGAAAGAGCCCAACATGGTAGGACATGGTGGGAAGAAATTTCAGGTTTCACTTTGGACTGGTTAAATGCCCAACAGATATCCAAAGTCATACAATTGTGTGGTACGAGCTAAAAAGAATAGTGAATCATGTTACTCATCCTTGGTTGTCCGGAACAAAGTGCAATGCCACCTATGTTAGTTACTCAGGGAGTGAAAGAAGAATAAATTACTTTGATGGTACCTTTGGTGTTACTGGCATGCTCTACAGTGGAGCTGGAGAAACTTCTTTTCCCTGAAATAAATTTACCTTAGTTATAAACGCATCTTCTTCCAACTTCTAGCTTTGGGGATTCTTGGGAGAAAATTCAGTATTTCTGCCAATTTTATCAAGTTCTCATTCTATCTAAAGAAATAATATGCAGATCTAAAATTCTATTGGGGAGGGAATCACCAATGTTTCAATTCTTGGAGGAACAAATGATACAAGGTATGCCTATATTGCTACAATCTGTTATAGTCACAAGGATATAGTTAATGAAAACCAGAATCTTGCCAAGAATTAACCTCTACTCTGTACTCAGGACATCCTTGCTGGTCCTAAATTGCATGTGCACACAGAGTGAAGGATACCTGTAGCCCAAGTATAGGAATGACAGGGTGAGCTCAGCCAAACCTGAATGTGCCCACAGGAACGGAGGCACAGGCTGACAAGTTAGCACAATATGCTGTTTATCATTTTCCAATTATGAGATGAAGAAAGGGTTATAAAGGCATCACTTGCAGCATAAATTGATATTTGTTTTATTACACTGAGGTCCGTTTACAAGGTCACCATTCATGGAAGAACTCTTGGTTGGCAGAGCAGTCAGCATCTACGCATGCAACTCATGGATGTCCTTATTATGTATATAGAGTGCAGTCTCCGAATTCCTCTTGTCACAGCCAGGCTGTAAATGCATATGGGTTTTTTTGTTTTTTGTTTTTTGTTTTTTTGTCATTTTTAACTACAGTAATTCAGAACTTCAGCTGCCAGTTTTGGTGCCAATATTCTCACATAGGCAGTTCATGCACCTGTCTTAAAGTAATTCTTTGTTTGCTGTCAGAAGTTCCTTCCATGACACACAAAATGGGCAGGATCCTTTTTTAAAAATATATAAATCACTACCTAAATGTGACTACAATATGCTTCCTTTTCTTGACAAGTATCCTCTTTCCTGTCATTCCCTTTACTTAGTAACTATAAACTCTGGTCAAGTAGCAAAGTAAAAAAACAGACACAGCAAGGCACACATAGCAGTGTTTTCAAGGAGGAAAAAAAAAATGGGAGGAAATCTCAGTTACAAGTCACTGTTCCCTCTGAGGCACTGTCATTTTAAACGCAGAGGCATCAGTCATTCTTCTCCCCACGCTGAAAGATCTACACCTTTAAACATACTGAGGGTCCACTAAGAAAATAAACAGCTGTTTCTCTGTCTCATTAAACACAACAGGGTACGGTCCTGGGCTGGTTTGTGGTCACCAGCAGAATTCCAAGTACGTATATTAAGGTTTAATGTTTCAATTCCAAGTGACACAGGACGGTTCTGTAGCCAGGGAGTGTTGAAACTATACCTCAAGTTGTCATTTGCGTATGTCTAAGGCCAAAGACCAGCTCCATGTCAAAATTCTGTAGTCTTACGAGTCTGAAGAAACTCCAGGGACTCTCCTCGTCCTCCATGACAGCCAAAGTGGCATTTCTTTTTTCTCTCTTTCCCCACCATCCCTGACAGATGGTCAACCTCTGCTTCAATTCTTCCATTTGGGAGTTCTCGAGATTATATTCCTAGATTCCCAAGGAATATGACCAAAGACTAGAGCCAACCTTGCAGACAGGAGTAAGGCTCCAGTCGGTAAGCTTGCAGGAGACCGGCAGCATGGCCAAACACTGAAACCAGACTTCCAAGAGAACGAGACTCATAATTAGCATTCGTAAGAGTGTAGCGTTTAAGAGCCCAATACTAGGACCATTCAAGGGCCTTTCTTCAATCCTTCAAAAGTAGCTCCTAAAATCTGGGAAGCACGGTGCCTTTTCCCTTCCGACTGATTTCTTAAAGAGAGAAATGATTTTATGGGTCACAGCAACGGCTTGTCAAGCTAGAGAGCATCAAACCAATCCCACTCCCCAAAAGAAAAAACAAAGCAAAACAAACAAACAAACAAAAAACCCAAAAGCAAAACAAAACAAAATACCAGCAAAGAGACCCCTGGTGGAATTGAAAGTGCTTAAAAAGCTCCGGTCTTAGAATCATCATCATCGCCACACTAAACCAGAAACATTTCAAGGTTTCTTTTAAAGGTATGCTTAGCCTGTGCTTGAAGTTGTTTGATTGGTGTAGGGGGGTGATGGGTGTGGGACTGTATTTTAAGCTCAGCCCTTCATCCCGCGGTGAAGTCTGGCTTGATCCTCCCAGGAAAGGCTGGCGCGGGCTCAGAGCCCAGCACATCCCCAGCGGAGCCTGGGACGGGCGGCCTGGCTCTTACCTGTCGATGCTGATCACGCACAGGGTCATGATCGAGGCCGTGCAACACATGACGTCCATGGCGATGAAGACGTTACAGAAGAAGTGGCCAAAGATCCACTTGCCCCCGATGAGGTCGGTGACACTAACGAAAGGCATGACCGCCACAGCCACCGAGAGGTCAGCCAGCGCCAGGGACACAATCAGGTAGTTGGAGGGCTGGCGGAGCTTCTTGACGAAGCACACCGAGATCACCACTAGGCAGTTGCCCGCGATCGTCAGCAGCGTGATGAGCGTCAGGATGGAGCCGATCACAACTTTCTCGACTCTGCCGTAGTTGATCTGCTCCCAGCAGCCAGAGACATTGTCCGGGGGCGCGTCCCAGGTGGGAGCAGGGCTAGCCGTCACCTCTGGCAAGCCGCTCAGCAGGTGCGGCATCCAGGAGCTCACTACAGGGTGGGCGCCACCGTCGGGGCTCAGGTCCTGCAGCCCGCGCCCCACCTCCGGCAGAATGAGCGAGCGGAGATGGCCATAGAGGTCGGGGCGGCCGCTGCTGTTAACGTCCATCATCCTGCCCAGCGCCGCTGCCCATGGAGCCGGCGCTGCCGCCAAGCGCCACGGCTGCCGGCCCCAGGGCTGGATTCACCTTGCCCGCTCGGCTCCGCGCGGCCCAGCCATAGGGGCCGGCGCTGGCCACTGGGGGGCGCCTGGATCGGCCTCGCGACCCCACACGTCCCAGGGTCCCCTTAGCCGGTGCGGGTGACGCGTGGGAGAGGACTCCCCGCGGGAGGCGCCAGCGGTCCCCGACGGGCGCTTGGGGAGGCGCGGGGTGGCTAGCCGGGCTGGGCCGGGCTACCGGCACCGCAGCCCCGCAGCGGCGCGCGCCGGGGCCCGAGAGCGCCGGGCGGCCGCAGCCGAAGTTGCGGAGTGCGCCCCGCCCCTCGCGCCCGCCGCCGCCGCCGCCAACCCCGCCGCCGCTCCCCTGCGGCAGCCGCGCCGCGTCCCAGCCACCGCCTCCGGCCGCCACCAGCGCCCTATGGGCTCCAGAACGGGCTTTCTCTGCTGGGCAGCCCCGCCGCGCCGCACGGTGCGAACGCCCAGCCCCCGGCTCTTCCTGCCGCAGACCCCCTGGCCTCAGCACTGAAACAAATGACAAGCCGGTGGGAGCTGTTTGCTTTTCTATTAGACTTGGGGGTCGGCGCAAGAGCCGGCGAAGAACCTCATTGGAGAAATTTCTTAAATCCCTTAATAAATGTTTTAAAAGAAATTTTTTTGAACATCACAGTAAGCATCAAATAGATACTTCCGTTTCCCATTTTCACCACGTATGAGAGAAAACGAAAACAGAAAAGAAGAAGCAGCAGCCAGATGGGGGTAGGTTAGGAGCTCTGATGAAAAGAAAGAAAAAAAAGGAGGGTGGGAGTGTGGGAAACACCAAGGGAGCAATGCTTCAAGAAAGAAAGAAAGAAAGAAAGAAAGAAAGAAAGAAAGAAAGAAAGAAAGAAAGAAAGAAAGAAAGAAAGAAAGAAAGAAAATATGCCTTTAAATTAAGTCTTCCAAATACACTATATAGAACTGTGCATTGGATTTCCCTTCACATCCTGGAAGTCTTGCATAGACACACAAAGACTGGCCAGTTACAATGTTCTGCAGAGGTAATCCTGGAAACATCTGTTGCCTAAAGCTCTCCCCGCCCTTGGTATTCAAACTTTGTCAGGGTGACTGATTTTTATTACCCACGAGGTTTTACTTCATTCCATTTGTTCGAAAGCTTTATTGGAAGCCACATTGCTTTCTATAGTTCCAGGTCCCAAAAATATTCAAATACCTTTTCTTCTCCAGTTAAGCCCCGGTGATTTATAAAATAATAAGAAGAAAAACTTATAACTACATTCGATCTGAGTGCTGAATAATACTCTCATTTGTTCAAAGTAATAGCCCCATTTTGGCAGATGAGGAGAGAGCTACTATTGCAATGCCCTGGTTAAGTAATTACTATATTCAAACTTGGGCTTGGCTAATTGCCGGGTCTATAATCTTGCCCCTGTACACTGAAAGAAATTAAAGAGAAAAGAAATATATGCCCTAAATGGATGCCCAATGCTCACAGCAACTTTGCTAGGATCTACAATCCAAGACTGAGCTCTACTGAAATGAGCAGTGAAGTGAAGGGTGGGAGGTGGAGGAAGATTAATGCCTACGTCACAATGCAAAAGGATCACCAGATGTAAACGTCTTCATCTGGTGTGACTGTCCTTTCAAAGGCTTCCTGCCTCCATCTGCAGCCTAGGCCTAGTCCTGGAAGCCTCTAGTCTCCGCACAATCATATGTAGACCTAGAATGTTTTCAGCTTCTGAGACTTACTGCCAAATAACCTAACCCTTTCTAACTCTTTCTGAACTCTGGCTGGCTGATGCAACTCAGTGGTTAAGGCTCAAACTCCTCTCCAAGCTGACTGATTCAAACTGGCTTCTCTCAGCTTCTGACTAAATTGCTCTGCTTGGCAGCCTACTAATTTTGGCAATATGCTCTAACCGTCTGGCTCCTTCTCACTCTCTGGCGTGTTCTGTCATCTGTGTCTAGCATGTTCTTTCTCTGCAGCCTGTCTCTGCATAACTGTTCCGGTTAAAAATGTCTCCCTGCCTCCACACACACCCTACTCCATTCTGTTCTCTCTTAAGTCACCTCTCTTTCCTCTCCAATCTCTTGAGTGTAGGGCAAATCCTATTCTTCAGCTCTTTCTTTGATTCGCCACTCTGTCTGCCTCTCAATTAGACATCACTTTCAAACATGGGTCCTTCCCTTCTACAAACTAACCTTACTTTCATTGTTTTGGATCAAAGGTGTGTTCTAAGGGCACATCTGCATCCCAGGAGGATCACAGTCCTGGAAGGTCTTTGGATGCGATCAGAGAAGCCATGTTGCTGGATTAAAATTCCTCTACACAACAAAGTCGTGTTATCTAACATTAAAGGAGAGGGCAGAAAAAGTTTCTTAAACTTCACTTAGTGCTGTATTTAATCTCAAACAAAAACAATAATTTGTACCTAGAAGGCAACTTTGCAGCCATTTGTCCACTCATCTATACAGAGGAGGAAACGGAACCTGAGAAAAGTTTGTTTGTCCAGGATGGTATGTGACCACATTGAAATGCGTCCATGTTTCCTTTTGGGGGTTTAGACCTGCCCTCGGGCTCCTGAAAAATCCCTGGAAGTGCTTCATCTCACAAGACACTTCTGCGTTTTTGAATTTTAACTCCTTTCTACTTTTGATTTCGTTCCTTCTTTACTCCCTCCCTGATTCAGCATGTATGTTCTGGCTTGGTGCTTTTCAATCATATTTCAGAATGGGGAATTATGCAAAGATTTAGAGACTGCTCGATTTTATACCGAAAATTCGTTGTCAATTTATTTTCCAGCTACACACTTGCCTCATTCAGTAATATTTCATAGTCACTTCTGGTTCTTGCCTTTGTTTTGTTTTAGTTCATTCAAGCTGAGGTAGCAAAAACACCGTAGACTGACTTTAAGAGGGTGGGAGGTAATTTCTCACAGCTCTGGAGACCCTGGAATATAAAACAAAGGCCAACGGATGCAAGGCTGTGGTTCACAAATAGCCATCTTGCTTTGCTCTCATACTATAATGAGGATGTGAGGGCCTGTTGGTATCTCTTATATATGGACACTAATCCCATTAGGCCTCTGACACTGTGACATAACCAACCACCTCCCAGGGGTCCCCCGAATGCCACCACACTGGACAGCAGGGTCTCATCATGTGAATTTAAGAAGGAGAAGCCTATTTAGTCTATAACAACTTTTAAATTATGTGACACATGGACTCTCCAAGTAATCCTGAGATACGATTTTCAAAATGTCTTTCCTTTTCATTGTCAATATGGTACATGGTTCAAATTCCTCTTTTTATAGAACAGTAACCTCTATTATATTATCCCTACTAGTGGCTGGGTCTGTTTCCTAGGATTGGCTAGATTTTTAATTTATAAGCTGTCACAGTGCATAAACATGGTTATTGAAACCCTTGCCTTCTTCAGCATTACCTTGTATATGCTGACTTTCAGTTTCATCTATCATGATATTATTCTGATATTCTGACAGAACAATCTGGAATACTTGCAGTTTCCCTCCAGCCTTCATGATCAAATAATTGGATCTTAATAAAAGTGTTAAACTTTCCCATCTGTTTTCCAATGCTTTCCTTGTGAAGGAAAATTGAAGGTATGAATTCAGGAAACACTGACAAAATATGGAGGCACTCCTTAGTTTCCTGGGGTCTGCTTAACATGTGGAAGATGTTTTCTCCTTTCTCCGTTCCTCTCTGCCTCCCCACTCTGCCACTTGTACTGGAGAGAATAACTGAAATGTTGGCATCAAAATCAAGTCACGTCTTCAGTTTTTATCCTTTTTATTTCTTTCATTAAAAAAAAAAAAAAAAAAAAAAAAAAAACTACAGCTTTAAAACATGCAAATCCTCAACCAGACTCATTGCCTATAAAATCATGAAGTCGTCAACGGGGGCACCTGGGAATACAGCTTTCGGCTGTCTCCTGCCGGCAGTCTCCTGCTTTCCAGACTGCTCCTGGGAGTGTGGAAGAACATCGCTCTGCAAACCTGAGTTCTTGTCTTTTCTATGTGCCCTCCCTCTGTGGAGGGACTCATCCAGCTGACCTGAATGCACGGCCTTCATCATTGCTATGCAAACCCACACGTGGCTGTACCTAGGACAAAAGCTTAGAACCGTTTGGTTTTCCATAAACCGCAACGTTCTAGCCATCTAAGCTTATTTAATGAGCAAAAGAGGGGTAAAAACTCCCTCTGCCAAAGGGCTCATGGTAACTCACCACTCAGCCAAGTATGCTCATGGCTGTTTGCTGGGGTTCCAATGAGTTCCCAGGCCCAAGGCAGCAGACTTCTTTGGTATAAGACTAATTTTTTTTTTTTTCTTCTCCATATTCCTCAGCCTCTCATTTTAATGTCCCCTTACCTAACTCAAACTCAAATGAACTAATAATGTGGGTGTCCTTTGGCCCTAGGATTAATGATAAAAGATTAAATGGGTATAGTATGGGTTGGGTATCCCTTTATTTGGCAGAAACCTAAAATCTTCCAATTTCAGATGTTTTTCTCGATTTTGTATTCCCACACGTATAATGAGAAGCCATTCCTGTAACATTCCTTTAACACTTCCATAATCCTGTATCAGTCCCCTATGTGTAAGCCCTGTGCTAAATGCTGAAAGGGCAGAGTGTCTCTCTGTAGTTCAGGCTCTTCCACATTTTGATTATGTGTCTATGCATATGGAGCTATCGTAGGGACGGGACCCAAGTCTACACATGAAATTACCTAATGTTTCGCATTAACTTCAGAGCTTTCAGGTCATTCTGTGCAATACTTTCAGTGCACCTGCATTTTAGCTGTGGATTTTTTGTCATACGGGCACTCAAAATGGTTCCAGATTTTGGAACATTTTGCATCTCGTATTTTCATATTACAGAGGCTAAAACTGTGCCCAGGATTACCATATGTAAATATCTAAATCTCACCCTGTGGCCACTAGAAAGACTCTACAGCAATAGCAGATAAGAGAACACGTGTTCTAGAGAGGCAACACAAATCTGTCAGCAGAGACGCTCTGAGGCCTCACTGTAATGAAAGGGAGTTAGTGTGGAATACACAAATGTCTCCTTCTCTGAGACAATCCCTGTCACCATATTTACTCTCATCGCCCGCCCCGCCCCCCCCCAGGCTTTTAGGGAATGTTCTCTTTCTCTTTGCTATAGTACTTACTATTGCATTATATCTTATGTTTTTTTTTATGTATTTCTATATGTATATAAGAGTACTTTACCTGAATGCATGTCTGTACACCACATGCATGCCTAGTCCCCACAAAATCAGAAGTGTTTTAGTCCCAACATATGCATGTAGTCATATTTTCATTTGCGTTGGATCTTAAAACATTAAAAATGCACTTCTTTTCACTGATAGATTGATCGTTCTCTATACAAAATAAAGTTTGCATTTGTAACCTTAAAGTTTTTTTTCTTCTACTGAGCATAGTTACACATGCCTTTAATCCCAGCCCTCAGGAGACTGAAGCAGGCATATCTCTGATATCTTTGTGAGTTCTGATCCAGCCTACTCTAGTCTATATAGTGAGTTCCAGGACAGCCAAAGCTATATGGTGAGACCCTATCTCACAAAAAAAAAAAAAAAGAAAGAAAAAAAGAAAAAAGAAAAAGAATTATTTCAAAAGATGACTAGAAAGTCAGGGAGCCGGTAGACATGGTGACAGATGCCTATACCACTAACACTCAGGGTGTGGGGTTGAGTGGATCAACATGCAAGGGCAGTCTAGCCTACACAGAGAATTTTAGCCTAGATGGGACTGCAGGGTTAGACCTTATCACAAAAAAAGAAAAAGAAAAAGAAAAGAAAGAAAGAAGGGAGGAAGGGAGGGAGGAAATGTCAGAGAACGGGTACATTCAAAGACACTTATTTTGTTAATTGTTCTGTATTTTTCCTTACTAGGCCTGTTTTTAGTTTCTTGGAGTTTTTTTCTTTTGTTTTGTTTTTACATATAAGTGATACATGCACACCCCCTAGTGGGGATTCTATTCAGCACTGGATATTCTACAAAGAGAATATCCATGGAAAACCACAGGGGGAAATACGTGCCACCTAATGAAAAGAGAAAATACGGTCCTAAATTTTAAAATAATAGATAAAATTGGCAAAAAAAAAAGACAACTTAATTTGAAATTATCTTGGATATTCAAGTAAGCAAGCAAAACTTCAAGAGAAAATATCTCAAGAGAATGTTTAGGAAGTAGCCTGAGAATGCCCCAAGTTCCTGAGAAAAGGGAAAGAAAAAGAAGCTGGAAAAGACTGGGGAGAAGCCAGAGCATGTGGAGAGCAGCAGAGAGTGGACACTTTAAGTCCAGCAAAGAATAGGCACATCTTAGTCACTTGTCTATTGCTGCGATAAAACACTATGGCCAAGGCAACTTATCAAAGAAAATACGTCCTTTTGCTTACTGTTCCAGAATATTAGAGTCCATGGTAGCAGAGCAAGAAACAGCTGAGAGCTCACATCATGGTCCACAACCACGGGGCAGGGATAGGAGGATGGAGAGGTAAAGAGAAGAGACAGAAGCAGGGAAGACAAGAGAAACAGAGAACAAACAGAGAGAGAGAGAGAGACAGACAGACAGACAGACAGACAGAGAGACAGACAGAGACAGAGAAACAGAGAACAAACAGAGAGAGAGAGAGACAGACAGACAGAGAGACAGACAGAGAGAGACAGAGATACAGAGAACAATGACACACAACAGACAGAGACAGAGACAGACAGAGATAGAGACAGACAGACAGACAGAGAACAATGACACACAACAGACAGAGACAGAGACAGAGAGACAGAGACAGAGACAGAGAGACAGAGTCAGAGACAGAAACAGGCATAAACACTGGAAATGACCCGGGGCTCACAACCATCTATAGTGTGATCTAATGCCTCTTCTGCCATACAGGCCTACATGTAGGCAGAGCACTGTATACATTTTAAAAAATAATAAACCTAAAAAAACAAATGTGCAGATGGATCACTGTGAGTTCAAGGCCAGCCTGGTCTACAAAATGAGTCCAGGACAGCCAAGGCTACACAGAGAAACCCTGTCTCAAAAAACAAAACAAAACAAACAAATAAACAACCCAGAAAGAAACAAATTAAAATAAAATACGTTGGTAGGTACAGTGAGATGGAGGGAGATGTGAGGTATTAAATAGCCCTAAGATGCTGCTGATGACACTCTTTGCTAGTGTTCTGCTAAGTCAATATATTCTAAAAGGATTTTATCTATTGTCACAATATATTCGCTCCTATACAGAGTAGAACAAGGAATGACTGTTCTGGAAGGCTCAAACTAGCCCAAAACAAGACAATTTGCCTCTGAAGCTGCAAAAGCCCAATCTCTTCACAGTTCTGAAATTCTGATTGGTCCATCAGTCTCTGCAGACACAGTTTTTTTTTTTCCAGGAGTTTTTCACTCATAACCAGACACAGCTTCTTTTCAGGAACTTTTATTCACAGTGGGGTGTAACCCCACGGAACAGCATATGTTTAGTGTGTACAAGGTGCTGGGTTTTATCCTCAACATGTAATATTAGAAAGAGGAGGAAGAGGAGGAGGGAGTGGTGGAGGAGAAGGGGGAGCAGGAGCAAGAGCAGGAGGCTGTGCCTGTATCCAGGCAAGGCTATGGTCAGTGCACGGAGTAGACAAATAAGACACATCTGTGGCTCTGCAGTCATTTGCAGCCTCATAGAAAGACAAGCTAAATAACTACAGTGTGAATAGATTGCATTAGTCTCTTAATATATGTGTGAACCAAAAAAAAAAAAAATGTCCACTCCAAGGAGAGTGGACTTAACATTGCCTTAGAATTAGCACTAAAGACTCCATTGAGCTGCCATTTCACCTCAAGAAGGTTCTAAGACTTTCTGTGTGGGAGACTGGAGGAGAATAGAGTGCAGTGCAGACAACGTCTGTAAACACACGAAACACCCCCATAGCTGTGTGTGTTCAAATGCAGTTGGAATTGTAAAGGTGAACTGTGAATAGATCACAGAGAAGCCTATTTTCCATGCAAGGTAAAATTGAGTTTTGCTCTGTTTAAGGAGGAGAGTCCTACTGTTTTCCTAAAACATTGCATCCCCATCATACTTAGCTGACATTACTCAAATTGCTCTAGACTCCAGTGTGACTTCCTCTGCCTCTACCCTGACACCCAGGTTGCATGATAGACCTAGAGTATTAGGCTCAATGAATATTACCAAACGCTACTGGGTGCTGTGTTTTTGTGTAAGAGCGTGTAGCCCCACAAAGCATCAATTCAGTTCTTCTGTACTTCAGAAGCATGTAAGACTTGTCTTGACTGGACACTAGAAGTGAAGGCCCTGTTTTCTCAGGTGCATAGGACATTTTTCCTTCCTTTAACTTTGCACACTTCTTGAAAGCTTTTTTTGTTTTGTTTTGGTTTTTGGTTTTTTGAGACAGGGTTTCTCTGTGTAGCCTTGACTGTCCTGGACTTGCTTTGTAGACCAGTCTGGCCTCGAACTCACAGCGATCCACCTGCCTCTGCCTCTCAAGTGCTGGGATTAAAGGCACATGCCACCATTGCCCGGCTTGAAAGCTTTCTTACCATGCATTTTCCGTAGCCAGGTGCAATTATTTTCCCTTTCTGTTTGGCTTTCTGAAATACCTCTTATAAAGGGGGTGGGAGATGACCAGGACACTGGTCCTATGGTTACTTCAGGCTAAGTTGGTGGTCAAGGATTTTGTCCTCAGGGACACTTGCAGCAGTGTATGGAAGCAGTTTCTGTTGCCAGGACCAGAAAGACACTATGAACATCTGACACTGTCCACAAGAGAGAAGAGTTGCAGAATATCACATAAGCTCAAGGCAAACCCTGCAACAGGACTGCCTAGCGCCATATGATGTTTGTGTAAAATTGAAAGATCATGCAACAGATCACACTTAAATTGAAAATGCAGAGCAAGAAAGAAAACATTAGCTAATTTACAAAGGACAATCAGTATTTCTTTGGTTTAAAGTCGAAATTTGACACTATTTTATCCTAAGACAAAATGAAACACACAGGGTTTTTTTTTAATTTGTTATAACTGTCATTACCATAATTATCATTAGTTAGAATTAATTTGCATTATCTATATAGTACAGAATTCTGCTTTGAATGATATAACTGGAAATAATATTTAGTTTTATTCATGTTCTTAATCAAAAAGGACTGTGGGAAAATATAAATACTTCTAAAATGAGTATTCTTCTATACAATGGATTTTATAATCAATATATCATATATATACCATATATCAACATATATACCATACACTCACGTAGATGTAAATATATCTGTATAGATATATTCAGACATACTACTGGTCAAACAGCTAATATTTTAGGCTTTTCAGATCAGAATGCAAATTGTGCCTTTTTTGGCATTTAAGTGGCTAGGGAGAAAACATTTCCACAAACTTTAACTGAGATTCAAATTATAATAATAGTACAGTGTAATTTTTTATAATATAGGTTTACTACTGAAAAGAATGTCATTCATTCTGAGGGGTGACATTTTGCTTAATTGGTGTTCAAAATTAGTGGTCTCCTATCATCAAAGCAATTAGATATGCTCATTTCTTAATGCTGCTCTGTAATGAGATGTTAAATACTCCATCTTTTTAAAGGTCCTTTCACACAGGTATGGCCAGTGTTCCTGACAGCCTGCAAGCATATGCTTTTCTGTTGACATGAAATTCGCATAACCAAATACCATCTATTTGAAAGTGTGCGAACCAGTGGCTTTTAATATATTCATAAAGTTGTACAACCATCACTTTTAGATAGTTCCATCATCAGGGTTAGTTTTCAGCACCCTAACAAGAAACTCCATGCCCACTAAGTGGTCCCTCTCCTGCTCCTCTGCCTCAGGGACTAGCAATCACTAAGCAGCTTTCTATCTCTACAGATTTTTCTATTGGGGCATTTCATATAAATGATATAGTTTATGTTCCTTGGTGTGTGGTTTCTTTCTCACTGAAAAATATTGTCAATGCATTCCCATGTTGAGACATAATATTTCTATTCCTAAGTAACTTCTCAATGATAGGTAACCCTAATTTTGCTTAGCTGTTTATCAGCTAATAAACATTTAGAATGTTTCTACATTTTGACTATTAAGGAACTGTTATTACAAAAATCTGTATATAATCTTTTGAATGAAATTATCTTTTATTTATTTATTTATTTATTTATTTACTATACAATGTTCTGGCCTGCACACAAGAAGAGGGCACCAGATCTCATAGATGGTTGTGAGCCATCATATGGTTGCTGGGAATTGAACTCATGACCTTTGGAAGAGCAGTCAGTGCTCCTAACCTCTGAGCCATCTCTCCAGCCCCCATGAACTTGTCTTTTTAGTTATCTTGCATACTTAGGAAGCAGGACTTTTGGATCACATATATCTTTGTGGAAATGTTTAAAGTGTTTCAAAATGTTTTCCAAGGTAGCCTGCCTCATCATATTACATTCTCACAAGGAATTATGAAGCTTCCAAATTGTTACGGCTTCATCAATTTTTGTTACTTTGTTGATTTTGATGTATTTAATTAGCGGCATCCCAGTAAGTGTGAAATGGTACCTTGTTCTGGTCCTCATGCTAAGTTCTTTAATGATCAAAGATAATAGGTATCCTCTCAAGTACCCATTGCCCACTGTTTGTCTAGTTGGACAGAGGCCTAAATCTAAGTCCATTGGCCCTTTTAAATTTGGCCTGTTATAGGCGGGCATGGTGGCACACGTCTTTAATCACAGCACTCAGGAGGCAGAGGCAAGTGGATTGCTGTGAGTTCGAGGTACAGCTTGCTCTACAAAGTGAGCCCAGGACAACCAAGGCTACACAGAGAAACTTGTCTCAAAAAAACCAAAAATAAATAAATAAATAAATAAATAAATAAATAAATAAATAAAAAGCAGGGGGGGGCTATTAATGTTTTGATGTCGGCTTGTAAGAATTCTTTACACATTTTAGATGTAAAACCCATCTAGATATTTATGATTTCCAATTTTTTTCAATTCTTTGAGTAATACTTTCATTTTCTCAATAATGTACCTTAACAGACAAGTTTTTGCTTCTAGCCTGGTGTCATGACACACAGCACTTGAGAGGCTGGGGGAAAAAAATCAGGAATTCCAAGCCACCCAAAGATATATAAACCCTGTTAATCCCAAAAGTTCTCAGTTTTGAAAAAGATCAATATGTTACTTTTTTCTTCTCTCCCTTAGGATTTTGATGCCCTATTTAAGAACACTATCAAGAAAGATACCTCAGCAATTAAGAGTACTTGTTGCTCTTGCTGAAAAAGGGTGGGAGCAAGAGAGATGGTTCTTCCCAGGGCAGAACACACTAATTGGTTGTCCCGTACCAAATGGTCAGCCCTGAAAACAGACATACAAGCAACATTATATGGACTGAACAGCTTATATTTAGGAATATATACGTATATACATAAATGCATGCACTAACAATTAGTGAAAAAAGTGGCCATGAATTTGAAAGAGAGTAGAAAGGGGTGTTGTAATTAAATTATAATATCAAAAATAGAATAAAATAATTAAAAAGATACATATCAGCCTTAAAATAAAAGAGCACTTGTTGCTCTTGCAGAGGGCTGAGTTCAGTTTCCAGCTCACAACCATCTGTAACTCCAATTCCAGAGGATCCAATGCCTTCTACTGACCACAGGCACCAGAAAGACATCTGGTGTACATACAAAATACTCATACCCAAAAAATAAATTAATAAACCTCTCTTTTAAATTAGGTATTTTCTAACTGAATTCCATGAATGTTTGCACCCACATTTCTTTCTAAAAACTTTATGTTTGGATGTTTGACTCATTTGAAGTTACTCTTTTGTATATAATATGAATGAAACTCATTCGTGTACGTCTGTCTGCACAGTCAGTGTGTCAGCATCATTTGTTGAAAAGATTATTCTTTCCCTATGAAATGTTCTTAGCACTCACTTGAAAATACACTGGTCAAGACGGGCGTGGTGGCACACGCCTTTAATCCCAGCACTCGGGAGGCAGAGGCAGGCTGATCGCTGTGGGTTCGAGGCCAGCCTGGTCTACAATGTGAGTCTAGGTCAGCCAAGGCTACACAGATAAACCCTGTCTCAAAAAACCAAAAAAGAAAGAAAGGAGGAAAGAAAGAAAATACACTGGTCATGAAAACTTGGCTTTACTCCCATACCCTCAGCTCTCTCCCTTCTACATTTGCCACAGTTTTGTCTTTAGTGAGTGTGCGTCCTCCAACACACCCTGCTTCATCAAGGTTTTTCTGTTTGCAGTGCAATATGGATTTTAAGCTTGGCTGTCCTACTTCTGCAAAATAAGAGTGCAGTTTGGATAGAAATTGCATTTTAAACTGTTTCAAGGGGCTGTCGAGATGTCTCATTGGGTAAAGGTACTGGCCTCCAGCCCTGACAGCTTGAGCTTGGTCCCGAGGGACCACATAGCGGAAGAAGAGACTGGAGTCCATCAAGCTGTCTTCTGACCTCCACACACATACCACAGCACAAGTACATGCTCACACACACACACACATTTACACATACACACACACAAATAAATAAAATTGTTTTGATTACTTTTTTACATCATTATGACAAAATACTAATAGAGAAAACCCTTGGTTATTTTGCCTGGATTCACCAGAAGCCATGCCAAAGAGATAGGAGGAATAATAATGATACTTTTAATGAGATAATGTGCTTTTCCTTGCCAGAAATCCTGCCCCTAGTACAGTCACTATATAACCACAGCTGTGCAGCCGAGTTAACCTTGGCCACTTTTCTAAATTACTTCTCTTCTTTCTTTTTTAAATCTCTTGCTTTTGGGTGCTGGACAGAGCATAAGTATGCTTCCACTGTGTCTCTGAAACCCTCTTCCCCGCCATGTGGCTGCTTACAAATGGCAAGGCTCTCTCTTCCCTGTCGCTATCTCCCTCTGGGCAATTACCAAAATTGACAGCTTGCCTGCCATGTGGTCTTTCTTTTAAAGTCTAATAAGACTGTCTCCAAGCTGACTTCTGAATTTGTAATTAAACCCTTTTGTTAATGAGACAAAGAACTCAGAGAGGACCCCAATTTTCTGAGTAACATATGGCACCCCAGGTGGGACTCTCAATTTTCTAGTGACAAAATAGAAGCTTGGTTGGTTTTGGAAAGGAGATGATATGAAATGGTCTTTCAGAAAGATCATTATCAAGAGAGACGGACAGAGAAAGGGGATAGAGAAGAGTGTGTGCCTTGTGAAGATGGGGGAAGGGCACCATTGGTCTTGAGAATGTGAGAGCATTAGAAAGGGTGGAACATCAGACCAGATAAAGCATAATGGGACCCCTGAGAGAAAGATAAAGCCTTCCCTCCCAAACTCAGAAAGGAGCTACGTTATTAGAGATAGGGTCCTCAAGTTGGGGAAGTGGCACTCGGGTCTAGAGGTGAGCTACATTAGGAGACATGCATTGCATTCCAGATGGCCTGAAAGATAAAAGAAAATAAAATGAACAAAAGAATTCTCTTATTTTTACAGATTTTCAGGACTGGTGAGAGGTCTTAGTCTAGTTTAATACAGTCCATATGCCAAGATAAGATAGAGGGTAGGAACCACAGACATATGTTGCACTTGCTAGGGGGAGATACTGGGATCCTCACACTGAGCTCTGCGTGCTGCAAATGTCACATCAGAAGCCGTTGATTATTTATAAGGGATATATTGAGAGAAGAAGGAGAATGGTCTGATTTCTAGGAGGGAAAGATGAGCAGTCAAAGAATCTGTATTCTAACTAGTTCACTTGGGTTTATGGTTCCAGAGAGTTTTTGTTCATCAAAGCAAGAGAGGCATGGTTACAGGAGTGGATGGGAGAGCCTTGTGCGCATGACATTGGAGTACGAAGCAAAACTACTGAGTCAGAACTTTGGGCTAGGCTATTACTTTCCATGGCCCAATCCTCAAAACCTACTTCTGCTAGCCAGGTCCTGTCTCTTAAAGGTTCTACAACCTCTAGAAACAGAACTACCAGCTGTGGGAGTTCTCTGGTGGAATTTTGGGGGTCTTTTAGGTATACTATTATATCATCTGCAAATAGAAATAGCGATGCTTTGGCTTCTTCCTTTCCAATGTGGACCCCCCGATCTCCTTTAGTTGTCTTATTGCTCTAGCTAGGACTTCAAGAACTATGTTGAAGAGATATGGAGAGAGTGGGCAGACATGTCAAAACATGAGTCTGTGGATAAGATTTCCTACTCAAACCATAACAAAAATATAGATAACAAAATTATTGATTTATGGGTATGGAAATGTTTATGCAGGGAAGGATTGGGGCTAATCATAATGAAAGGTGTATGAAAAAATTGGATAATATAGACATCTAAATAATACATTTTTTCATTGATTTAGGTCTTATCTAGTTTTTTAATACTCCCCTGAAATACCTTGATTACATTTATTCCTATTTTTTCAATGTTTTACTTTTCAATAATGCTGTATATTGTTTTTTTAATTTTCATTTTTGATTACCCTTTGTGGGTATATAGAAATAAAAGTAATTTTTATATTGATCTCAAATACCAGAGCTTTGTTCACTTATCAATACTAGATCAGTGCATGGCCTCATAAGCGTTTTACATACAAATAAGATAAAAATCACCTATGAAGCTGGATGTTTTTCATTCCCTTTTCTTGTCTCCATAGCATTACAGTGAAATATTGGATAGCAGTGGCAAAGTTTGCATTGTAATCCTGTCACTTATTACAGGGGAAGGCCAAGGAGTAACATTTCAATATTTCGCATTTGAGTACCATGCCAGCTGTGGGCTTCTCACAGATGGCTTTTATCAGGTTGTACTGGCTAGTCCTATGTCAACTTGACACAGGCTAGAGCCATCAGAGAGGAAAGAGTCTCAGCTAAGAAAATGTCTTTGTAAGGATCTGGCGATAAGGCATTTTCTTAACTAGTGATCAATGAGGGAGGGTCCAGGCCATTGTGGCTAGTGCCACCCGTCGGCTGGTAGTCCTGTTCTGTAAGAAGGCAGGCTGAGCGTGCTGGTAAGCAGCACCCTTCCATGACCTCTGCAACAGCTCCTGCCTCCAGATCCCTGCCCCACTTGAGTTCCTGTCCTCACTGATTTTGATAAGGAGTTGTTACATGACACTTGCCTGAGCAAAAATAAACACTTTCCTCGCCACGGTGCTTTGTTCATGGAGTTTTGTCACAGCAAGTAGTAACCCTAACTAAACACAGGTCAGTAAAGTCTTTCCCATTCTTATTTTTGTGAAATACTTTTATCATCAAAATTATTGATTTATGGGTATGGAAATGTTTATGCAGGGAGGGGTTGGGGCTAATCATAATGAAAGGGGTATGAAAAAGCACATACAAACCTACTGTGTTGCAATCCAATTTAAGAAAGGAAACTGGGCTCTCTTATGCCCCACCCCATCTCTGAGCACCCCCCTTCCCCCTTGCTCATATAATAAACTTCTCCATATCATAAAAAAAGAAAAAAGAAAAAGAAAGAAACTGAACCTCATGAAGAAAATTCCAGGTCTGGCAAACAATGTTAGTCCTACATTACTTGATTTTAAAATAGCAAAACACACACACACACACACACACACACACACACACACA
>OU015757.1:54876327-54889202 GCA_907169655.1 Acomys percivali
CTTCTTCTTCTTCTTCTTCTTCTTCTTCTTCTTCTTCTTCTTCTTTAAATGGGACTTGTCCTATTAGGTCTAAGCCACACTACAACATATTAAGCAATAGAATTTCTAGGTATTACATTTTAAAATGCTAGTTTGTTTAGGGCCTTCTCTGTCCTCAATAAACACCCGTGTAAACTTGCCCATAATGAGAAGGTCTATGTGAGCAACTGTCTTCATGTGGTGTATAGCAGCATGCTTTGCTGGTTTGCTTTGGTTTCTCAGTTTCACTGACCTGTGGATGGGGAGGATATCATTCCAGTTTATTGTGAGTGTGCTTGTCATTGTGGTTTGCATCTTAGTAAATAGACTGAGGAAAGCAGATTGCTCTCCCTGAGATGTGGCCTTATCCAGGCTGTTGAAGATGAATCCTATGCGGACTGATTTCCCTCACCCTGTGGAGAATTCTTCCAGCCTGACTTCCATGAGCGGGAACATTAGCTTTTGCCTCTTTGGACTCAAATTGAAATTCCAGCTCTTCCTGGGTCCTGAGCCTACATGTCTTTGGACAATCCTGACTTTCACCTTTAGATGAGACTGAGGCAGGATAGAAAGATGGGATGTTCTGAGGCCCTGGGGAGGGAACTATAAGAAAGGAAAGAAGCCAACATGAAGATCAGGGTCTGCCTCTAGGTGGAGACACACCCTGAACTCCTCTCTTAAGGGTCAATGAAAACCTGCCAAATCAGAGGCCTGGCTAGGGAACTACCCCCTGGTAAGGCAGGTTCGCCACTTGATGTGCTTTTTCTTTTCAGTATTTTCACCAGCTAGGGCAGTTTCTACTAGCCAAGCCTCCCTGAGGTTTGGCTGCATCTGCCTACCTTTCTGAGGCCTAACTCCCAACAAAGTAAGCATTTCTACACTGGCTAGAGCTTTTAAACTCCCTAGGCAGTGAGTGCTCTGTGCCTCCAAGCTCTTTTTCTAAAGCTCTCCTTCCCAGATTAGGGACGCCTGCCCCAACGTGGCTGAACGCCATGTTGTTTTATTCCACACAAGGTCACTTTCATTCTTTTCTACTCTCCTCCTTCACTGCAGGCAGTTGTGATATTTACAGTTTACCTTTCTTAGGGTTCTCCTTTTAAATTCTAATAAACTGCCCTGAATTTCTGCTTGAGCCCATTCTTTGTCCTCCAACTTATTTCTGTGTTTTTATTTTCATTTTATTGTTGTTGTTATTATTGTTGTTGATGTTGTTGTTGTTGTTGTTGTAACTAAGAACCGCAAAAGGTGACCCTGGCATCAGGCTCTGCTGCGACTCCCCGATATTTTTCCAACATCTCCCCCAATTTAGACATCTTTGGAGACACCAAGAGGAGCCCAAAGGCTGCTTTGGGTGCAAAAACCCATCTTCTAAGTGTATAAAGTGAGGACAAGACCACTCCAAGGCATGGCTGAAAAGAAGGTTTTTCTTGTAGATATGAAGTACAGCAAGAGGCCTCTGGAAGAGTCAAGAGCAGGGAGAGAAAGTAGCAGATTGAACATGGCCAGAAAATGGAACCGGGTCATGAGGGAAGAAGGGGGTGGGGCAAGAGAAAAGAGAGCAAAGGGAAGCGAGGGACAAGAAAGACGGGCCGAAGATGACCAAGAGAGCAAAGAGAGCGAGCGTATGGCCGCAAATGGCAGGGTTATATAGGCATGGGAACCTGGGGGAAGGGTGTGATTAGATGCAGGGTTGCTCAGAGCTTCTTCCTGGCCATGAATAAATTCTAACAAATGAGACTTCCTTAAGTACTGGTACCAGGTCTGTGCCTGAGATGCAGGACTCTCACAGTGCAGCACCGAGCCATCTTCACCCTGGGCTTCTAAAGGCAGAAAGCATAAAGTTCCAGCGTTACAGCTTTAAGGCTGCCAAGCTATCTCACGTGCTGAAGTGCCGAACTTTTACACTAGACATCCTGTAGATGCCTCAGTTATCTACAGCAAGCAAACTTTTTCTACTGAAGCAAAACTAGAAATTAGTCCCCAGGACCCAATGTCTTGCAAAAACAATAGAGGCAGTAAAATTTACAAGGATGGGCAGTCTCTTACAAATAGCTCATTTTAAGATTAGCTCATCTGTTCCATTCTGGGAAGTTATCTGTCTTGGGCAAGTTTGCTGACTGGATACATTTGACAAGTTAGCATCTTACAAGCTGGAGCAATTTTCTCATGGATTCCTTAAATACAACAGTGTTCAAATCTTGAACATTTTATTCACTATCACAGGGAAGCCCATGAGCTGGAAAAGTTTAAGGTATGGGGCAGGGTGAAAAGAGCAGAGAGGAGCCAAGGTGCCAGCCTCCACAGACAGGTACTTGAGATGTCTGGAAGCCTGGAGGCCAGCATGTACTTTGGTATGCTAATAGGCACTACAGTTAGCCATTTGTCCCTAGTTTCTTTTGGATCTGACACTAAGTTCCACTATAGAAGAGAAAATTATTTATAGCCATTCTCCTAGAGCTCCAGATAACAGGAACCATCACCACCAGCACCACCCCCAGCACCATCACCCCCATTGACTTGTGAGAATTAAACCAGCAAGCAGACTTTGGGGAGGTCCATGAAGGAAGAACAGCAAAACATATCTAGAACTCATGGAATGCAGCCCACCGGTTAGTATGCCCATGATGGGTGTGTCTCAGCGAGGCACACATAACCTCCAGAACCACGTGTCCTGGGGGCTTCATGCTGTTGTGGAGATAGCTCTGCTTGTTACCCTTGCTGTCCTTATAATACCCCTAATATATGAATTGCATCAATACTATGAAGGTGGCTTCCAGCCCATCACTGGGCAATATCATTGGCATACACAATAACAATGCTTGATCTCTTTCAGGCACTGCTGCTGGAGCAGATTAATGATTCAACTACCATCCTTGGAAAGAACCTGCAGATGTAGATTGCTAGCAGTGACCCTTAGAAAGAATTTGGAAAAACAGATTGTTCAACAAGGTTAGGTAAAGATGTTTTTGTTAATGGCTCTGATGTAGAAAGTCTTAGGGCAAAACAGATTGTTTAGCAAGGTTAGATAAAGATGTTTTGGCTCTTGGCTCTGATGCAGAAAACCTTAGGAAACAATTTGAAGTTAAGAAAACATACACTCTTTAATTTAAAGCTTGGGACTTTTGGGGGTTGGTGAGCAAATTACCAATTAGCCCTAGCTGATGCAACTCTCACTGAAGCTGGACTTCAAGGTGACTAATTTCTTATACTTATTTTTGCCCTCAGCTTCCTGATATGATTTAATAGAAATTATTAATGAGTAGTTGAGCCCCTTTAGGATTCAAAGTAGAAATGGCTGATTATTTTATATTGAAGTTTAGATTTGTGATTCTTTTAAGATAATTATAAAAGTATTTTTTCTAATAATTGATTCTTTCTTCATAACTGCACATTGCAGCCTGCCAGTAAAGAAAAGCTGGCTGAGAAATTACCTTGCTTATTTATACTCTGTTAACATATAGCAAGTTGCTTAGTTTAAAAATGTATATGGGTTCTTGGAAATAACTTGTTTTTCATGTTTGTTTCTCACCCATAGTACGTAAAACATTTGATCATGTGAGGGTATTGGGGAACATGATTTTTTAAATATATACTCATTGTAATCATTCAATTAGAGGAAAATATAATTTAAATGCATTGTGATTTTTGTACTGCTTGAAAGATTTTGCTGGGATATATAGTTGTAGGAGAAATAATAAATTGTTGGAATCTTTTTTCCCTCCACAAAGATGTGTGTATGTGTATATGGTATATGTATGTATATAAGGTAGTTGGAACTCACTCTTTGGAGTTTGTTCCATCCACCACAGTGTGTGTGTGTGTGTGTGTGTGTGTGTGTGTGTGTGTGTCTATGAATGCATGTATGTACATATATATGCATTATGTGAATGTGTACAGTAAAAGAAACTTAAAAGAAGAAGCTTGTTGGAACCTACCTGCTGGAGTCTGTCTTACTTCATCAAGTGTAAGACTGTGTGTGTGTGTGTGTGTGTGTGTGTGTGTGTGTGTGTGTGTGTCTTTTCTCTCCTTCTTTCCCTTTCTTTTTTAGGCATTTGCCACCATCAGTGGAAGCCCCCACTAGGGGTCATGAGCCCTAGCCCCCGCTTGCTTGCCACCATCAGTGGAAGCTATTGCCAATAACAATCAGTTCCAGCCTGGGAGGATGCCCTCAGAGAAAGTCTACAAGGTCACCAGCCAGCCTCTGGATCTATGCTCACCTCAATTATGCCAGATGAGGTAGAAGCTAGGCTTTGATACATGCAGTTGTTATCCATTCAGAAATTTCTAGGGCTTTCTTCAAACTTTGCATCCTTGCTGCCTCTGCCACCCATTCAGGCTAATATCTGACCTCCCGCCGCCCCATTATTTCCCTATCTCATCCTTCTCTCTTCCCACTCCTGCCTCCACTCATGCTTCCTTTTCCTTCCTTCCCATTCTCTGCTTCCTCTCTTCTTCCTTAGCCTTCCTTCCTTCATTTCCTCTTCTCCCCTTCACCATGCCATCCACAACTATCCTCTCCGCTTGCTTTTCTCAGGAGACAGTATACTAAGCAGCAACTGACCCAAAATGCTTCATCCCACATTATATTGCCTAAGCTTTCAGCTGCTCAAATGTCAAAAAAGTGGGTGTTGATAATTTTTAAAAATAATAATTGCTTTGAAAAATAATAAGATATACACATAAGTGCTTGGCAGATGGTCTGCCCTAGTACAGAGCTCATGATTTTTATCTGTTCATTTTATTTCTCACCTTTTCCTTTCCTCTTCACATAAGCTTGGGGTACAGAGCAAAGAGAGTTTAAAAGCTGAAGTCCATAGCAGCAGCACTAAGACTTTTAAAGAAATACGCCCTCTTCAGTCCAAATTTAGCATTAAATAGTTACAATTCTATCTAATGAGCTCCACTACACAGTGGCCATACTACTGACCAAGCTAGATTTTGTGGTCATGTATGAAGATGCCTCTCTACTCCTACAAAAGTGAGCATTTGACATTCTGATGAAAAGCAAGAGGGTTTTTTTTGTACAGCCTTTCTCTAGTTGCAGAAGTTATTTCATTGTTGTTTTTTTGGGGGAAAGTATCAAGGATTGGAAACATGCAAATAATTTGTATAAAAATTAACCAAAGTTATATGTGGCAGTACATACCTGTAATCCTAGCACCCATGATACTGAGGCAAGAAGATTGTGAATTAAATCCCATCCTTGGCTACAAATAATACAAAATAAATAAATAAATAAATAATAATAATAATAATAATTTCAGAAACTGGCAAGAAATTACACACCATTACATTAGTGTGGTCAGAGGGGAAAGACTCCATATTGTTTGTAATCAAAATTGACAATGCTTCTAAATTTTTTCAACACTAATTGACAAGCTGCTGATCAGATGTCCTGTTGAGGTGCACAAGGCTGGAGCTGCTTGTTGGTAATGCATAAATTCTGCGTGCTGGTCAGGTGAAGACTGAAAAGAGAGGAATAAAGGACTGGCCCTCTGCGTCAAGTAGATTGAAAATCATGTCAGCATGTTATGTTGTTGAATAGCTGATGTATCTATATTCAAGAATTAATTTTTAAGTAGAAACATTAAATGATATTTTTGTATTTCTCATGAAATAATTGTAAAAAAAGCCAAAAACAAACAAACAAACAAACAAACAAACAAACCAGTTTTTCATTTTTGCTCTTCCCCCGTCAAACCTCTGGCTAAGGGAATGTTGGTGCTGAGCATTCGTCTTTGAGAGAGCCCTGACATCTTGTGGTTGTACGTGTTGGCTGTAACAGATTGTCTTAGAGCACAACGAGCTTAGATAATCTTAGCCCTAGAGCACGTGCTTCAAAGAGGACTTTAAACCTATTTTCAAAGAGTGAAATGAACTGTGGAGACTGGAAAGAAAAACAACTATCCTTGTCTCTTATTTGCCAGTTTATCTACTTCTGAGACTATGTATCTCAGACTGGCCTGGAACTCACTGTGTAAATCAAGATGTCCTCAAACTCAGAGCCTCAGCATCCGCCTCCCAAGGGCTGGGATTTAAAAAGCATGGCACCTTCAACACCTGCCTTTCCCGGTTCTTTAAACAGGACTCCAAGACGTTAGAAATGTCTGCTTGGTCTCAGTATGCTCTATGGGTACCTTCGAAATTGATCGCTTTCTGCTTTGCTGTACGGTAGGATCGTGGGAGATTCAAACATTCTCATTCAAATTACAAGTGGGTCTTTAAGTTCCAGCACCCTGACTTTGGCTGGTTTCTAGCGAATAGGAACAGACCAGACGACTGAGTGGGAAAAACTACAAATCCCAGCATGTCAAGGGGACAGTCTACAACTCCCAGCATGCCCGAGGGCAACACGGCGGCTGCGCAGACTGGCGCGCGGGTGCTCCTGGGACGTCGGCATGGCGGCGTTTGCAGATTTGGACCTAAGAGCGGGCTCGGACTTGAAGGCTCTGCGCGGACTCGTGGAGACCGCTGCTCACCGTGAGTCTACTGGCTTTGCCCCGCGGGCCCTGCCCCTCGCTTTCCCCTATACCATCCAGCTTAGCTTGGTAGTTTTTCAGGCTCCATTCCAGCCTGATGTCCCCAGAGGCAGATGATAGGTGAGTGCCGCCTGGATCCCTGGGATGGGAAACTCATGAGAAAGCTGCTGTTGCCGGTGTTTGCCCTGGCATTTGTGCAGAGGCCTAAGGACTCGAGGGATTGGCATAGAGCCTACAAGCTACTGAATGGTAGAAACGGGGACTGGATTCCAGGTGCACAGCCCTTCAATATCCGCCCATTCTGACTCACGCATCTGTCAAACACTGAAAGCTGGGTCAACGGTAGGAATTGCTGTGGAATCTTAGAGAAGGGGAAGAGTGTTAACTTATTTCTCCCAAGCATCATAAGTTTCTTGAGGATGAGCATTGATCATGCGGGCTCTCAACTAGCATAAGGCCGGCCAAATAATGAATGCTTAAATTCCTTCAAGAGGAAGGAAGGGAGGCAGTTAGTGGGCTAACTGATAAGAGAAATGACCGCTATTTTGTCATTACCATGCATTTATTATCTTTTAATATTAATACCCCATCATCCTGTCTGTATTTAGACAATTTAAAGACAAGAATAGTGATTTACGTGATCTGGGGTCAGAGCACTTGTCCAAACAGTACTAACTGTTGTGATGGTAAAGCCAACCTTGTCTTTTGCTGTTGAGTCCCTCAGAAGAGGTGTGAAGGAGTCAACACTCCATTGCTCTCTAGGAAAGGGAGGAGATCGAAGAAATTAATGATAATGAAGATGACAGAAAGACATATAAACTTGAGGGAATGAAAATTAACAAAGGGACAGGAAATCCCAGGAATGTTGTCTGGAAAGCAGAAGCACAGAGTTTTTAGTGCTTGTTATCATAAATATGTGCCTGGAACTCTTCTAAAAATGCAAGTGCTGTTTCACTTAAATTTCATGACACTTGGAAGTGCTGTCTGCTATAACACCATTTGACAAGTGAAACCCTGAAACTTAATGTTAAGTAACCGTACCATAAACAGTAGAGCTTAGATTTGCCTTCTGCCCCACCTCCTCATTTTCCAGGTCTGGGAATTAAACTCAGGCCGTTGTATATGCTAAGCAAGTATTCTAACACTTAGCTACATCCCTAGCCTCATCTCATACTCTTTTAAGTCTAAGATCAGGAGGATCATTGTGAGCCTAAAAGAACTATTTTTAATAATCTATTTTTCTTTTCAGTGGGATATTCAGTTGTTGCCATCAATCATATTGTTGACTTTAAGGAAAAGAAAAAGGTAAAATAGGATTTCTCAGGCTAATTGGTTAATAAATATAAATATTTATAAGTATTTGTCTTTGTGTTGGGAATATATGGAACTAGAAACAAGTGTTATATTGGCTACTTTTTGTAGGGATTTTAATTCAGATCATGGCTGCTCTGGTGAGAGATCACATCAAAAGACCATCTAGGTCTGTGCGATCCAGCTGGAATACAAACACGTACCTTTAATCCAGGAGACAGAGGCAAGAAGATCTGAGTTCAAGACCAGCTTGGTATAGAGCAAGTTTCACATAAAGAAAAGCTTAGGTCCAGGAGTGTTTGTACATGCCTTTAATCCCAAACGAAGGTAAAGTTAGTTTGTAGAAAGAAGCACCCATAATTGAAAGTGATGTCTAATTGAGTGGCAGAAAAAGTGATGACTCAGAAGATTTGACAGAAAAAGAATACACCCAACTTTCAGGAAAAAAGAGAGGAAGGGGAAGCTACTTAATGGGGGTTGGGGGGGCCACAAGAGAACGATTTTTACCAGGATAGTAACAGAGAGACAGGTTGCAGAGAGAGAACAAGCTAGACTCAGATGAAGACAGAAGGAGCCAGAAAATGAGAAGGAACCAGATCAGAAAATGTTGCTGGAGTTAATTTGAGGCCAAGTAGAACAATTCAGAGGCAGAGAGAGAAGCCAGATTGAATAAGTCAGCTGGGAGAGGAGTTTGAGCGAGAACAGGTGAGTTGAACCAGCCAGCCTAGAGCTCAGTAAGAACAAGAAAGGGTGGGCTTATCTAGCAGTAAGTCTCAGAGGCTGAAAACATTCCAGGTCTATGTTAGATTGTACAGAGGCTAGAAGCTTCCAGTACTAGGCCTAGGACAGCAGAGGCAGTAGCCTTCCAAGACAACAACTGAAATAGGCAAATAAAAGTTTCTTTTACAACTTCTCTTGTTGCTATGATCATATGCTTGGCAAGAACAACTTAAGGAAGGAGTTTGCTTTCCTTATTCTTTGAAGATACAATCCACCATGGCAGTGGGAGCATGAGGTGGCTGGTCACAGTTTTTCAGTCAGGAAGCAGAAAGAGATGAGTGCTGGGCCTCAGCTCACATTCCCCTTTTCAGTTAGTTCACTCAGGACCCCACCCCATTAAACAGCACAGCTCACCTTCAGCATGGGACTTCCCTTCTGGGTTAATAGAAACACCATTATAGAATACACAGAGATGTGTTTCCATGGTCATTTCTAAAGTCAGTCAAATTGGCAGTGAAGGATAAGTGATCATCAGCATGTTTTTTTTCTGAGACAGGGTCTTATATGTCCCAATCTGGCCTGGAACTCACTGTGTTTCCAAGGGTGACCTCTCGCCTCTGCCTTCCAAGTGCTGAGATTGCAGGCCCTTGTGCACTTTAGAACACACTCTACCAACTGAGCTGCATCCCCAAACCCTTGCCTGTAGACACCAGCTCTACCTGGGTAATCCCAGCACTCGGGAGGCAGAGGCAGGCAGATCGCTGTGAGTTTGAGGCCAGCCTGGTCTACAAAGAGAGCTCTAGTACAGCCAGGGCTATTTCAAGAGAAACCTTGTCTCAAACAAAACAACAACAGCAACAAAAACCCACCAACTCTGGCAGTTGAACTGGTATATATCCATACAAATGAGTTTTGTTTTTGTTTTGTTTGTGAATAACTCTACTACAGCATAAGGATGCCTAACGTTGAATTTATATTAACTAAGTTATGTTCATAGATGTTTAAAAGTACATTGCTGTTAAATGAATTGTAACCAGACTATCTTGTTTACTTTGTTGCCATGGTCTCATTAACCCACTGACTGATTTTTCTCTTTAATATACTATCGAATATGTATGTTTCTTTTTAGGCAAACAACTAACTTAGGTCATTTCTGTCTTTACATTTTGCTTTTTTGGTTTTGGGGGTTTTTTTGTTTGGTTTGGTTTTGTTTTGATTTGGGGGCGGTTTGGGTGTTTCTTTTTTTTTTTTTTTTTTTTTGGTCATTGTTTTATCAAGACAGGATCTCAGTTTATATCTCTGGCTGTCCTGGAACTCACTATATAGACCAGGCTAACCTTGAACTCAGCGATCTGCCCGCCTGTGTCTCCTAGTGCCGGGATTAAAGGCTGTACAGGGCTGTATAGCCTTTGCTGTTCTAGAACTCACTCTGTAGAACAGGCTGACCTTGAAATCAGATCCACCTGTCTCCGCCTGTGAGTGCTGAAACTAAAGGCCTGCATCACCACACCCAGTCCTTTATTATTCTCTGGTGTTCTCAGCAGCTTCTCTGCTTTTTCATTTCTTTCCTTAAAAAAGAAAAAGTTATTTAGTTCATTTGAATACCAAAAATTAGCTTTCTTTGATTTTTTTTTTTCCTGAGATGTTCTCAAAGTGTCTTGTTATGCTTTTTTTTCTTTTTTCTCACATGTAACTAGAGTGGCTGCTCTTCATTTGTTGTAGGAAATTGAAAAGCCAGTAGCAGTTTCTGAACTATTTACAACGTTACCAATTGTGCAGGTAAGCATTTTATTGTTATAGTGTAGTCTCTATTCATTAATTCAGGCATGCCCACCTTCGTGTGGCGCTCTCTAACTTCAGCCACACCTGCTTCCTGCCAGTTTCACCTTCCTATCAGGCATCACGTCCTCATCAGTTTCTCACTATCCATAAGTGTTTGTTTGGTACCCTTCCTCCTGAAGTCCTACTGCTATTATATTACATTATTTCATCATGTAGATTACTGGGTGTACATAGTGTTTTCTTCAGCTGTTATAAATTCCTGTAGAGTAAGCATGCTTTGTTGATCTTTACTGTCTGTTGTAACTGTAACTATTTTCCACTGGTAAAAAGGAAACAATTGTGTTTTATCTTTTTTAATAATTGGTTTGTTTTTTCATAGGGAAAATCAAGACCGATTAAAATTTTAACTAGACTGACAATTATAGTTACAGATCCATCTCACTGTAATGTCTTGGTGAGTTCATTGGTTTTCTCCATTTGCCTTCTAAACTATATTAACTATATTAACTAAGGTTAAATACTGACACATTTCATCTCACCCTATTTCACCCCTTGTATCCTTCAAATTCATGGCACCTGTCTGCTTCACCTGTGTGTAGAAGCCACACAATGTTGCTTCCAAAAAGTTAGAAGTTGCCAACAGACAAAGAAGAAATATCACACATTATTCCAGTCAGCATTCAGAGATGTACATTTTCACTGCATTTTTCCATTCTCGTGTATAATATTAAGTTTGAGGTTTTCCTGTTAAGAAGTAACTGTGTTTTATTGATGTATTCACCCTGCGAATTACCCAAAATATATGAAACAGTCTCATCTAGCTATGTCTAGGAAAAACAAAAACTAAACTACTTCCACTAAAGTCTATCTTAGTGTTTCTCTTGTGATAAAACACACCATGACCCAAAGTAACTTCAGCGTACAGTTCCACAGCATAGTCCATCATTTCATTAAAGGAAGTCAGGGCAGGAACTTGGGCAGAAACCTGGAGGGAGGAACTGGTGCAGAGGCCATGGAGGCGTGCTGCTTACTGTCTTGCTCCTCGGGACTTGCTCAGTCTGCTTACAGCACCCAGGATGGTGATCCTCAGAGTGGCACTGCCCATAGTTAGCTAGTCTTCCTGCATCAGCCATCATTCGAGAAAATGCGGCTTGCTTGCAGCAGTTTCTCAGTTGAGCTTCCCTCTTCCCACATGCTTCTAGCTGTCAAGGTGACATTAAATTAGCCAGCAGAGGTGACCTCTTGTCAGCTTGACACACAAACACATCACTGTTAAATCATAACCTTTCCTTTCTTGTTCATCCTGCTATCTTTTATATGCTATAACATCATAATATAAAACATTCCAACTTTTAAAAGTCCCACAGGCTCAGTGGCATATGCCTGTAATCCCAGTACCCTAGAGGCAGAGGCAGGCAGATCTCTGAGTTGGAGGCCAGCCTGGTTTACAGAGTGAATTCCGGGACAGCTGGGGTTTCATAGAGAAACCCTGTCTCAAAAAAAGAAAAACAAAACAAAAAACAAAATAAAGTTCAGTCTTTTGAAAATATCCAAAGTCTCCATAAACTCAGTGGCTTTACTGTGGGCTCTGTAAAATAAAAAGTGAGTTACAGTTTTGTTCTTCCATCAGGCCCCTAGGCTCAGCTGTCTCCAGGCTTCCTTTCCCGTACACACAAAGCTGCAAGCTCCCAGCTCAAGAATGCTATAGGGAAAGCTCATACACACGCACACACTGTAGAGCTGTCTCTGGACTTACTCTTAGTTCCATTTTTAAAAAGCAAAGTAATTTAGCATTTCCCCATTTTCTCTGATTGGCTTCAAGTCTGGGCTGAAAAGGACTTTTGTTGACTCGTAGAAATCCAGCCTTGATCAATGACATTTAAGTATATGCTCTCCTGTGTCAGCTCTTGAGTATTGAAACCAGGTGTGGTTCCTCATGCCCCAGCACTCAGGAGGCTGAGGCAGGAGGATTGGTTTTAGGATGTTGAGTATTTCAAGATATGTTTTCATCTTTTATTACTGTAAAGTAACATTCATTTTGTCTTCTAGAGAGCAACTTCTTCAAGGGTCCGGCTGTACGACATTGTTGCAGTGTTTCCAAAAACAGAAAAACTATTCCATGTAAGTGATAGGTGGAAAAGAATACTGTTTTCTTATTATCTAAGCCTGTTGTTATACCATAGTGAGTTCTTCCCAGTTCTGCTTTCGTTTCTGTTGTTGTGATAAAATAGCCAGATAAAAAGCAGCAGGGGGGAAAGGATTGCTTATTGATCATCATTATGGGAAAGTCAAAGCAGGAATTTCAGACAGCTGCTGATAATATCTACGGTCCAGAACAGAGAGAAATGCATATGTGTGCACTTGGCTGCTAGTGCTAAGCTTACTTTCTCCATTCTTAAACAGTTCAGGGCATCACCATCACCACCCTACCCCCTGCCTGGGGAATAGTGCTTCCCGCAGTGGACGGGGTCTTCCCACATTGATTGTCTCCATTAGGATAACTCCCCATAGACATAAACCAAGGCCCGCTCAGTACAGACAGCCCCTCACTGAGGCCCTTCCAAG
>OU015757.1:54889212-54911433 GCA_907169655.1 Acomys percivali
CCAAGGCCCGCTCAGTACAGACAGCCCCTCACTGAGGCCCTTCCAAGGCCCGCTCAGTACAGACAGCCCCTCACTGAGGCCCTTCCCAGGTGAATCTAGGTTGTGTCACAGTTATAGTTAAAGATAACCGTCACAGGGCCCATCTGGAAACTTAGGAGTTTCTGTTCGTACTCTCAAAGTTTTGGGATTTCACAGGGCAACGGTTCTCAACATTCTTAAAGCTTTGACCCGTTAGCATAGTTCCTCATGTTGTGGTGACCCCTAACTATAAAATTATTTTCATTGCTACTCCAGAACTGTAATTTTGCTGCCACGGTGAGTTGTAATATGAATATATGACATGTATATATTCATATTGCATATCTTATATGTGACGCCTGTGAAAGGGTTGTTTGACTCCCCCCACACTCAGGGGTCTTGACCCATGGGTTGAGAACCACTGTCTTGGGGGCATTTTTAAGTGGCGTGTTTTAGTCATCCTGGTAGACATCTGATGGATACAGTTCGAAATAACTCAAGAGTTTTCACCTGTTTCTTTCTCTGTACTTTGTTCATGTGAAATTTCTCCTTGGAGAGTTCATTTTTCTACTCAGGAACCACTTCTCCTCCTCCCTGGGATAAAGAAAAGGGCAAGCAAGCCCCTCTCTGTCCAGCTTCCTCCTTTGCAAGCTCTTGAGATGTAACCCATGTGCAGTGTGTCAGCCCTTAGTCTTCCAGAAATTCCTCAGTCGGTCACACGCCAGTGTGCTTCCCCTCCTCCTCTTGAGAGCTTCCTTAGTTGAACTCCTTTTGCTCTTTTACAATTGACCTTCTGTCACTTTTTAAGAAGAGAAGGGAGCTGAGCATGTAGGCCCATTTTGTATTCACGGTGGACTGCCCCTGTCTTTACATGATTACAGTGGAAGAAGAAACTGAAATGCTTTCTTAAGGAATAACTTTTTACTGAGAGAGTTATGAATGTTTTCCTAACTGAGGCTCAGAGGATCCATCTACAAAAACAATATTGCAGGGGGAAAAAATGCTGGACTTACATTTTCTGATCTTACTCCATTTTTTTACTGTAGTATTTTCATTTTCTGTTGTTTGTTTTTATATTTTTCTCTTCCTTTTGTCCCTCCAGCCCCTCCCATATACTCCTCTCCACCCTCAAGTCCATATCCCATTTCTTCATTCATTTCTATTGCATGCATATATGTTTCTAAATATAACCTGTTGAGTCCATTTAATGTTGCTTACATGTATGTTTTCAGGGCTAACCATTTTTTAAGCAAAATTTGTTCTAAAACTATAGACAGTTCTTTTTTTCCCCTAAGTTTATCCAGTAGAGGGAGCCATTGACTGAGGAGACTGATGCAGTGTCTCAGTGCCCAGCATCAACTGCTAATTACATTAACAGGGAAACAGAACCACAGCATATGTAGGATGCCTGCATGCACACACCATGGCACACTCCACGTCACCGTGGTTTTGGTGGCTTCTTTTATTAAATGCATGACTATGTTAACTCCCAAGTATTTTGTTGTAGGTTAAGGAATGATAAAGCAAGTAGTTAACCACCTGTGGACCAGGTATGCTAGCACAGGCCTTTCCTGCCTTTCCATCACCAGCATTTCAGAGGCGGAGGCAGGTGGATCTCTGTATTTGAGACTAGCTTGTTTACATAGTGAGTTCTAAGACAGCCACACTGCTAATAAAGAAGTAGCTTTTAGAAGCTGTGGTTTTGTCCTGCTCCGGAAGTCTTTCAAACTTTGCCTTTGCAGGATACTGCTGTAGAATGTCTGCATGCATCTTTTAAGGCAGCATTCTCAGGAGATGGTCAGAGTCTTCTGGCTTCAGATGTATGTGGGATAATTATTAAATTGCAGATTATCATGTCACATTTACTGAATGAATCACTGGAAATATTGCCCCATTTGTGATAGTTTTATATGAGCTTTGAGCACATACATAGTTAAGAGCTCTTTTCTATGCGTACCTCTCTGCCTTGGCAAGCCTGACTTTTCCTTGTGTGATGTGATAAATGCTGTCACCAGTGAAGGACATTAAGAGTAAAGGGGTGACATAACAACAAAAATCATATGTTTGTACATTTATATGGCGACAAACTTTTCTTAAACCATCATTGATATCTCTGCCCCTCTCCCAAAAAAAGTTAAAGATGGCTAAGTAAATTCATATACAATTTACCAATTTTCATAGAAAACTCAGATACTTAGTTCTGAAACTATTTTAGACATACTTTTTTATGAGTTTTAATGAATTTGGAAATATTAGATTAAGCCTCCCCAGTGCTCAGAACATGGGCATGTGCCCCTGCATCACATACTGCTTGGAATGAACCAGTTGAACATTTGGATTAAGGAAAAATTAAATCACCAGGTAACTCAATTTGAAACATGTTAAATTCAAGAGGGCAAAGGAGCCGAGTGAAGCTATCCCATGCCATCAACCATGCCATGCTATTTCTTAGCCACAGTATAGTCTGGTTAGAACTACAAGCCTGGACAATTCCTGCCAGAAAGGTGCTCAGTAAATATCTTGTGGTTAAAAAATGGACTGTGCTTGCATTCATTTTGGCTTTTTAATTCCTTGGATTTCAGAACAGTTACTTTCTGCTTTCTGGAATAATTCAAAGTTACTGACTGATCTAACTCACCAATTTATTCATATATATAAAAAAAAAAAAAACTTTATGCATTAGAGGGCCTTCAGGCCCTGGCTTTTGAGAATTAAACCATCCAAGCCAAGCCTGAAAGAACAGTGAACAACTGGCTTGTGAGAGGTTTCTTACAGTTCAGCACAACCATCATGACATCAGCCTATAGCGTAAGGTGTGCTCTGTGTGTTTCTGTATGTTAGGTATGACTGTGTCTCCCATCCCAATGAGTGCCACTTTCCTGCTAACATATTTATTTTTCTTGGCAGGTTGCTTGTACACATTTAGACGTGGATTTAGTCTGTGTTACTGTAACAGAGAAATTACCATTTTACTTCAAAAGACCCCCTATTAATGTGGTAAGTGCTGCTCTCTCTGTTCTGAACTTGGGTGCAGAGAAACTTGTGTCTGAAGACCAGAAGAGGAGCAGGAAAAAACTGGGTGATTGGTAATCGGAGCAGCTTTAGAAAAAAGAATTTTGTGTTTCTAAGCTGACCAAAAGAAAAAGAAAGAAAGCTTAAAATAGAAAATATCTAAGCTGGGAGCTACAGGGTGGCTTACTGGATAAAGTGCTGGCTCTGCAAACATGAGTTCTGGAATTCAAATCCCCAGCATCCACATTAAAGCCAGGCAGCTGCCCTCTGTAGCTGAAAGGTACTTACAGAGCGTGTCTTCAGCCAGTGCAGAATGCCCACCTGCCCTCTGCTATAGCAGAGAGGAGGAAGCAAGCACTGTATAATGAAGAGTAACCCAGTTCAGCTTCCTAGGGCAATTGTTTAACAGGATTATTAGAAAGATTCCACGTTTTCATTAAAACTAATTATGTTCATGATAATAACTTCAAACAGCACAGGAGTGTGTGTATAAAAAGCATGGCTTCCCAACTAAAACATCTGCAGAGGCAGCTAACACTGACTTTCTCATGCATCTTCTCAGAAATACCACCCCTGCTAGAGCTCCAGCAGCAACCACCACAAGCATTCTTTTGTATTTTTTCAGAAATATTTACCTACTTCTTTGCTTCGTTGTCCTCTGTTTTTACCCCTGTCCTTCCTGTCACCATGCTTTTGTACCTTAGAGTATATGAGTTCTATAATTAAAAATGTGCCTCATCTTTTGAGACTAGAGAGATAGTAATTTACTTAAGTGAAATGAAATAGTTTTCTTATTCTTTTCTCTCTTTTGTAATTGGTTTGGCAATTACTGTTCTTGCACTGTTGTCCCTAGCCTATATGAAATTTATAGCTATAGAATATACTTCTAGAGTCTCTATAAAATATGTCTCTATAGGTGATAGTGCTGGTCCAAGCATATATGAATTTTCAGTGGTTACTGGAGCTGTGGCTCAGTGGTAGAGCACTTGGCATCCTCAAGACCCTGGTCTGACCATCAGCAACAGGAAATACAATGTTGGTGGCTCCTCGCTGTGTTACTGAAAATGAACTGAACTCAGCTCAGTTCCTCTTCAGAGCTTTTCTTCTTTCTTAGCAAAGCCTCAGGTGTTCTTTGTGAGTTAGACAGCTGGAGCTGGGGCAGCTGAGATGAGGCAGATCCTTTAGAAGCCAGGTGTTTCTGCCAAAACAACATGGTTTCCCGGGCTTACCATGTAACCATGACTGCCTTCAAGCCAGATGGTCTCTGGTCACCACTAAACCATGGGACTGGGGCAAAAATGACTGAAGCTGGCCTTCTGAGGAAAGTGGGTAAGATGTCACTCCTAAAGAACTGTGCCCATCCTACAAGAATTGGCAATACGTTCTTTCTCCCCGTTCCTTACCCCACCCTTCCCTTTGTTCCTGATACAGACACTGGCTTACCAAGTTTGCTCATAAAGCCTGTATGCATCAGCACTCTCAGTAGGGTGTAAGTGTTTGCCTGCATGTATGTTTGCCTGATGCCCATGGAAGCATCCTGCTTGTAAACTCAGCATGGAGGAAACAGACAGGAGCAATCTAACTAACATGACTAACTGAATCAGGAAGCTCTGGGTTCAGGTGTAAACTCAATAGATAATTTAGAAAGCAATTGAGGAAGACAAGCCAGTGTCTCTGGCTTCCACACATGCTGTGCATACACACATACACATGTGAACACACACACGAGAGAGAGGAGGGGAAGGGGGGCGAAATATTTAAGTTGCTACTCAAGAGGCACTTGAACCAGAAGTCCAAGACCAGCAGCAGCACACGGAGCCCTTGCCCCAAAATACAAGGATTCAATTAACTATCAAGATGTGTTCTTGAAAGACTTAGGAACTAAAATTTATAAAGAATGTTTGTCAAGTTAATATTTAATAATGATAGCTACAAGGACCAGGTGTGGTGGCACACAGCTTTAATCCCTGCACTTGAGAGGCAGAGACACGTGGATCCCTGTGAGTTCAAGGCCAGCCTGGTCTGCAAAGTGAGTCCAGAACAACCAGGGATACACAGAGAAACCCTGTCTCGGGAAAAATAAATAAATAATAATAATGATATATACTTACATTGATACTAAGATGGAAAAGAAAAGGTAAAGACACCGAGAGTCTTTGAGATACCAGAAAATTGAGATATAAAAGGACATGGTATGAAATCACCAGAGAATGGTGAATGAAATTATAGTATGCACTGAGACAATCTAGCTCCCATAAGACCCAATATAACAGGGTAGCCATGTGTTCAGATTCTTTTTATTTCCCCTCTTGACATAAACCTTCTCTCATTACCCTACTGTTGTTGTTAGTTTAATAGTATGACCGAATACATGTTTATTATTAGGATTATAGTTATTGCAGTGGTATTATTTACCCACTTTCACAATCAATAAAAGGCACAGACACCTGTTGTGGTTTTTAGAATAGCCTTTTCACCTGGGGCATGGCAGATAATAACCTTTAAACTATCCTGTGTTGAAAAAGCAGTCTCTGTCTTAAAAGGTTGCCTCTACTTTTTACCAGCCTCAGGCTGCCAGTGCTTCCCACAGAACAACATCCTAGAAGTAGCCACTGTACATATTTTGTGTTAGAGTTAACAATATTTTCACCTTAATGAACTAGGAAGCCTATTTTCTAGGCATTTGCTCAAATAAGCTTATGCACCGTTCTGTGTCCTTAGCTGGGAGGAAGTGGTGACATGTACTGGTCAAAATATGGAAAGGAACAATCAATGCACAGCATATAATTCCTTGTGGCACATAACAGTAGTCAGATTCCTAGAGACTTGTCTTAGTCAGGGTTTATATTAAGACTTGTGAGCGGCCTTACCATAAAAGCAGCTCTTTTCCAAATGCCCGGTGTGAGCCTATTAGACCTTCCTGAAATGCACCATTGAGCCAGTGTATCTGATTTAGATTGGTGTGCATCCTGGGGAGTCTGGCCAAGATGCTTGTGATTAGTCAGTAGTTGTCAGTGTTGGACAGGAGCATATGCATGAGGGAAGTGGGGTAATAGGGTGACATGAGGAGGCTGGCCCTCAAGGCAGGCACCAGGACACCAGCCCCCTCCAATTCAGTCTAGAAGTGCATAGAAGCTGCTATTGACTGTTTGATATTTCTGGCATGATTCCCACATTTTTAGTTGAAGAGTTCTGAAAAGTAAAAAATTTGACAATAAGAATATGCAATATTTAACAGTGTGTGGCTTTTTCTTTTCTTGAATCTGGTATGAATGTTTTGCATATGTTGTTTAATAAAAGCTAGATGGAGGTGTGGACAAAACGACCGCACAAGATTAAATTTAGTCTCCATCTGGTATAGAAGACTGCAGTGCGAGCTGGCCAGGAAGCAGGGGATCCCTATTAATTTACTCACTTTTATTAAGAAAGAAAACTAAAAGTAGGTACGCATGTTTTGTTTGGGGAAAATTGTATTATATAGGTTTGTGTGGTGAGACAGTAAGTATATCATGGTCAAAACTGTGTCACAGTGCATGCCCACCATACATGATTTTGAAATTTAATAAAACAACAATTCTTAGTTCATGATGGCCAGGAAATTGAGAGAAAGGAAGGACAAGGCCAGGGTCCTGGCATTCTTTTCAGTAGCATACCCCAATTTCTTCCTTCCTTGAAGTTTGTATGAGTTACTTTCTATTGCTGAAATGTAAGAAAAGCAATGTCATGGAGGAAGGGTTTGTGTTGGCTCACAGTCTGTGGGGATACAGTCCACCATGGTTGGGAAGGCCAGAGAGCTACACAGTGACAACAGAGCAACTGGAACAGGAAGCAGGATAGTGTAAAGCCTCAGTGACCCTCTAGCTAAGTTCTACCTCTTAAAGGTTCCACGGCCCCAACAGTGCCACCAGCTGAGGACCAAGTGCCAAACACATGAGCTTTTGAGCAGCATTGCACATTTCAAGTATAGCATGGCTGCATGGCTGAAATCAAGATGTGAACATGCTGTACTCCCTCAAAAACTACAAGGGAGCCACCTTTTCTGGTGTCTGATGAGTATCAGCATCAGGTGCCTTAATCCAGCGTTTGGTTCATCCCGCAATACCAGTTCTGCTTAGCAAAAGTGGCCCACTAGGCACTGCATTCCATGCCCAGCTCCACGCCAGCGAGCCAGGCTTCTTACCCATTTAAAGTTTGAGAATAGGTTGAGATCGTTTCAGCCCCAAGACCTCTGAAGCCTTTCTTTGAGAGTTCCTGGCTGGTAGTGATTTGTTGACCACACTAATGCATTCTCTGTCTTTGTCGTCAGCATGTTTCCCTGTACATCTCTGGCCATCTCATAAGAGCACCAGTCATATTAGGTGCCTACCCTTTTCAGTGTGACCGCCTCATTTTATCACACCTGCACTGACCCTATCTCCAGTGGAGGTTACACTCTGAGATACTGTGGGTGAGGAATGGAATATACCTTTTAGGGATGGGAACACCTTTTATGGATGGGGACACAACTCAGCTCACAGGACCCAGCTGTCCCACCCCAGTGTTTATCTTGCTGGTAATTTGAAACACATCTATTAGTAAAGGCTTTCCAAGTGCTGTACCTGCACCTCTATAGTAAGTAGTAGGCTGCTGTAACAGAAAAGGAAATGTACAAGTTGACATGGAAAAGCTTTCAAATCGGACAATATAAGAATGTAGCAAGCTGCCTTTTGGGTTTGAAAAAGGAAAAGATGGCATGTATTCACAGTCGCTTATATTCATGTAAAGAAGCTGGAGGAACGTGTAATGAATAAATGGAAGTGGTAACAGCAGTGGGGACAGGGCAGTGAGAGCAGACGCAGGGAGGACTCCCTGCTTCCCTGTGTGGGCTTGATCAGCCAATCAGAAGATGCTGGGATCCTAACAAACGCTGCACTGGAATCAGCGTAGGCACTGATTCCTAGGCCGAGCAGTCAGCCTGCTGCCCTGGAGTCAACTCAGGGTTTCCATTCTTCCTTCTCCAAAGCTTAGCTTAAGTTTTTAGTACTTAGAATTTTATTACCAGTATCCCGATCCAAGTGTCACACGCTGCCCTTGGTGACATCATTGTGATTATTATTTTTCCTTAGTAAAAAAGAAATCTCATCATCTGCCTATTCACACACTTCTGTTCAGACATGAGAACAAAAGCCAATCAGGCAGGCACAGTCATTCTCTGTCAGGCATTATTATGAACAATCATATGATGAGCTTACAGCAATTTACATAAAAATGCTCTTAGGAGCAGGAGACCAGGTAATGACTGTATTTTATTCATCTAAAACGATAAAGTTTTATGAAAGAAGTACTCACAGCCTTCGATAGCACAATATCTTTAATTTCTCTCTCAAGAGTTTTCTTAGCAATTTTAAAGTGAACCTGATTAATGTACCAAGACCAGAATCATATGTGAAAGAAATTAAGCTGGTAATTCTATCCTATTTTCTCTGTCCTCTCCTTCAAAGGGGGTTTTTATTTTGCCGCAATTCCCATACAGGCTTAAAAGTTTAAATTCACTCACCTAGAAACATCATCCAGTGCCACGTTCTCACGTGCTTTATTCCCGTCTTCCTCTGCCCAATGGCTTGGTCCTGCAACTAGAATGGTAGGGAAATAGGAGTTGGGCTCCTTCATCTAATTAGGAGGAAATAACTTGAAATCTCCAAACTGGCATTTTTATTTATCTGTGGATTTCCTTCATCAAGATCATAGCAGTTCCTAGATAATCCACCGTGAAGAGCATTATCACCTGCCCTTTCTCCACGCGCTGTGGGTCGTTCCCTTCGAACATACTGATTCACTCACTCTCTCAACCTGAGCAAAACCAAGTCTCTGCAGTGATTAGCATATCAAAGCTGCCAGTCTAACACCACTTGGATCAAGAACACTTCTGAACTGCATACAGATAGAAATACTTAGGACTTCTCACACGTAAAGAGGAGACTTGAGAAGTGACGCGGTTGTCTCACTCTGTGTGGGGTGCAGAGGTGTGGGTCTGCCTTTGTTTAAGGCAGCCCCTTGCCGTGCAGAAGATGTGCATAGAGGGGGGAAGGAGAGTGGAGAGAGACCTCAGTGGCGTAGTAGCTGCATGTCTTTGACAGTTTACACTCTGTCTTCTTTATTTCTGGTGAAGGCAGTTGACCGAGGCCTAGGCTTTGAACTTGTCTATGGTCCTGCTATCAGAGACGCAACGATGAGAAGGTACACAATTTCCAACGCCCTCAATTTGACGCAGATCTGCAGAGGAAAGGTACAGTTCCGGAGCCGAGGACACGTGCGTTACCTCTGGTGGCTTAGTGATGGGTTAGCGCTGTCTGCTCGATTCCTGTGTCTTAAGCAGAAACTTCTCGAGACACTTACGTTCTTCAATTTCAGTGAGCTTCCCAAGGTCTTATAAAAACTCCCAAGGGAGGAGTAAGATATTGAGGGGCAGAAATATGCTGAAAGCCTTGATTTTTGCTAAGGGATCTGCAGTTTGCCACAGTGAAAAGATTGCTAGATAACAGTTGTTTATCTCTGAGTGAAGAAAAGCTACAGCTTTTAAGCAATTCATCTGCACTAAGATTTGTTTACAAAATTCTGCTTTTTTGAATTGGCAGCCTTGAGTGTAAGACCTTTCAATAGTTTCTTACTAATTATTTACCTTATCTTAAAAAAAAAAAAAAACCTTGGTATTTGAGCTCTAAATGTTAAAAGTGGGGTGCTGGTCGTTTGTTCTGTACCGTTCTTCAATTATTAATAATCTAAGATTGGTATTGCTTGCTTTCTGTTTTATAGAATGTAATTCTGTCCAGTGCTGCAGAAAGGGTAAGTACAACATGTCGTACTTGGTCTTTGTAGTTATAAAACTGTACTGCATTTTTAGAACAACTGAAATAGCAATGTAATACGCTGCCTGTTTGCACCTTTCACTGCATTTGCCCATAGTAGTTGCTGAATGTGCCCCATTCATTTAAGCTTCAGGTTTTCCCTATACATGTTTTCATTTGTGAATTAGTTAGAATAAAGTGATTACATATTTTCCCTTTACCTTGTTAAAAATGCCTTACGTGATTTATTTATATTTTTAGAAACTGTCACAATTATGAAGATCTTAATTTATGAAATTTACCTATCTTAGTTGTACCTTATTTATTACAAATAGTTAAAATGTTAATAACATCTTTTTCCCCCCCATTTTTCTTATTTTAGCCTTTGGAAATAAGAGGACCATATGATGTGGCGAACTTGTATCCTCGTACTGTTCTTTTAAAACCTGTGTTCATGTTAGGTGGGGGGTACATGTGTTGCTCAGGAAACAACTTTAAGCAGTCAGCTCTCTCCATCCATCTGTGGGTCTTGGGTGTCAAACTTAGGCCATCAGGGTTGGCAACAGGCACCTTTACCTGCTGTGTCGTCACATTAAACTAGAATTTTCCCTTATAAAAATGAACCAAAAATAGTATTAGCTTTTATCCTGATGTTTTCTTATCCTTTTGTTGTAAGTTTACTGACCAGTAGCCTCAGAAGCGCATTACAACAGGTTGTAGACTTCTTCATCCTCTGGGTTTTGGATTAAGCAGCAGGAAGAGATGAGGGACTCTACGTGGTAAGAGCAGAGTTAGATGAGCCTTCTCAGGGGCGTTTCCACTGGGCTGAGGGCTGCTGTAGAGTTAGTCTGTCAGCCACGGGGACCAGGTGAGTTTGTGTTGTCTCATGTCCTTGGCAGACTCTGGTTGACATCTTTAATGAACCCTATCAGAGGCCTATTGTTTGGGCTGTCTGAAAGCGAAGGCAAGGCTGCCGTGTCCACAAATTGCCGAGCTGTATTTCTCCATGGAGGTGAGCATGTTCTTATAGTAAAATCTGAATGGTCATGTTAGAGCAGGTTATCATCAAATAACTAATGCTGTTCTTATCCTTCCTACGGAGTTCCTGTGAGGCTGTCTTCTCTCATCAGTTCTAGCCGTGCACTCTGCTCCTTGCCCTCACTTCAAGCTTTACTTTCTATAGTGTATACATTGCATATAGTTTGCATTACAGGAATGATTATTGAATGTGTTTTTTCAAACTACAGAGTGTCCTCTGCCCACATTTTCAGAGACTTTTAACATGCCTCCTGCTTGCTTCTCTGGATGGTTTTGCTCCCTTCTTTTAAAAAAAAAAAAAAAATTATTTTTCAGAAACAGAAGTGAGAATAGTGGTGTTTGATTTGACAGGATATAGACCTCCTGGCTGCAGGCTCAGCTGTGAGGGGTTTTCTAGGCTACAGTTAGTCCCTGAGGGTGTAAGGGTTTCAGTTATTGGGTGTGAGGAGACCAGTGCGGATGGAAGACTCCCTGGGGAGGCCTCTTGGATTGCATAAAATGGAGACAGCAAGCTGAGCCCCAGCACTCACAGCCTCTGCTCCCTCGTTGGGAGTGTGATGTGGCCAGCCGCTCCAGCCTCCTGCCTCCTTGAGCTCTCCCCAGATGGACTGTACCCTTGAACTGGGCCCTGAAATAACCCATTATTCTCTTAAGTTGCTCTTATCAGTGTTTTTATAACAGGAATAGAAAAGTAACAAAAACATTAAACCATTAAGTAGAAAAATGGAAAGAGATTTTTTTTTAATCCAACTATCTAAACTCAGTCTATAACATTTGCTTTTATTATAACTCAAAATGTTTCTTGTTTTGGTTTATGTGATCTGTATATACTGATAGATATTTTGGGTGGGTTTTTCCCAAGGGTTTTTTTTGTTGTTTTGGTGGGGTTTTTGGGTTTTGGTTGGTTGGTGGGTTCGTTGGTTTTTTGTAGTTGCTTATTTGAATATATTGTACTAGGTTGAGTAGGCCATTTCTCTGCGGCTGTCGTAAGTGTACTTTGAGCATACATCCTCTGTACTCCTCTGCTCTCCTTGTTCTCACGCCCGTCGGTCCCTTTTGTGCATATTCCCTGCCACTACCCGCCCCCACAGCTCCCAGTCCCCTCTGAATGTATTCCCCCATTAGTGTCTGTTCATTCTCCTCCACGTCGGTCCCTCTGTGCACATCCCCCTCACCCCACCCTCCATTAGTCCCCTTTGTTCCTGGGACACTTTCCTCTGATTCCTGGATTTCTCCTTCCGTGTAATCTGCACATGTGTGATTTGTGTACCTGCATAAAGTGTAAGGTCACAGTGAGGCAGAGCCCACACTTCCTTGCAAAGTCTGCTTTTCCTCCTTCGTCTCCTCCCTGTGCCCTTTCTAGTAGTATGACTTTTCCTGGGCTTTATTAGCTCATCCAGGAAGCTCATTTTCCTGTGATCCCTCACTCTTACATTGTCTATTTTTAGTGTACCATTCCAGCATTTTGAACATTTAGACACTACTGTTAGGTATTTTATATTCTGTATATGACAGTGCCTGGCCTGTTAACATGTGTTGAAGAGAAGTTGACTAAGTTTAAGTTCACTTTGCTGCCAAACTGACCTGAGCATGCATACATACATTATTATTAACATACATGAGAGATTGATAAACTGAGTTTGTTTTATGTGTTCTCTCAATAAGCATTTTTAGGTGGCTGATGTATACCAGGTCAGTGTGAGTCAATACAGCACAGTTGTTCAGTGGGACATTGATAATCTTGTGAGAGCAATGGCACGTGCTGTAAAATGAGGTCAGCCCAGCCCTTGCTGTAGGAACAGTACAAGTGACTCCTACATCTGAGCTTGTGGTTTGTCTGTCTTTTTACCATACATAAAGCAGTTGCTAGACTGCTACCTATGGCTGGCTCTGACCGCATAAGATGCGTGGAGAGAGCAATGGAGAGGCCCTGCTCTGCACTTTAACCTAAGGCAGTCCTCAGGAATGAACTAGACCTTAAGAATACTCCTCTTTTTGCATGTCTGGAAAACCAGCGATCATAAATGGCATCAGCACCCGTAAGAGCTCTATGGTTTTCTTGTTTACCATGCTATAGGCCAAAGAAATGGGATGGTGCTGGTTAAACCAAGCCAGGTGTGGTGCTGCACACCTGCAGTTCCAGCTTTCAAGAGGTTCAGAGCAGGAGGATCAAAGCAGGCTGGACAGTGAGGAATCAGGGCCAGCCTGGGCTACATAGTGAGACCCTGTCTCAAAAAGCACAGATAAGTAAAACTGTCTTATCCCCATTCAATGTGATTTCTGTTTTACAGAAACTAGAAAAACTGCATTTGGAATTATTTGTACAGTGAAAAAACCTCGGCCATCAGAAGCAGATGATGACTCTCTGCCAGCATGCAAGAAAGCTAAATGTGAGGGCTGAGAAGAAGGCCTCAGTCTCCATCAGTACTGCCTCCTCTCTTCATAGCTCATCAGTCACAGAAAAAATAAAACTGGTGCTGAGTTGATGTTCTCATTAAACTAGAAGCCAACAGTCTAAAAACAGCTTTATATTCAGACCATTAAAACAGCGAATAAAACCAGTGAAGCATTTTTAAAGACTAACAGTTTAATTAATGTAGATATACTTTAAGAGAAAAACTATTTTATCCTTTATGTGAGTAATGAATAATAGTAGGTACACTGAAATAAGATGTTTCAATATTTTAAGACGTTGAAGATTAATAAACCTTTTTCTATTTGATATATGTGGATTTTTAAACTTTTATTATCTAAAAAAGTAGGTATTTTTGAAGACTTAAACTCTATTATGGGGTTGCCTTTTAGCCAAATGGTTGTTTTCTTAGCCTCTTTCACATATTGATTGAGTTAAATCTTCCTGAAGGACTACTGAACTGTAGAAACAGAAAGGATGCTCACATGAGGGAACTTGTCCCCTTCATTTGCTGCCTCCTGCCTTTGAGCTGTACTTAAAATATATTCCTCCCTTTAGTTAGAAACTCAGTACCTAATAGTGATTTTCCTAATTGCTATAAGGTTCAGAGCATTTGACTAAAAATAAAAATTCTTTGGAAATAATTTATTTTTACTAACAAGTTTATCAGACAGAGTATATAACCATTTTTGTAAATATCTGCATTTGTGCTATATTGATATTAAGGACCCCAAATATTAGGTCTTTTTGTTTTTTGAGACAGGGTTTCTCTGTGTAACTCTGGCTGTCCTGGAATTTGGTCTGTAGACCAGGCTGGCCTCAAATTCATAAAGATCCACCTTCCTCAGCCTCCCAAATGCTGAGATTAAAGGTGTGCGCCACCACTGCTTGGCTGACCCCAAAGATGTAGTGAAATTAACCAGAGAAGGGAAAATGAGATGAAGAGCACGGTTCTGAAGATAAGGAGTGTTTAAAAGAAGATTTACTTTTTGCCAGTCACGTCTAATTATACTTTACCATATTAGTAGAAGAAATTAGAGGAAATATAGTCAAATAGATGATAAAAATCAATATCTCCTCTTAATTTTATATATAACGAAAATCCTTGACATGTGCCAGTCATGGTGGTTCGTAGTAGGAGGATCATAAGTTTGAGGCCAGTTTGACTTACATAACTACAGTGAAGGAAGTAAGAATGGTGGTTGGATAGCTACATCTGTGTAGTTTGTGCACACACACATAGAACATGATGATGACTAAAATCAAACCTCAGTGACTTCATGGAATACTAGTCACAGTGACCAAGACAGGGAACCAGCCCAGGCATCCATCCACAGGAGTGGATAAAGAATATGGTGCACACCTTGTGATCGTTAACATCAGTGGTCAACTTGATGAGTAGAATCAACTGAGAGACAAACCTGAGAGTAACTCAGTCAGTTCATTAGGTAGGAAAACTCCCCCTGCATGTGAATGGCAGCATTCCATGGGCCAAGTCCTAGATGTTCATGAAGAGGATATGGCTAACTGAGCACGGACAGGCATCCATCACTTGTGCTTCCTGAGTCTGGGAGCAGTTGGCCAGTAGCCTCAAGCTCCTGCTGCCGTACATTCCTCACCTTCATGGACTTGGCTTCAAACTGCAAGCTAAACCTTGCTTTCCTTAGATTGCTTTGCTGACATACTTTGTTGGAGCAATGAGAAAACTAACACATAACGCACAATGGAGTTCTACTCAGCCCTAAGAGAGAATGGAGTGGGCTGGCTGTGTGGCTCAGCAAGGGAAGGCACATGCTGCTAGTCCTGATGATGTGAACGCCAGGACCCACATGCTAGAGCGAGAGAGCTGACCTGCAGCCTCTGCTCATACACCATGTCCCTCCCCTCCCCGCAGTGCTCACATACCCATACACAAATGCTTTTTTTTTTTTTTCTTTTACTGAGAATTAGATTTTATTCTCACAATATATTCTAATTATGGTCTCTCTTTTCTTCCCAGTTCCTCCCCTCCTCCACCCCTTATCCATCACTCATTAGAAAACTGGCTTCTAAGGGATAAAAATAAAATATATGATAAAAACATTAGAATTAAACAACAAAAGGAAAAGAAGCCAAGGCACAAGAAATAAGGACAGACCCACTCATTTGCATACTCATGTATATATATGCATATCTAATTTTTTTTTTTTAAAGGGAGATCACTGACAACATAATGAGACAAGGAACCTCCAAAGATGCCTTTGAGTCCATCTTCTGTTGGCATGCACTGCTGGGCATACAGACTCCCCTTAAGCGGTCCCCAGTGAGACTCCCTTGGAGAAAATTATTTTTTCATTAGCAAGCGGCTCTCAGTTGGAGATGGCTGCTGGGTGAGAGATAGGGACATGTGTCTGTAGTTTTTAGTTCTAGGACCCCCCAGTTAATACAGACCTGTGCAAGCGCTGAGTGCTGCCGCAGTCTCTGGTTTCATATGTGTGTCAGTCCAGTTGTGTTTCGAGGGCCATGTTTTCTTGGTGTCCTCCATCCCCTCTGGTTCCCACACTCTTTCTGCCTCCCCTTCCAGAGGGTTCCCTGAGCCCTAAGGGGAGGTATTTGGTGGAGACAAATTTAGAGCTGAATATTCCAAAGTCTGCATAACTTCTGCCTGTGGGTCTGTGGGTTCTTGCATTTGTTCCTGTCTACAGCAGAAGGAAGCTTCTCTGAGGATGGCTGAGCAAGGCACTGATTTGAGTACAGCAGAATGTCATTAGGAGTCATTTTATTGCTTTTGTTTTTTTAACATTGGTATTTGGTTTTACTCTGGGCTCCTGAGGTATCTATTCTTTGGTTCTTGGTCACCCAGCCAATGTTGGCTAAGTCATGGTAGGGCCTTTAGTCAAATCAGATATTGGTTACTCTGCAAGCTTTGTGCCCCCATTATACTAGCATATCTTGCATGCAAGATACCATTGCAGGGCAAAGGGTTTGTGGCTGGGTTGGTGTTTACGTTTTTCTTTTGGGAGCATGCAGAGTGCCTTCCTGTATGAAAGATGCTGTCACATGTGGTTGAAGGACCTACGTAGGCACCAGCTTGGCTTCTTCATGTTCAGTGAGTTGTGTAGGTGTTGTCTTCCACTTTGGGGCTTTCCTGTCAGTTTGTGTAGACCAAACTATAGTTTTGACATCAGCCTGGGTTTGAGGATTCCCATAGGACCCCTTTGGCTAACAGCTCAATTAGATGTAACCCAATCCTGGTATTGGAAGCTTCATTCAGTGACAAGAAATGGCCATTAGGGTCTTTGCCTCTCCCATTATTTGGCAATTTCGCTTAAATTGCCTTTGTGTATGTATAGCTTTGAGAAAGTTTCTACTATGTTCAGTTTCCATCCTACCCCTCAAATGACACTTAATCTTAGCTGTCTCTGCCCATATTTCCTCCCTCATCCTCCTCTTCCCTCCCCATGCCCACTTGATCCCTCATTCCAGCCACCCCAAATCCACCCATGATGATCTATTATTTCCTCTTCTTAGATCTATCTACATCACCACCCCAGTCCCTGGCTCTGCACCTAGCCTCTGTGGTTCTAGGAATTATAGCTTGATTATTATTGACTTAACAGCTAATATCCACAAATAAGTGAATACATACCATATTTGCTTTCTGAGTCTGGGTTATCTCACTCAGGATTTTTTTCCCTTAGTTTCATCCATTTTTCTGAATTTCATGACTTCATTTTTTAAAACAATTTACTAGTACTCCATTGTGTAAATGTGCATTTTTCTCTACCCATTCTTCCACTAAGGGACATCTAGATTATTTTCAATTTCTTGCTAATATGAATACACCAGCAATGAGCTACAGAGAACAGCCAGTGTCTCTGTAGTAGGATAAAGCATCCGTCCTTTGGGTATATGCCTAAAAGTTGTATAGCTGGATTTTGAGGCAGATCAATTCCCGTCTTTCTGAGAAACTGCCGCAATGATTTATATAGTGGCTGTACAAATTCTCATGGAGAAGTGTTCCCCTTTCTCCACATCCTCACCAGTATGGGTTGTCACTTGTTTTATTGATCTTAGGCATTCTGACCTGTGTAAGATGAAATCTCATAGTAGTTTTGATTTGCATTTTCCTAATGACTAAGGATGTTGATCATTTCTTCAAGTGTTCTTCAGTCATTTGAGAGTTCTGTTTAGACAGTGGTGGTGCATACTGATAGGATTTGCAAAGGAGATGGAGACAGAAGGATCACGAATTCAAGGCCAGCCTGGGCTATACTTTTTATGACTAATATAGTAAAAATGGCCATCCTACCAAAAGCATTTATGGATTTAAAGCACTCCCCATAAAAATTCCAACAGATCTTCTAATTCTTCACAGATACTGAAAGAAGAATTCTCAGCTTCATATGGAAATGCACACAAAGGACAGCCCAAATGATAATATATGGTAATAAAAGAACCACTGAGGTTAACACCATCTCTGACCTCAAATTATACTACAGAGCTGTAGTAATAAAAACAACATGATATTGGCAAAAAGCAGACACAGTGATCAGTGAAATAGAATTGAAGGTCCAGACATAAATCTGCAAACCTTTGAAAATCTGTTTTATTAAAAAAAAAAAAAAAAGCCAGAAACACATTGAAAAAAAGACATCTTAAATAGTGCTAATCAAACTGGATGACTTAGAAGAATGCAAATAGATCCATGTTTATTACAAACTCAACTCCAAATAGAGCAAAGACCTCAACACGGAACCAGATACACTGAACCTGGTAAAAGACGAAGTGGGGAATATCCTTGAACTCATTGATGCATATGAATGAAAATGCCATAGTGAAGCCTGTTACATGGCGTGCTAGTCTAGGGAGACTGATGCAGGATGATTGCTGCAGTTTGAGGCCAGCCTGAGAGATAGTGAGACCCTATATGGGGGGAAAAAAAGGAAAATATAGGGAATTAAAAGAAATAAAGGAAGATGGGATTACAAAGAGACATTCTGGGTTTTAATGAGACTTTATTAATCAGCTCCCAAAACCTTCCCAAAAATTTAGGGAAATCAAAATTCCTGTATATGTTTTATTTTATTTATATTTGTTTCAGTGACATGGTGCTTTTGGAAGAACAGCCAGTGCTTGTAACAGCTGAGCCATCTCTCTAGTCCCAGGGGCATAGTGTTTTGAAATCATAGAATACCTATCTAGGATATATTTTAGAAAGACCAAGTAGGCGGGACATATATACTATTGATTGGAGCATAATAAACTCTAGTAATTTAAGCTACCTGGTACAGAACTTCAGAAGGACCAGTGGAGAGTAGGGGGCCTGGATCACGGCCGCTCCATGCTGGGTTGGGATACTGAAACACCTGGTTCTCTAGGGAACTGAGCACACTGTGCTGAGTGCACAGACCAAAGACAAACTGTAGAATCCCGCTGTACCTCTCTTCATCCGTTTTTCCCTACAGATGGTATTACTGCCAAGGTTAAGTAAATTACTATTCATAGAAGCATTAGGGAAGGGTCTGCCATATAGAATATCCAGTCACTATCTGCTCTTACCCTTTTAGGAGAAAAAAAAAAAACCCTAAGATCTCTATCTCACACCAATATACAGCCACAGTAAAGTGGTTAAGCTGAATTTCTAATATATTACAGAAAAACGATAAGTTAGGGGGTGGTGTGAGCCTGTAGTCCTACTTAGAACTTGGGGTGTGGGAGCAAGAGAATCAGCCATTCACAGACATCCTCGGGTACATAGCAAGTTCAAGGGCAGCCTGGGCTACACATGACCCATCTCAAAAACAAGAAACAAGTGAATAAACAAACAGAAACAGGTTTTAAAATGATCTTAGGTTGGAGTAGACTGAGGTATGATCATTGAGAGAGGCTGTAGCATCCTGTGGAAGTGGCCACAACGTCATGTGAACATTACATATACTTAGTTCTACAATGTAGTCTTTAAAAGTAAACAAAGATGGTCTGGGGAGAGATCCACGAGTGAGCGCCAGAGTCCACGTCAGAATCAGTCCCTACTCCCCCATATTATGGAACCTACAGGAGATTGTTGCCTTTCCCTTTTTCTTAGGGCTGGGGGGGGAGGAATGAGGAACGGAGGGAGGACCAGGAGGCAACAAAGGTAGGAGGCTACAATCAGGATGTAAAGTGAACAAATTAAAAATAAATAAATCATAATTTAAGAAGTAAATAAGGTTACAGTTGGACGTGGCCACTTACACCTCTAATCCTACCATTTGAAAGGGTCTTTGAGTTTATGGCTTAGTAAAAACAATGCATGCATAAAGGTATTCATTCCTACAGTGTATAAAATAATAGAAAAACTAACCTAAACACTCAAGATTAGTTAAATGATTCAAACACACTGAAACAAAACAGTAGCATTTATTTAGACATCTAAAATAAGTTGAGAATGAAGAAAATTTAAAAAAAAAAAAGGGAGAGGACATGACTCTGTTCTGGGTATGGTGGAGGAGAAGGGTTATTGTAGATACGTGAGAGAGCATAGCCAGAGGCAGGGACATCTGGGGGAGTCCAGAGTGGACATGATCCCCAGCCATGGGAGGAAAGGAGGGAGGAAGAGAGAAGGGAAAGAGAAGAGAACACGTGCAACAGCCAGGAGGCCCAAGAGAGTAGATGAAAGGGCTGGGTAACCAAAATGGAGACAGAGAGACAGAGACAGAGAGAGACAGAGAGAGAATATCCATATGGATATGGACTGTATTTATGGAATATACGTGTGTGTGTGTGTGTGTGTGTGTGTGTGTGTGTGTGTGTGTGTGTGTGTGTGTGCAGTTGAGGGAAGGGCAGCCCAATCTATTGCCTGGAAACTTCAGGGTAGATGGTGAGGTATGCCAGCCATACCCTATAACAGGTAGGACCCGAGGGATGCTGGGAGAATCTGGCATCCAGCCTCTGTTTTGATATGTTAAATAGACACCTTTGCCATTCGTTCCAGGTTTAAAACCTAGCAAGTTGTTCAGTTGGAAAAGTTATAAACTAAATGAACCATATCTACATATAATGTGAACAGAAACAGAAGGCCATAAAAGTAAAAGTATTAGTGACAGCTTTCTTCATTATTCATTTCTATCCTTGCTTTTAAATATATATATAAGTATTTCCGTGTGGTGGTGGCGCACGCCTTTAATCCCAGCTCTTGGGCGGCAGAGGCAGGTGGATCGCTATGAGTTCGAGGCCAGCCTGGTCTACCCGGTGAGTCCAGGACAGCCAAGGCTACACAGAGAAACCAAAAAAAAAAAAAAAAAAAGTCTTATTTTTCAGGAGAAGAGACATAAAAGCAATATGATAAATATGGCAAGGGGCAGGTTGAGGTGGGGAGGGAAGCACAATAAGAACACACTTGAAAGAAACTAACAGATCTAAGAGTTCAAAAGTAGCTTCCTGGGCTGGCGAGAGGCTCAGCAGGTAAGTGTACGTGCCTCTAAGCCTGATGACCGGAGTTCAGTCCTGGGACCCCCACATGGTGGAAGCAGAATGCTGACTTCGCAAACTGCCTTCTGACTTCCCACATTTGCACTGTGGCGCTTGTACGCACATATAATCAACCAGTGTTGGAAGAAAATGGGTTCCTGGACCAGGTCTGGAGGCTCAGGCCCGGAATCCCAGCTACTCAGGAGAGACCACGGTGAGAGGGCCACAAATCCAAGGGCTGGCTAAGCTACAGAGTGAGTTCAAGGCCAGCCTGGGCAGCTTAGGGAGATCCTGCCACAAAAAAAAAAAAAAAAAAAAAAAAAAAAAGCAACAAAAGAAAACAAAACAGCATGAGAGAGACAGAGAGAGATGGAGAGGGAGACAGACAGAGAGAGAGACATGATTGGAGGGGGTGCATGTTCAGCTCAGGCTTAGGGCATTTATCTGTGTACCTGAGGCCCTGGGTTTAATCCCCATTACTTAAAATAATAAGAATGACAGAAGCCAAAATCTAAAAATATTTTAAGACAAGTTAAAGAATTTGCATTTAATCCCAAGAGAAATGGAACACCATTGAAAGATTTAAGAGGAGACTGACTGGATGAGATTTGCATTTTAGGAAACTCGTGGCTGTCATTAAAAACCACAGAGTAGGGGAGGGTCTCAGCAGTGAGGAACACTTGCTTCACTTACAGAGGACCTCAGTTTCGTTCCAAGAACCCACTTTGGGTGGCTCAAAACCTCTTGTAACTCCAGTGCCAGGGAATCCCACAGCCTCTTCTGGCCTCTGAGGGCTCCGGCACACACATGGTACACATGTAAACACACACACACACACACACATAAATAAAAGAGGGACATTTGCATTATCCTGATGTTGCAGGCCTTGCCTAGGCTGGAGGACACAGACAGCAGACTCTCACAAGATGCCAGCATGTTTGTAAAGACTTGGTCACTGATCGAGAGCACTGAGTGAAAATAAAAACAAGAACAACTTCCAGAACTCTCCAGTGACCAAAGACATATGCCCTTCCGCAAGAGAGGAAACACAAGATAAAAAACAAACAAACAAACAAACAAACAAAAAACTCATAAGCAAAGAGTTTGGTTGGGGTGTGCAGGGGAGAATAGGACTTCTAAGACCCATTTGTGTGATAGAAATGGAATTTTCTGCTCAGGTATTTCTCTTCTGACTCATGAAGACAGAGACAGAGCAGGTCTCAATCTGTTTCTTTCTGTTTCCTTTTTTTTTTTTTTTTTTTTAATTTCATTCTACAACACTGTCTCTTGAGCCTCTGCTTATTAATACAAATATTTAAATGTAACAATGCAAAGCCGCCAGCTCTTCAGAGCAAAGAGGCCCAAATAAGACACATTAGTCACATGCTAACAGATTCAAGTTAAACCAGACAGATAGCAACACGAGCAGGAGAAACACTGTGTGTGTGTGTGTGTGTGTGTGTGTGTGTGTGTGTGTGTGTGTGT
>OU015757.1:54914559-54939400 GCA_907169655.1 Acomys percivali
AGAGAGAGAGAGAGAGAGAGAGAGAGAGAGAGAGAGAGAGAGAGAGAATATGAGATTCAGCAAAAACTTGTGACCCACAATGCCTCAAGGTACTGGGTTGGAGAGAAGCCACCAAGTCACCTGTACAGACAGAAGTAGCCGCTCACTGACATCATCTATGTGACCTACCTGGCCCTAGTGGCTATATGTGTGCCGTTCATTTCTGCTTTATAGTCTTTCTTTGCTTATAAAAACAAAAATATATGAATTCTTATCTTCTGCAGCTATGGTAGATGATGTTTGTCTAGGAATTGGAGCCATGAGGGAAAGTGCTTACTTTCCCTGAATACAGAGGAAGTTAAATTAACATGTACTTATGCAGAAATTATTGGGACCTAATGCAGGAAATTATTTTGAGGCATGTGCATAGAAGTCAAAGTGGAAAATGAATAGTAGTTATATTTTAAAATAAAAAATAAAAAAACATGGCGATGCTTGGAAGCAATGGCAACACTTCATATTGTTTTGAGGAAAGAATGACTATTTGGAATTTTCTAGATTTGATACTGATTAATTTCAGTCTCTGGGTAATTTGGGGCTATTTTTGAAAAGGTTGGTGAATACATTTCTATGTACTCTGGGCTCTATTCAGCCAGGAATGACCAAGGCAGGTCACTGGAATTATCTAATTTTTATTTTTATTTTTTAAAGATTCGTTTGTTAGATAGATAGATAGATAGATAGATAGATAGATAGATAGATAGATAGCTCGGGTTACCCCCATGTGTGAACCTGTGACCTGAGTTCTTGCCACATCTCCCCTGCTGCTATGGAAATAGACACATTTGACCCCTGTGTGCCTCAAAAGTTACTACCGTTGAAATAATACTTTAAAATGTTTGAGAAATTCTGGAAACTAGGAAGCTGACCAGGGAAGCCCTTGGTTTGACTACTTACACAGTTCTTGATGTTGAGGTCCGCCCCGAAGGTCATCAAGAGTCGGATCATCTTATAGCGATTGAGCCTCACAGCGTCATGCAGTGGGGTATCTCCTTCCTAGAAGAGGGATAAGCAGGTCTGTCTGAGAAGGGGGAAACCCAGGAAGTGGTTGCCGCCAGGGTACCCCGCAGTTTGCCTGGGTGATTCCAAATAAGCTCATGGTGAATCAGCCTTGTCAGGCACTTACCCTGTCCTTGGCATTGAGATCTGCCTCGCAGGCGATGAGGTGCTCTGCGCACTCGTAGTGACCAGTCCTCACCGCCACGTGCAGCGCTGTGCTGAGCAGCTGACAAATTAGAAAACGGTGCACGAGTGAGAACAGACAGACACCGTCTGCGACCTCAAGGCGCGTGCAAACGGGGTATGCGCGGCTGAGGTGTCCACAGTATAAGGACTAGCAGAGGACCTCCGTGGGCAGGCGGGCCTCGGAAGAAAACAGAAAGCTAAGGCACCGCAGGGAAATACCTTGTCCCGGGCACTGATTTTGGCGCCTTTGTTCAGCAACAGTTTCAGGACATCCAGGTTTCCTCCGCGGCATGCCCAGTGAATGGCTGTGGATTCAAGCTATTTGGGAAAGGAAAAACACAAGACGAGACAATGTAAAGAAGAATTTTGTCAGGGATCGGGGTTGGTTCTTTTGTTCCAAAGGCCTGGAGGAATATGGGCAGCTGATAACTCGGGGTGTTCCCGGTCTTGAGGGCCTCTTCTGAGGTGCCTACTAAACATCTCAGCTAAAGGGTGTGTGTGTGGCTGTACTTGTGTATGTCGTTAGGACGCTTTGAGTAAGTCTGATCACAATCCAGAATATCTTCATCTGCTCTAACACCTCATTCCAGGTCCCTGGTTTTCTTTGGTTATCTTTTGGGGGCCCTGTGCTGTTGTTTATACTAGCCCAGGCCAGGGACCTCAGCCGTCAATCACTGGGGTCATTGTACACTGCTCTTAGAAGAGATTGTCACCTCTCGGCTTTGCTTGGCGCAGCTCTGGACTTTCAGATTCCAAACTTGGGAGTCTGGACATCTCTTCCTCCAAACTTTCTCAACACATCCACATTATTAGTTTCTTAATTTTTTTTCAATATTTTGTGTTTTGGTTCAATTCAGGCTCATTTCTTTTGATTTTTTTTTTTAAATTCCTTTTCCATTTTACCATAATGCCAAACTGAGCTGCATAAATAAGTGGCATGCTTTCCAGTTCAGTCTTCAGGGTATAAAATATATTGTATACTGGTCTTCACGGGAATCACGGCGAATGAACTGTTATGCTCTGAGAGCAGCCACTTTCCTCAGCTGTGATTAACTTCATATGCAGCCTAGCTCCAAATCTCATTGGCGGCATTCGGCATCCGTCAAATAAAATATGCATCTAGGAAATCCTCATGCATTGCTGCAGCCGAAGGGCCGGAAGCTGGCTACACTGTCTGATGGAAAGAGTGTGGTGTTGAAAGGCCAGGCATGCTACTGACTTGATAAAGACGCAAGCTCTCTGGTGAGGTTACCGAATTCTGCTCAACAGCTTTCACCTCCTCCTCTTCTCTGCAACACTCCCCTCCTTTTCAGTGTGCATGGAAAATACTTTCCACATGACCTAGTCTCATCCCCTTTGTATGGAGAAATGAGCTTTTGACTGGCTTTCTCGGGCCAATTTTCAATCCAATTGGGTCAATTTTTCGTTGAGCGTTTTCCTGAGCTTTTGAGAGATGGTCTGCTTATTTTGGCTCATTTCCAAGCAAAGAAGTATATTTACCATATCGCGGAATTCAATCTGGGCTCCAGCCTCCATTAACTTCTCCACAATTGCCAAGTGTCCTTCTAAGCATGCTCTGTGGAGAGCGGTCCGTTTATACTGTCAGAGATTAAAATGAGAGATAGTGGTAAGCATAAAAATGCGCATAATCCTTTAAGAGCTAGGAAGCTGGGACTATGATGACCTAAGTGATAGAAAGGCCAGAGTTTCTTTATGAATCCGAATCCTGGAGCTCACTGGGATTGCAGGATTAGAATAATTATCTGGCAGCTGGAACCCGAGCTTCCTGTCCTAGACCCTTCCTGAGTGCTAACGGCCAAGACAGAGGGATGTGCACTTCAAACTTCAAAAACTATCTCCACGCTTTCTGTGTTTGTGCATGCCAAGTACATCAGACTTTTTTTTTTTTTTATCCAAAATTGTTGTTAGATTGAATACCAAAATCCATTAAATTCATCTCTAAAAAACAGACACTCTGCTTTCGTGTGCGCTGCCATCTCAGCTCACCAGGAGAGCAGCAAAAATCTCGATTCCTGACAAGTTGCTTTGTACTAATGAGCCAGCAGGCTAATAGAAGGAGACTGTGCTTGCAGATAAGCTGAGATGAAGTCAACACATGGACACTGGTCCAAATCAAGTAGCCAAATGGCAGAACTAGACTGGGAATTCCACCTTCCCCTTCTACTGTTGGGGTATCAGGGTCTGATCAAAGATATTGCTAATAATTTCTTTCACCAGAAGTTTTTTGTTTGTTTGGTTGGTTTGGTTTGGTTTGGTTTTTGGTTTTTTTTTTTTTTTTCCGTTTGTTTGTTTGTTTTTGCCTTGCTTTTACGAAAGTCTATCCCAAGGATCTCAGAAGTTAAAGATGACTGTTTGTGTATAAATCAGAGAGAATTACATGAGAACAGGAAAAACCCCCATGCAATCCCTCATGCTAATCTAATATTTGGGGATTGTGGGGCAGGGGAGAACAATGTGTTCTTTTTTATGCCGCTGGCAGATTTAGCAACAGCTGGGGAACCTCTTAGGTGGGAGACATCGCATCTGTATTTGCCAGCCCTCAGGAAGGCACGAGCCTTACCTCATCGCAGACATCAGGGCTGTTCTTGTCTGACAGGAATTTCTCTACTACTGGCAGTTTGTTCTCCAGTGCAGCTCTCAGAAACTTTGGCACATCCACAGGCTCAGTCTAAAGTGAAGAAGGAGGAGGGAGAGAAGGAGACAGACCGAGGAGGAGAAGGAAAAGGGGGGGGGTCACAGTGGAAGAGAAAGATTCAGGAGGAAAGAGAAAAAGGAAAAGAAAATTAAAAGGCTGTGAGCTTTGCAGTCGCTGTCCCTCCATGGGACCCACGTGAAGTACAGTCCTGGGAAACCAAACAGTTCTTACTATAATTTCAGGCTCTGGTTCCTTCACAACTGGAACTTTAGTCTTCTTGTATTTTTTTCTTTTCTTCAGTTGAATGATTATTTCAAGGTCTTCTAAGTTTTCAAGCTTCGATCTTTGCTCCAGTTTTTTCTTTTTGAGCTAAAAAAGAAAAGAAATCAGGTGTTAGATAATATGGTGAGTTCTAACTATGGTGGTATCTAAACAAAATCTGCACAGTCTGCGTGAATTGTGAGCGGTTTGAGCAAAAAGGGAATTTAAAACACTTTTAAGTAAGTGTCTGACTTGAGTGATTTTTTTTTTATTAAAGTATTTGGGGTCTAATTTTAATCTAAGTCGTATTTACTTTCTTTTCTTGTACAATTAGTCTTTGTCTGATTGAATGGAGGCACAGAGTAGTCTCTTGGTGATCATTTTGTTAATTAGTACCATGAGCCCCAGATTTGTAAAGAATTCATTTTCTCATTCTCAAAAATTAAAACATGTTTTACCCAAGGACAGAAAGTACATACATATTTAAAGTTTCAAATATCAATGCCCCCCCCCCTTGTGATCCATAGGCTGCAACTCAAGTTACCAAAAAGAACAAATCTGTTCAGCTCAACACTGAGTATACAGTGTGCGGCTTTGGGCTTCCTGGTTATCAATGTCTTTTGATCAACACATGTCATGGAAGAGAAAACCATTGATTCCGAATCCAGAGGTCAAGGCCTCATCCAGGAACCATTGCCCAAGTCATTTCCATGTGTACTGTTTCTTCGCATCACGTGGTTCAAATTTGGTGAACAGACATCTTTAGAATGGTTTTTATGTCTCTTCCTTCCTTCTTCCCTTCTTCCTCAGGGACCTTCGCCGCCCCTCCCCCAGTCCTACTAGTAGGTTCCACGGAGGTCCCCACCTCTGCCTCTCGCAGTTTCTCACTTTCCCACTGTTGCTCCCCCACGTTCACATGGTGGGCTGGAAGTGTCTTCAGATGGTCTTGTTTCTCCAATGCCACAGTAGCTTCGTATTCTCCGCTGCTGAATTCCCCAGGAAGGAACTCCCCTACGGCCCCGTTGCTGCTCTTCTTCCCTGTTACCTGTGTGTGAAGAAGATGGCAAAGTCAGAAGCAATGCTACCCATTCTAGGGTCACTCCCCACAAAGGATGCTGCTGCAGGAGGTCCTCCGTCCTTCCTCCCTGGTGACGGCCACCTCCAAGCAGGACACTGTCAGAAGCACAGCTACAGATATCCTAGCATAACCTTCAGGTACCTGGCTTACTCTCTCACTTCAGTGGCACACATGAATTTACTTTTAACCCACACAACCACCTTCTCTTAGGAAACTCACTAACCCTGACCCTACTGTTTTTTTTTTTTTCAATTCTTTCATTTTTGCCTTGAATTGTAAAGTGTCCAGATACCCAAGGTCATGGTAACTACATGGTTGCACACCGCAGTAATAAAACCCACGGAGAAGACAATAAACAGGAAATAAGCAGAGATGCATCAGCTCTGGATTTTTTTCCCCACTTTTACTCGTTTCATCAGATAAATGAATCTTGTCCCATACTTGACACTTGCAGACTTCCCTTACATTATTCCCGAGAAACAAAGAATATTTGAATTTTCACATAAAAGCCAAGACGAAGCAGGTTTTGTCAGGTAAAAAAATTTTTAAAAAGATGTCTTACATACCAACTCCTCTACTCTGAGCACCATCATGTTGGCAGCAGGGAGTCTATCTGCTTGTCTCTCCTGTGGATGAACCCCTGGTTCTGGCCCTGTGGAGCCCCTCCACAGCAGCTGGTTATATAGCTGGGACTGGGTGAGATAATCTTCCAACCTGGGACGCCAAATCACACCCTGCCCCCACTGGTGGCCAGCTCAGAGGCAGGTGAATTTTCATTCCAGACTCAGTGTCTGGGAAGCCCAAGAGGGAGGAGATGACAAGCTGGCCACAGTGTGTGCGAATCAGGGAGAAATATGAGAGGGCCATTCCTTTGGTGGTGACCACAGCGCTCAGCAATGCGAGTCATCCTACTTAGTGGGAAGCCAGGGACAGCTGTCTGTTCACATTGCACCACATCGCTGCTCTTTTTCCTTCTTTGTCAGCTTTCATGTGACTAACCTATCAAGAAAGGCAAGCACCGTGCAGCATCACGCTCACAGCATTATCTTTCTGATAACTGGACTTATCAGCACTCCAGTTAGGGGAAGTGTTGGCCTTAGGACATCCTGTTTCTGTGGATAAACAGCTGAGGGGAAGGGGATGGGTCTTTGTGTCACTTGTCTATATCTGTTTGGAATTCTCTGGACTTATGTCTGGGGCTAAAACGGCCCTATGACACCCCACCTTACCATCATTATAAGAAATTAAAAGCATTCAGTGATGCACTTTTATTTTATGGTGTCACTGGCCATAATTAGCACTTGGCATGCTTACTGTGGTCTAAAACAGAAAGCTCATCAGAGTGTTTGCCTCAGAATGGATCAGAGTGGTCCGGAGACAGATATGAGGTCACTTATTAGCAGAAGCACAACTTTCATGCTGTCAGTAAAGTTTTCAAATGCTATGAAGAAAGCTTGAGAAAAATGCCGATTTGAGACTGGAGAACCCTGGACTAATGATAGAGCATTTGCCTGGATGTATGAGGCTACCGTGTTCTATCCCTAAAACTAAAACAAAAAAGCCATGTCTCTTAAAGGAGGCAAAAATACTTGTTTCTGGCTTCTTGTTGCTGAGGTGTTAAATTATGAAAAAATTATAAATATTTAGGTCTTTTATAGTTTAAGGGAAAGATTCTATCTTCAAAGACACTTAAAAGGCATTTTTATTTTTATTTTTATTTTTTTATGAAAGAGGAGTGAAAGGAGGGTGTCAGTAACAAAGGGAAGTGTTAATTAAGATGGTGTGTTTGTTATGTTGACTGTTGTATGACTGACTGTCCCTCCTCAAACTCTTGAACATCGCCCTCCTTTAAAATGTTCATCTAGTAAATTATGTTTCTAGAACCTTCAGAATGAGAAATTGCCCTGAAAATGACCACACTGACTAGTACCTTTCTTCTCTCCTAATGTCCTGTCTGTCCCGAGAGGCTATTGGAGGACAACTGCAGGTCTCTTCTCTTTGCTGTTTTGTCATTAAACAGGAGAGGATCTTCTTTTTATTGTTTATTCTAATTAGGTTTTGGAGTTTTCCCAGTGCTGGGCAGGAACGCAAGGCCTCATGCATGCCTATGCAAGTGCTGTACCGCTGAGCTATCTGTCAATCCCAAGTGTAGATCTTTCCCGCCTTGAGCCGAGATGCATTTAGGTCCCTAACAACAGATAAGGGAAAATCGTATTTTAAAACATTCGTATTCATCAAAACCGAGGGCAAAACTTCTAAGCTGGAAGACAGCGAGCTCTCTTCATTTAAGGAGTGTCCTTCCTCTAGAAGTTCATATAGTAGAACTTCTGGTGGTTGGCTTTGTCACACCTCTGGGCATAACCTTTCTTTGCCAAGATGGATTAAAGCATCAAATCTTGCAGCTGAATCTCCAGTCATTTAGTAATGTAATACGAAAGATCTTTGATGAGAACCAGCAAGGCAATGACCCTGGAGCTCAGCTGGTGGGACTGTGCAAGCCTTGCCATTTTCTTGCCGTTTATGCAGTGATGGATGAAATGGCAGATGGTCAGAATTACAGTCCTCTGTACAGTAAGAGAATGTAGAAGGGAGAGAGAGGCATTCACTACTGGCTCCCAACACCTGAAAGAGGACTCAGAAGCCATCTCAGTTCAGGTGCTATATGTAGTTCAACTCCAAAGGTAATTTTGTCTTTCCGCATAAATAGCATATATTTAATTTTCACACATCTTGCTCTGTTTTTAATTGCGTAGATAACATGCACATCATTTTTAAAGATCGATAACGTAGAGAACGCTGCTCACTTGAGCTCTTACTAAGCGTTAATTTGATGTATGACTTTTCCACTTACTAACAGGCCTTGGAGATTGTTCTCTGCCGGCACAAACAGATCTACTTCGTTATTTTAAAGCGCTGGATGATTTGGGCATGCATGTCTTATTTGACTCTTCTCCTGTGCAATGCGCATGGCAGCTTTTTTACAATGGTTGCTTTTATTTGCTATAACTGGCGGCATTTTATAAAGCACATCAAATTTTATTGTTATTAACATTCCTTGACCTTAAAAAAAAAAAAAAAAAAAAAAAAACCTAACTCAACACCAAAAGGAGAACCCCAAGGGCTGTAGCCAGATTCTGACTTAGAAAACATCTTGTTCCACTGCAGCATTTATAATTGTTTCTTTGCCATGCCCCTTAATAGCCTCCGGGTCCCAGCTCCTGCTCACCTTCCTTGGCTCAGACAACCGCCCTGAATCTAAGGTCCTCATAGCCAAGGATGACTCATTGGAAAAGGCCAAAGGGAAGTCAGGAAAGTAGGCAAACAAGCTTTAAAGTTGTTTCCCCCTCACCTGCCAATTGGGAATGGAACCATTCGTATTTGAACAACATGAACGTTCTGGGGACATTCTGAGCAGAGTTGTGGCATCCAGTGTCAAGGGACGAGCATAGAAACTGGAATGCCTCTGCTCTGGCTTCTGGATAGGACTGTCCTGAGTGTGCGGAGGCTTCCTTTGCAGAAAACTGGGGGATGCCTGACACTAGGTATGTGAAGGCTGGAGGCCTGATCCCCACGCCTTGATACAGTCTACAGAAGAATTTGCAGGGGGAGACGGAAAAAAAATGATGCATACAGTCCGGAAACGATGATACCGTCCAAGGGTCTTGACTGGGTTTTCTCTCCCAATGAAAGAATGAAAAGGCAGGAAACATCTGAAACTCAACAGGCAACCACAGAGAAATCTTACCATTGACAGAATCAGCAGGAACGGCATTTTATTGGGGGAGAGGAAACACACACATATAGAGAAAAAGACCCTCAGTGAGCAGAGAGGGGGACTTGGGACGCTGAAAAAATCTAGCCTCTCCTCGAGGCCTGGGGTTTTTAAAGACTCCCCTAATCTAGGGTCAGTCAGTTTGAAGACAGGCTGGTTAATTGGTTCCCAACTCTTGCGTGAGATGCAGCCTTGGGCTTTCTGAGCCAGTGCAGCAGCAGCGGGCCTGCCAGTAGGAGGCAACAGGTTGCCATGCTTTTGTCTCAAATCCGGAGGTTGAGGAAGAAGTTGGCCACCTTGGAAATTCACCACCTCTTTTAGCCTAGCCATGGCCCCTCCCTATATGTCTACATATAAGGAACTCTGTCTGACTTCTGGTCTCTCAGCCTGACAGTCAGAAGAATAAATAAAGCATCTTGCTGTTGATTCTGCTGTTTGTATAAACTCATCGCAGCCAAGGAGCATAAGCAGTTACAAGGGCGCTGGAGTCAAGGAAGTCTAGTCAATCAATGGACTCGGTCCCACACAAAACCTTTGCTCTAGGCAAATGCAACTAACTCTGTTCTAGTAATCCCCTTAGGGTCAAGACCTGACTCTTAACTTTCACTGAGGGTCTGGGACTTCAAAGGCTTAGACAAAAGCTAGGCACTCAGTGGGGCTAAATAAATATTTAACTGAACTCCCTGGGATTCTTAAATTCATTTCCCAGCCAAACCACATAGCTCGAATTCTCCTTTTAGTGAGAAACAAATTGCACTGTTTCTCATGGGTAATTGACAGGTAATCCTCTAGCAGTAAAGAAAAGTAAAGGTAAATGCTGAGCGCTGAGGACTCTGCAGGGCCCTTCAAATGCTAATGGACCCTAAAGAGTGCAATCTCCCAGGTTTAGCCCCCCCCACCAGATGTAAATTAACATTTCCTAGGGGGGCTATGAAGAGTTAAAGCAAACAGAAAGCAAAGCAAAATCAAACAAAAACCAACCAAACAAAAACCCTTAAAGCCTAAGAATCCAGGTAAACAAATGCAAATCTCTGATACACAGCAAGTTTTGGTGTTTAAAAACCTCTTCCCAACTGGTTTTGTTTCCACTCGGTTTTGATAACATCACTCCAGGATGCAGATTTAAATTGTGGATGGGCTCTTTAAGTAGCCTGAAACAGTTCTGCTCCCCTGATCTTGGTGTCTGAATTTGATTATTAATGACTCTATCTTTATGAAGACTGTGGGGGAACAAATAAGTTAACAAGTCAAAAAGATGTACACATTCATTTCAGGCTGAGCATGTAGCTTGGTGGCCGAGTTCTCACCCATCCAGTCCCACCTAAGTCTGGTTCCCAGCATAGAAAGGTGAAGTGAGGTGGGGGGTGGGAGATTACTCATCTAATATTTATTTAGTTTACCTGTGTGTCAGATACTTTTCACAAAAACAAAACAAAAGAGACTCCTCTGCCCTTGTGGGTTGTACGGTTTTGCTGAATTATTTAAGGGAAATTGTAGTGTAGAGTGTAGCTCAATTCATCTGCTTCAAGGCAAGGAGGATGAAAGAAGGCAGAAGCTGGAGAGAGAGAGAGAGAGAGGGAGAATATATCACTTTGGGACCCATACAAGCCTTGAAAGCATGCTGCGTCTCCCCCATCTGCTTCTCTTGAGTGTTGGGATTACTGGTGTAGCTCAGCTTTATTGTCTCTGCTCTGACCTTTATGATAAGTGGTCAGAAGAGCTGCCTTGGATTTTCTATTAAAATTCATAGTTCCTTTCAAACAATAGGCTATTGTTTAGGCTTCTTGCTAATTTCCAAAGTTTTAGAAAGGCAAAAACCCTTAAGAATCATCATTCTCTGGCCAAGATAAGGATGGCTTTACGATCTATTACAACCTCTAGAAGAATCAGTTAAAATATGATTGCATAATTATTCCCCTCAACTTTTTTGAAAGGCCAAATTTATTGTGGATGGTGGAGAATTGGTAATGAAGCAGGGCTGGCTTTTTTTAAAAATGATTTTTCAAAAGAAGTCCAATTGTCATAGCAACGCTCTGAAAAGATTCTGATGCAACTTTGGAATTACTTCACACTCAATTACATAGGACATCCGCTTGGGATGAGAGATAAATGCCTCTGTGACTGCAAACATAGGAAGAAAATCCATCTTAACATTTTTAGCCATTTATTAAAGCAGGGGAAAATCATTTTCAAAATGCAATTTCTGACTTCAAGAAAGATTATTGAAAAAAAAAAGTGTGTTGGTGCAGTTTGGAGTTTCCTAATAAAACAGAAACTGCCACAAGTTTTCTTCACCATAAATTCTTTGGCAGTCAGGGAGACACTGACAAGGGATTGTCTCTCCTCAGGCCACCAGGCATACCCGGGGGCAGGCAGGTAGACACTAAGGACTAAGATTTCTGACACATCAGAACTGTGACAGTTAGTCTGTTTGTCTCATCCTAACACCAGGAAAGAATAACATCATCAACGTCATTTATTGAGCATTTTCTGCAATGGCTTCTGCTAGTCAAAGGTAGAGAAACGAATGAAAATTCAAATTCCTGCCATTGAATTTGTATGTACTACCACACTCCCTCCATGGAAGCAAAACTTTCCTCAAAGGTTGTTGAGCTTTTAGTTTTTGAAAGCTAAAGCTTTGATATTGTCCTGTCCAGTCTCCTGATTTCACACCTCGAAACAAGTGACTCCTGAGGAGGTCACACTGAGAGAGCTTACGAACTCAGTCAATGTGTGTTTACTTAACATGTCCTTGTCACATCCCCCAAAACTACAAATTTCTGAACGTATGGCAACAAGAAACATGCTATCAGTTATGTAAAAATCCTTGCCAAAACAAACAAACAAACAAACAAACAAAAACTTCCAACTTGAATCTGATGTAAGGCAGCATGCAGACAAGGGCCACCTTCAGGGCACTCCATGGGCAGCCAACGTGGGTTCCTCAAAAGGCTCGGTTATAGAAAATGTGAAAGAGGGATTGTCCTGGACTGAAAGGAACTAGAGCCTGAGAGCCTCAGCTGGATCCTGTCACTTAAAACCACAGGGCATAAAATGTGTTCTAACAGCTGAGCTATGAGTGTCATTGTAGGCATGGTAGACCTAAAGAGAGCCCTTCTTTTTGTTTTGTTTTTCGAGACAGGGTTTCTCTCTGTAGCCTTGGCTGTCCTGGAACTCACTCTGTAGACAAGGCTGGCCTCGAACTCAGGGATCTGCCTCTATCTTAGTTAGGGTTTCTATTGCTGTGAAGAGACACCATGACCTCTGCAACTCTTACAAAGGGAAACATGTACACGGGGCTGGCTTTCAGTTCAGATGGTTAGTGCATTATTTTCACGGCAGGAAACATGGCAGTGTGCATGCAGGCATGGTGCTGGAGAAGGAGCGGAGAGTTTACATCTTGATCCACAGGCAGCAGAGGCAACCCTGTGCCACACTGGGCATAGCTTAAACATATGAGCCCTCAAAGCCCACCCTTATAGTGACATACTTCCTCCAGCAAGGCCATACCTACTAATAGTGCCACACCCTATATGCCAGGCATTCTCAAACATGAGTCTATGGAGACCATTCCTACTTAAACCACCACAGCCTGCCTCTGCCTGCCAAGTGCTGTAAGTAAACGAGTGTGCCACCAAGATGATGGTTTTGCTGGAAATAAAGGAGACTCTTCTTAGACTTCCAAGATGTATTCTGTCTACTTAGGAATGGGGTACATGCTCTAAACTTTCAGAAAGAGAAAAGTAGGAAAAGAGTGAGTGCATATGAGTACCAACCAACTGAAGACAAGTATAATCATTAGTAATCAGTGAATAGCAAAGATTGTGCAAATCGTTTTTGTATGTTTCCTACATGTTTCAAAAATTAATTAAAAAAAAAAGATAGGAACCTAAGACTTGGAGCAAGAGTGTCAGTTTCTCTGAACAGGGAGCTCTTGCAGCAGTCCTGGCATTCACCAGGCACTACGTGTTTAAACTAAAGAGAGGACAGACTCAGCTTAGATCACTGGGAAGGACAAACCAGGGAGTAGCCAGTCTGCTCCTACAGTGCCAGCGGTCACTTTCTCAGAGGCTCCACAGACCCACAGCAACAGCCAGAAAAAGCTCCTGCCCCCCCCCCCCCCCCCCCCCGGCATTGTGCTCTCCATATGTCAGGCCAGCTGAGCTGAGCTAGGGAAAAGACACCTCAGGCCAGAAGAACTTTGCCATGACCTGCCTTCTTGTCATTTGATGAGTCTGGATATGGTGTGTGTGGGGATTCTGATGACAGTACAAGAAGCATGCACTGACTCAGCCAACCACACTCTATATTCAGGAGAAAATTTGATCATTAGCCCTCAGGGACCATGAAATACAGCACTCCCAGTGTGAGGGCAGAGCTGGATTCCTTCTGAATTTCATGCCACCAAATGGCTTTTTTTTTTTTAATTTTTTTAAGGTGAGCATTCTGAGATTCTACCAGGTATTAACTTACTATGTTCCTTTCAAATTCTGGGTTAAGAAATTATGTATTTCTGTGTCCCATTTTTAATTTTTTAATTTTTATTATTTTTATTTTTTTATTTTTATTTTTTATTTTATTAATTTATTTGTATTACATCTCGATTGTTAGCCCTTCCCATTTCCTCCCATTCTTCCCTCCCTCCCACTTCCCCCTTCTCCCCTCCCCTATGTCTGTGATTGAGGGAGACCTCCTCCCCTTATATATGCTCTTAGGATATCGAGACTCTTCTTGGTAACTTGCTATCCCTCCTCTGAGTGCCATCAGGCCTCCCCATATAGGGGACATTGTCAGAAAAGCTGTGTCCCATTTTTAATGGGATTATTTGGTTTGTTGGTGTTTAATTTCTTGAGTTCATATATATTCTGGATATTATCCTTTGGTCAGATGTAGGGTTGGTGAAGATCTTTTCCCACTCTGTAGGCTGCTGTCTTTTGCCTTCCAGGAGCTTCTCTGTTTCATGAAGTCCCATTTATTAATTGTTGATCTTAGAGTCTGAGCTATTGGTGTTCTGTTCGGGAAATTGTTTCCTGTGCCAGTGAGTTCAAGACTCTTCCCTACTTTCTCTTCTAACAGACTTAGTGTATCTGGTTTTTTATTGAGGTCTTGGATCCACTTGGACTTGAGTTTTGTTCAAAGTGATAAATAAATATTTTCATTTTTCTACATGTAGATGTCCAGTTAGACCAGCACCATTTCTTGAAGATGCTTTCTATTTTCCATTGTATGGTTTTGATCTCTTTGTCAAAAATCAAGTGTGTGTAGGTGTGTGGGTTTGTTTCTGGGTCTTTGATTTGATTCCATTGATTAGTCTATTTCTATGCCAATCCCATGCCATTTTTATTACTGTTGCTCTTTAGTAAAGCGTGAGACAGGGATGGAGATTCCTCCAGAAGTTCTAACTCTGAACAGAAGAATCTTGAGTGACCAAGATGAAGTTAAAGAAATGCTCCTTAGTCATCAGGGAAATGCAAATCAAAAAGACTCTGAGATTCCACCTTACACCTATCATAATGGCTTAGATCAAAAATTCGAGTAACAGCACATGCTGGAAAGGAGGTGGAGAAAGGGGAACATTCCTCCATTACTGATGGGAGTGCAAACTCATACAAACACTTCGGAAATCAATCTGGCGCTTTCTCAGAAAATTGGGAATAGCACTACCGCAAGACCCACCTATACCATTCCTGGGCATATACCCAAAATATGCTCTACCATTCTACAAGGACATTTGCTCAACTTTATTCATAGCAACTTTATTCATAATAGCCAGAACCTGGAAACAACCCAGATGTCCCTCAACCGAAGAATGTATGAAGAAACTATGGTACATTTACATGATGGAATACTTCCCAGCTATTAAAAACAAGGACATCTTGAAATTTTCAAGCGAACGGATGGAACTAGAAAAGATCATCTGGAGTGAGGTAACCCCAACCCAAAAAGACATGCATGGCATGTACTCAGTTATAAGAAGACATTAGCCGCAGAGAACAGGATAACCATTTTATAATTCACAGGCCCAAAGAAAATAAGTAACAAGGAGGACCCGAGGGAGGATGCTTAAATCTCACTCAGAAGGGGAAATAGAATAAACTGAGGAAGTGATTGGAAAGAGAGAACAGGGTAGGAGAGGGAGCGAGGAGAGAAATGAGGGTGGAGATCAGACCTGGGGCGAGCAGGTGCAGAGAGAAGAGAAACTGTGGGCAGGGCATCTCTGTTACAAGCTGGGGACCTAGGGCAAGGTGGGCTCCTGGGAGGATATGGGGGTGACTCTTGCTGAGATGCCTAGTAGCAGGGGCCATGGAGACTGGAGAGAACACCCTCTAACTAACCAGAACCACTGGTGGAGGGAGGGGAACACCAACCCACCCACAAAAACTTTGACTCAAAATTTACCCTGCCTACAAGATGTGCAGAGATAGAAATAGAGCAGAGATTGAGGGAATGTCCAACTGCTGCCTGGCCCAACCTGAGACCCTCCCCAGGGGAGAAAGGCAACCTCTGACATTATTAATAATCCTCTGCTATGCTTGTAGACAGGAGCTTAGCATAGCTGTCCTCTGTGACGCTCCAGGCAGCAGTGGATAGAAACAGATGCTGAGACTCACACCACACATTGGGCTGAGCACACGGAGTTTTGTTGAAGAGTTAGGAGAAGGAGAGCAGAGAAACTCCACAAGGAGACCAACAGTGTCAACTCACGAGGCCACCAACCTGAAGCACCAACCAAGGACCATGCAGGGACAGGACCTAGGTCCCCTACACAGATGTAGCCGGTAGGCAGCTCCATCTTAATGTGGACCTCCTAGTAAGGCGATCCAGGGCTGTCTGTCTCTGACATGGACTCTGTTGCCTGCTTTTTAATCACATCCCTCTGGTGGGACTGCCTCACCAGACCACAGGGGAAGAGGATGCACTCAGTCTGTTGTGACTTGATGTGCTCCGGTGGGTGGGTAGAGGAGGCTCCCCTTTTCTGAGGAGTAGGGGGACGGGGGATAGAGGGAAGAGTTATGAAGGTAGGACTGGAAGGGAAGAGGGGACTACAATTAAGATGTAAAGTTAATTAATTAACTATAAAAAAGAAAATATTTATTTTTAAAGATTTATTTATGGATCCATTATTTTATGTGACTATCCATGTGAGGGCAGTGCCTGAGGAGTCCAGAAGAGGGTGTTAGATCACCCAGAACTGGGGTCACGGGTGGTTGTGAGCCACCATGTAAATGCTGGAAACTGAACCCAGGTCCTCTAAGAGATCAGAGGACTCTCTTAATTAACAACAGAGCCATCTCTTCAGCCCAAGTAACCCAGACCCAGAAAGACACGAATGGTATAATACTCACTCATAAGTGGATATTAGTCTAACATAGATGTCCTCTGAGAGACTCCACCCAGCAGGGGATCAGGACAGATGCTGGGACTTGCTGCTGGACTCTGGGTGGAGCCATGAGCGTGGCATGGAAGAGTGGGGTGGGGGAAGATGGAAGGACTCAGAGACTTCAGGAGCCCATCAAGGAGCCCATCAAGGCTGACTATCTGGACCCAGGCAGAGGTGGGGGCTGCACAAACTGTTGCACCAACCAAGGACAATGCATGCAGTAAACCTAGACACCCTTTTCAGATCTAGCCAATGGACAGCTCATTCTCCATGGCTGTGGGGAGAGCAGGGGACTGCCTCTGACAAGAACTCTGGTGCCTTCGATTTGATCACTTTCCCTTGGTGGGGAAGTCCGGTGGCACACGGAAGAAGAGGGAGCAGGCTATTGGGATGAGACCTGATAGGCTGTGGTCATATTGTTGTCGAGGCGGTACCCACCGTCAGAGGTCTGGGGGAGGAGGAATACGGTGGAAGAGGGAGGAAGAGTGGGAACCGGAAGATACAAGTGAGAGGCTAACATTCTGGATCTAATTTGAACAAATTATAATGATTTTTTAAAAAAGAAGCTGCTAAACTGTAAATAAAATGCCTAGGAAAGAATGTGACAGAGGGGAGGTAGGAGCTACACAGGTAATTTCTTTCCTACTATTTATTTTTCCTTACCCACATCCTTTTATAAGACTCTCACTATGTAGACCAGGGTGGCCTTGAACTCACAGAACTCAGCTTGCCTCTGCCTACCACATGATAGAATTAACTGTCTAATGGCCCACCTCTAGTCCTCCACCTCAGCATTTGCAGGGTACATTAGCCTTCCCAGCCATGCTGGGAAGTGGAATTATCATTCACCCTCTAATAGTGCCTGTGTTCAGAAACTTTTAACTATTCCCCTCCCTCTGTCGCCCCAGGCTTTGCCATTTTTCCTGTGAAGATCTGTAAGCACAAAGTCGGGATGAACTTGTCTCTCCCACTGCAGGAGCCTGCCTGAGCCTTCTAAACTGAATTCGCCCAAGAAAGGGAAAGGCCTGTTTGCAAACACAGGAATAGATCTTTCCGGAAGGAGGGAGCCTGAAGCCCCTTGGGGCTCTCTGCTCTCCCCTGGAGACAAGGATCTTGGGTTTCACAAAGAATTTGCAGAGCCACAAACCCTTCAGGGGTTAGATATGCCAGGGACTAAGCTAGCAGGAGAGCCAAGCACCCTCCACCTCAGCAGGGCACACTGGAGTTGTTTATCAGGATTGAAAAAAAAAAATTCCTCTCACCGAAAAGGAATGCTTGGCAAGGAAATAGCCCCTGGAAACACTACCGAATGGCTCCCCGGGGCGCCAGTTTGGGTTGGCAACAAATCCAAATCACCAACCTGGGCTAGTCACACTGGGTGGAGCAGGGTCACCAGCTTTGGGAAAGGACAGCTGTCCTCTTTTCTAGGTAAATGACATATGGCAACGGGAGGAGGTAAGAAACGAAAGTCTAGAACTCAAATAAAAATGAACAGAAGGGGTGTTTGACTTGTTTCCATCCATGCTTTACCTCTCAGCTCCATGCAGCACCTAGGTCTCTCCCAAACCATGTTTGGGGATGCTGCCATGAATAAAGCAAGTTGCTCTGCTCACTGGCATGCACACAGATAAGGTAGAGAAAAGGACTCCTTTCCTTATTTGGTGGCCCTCAGAGCCACCACACTTCTGCATCTCCCCAGAGCAGCAGACACCCTCAGACCGATTAGCACTTCCTTATCTAGGAATTCCAAGGCCCACCACAGTCCTCCGGATGTGCTTCTACCAATGGCTTGCCACTTGCCTCCTCTCATGATGACAAGCAGGCTACATAGCTCACATGCCTCCTGCATACCAACCAGACCCCAGCTCTGAAAAGGAAGCAGCCACAAACGGAAAGAAATGCTTGGTTGGTTTTTCTGGTTTTGTTGTTTTGTTCTTTCGCTTCCTTATAGCCGTGGCTCAGACCCTGAACTGAGTATAGACCCATGGGGGAATGGTGAGCTCCTCAGGCACTCTGGTAGCATTACAAATGAGGAAATTAGCAGGTGCAGAGGCTAATTAAGTACTCAAACTCACACAGCAAGTGGATGTAGAGGGAGGAGCTACAATTCAAAGTCAAGCTGACTCCTTCCTAGTGCAAGTGGGAGTCCCTAATCAGCAAGCTTTGTCAATTTCTATCTTTGTTAACTTGAAGACAAGATTCCTTTCAGATATTGTATCTAAAGGTGCATTTGGGCTGGGCATTAGCATCACCATGGTTACAGACAAAATTCATATGCAGTCTCCAAAGATCCTGAATCTGAGAATAAGAGAGCAAAGAAAATATTAACTGAATTTACCTGTAAGCACATGAGGATAATATGTGAACAAAGGGGGCTGATATAGGCTCAGCAGGTAGAGGTCATCTGCCCACACCCGATGACCTGGGCTTAGTCCATGAAAACTACGCAAAGGTAGAAAAGAGACCTGACTTTATAAACCTGTACTCTGGTCTGGAGCACATGTCCAACACACATACACACACACACACACACACACACACACACACTGAAGTCCATCTGAGTGCCATAGCACATGCATGTCCACAACACACATGCACACACGCACACACTGACCTCCGCATTGAATATGTCCATAACTCCAACACACACACACACTGAAGTCCACCTGAATACCATAGCATATGTCCACAACACACAGGCACACACACCCCACACCACCAATAATAAAAACTAAAAAATAAATAAATAAATATATTAATTAAAGTGGAAGGACTATAAAACAGACCCAGTTATACATTTCTAAATATAAATAAGTTAGATGAGCCTCTTAAGTGACAGCTAATCTTGGGAACTTGCAATTCTACCTCTGGCTATAAACCTAAGAAAATTAAAAACAGGATCTTGAACAGATATTTATTGTTAAATACTTATCTTTAAATATTTTATTATTTATATGCATGGTATTTTGCCTGCATGTATGTATGTGCACTACATATGTGCCTGATGCCAAAAAGACCAAAAGAATGTGTCAAATTCCCTAAGACTAGAGTTACAGATCAGTGTGCGCCACCACGGTGGTACAGAAATTCGGAACCTTGGTCCCCCTGCAAGAGCAGCCATTGTTCTTAACTGATGATCTGACTGTCTAGCCCCTTGAACAGATATTTACACACCCATGTTTATAGCAGCTAGCCTAATTTGTGGAAGCATTCCAAGGGTCTATCAAGAGATAAATGGAAGAGTATTGCATAGTATTTACACCCAATCAAATATTCCTCGGCCCTGAGAAGCAAGGATATTCCAGCATTGATCCATGTGTGAAACTCGGCAACATGATGCTGAGTGAAGTCCTAAAGACAAACACTGTATCACCACATGCATCATTGGTACTTAGCTTGAAACAAAAAAAAAATATGGAGTCAAAAAGTACAGTGGTAGTGGTCAGAGCCTGGGACAGAGAGATGTGGGGAGTCGGAATACGGAGTTTGGTTTTACCAATGTCAAGTGTTATAGAGGGGAGTGGTGGTGGTGGTTGCATACTATAAATTTAACACCACTCAACTGCACACTCACAAAGGGTAAGACAGTAAAGTTCATGTGTATCTTACCATAAAAATCAAGAGGAAAAATGAGTGAAAAACAAACTATGTTTTTTTAAAAAAAGATTTACTTATTTATTATATATACAATGTTCTGCCTGCATGTACACCTGCATATCAGAAGAGGCCAAAAAAAAAAAAAAAAAAAAAGAAGAGGCCACCAGATCTCATTAAAGATGGATGTGAGCCACCATGTGGTTGCTGGGAATTGAACTCAGGACCTCTGGAAGAGCAGCCAGTGCCCTTAACCTCTAAGCCATCTCTCCAGCCCAAAACAAACTATCTTAAGTTCATCAAAAAGATACTCTTATTTCCTGTAAAATAGTGAAAACCCAACTTTATGCTGGTTATGAGAGCTATATGAATGCCAGAATGACACTGGGTGGTTAAGGCCAGGCTCTGTATTTCACGCCTGAGATCCCAGCATTCAGGGGGCTGAGGCAGGAGGCCATGCGACTGAGAGAGCCTGAGTTACGGAGTGAGTGAGAGAGACCCTTCTCTTAAAATAGAACAGAAAAAAAAAAAGTCCTGGAAGGAGATACAGTATAAACAGTACTAAAATATAGCAAGGATAACAATAGTACCAGCCGGAATAAAACCCAAAGAAATACCTGGAACAAGGTGAGAAGACATAATCCTGAAAAATGTTACACTTGTAGCTTTTTTTTTTTTTTCACATTAAAGAACGCAGCATCAAAATGTCTGCCAAGTCCGTGTAGCTAAGCATGCTAAGAGCGAGTAAATATAGTGAAAAGTACTGCTTTTGCCTGATGGGAACTTGTTGTGTCTTCCCTTGGAAAAAAAATCTGTCTGCAGTTTATTTAAAGCAGGGAGCTCAGGCCCAGATTTGCAGATTGGAAAGTGGGGAGGGCTTATTTATGCTGTATTTTACATCAGGGGAGCATTACAACAAATAGGTCATGGAAGTCACACAGCATAGTAAAGAAAGAGACAAAGCCCCCGGAAGGTTCTAGGAATGGAACCCAGAACTTGAGGTTCTTATGGGGGTGGAGTGTGGGAGGGACTCCGGCCATAATTTTCCTTTAACAAACTCATTCCAGCAGCAGAAAACGACAAGTCAATTGGACTTCAGGAGAATAGGAGCTAGACAGTTTCAGGAGGACAGGGCATGATTCCAGGGAAAGAATTTATGCCAGAAAATCAAACCCTTTCCTGACCCACACCCCTTCCCCACCCCCCCAAAAATGGAAATAAAGACAGAAAAAAAAATCAATCCATAAGGTACTTCATTTTAGCTAAAATGTACCACGATTTAGGCAAAAGAGTTGGGGTGCTGCTTAGAACTTGGCACACATGAGCTGAAATGCCCAGCAAGAGTGGAGCAGGATCTTTGTATTTGAAGGGTATCGCTGTGGTCAAACTCCACAGTGTCTCATGTCTATAGACAAACTACACAAACCAAATCATCAAGTCCAGTCTATGTGCCGAGGGGAACTCAGGTCTTGCTGGGGCTGCCAGCATGTTGTTGTTGTTTGATGCATGTTTTGTTTGTTTGCTTGCTTGTTTCTTTCTTTGTTTAGGTGTGTGAGTAGGTTGAGAACACACACGTGTTATATACTAGTGTACTTGTATGGATGGATAAGCAGACAGTCAGCTCAAGCCTCCTCTGTCTTCCTGCTCCTTGCACTGGCTTTTACTTTCCTGCTCACTGGTCTGCATGATGGTCCCTGGGTCTCATTTTCTTTGTACCCCTGACAAGGGTGTTTTTGTCTCTCCAATGGGCCTCACTATATTCCTATCTCCCTGGCTCTCTGCCCTCTTTTCATCATTTTTCCATCTCCCACCTTCCTTTCCTTGCTTTCTGCATTGGCTGTGGCTTCTGCCTGCTGCTGCTCGGTGCATTTTCTGTTGATGGAGTAAGCATTAAAAAGGCCCAAATATGGTCAGAGGTTTCGGTCAGGGCTGAGATCACAGTAGTTGAGCGATGCTTGCGTTCTGTCCAGAAGTAAGGAAACAAAGAGTCGTCAGAAAGGCTGGTCCACTGAAACCCAGACACCTCAGGTCAGGGTGGAAAGGGATGCAGCCAGAGCCCTGTTTATAAAAGGCAGCAAAGGCTGTCAGCTGGCAGCCGCCTCTTGGTGTAAGGCAGTCAGTTTTCCAGTCCACATCAATTTGCATCCCCACCTCTGTTAGGATCACTTTGATACGCACCCACCATCTTCCTTAGCTCCCCTTAGATTATTAGAGCGGCTGTAACAATGAAATGATGGAAAGGTCTTGTTTTATTTTGTTTTCTCCTGTCACACTGTTTTTGAAATAATGTCCAAAGAAATTGGCTACCTCAGGGTTCTGAAATGTAAAAAATTCCTACTATTTCCTGCTGCGGCCATAGCCAAGAACCTTCTAGAACACTGAGATTTCTTATTCCTTGGAGTAAAGGATAAAGGATAATTTCATTTGCTTGAGACTTAACCCATATGAGAAGCATTTTTCCCCATGGTGATCTTTGAGTAAAAGGCTGCCTGAAAAACTTCCAATGGACCTATGGAGAAATAACGTACTTTGATTAACCAAGCACTCAGAATGCAGACTGTTAAAATGGACAGACAACCTTCCGAGTGGACTGAGCCAACTTCAGCAGCAGTGGACAGCTGCCTGCTGCTGAAGGACATGGGAGAGAGGCTACAGAGCAGTATTTTTGTTTGTTTTCATTATTATTACTGTGTGTGTACATGTATACATGGGTGTGCTTGTCCTGTGTGAGCATGTGGAAGCCAGAGGCCAATGTTAGGTGTTTTCTTTGTTGCTCTCCATCTATGATGATAATAATGATGATGATGACAATGATGATGCAGCAAGGGCTCACTATATATCACCCTGGTTGACCTGGAACTCACTTTGTTGACTAGGTTGACCTCAACCTCTCAGAGATCTGTCCACTTCTGCTTCCCAAGTTTTGGGATTTGAAGGCATTCACCACTATGCTGAGCTCACTTATTCTTTTAGGACAGTGTTCCTCACTGAACCCGAGAAGCTCACCAGCCTCTCTTTCCTACCCTCAGGCCTTAGTGCTGGGGTTCAGGATCACGCTGCCACCAGGTGCTCTTGTGTGGGTGCTGGGGACCCAAACTCAAGTCCCCATGCTTCACAGCAAGTACTTTGACCACCAAAGTGTCTCCCCAAAGACTACGTCTGTTGTTTCCTGTTTTCTGTTTACAGCCTTTCTATAGGAATCCAAGTCAGAAAAGCAGAGATACTTTCCTCTTAAATTCACAGCTTATGAAATTGATTTAGAAAGGTTTTAAAGTCTTCAGAAGGCTCTGAGCGATGTGAAAGTTCCCACCTGGGATGAATTCTAAAGAATATAATGCGACTTTGCCCAGCTGCCCCCCCCCCCCCCCCCCCGCCACATTTAATGCCATCAGTGGCCAGCTACTTTCCAGCTGCCAAGCTCTTGGATATTTGATAGATTCATTATAAGAACTTCAATGTAACTCTTTAATCTACTGCATTTTCCATCTTACAGATAAAGAAACTGAGTCCAATGCTGAGTCTCAAAACCACACCGGTGGGAAGAAGAGGGCTGGGGTTCAAACACTGTTATGCTAACGTTGCCACATGCATGTTCAATTTACTTTGACTAAACTCCTCATTCTGAATGCAGCTGGAGAAAACACTGGCAACAAATGTCACCTGTTTAGCTTCCTCTGAACCTCTATAGGCTCACACAATGTCCACAGCACACACTCTGTGCAAGACCTTAGAGACCATAGAAGCAAGAACTGTTCAAATGTACCCAACCCTACACATTTGCAAAGACAGATGTCTATGGTCTCAGCAGGTCATTTGAAGGCCCGCATAAGAAGGGATTGGCTTTTAGATTTTAACATAAAAGGAGACAAAGAGCCAGAGTGGCTAAGTGATTTGCTCAATGTCACAGGACAGTTGACAAAGCTGAGACTTGGGTCTAAGGTAGCCTGCCCCCCTCTCTTTAAAACCAAACTATATTTACTGCTTACAGTAGTAAAGGATAACAATGTAAAACTGGTGAATAAATGCAACAGAGCCAACAGACATCCCACCCAAGCCCACCCAGTGAACAGGAAACAGGAACATTTTCCTCAGGATTTTAAGCAAGCAAGAGATGGTAGGTCAGTGTCAGGTGACTGTAAAAGGCAGAGACGGCCCTCCCTGCCCAGTGCCTGTTAAGCTCCTTTGCCAGCCATCTGTATCAATGGATCACGACTGGCTAGAAACATCGTCTGGCCTTGAACTCACAACAATCTGCCTGCCTCTGCCTTCTGAGTGCTGGGATTAAAGGGGTGCATCACCATGCCTGGCTGACTTGCCTTAATATTTAAAATTTGAAGTTCGGGCTTTTCATGCCTGTGCTCACATAGTCGAGAGTCTCGGAGTCTCTTCTGTGTGCTAGATGGAGGATAGTAATAAAACCGAGCAGGAGTGTTTCCAGGGAGGAGGAGGAGGATTCATGTCACCAGGCCCAGACTTCACCAAGCAGTCTAGACCCCCTTTCTCCTTTCTTCTCTTTTATTGTCATCACCACTGCCCCTCCATCCCCATCCTTGGCTGCATAATCCCCGTCTTTAAGGAGTTGAACCTCATTTTCTCCTACAATCATAAAGTGTCCAGGGTTTAGATAATGTTTTTCTAATGTAACTTGCTCATTACAGACTCTTCTTTGCCTAATCTTGTATACTTGGATCCAGCAAGATGGATCACTTGTTACCAAGTGATGACTTGCATTCACTCTCTGCCATTGACATGGTAGAAGGCGAGACTCAATTCCCACAAGCTGTCTTCTCACCTCTATTCATGCTTTGTGGCAAAAGTGCCTGTACATACACACACACACACACACACACACACACACACACACACACACACACA
>OU015757.1:54941355-54956858 GCA_907169655.1 Acomys percivali
TGTGTGTGTGTGTGTGTGTGTGTGTGTGTGTGTGTGTGTGTGTGTGTTCCATGCTAGTAAACTAGCAAGATTTCATGTTCCTGGCTTGTAACTGCATCATCTCCATCTTTACTTATGGTTCATAGATCATTTCCTTGTGTGCACATCTGTCTGCAAATACCCTTTCTGCTTAGTTATGTGGATTTGGGTCCATGGGAGTCTGGAATGGCTTCATATTAACCAGTCACATATGCTCCTAAACTGTTTTCGAAGATCACACTCTGAGATATTAGGTCTTAAAATTTTAATGTAGGAATGGAAGAGGGAATAAAACTCAATTGATGACATTCACTCACTCACTATAGAAGACAGAAAGGCTCAGCTTAACATTCTGTAGCTTCTCTCAGCAAGAGGGGGTGGTCAGGTCCTTTCCTCTCTGAGCCAGCCTCATGGCTTACCATGAACCAGAATGTTGTGGCTATTCCAAGAGAGGAACAGAGTTTTGGTCTCAAAAGCTTGGAAGCTTCTTCATCCCCATCTTAGAATGCTGTCTAGTGACCAGGAATAGAAGTTTCCAGGATCTTAGAAGACAAGGGTCTTTGTGGTGCAACAACCAGCAGGCTTATGGGTTAATTCCTCAGCTCGCAGACGTATGTGACCCAGTGCTTGTTTTCGTATGTCTGTTACATAAAACTGTGTGTGTGTGTGTGTGTGTGTGTGTGTGTGAACAGCTTTCATCATTAGAAGAATCATATTCCACATGAAGATCACGTGCAGTTCAAGAGTGGAATCCACAAATAAATCATTCTAAGAACACACACTTGTCAGACATTGTCTATGGTCACTTCTATGTGATAAAGCAGATGTGAGTACTGGCTACAGAGACTGTGGGGCAATCAAAACCTACACTATAGTCTGCCTTCTGTCTCCTTGGTAACCACAAAATGAAATTATTAGGGGGAAACATGTCAGTGCTGAGCATATGCAGAATATTCTTACCACCAATTGCTCAATGATGGAACCAAACAGCTGCCCTTAGTGTTCACACCTCACTAGATCAACGTAACCTACAGACTACACACGTGTGTGGCAGAGTGTACACAGGTCATATGCAGATACTACGGTGATTAACATAATGGATCTGAGGATCTATGGACTTTTATGAGCGTGTAGGGTTGAATACATTTCTCATTCAGTCCTTCACAGGTCAGGTTTTCCAACCTCTGTTTTCCTACTCACAGTCAGTTCTTCTGCTTAACACAGGCACACTAGTGAAACGTAGGTGAACATGTCATGGGATGTGCAGCCAACCGCGGCTCAGGAGGAAACTCAATCTTGCTTTAAATGATTTAAGTTTAAGGGTTTCTTGCTATGCAATGATAGAGAATATTTCTCTATAGATTCTATTAACTTGTTTTTAAACTTTGTATTACCTTACAAAGAATTAGGCCATGTCATAACATTTTCAATCAAAGATTGTTTGTTGTTTCTCTTTACCCATTTCTTGCCCATCTTTCTCCCTCTCTGTGCCCTTGGACATCCTGCAGCCATGTCACATGTGCCTCTTTTTTTGTCAGAGTCTCACTATGTAGCCCTGGCTGGTTGGGAACTTTCTGTGTAGATTAGGCTGGCCTCAAACTGACAGAGATACACTTGCCTCTGCTTCCCAGAGTGCTGCTATTAAATATCTGAGCTACCACTATGCCAGGTCACATGTGACCTTTTACCCATCATCCCCTTTTCTTAACACCTCCTGTTGTTCTCTGGTGGACTGCTATCTACTTAGATAACCATATACTGGATAATTTATTTACTTAACTTTCCGTTAAGAATAAAATAACTTTAATGTCTGGCTTTGAAAATTGGATTTGAGAACCAAATATAAACCTTTATTCATATGAATGGCTCCATTTTTCCAGGTAATGTATTTAAATAAAATATATAGAATAATTTTTTTAAATAAAATATTTTTAGCATGTGTGTGTGTGTGTGTATGCTTGTGTGTGTCTGTGTGTACACACACGTGAGTGCAGGGACCCACAGAGGTCAGAAGAGAGTGCTAGATTTCCTGGAGCTGGAGTGGTTGTAAGCTGCCTGATACTAGTGTTGGGAAACAACTACAATCCTTTGAAAGAGTAGCAAGTGCTGTTCACCACTGATCCATCCCTTTATCCCCTTATTGTTTGTTTGTTTGTTTGTAGATAATGTATCATGTGTTCCAGGTTTGCAAACCTGGTGTGCACCTAAGAATTATGTCTAACTTTTATCCTCCTTCCTCTATCTTCTAAAGGTCAGGATTACAATCATGCACCCACTATGCCTAGTTTACATGGTGCTGGGGGTTTAACCTAGGGCCTTGTGCATACTAGGCAAACACTCTAAATGAGCTACATTTTTAGTCTGAGAGCAAATGGCTGATAGAGTGGAAACTCTCCATTAAATGCTGCTAAATTCTGTAGTTTGCTTTGAACTTTATTCTAAACCCCAATTTTCCTAATTTTGTGCTATTCAGCCAGTAGCCTAAGATTCAGACAAGATCTGGACACTTCTCATAATTATTCATTCCTCCTTGCACACTGGAAATGAGGTGAGCTGCTCTGGGGTGAACCTAGAGAGATATGAATTGTGTCATTTAGTTTCCTAGCAGGCTGTGGTTAGCTGACGACCTGTGTAATAGGTGTGGCACGAACTGACAGCCTAAATGTGCAGTTGACAGTGGGATCTGGGAAGCGTGAGGTCTGGGAAAAAAACTGGGCCTGCATCTTCTTGTCAAACTTGGGAGCTATTTCTCAACCACAGCACCAGGGAAATCACTGAATTAAGAAATAAAATATCCAAGTTCTCATCTTGTGCCACCTGGCCTCCACAAACCAGGTGAAGGGTATTTAGCTCACTCTTCATATGTTAAGAATGTAAGAACCATTATGGTCGAAGCAAAGCTCAAAACACAACCAAATCCTTGCTCCCACGGAAGAGAGAACATCCTACAGTGTGTGTGTGTGAGGAACATAAAAGATACTCAAATGAGCAAGAATGCACTGTAGACTGCAAAAGTCCCATGAAGGAAAACAAAGCAAGGGACACTGTTTTTTGTTTGTTTGTTGTTTGCTTTTGTTTCTTTTGGGTTTTTTGTTTTGTTTTGTTTTGTTTACAATGTACAGTGATATTTGAGGAGTCAACGAGAAGACTGAATAGAAATGATATAGGTGTCTGCTGACAGAGCCTTGGAAATAGAGCACACAGCATATGAGCAATCCCAGAGGCAGAAGCATGCTTACTACACTAAGAACAGCCAAGAGGCAGGATGGCTGTAGCCCAATGAGGCCAGATCATGCAGAACTTTCTTAATTACTGGCAGTGCATGGATTATTCTAAAGGACAAGACAAACTGGAAAGCTTGAAGACAAAAGTGGCACTCCCTCTCTCTCTCTCTATTTTTTAAAGTTGAATCAATACTTTTATTTAAGTATCACTTAAAGCTTTAAAGGGTCTTCTGTCATCTATACTGAGTATTGACTGCAGGGCAACGTGGAAGTTGGGAAACAGATGGAAGGAGATTAGAGTAGGCCAAGTGGTGTTGTGCAAGAAAAATTAGTAGAGTCTAGAATGACATTAAGTTTTTAATCTGACCCATTGGATACAGACATGAAGCTGACATTTATCAAACACAGAAAGCTTTGGGAAGAATGAGTTTCATGTGAGAAGAAATTGGGGTTTGATTTGGGGCCCTTTGAACCAAAGGTTCCTATTAGACATCAGGAAGATATGGACAGTATATTTTTAAATAGGGGAATTTGGATTTCAGGGAGTAGTATACACTGGGAAGATGCTCAGAGTCAGTAGTATAGGGGTAAAATTTGTTCCAAAAAATTTCCACTTTATTGAGCTGGTTGTCATTGGGAGTGCCTGAGTCCCAATCCTGGTAGAGTTACTCTGACAGCTGTGTGTCAGAAAGTGTGTCAATTGTCTATGAGTGGGATAAAGGGATAGCCCTGAGCTCTTCTTTCACACTGACCAGGGCTGAACCATAGGCTACTGTGGGGCTAAGGAACTGTGGGACTGGGGGAACCAGCCTGGAGCTAGTGTGAGGTTGAGGCATTTCCAAACCCCGAAAATCTCATCTTGAGACTGGCAGAAGCAGGACTGCTCCTTTCCTGGCCTGGTCCTTCATGTTTCAGTGTACGTAGCCTTAAAGATTCTATGTCTACCACCCTTGAGGTGTACATGGAGCCTGGTGGTGAACCTATAGGTTAAACTCCCTCTTTCCTTAAAAGGTCATGTTCAGCAAGCACCTGGACATTCTCTTTATGCAAATGAGGCATTCCCAGCACCTTGGGCCAGGTCAATGATGTACACTCATCCCAAAAGCTTGTACCCACTCACCAAAGGTTTAAGTAGCCTTTGTTCTCCCCAATTAAGTAAACTGTCTCACTGCAGCTGTCTCCTGGGATGTCTATTTCTCACATGTGCTTATGACAGCCTGAGGTCTCCATTCCCCTATGTTCCTGCCTTGTTCCTAGTCCCAGGATCCACAGGCTGTGGTCACAGGTGGTCATGCCCTTACAGGTAGGGAAGCAGGCCAGGAATGGCAAGCTGTTGGCTATTCAGTCCCCTAGACTACTGTGTGTACTGGACCTGCCTGAGCAGGTCCTTTTAGCAATCCCATATGGTAGTGTTCTGGTGGCCCCCAAAGATACTGAATAGCAAACTAGACTTTTAGGATGTGGCTAAGTTAAACACTGTTAGATAGTAGTGAATTATTCTGGATTGTCTATGTGACGCCTTAGCTCAAACACAAGCATCTTTAGAAGCTAGGCATTTTATCATATACATGATGAAAGTGGGGACTTTGGATGTGGAAGAAGGGAACATGAGCCAAGAAATGTAGATCTTGAAATGGAAAATACAAGAAAACAGACTCCTCCCTGGAACCTCTAGACCAGTGGTTCTCAACCTTCCTAATCCTGCGACCATTTAATACAGTTCTTCATGTTAGGGTGACCCCCCAACCATAAAACTACTTCTGTTGCTAATTTATAACTGTAATTTTGCTAGTTTAATGAATCATAATGTAAGTATCTGTGTTTTCTGATTATCTTAGGCAACCCATGTGAAAGGGTAGTTTGACACCCAAAGGGCTCATGACCTACAGGTGGAGAACCACGGCTCTAGGACTGCACCACCTCCCAGGTCTTACACACAGAAGACACATATCTGTAAGGAGCAGAATTAATAGGATTAATCTTGCATCTGTCTCTTGGCCCACCAGCCTAAAAAAGCCAACAGTGCTCCAATGTGAATGATAGTTTTAGATTCAGGAGACCTTGCTGAATCCCCTTATAAAGCATTCTTTCCCGACAGCCCATGAAACAGGGCTGCTGATTCAACATAATCTGAAGTTGCAGGAACTAGAGGTTCACACTCTTGAGTGGGGTCTTTGAGAATTATGGGTAGAGTGTCAAACCTACTTCTCTGATTTTGCTTCCCAGAAGCATGTATTGTAGCTCCTTGAGACACAGAGACACACATCAGCCTTTGGTTCACTGCAGATACTGCATTCCAGAATAGCCCACTCTGGTTCTGTTGGGTAGTCTTCCTGAGAAAATGCCACAGCCGGGCCACCTCTACGTGATTTGGTATACAGTAGGACAAATGCCTTCCATGATGTTATCTTCGTTGTATGGTAAGCCCATTGATCTGTGCTATATGTGGGTCTGGACAAGGTGTGAGCCACGCCTTCGAGGTAGTGAAGGGAGCAGCACTGGAAAAAGAGAAAGAAAAACTACATTCAGATAAATTATATGTCAGTTAAGATAAGGATGGATGACTGCATCCTCCAGTGTGGACAGCTCCAACGGAGCCCCTTCTAACAGTCTAGTAGCCACATGATCAGTTATCAGTGCTACAATGTGGTCAACCAGTTTCCTCCCTATAGAGCAACAACAAGTTCTCCGTGCCAGTCTCTGCAGCTGTAAAGAAGTCATTTGTGAGTGGCAGTAATGAATGGAGTCTCGAGGAGATGAATCCCATTGGTCAACACGTCCATGCTGTGATGGCCACTTACAAGCCGATCAAGCTCAAGCACCACAGTGGATGAGAAGAGGGGCTGGCTTCTTTCCACAGGATAATTTATCCTCCTGACTAGTTCAGTGTTTTGGTTTTTCCCCCCAAGATACAGGCAGGTTGCTCTCATTTCCACATGGCTCCCAAACTCCCTTTTCTCTGGTCTTCCAATCACTTTCTTCCTAGCATCCTCACCAGACAGACCTTTACTTCTCTCTGGCCAGTGTGTACTTGTGCCTCAGCCTGTTTCTCACTTTATGTAAGCAGAGTCTTTCTGAATGGGCAAAGTGTTCCATAGCAGTGTCTTTTGGGGGTGGCTCTGAGTAGCACCATGTATATATTAGTGTCGCTTGTCTGTGAAGCAGGCTGTGACTGTCTCTTTTGTCAGATGATTACAGGCAGCTCTTTAGTACCTGATGGATGACAACTAGGAAGAAGAAATCCCTGAAACATGGTTCAGTCTTGCTCCACGACCCCAAGTGGTGGTCAATTCTTTGTTGTAGATGGATGGCCTTGATCCAGAATCCCTGTGTCTGCTTTCAACCTGTGGGACTTAGGCAGATGCTCTACAAAGTATTGCTATCTACCATCCAACAAGAAGGAAATCACATCTGATAATGAAAACTTTGCCGGCTACCCGGGGCTAGAGAAGTCATGACTGTTGGAGAAGAACCTACAACCACCACTCTACTAAATCCTCATAATCTCTTACAACAATCTACATATTTTTCTTGTGCCCAGTGATAAGTGTCGTCCTCACTCCTGACCAAGGAAACTTTTCTTCACAACAGACAAAGATCATCACAGAAAACCACAACTAATAAAAATGCAGACTTTTGGAGCCCAGTCCCAAAAGATCTTTCTACAAAACAACTCCTGCACGTAAGGATCTGGGAACATTTCAGGGATGGGAGGGAACAAAAAAAGATTGTTATGAGCCAGAGAATTGGGGAGTTTTCTGTAAGATTGTCTCTCCTGGAAATGTCAGCATACACCCATAAAGTCTCACTTACATGACTGCTGAACAATGAGATGAACAAAGCCAGCAACAGCAGACATGCTAACATGGACAGGTAAAAGCTCCTAGGCCTCAATCCTACACAAAGAGCTACAGGCAACTAAGGAAAGCTGAGAGCAGAAGAAATAGTCTTCCCCTGGGAAGAGCACACCAATTGCTTATCCAATACCAAATGGTCAGCTCTGAAAACATTCACACAAGTAACATTATACAGTGTGAGCAGGTTGTATTGACACATTTAGAAACATATATGCATACGTATGTAACAACAATTAATGCAAAAAAGAGGCCATGAATTTGAAAGAGAATAAGGATGGATATAAGGGTGGGGGGGGGTTGGAAGGAGGAAAGAGAAGATAAATGATTATATAATAATCTCAAAAAATAAAAGAATTAATAAAAAAAGGAAAAGGAAAAACACTGAATTTTAAACTGAGAAAGAACAAAGCTGAATGGAAACTCACACTAAGAGTACTGAAAAAGACAAGTGTGTGAATAGAGACATGTTGTGTTTTTAGTTTTTCAGTTTCACTAAAGACTATTTCCTGATTAAAACAAAAGCAGTAACAGTGAGGGAAAATGAGTTCTTGATCATGAGTAGACCCCAGTCCTCCCGCAAGATGTGGGTCCCTAACACAAGCTGACAGAAGATGCAGAGAAATGTTTCCTGCTGGGATGTCCAGACATCAGGGGTGGAGTCAGGAGGCGTAAAAACCCTTTGATAGACTAGAAGCCAGAGAGGACCCTCAACCTTCTGAAACTCCATGTCCTGACCGTAACCATGAACTGATTAGTCTGCACGGTTTTCTCAACCCAATGTTGTAGAGTTGAGATGATGGAATGTGCTGATGTTTTATAAGTGAAAGAAGCAAATAAACATTACATAAATAAGTGCTATTTGGAAATCCCCTCTCAGCTTGCAACTAGAGACAGGATTCAGATTTTAACCAAAGATGATCTTTCCAATCTCTCCAAACATTTACAGTTCACTCTTTGGCTCACTGCTTATATTCCATTATAGACCAAGCCAAGTGCATTCTGGCCTGATCAAATAAAAGGAAAACTGAGCACTGTAAGCAGGTAAATGAACCCTTAAAACTGCAGAGGCTAGCAAAGATGTCCCTACAGATCACAGGGACAATGCAGGACTCCAGTGACACGTAGATAAAGAGCAAGGTGTCTTTGTCCATTAAAACAGCCTTTAAACTAAAACCATACTTGCTGGCTTCCCAGGACCCAAGAGCAGGCAAAGTAGCAGGCACCGTGGGGGACGTCAAAGTCCTTCTACCCAGGCACGTAGTCTTTTATCATCACCTCTCACCACATATCTGCTTCCCTTGTGATGAGGGGCTATGGATCCCGTTGGCTGTAATGAATAAAAAGACTTGCTAAGAAGTGCAGAAACCTCAGGGAAGCTTTGCCAGAATAACATCACGTCTTTGGGTTTAGTTGCCTGTGGTTCTGCTTTTGCATTTAAAAATTTGCTGTCTTGATTGTGAGCCTCCATGCGGGTGCTGGGAATTGAACCCAGGACCACAGGAAGAGCAGCCAGTGCTCTTAACCACTGAGCCATCTCTCTAGCTCCAGCGGCCTCATACTTTGCTGCTGGAGAAAGGATGGGAGTCCGTGGATCCATCCCTCTATGTAACTTCATCTTACTAAAGCACAGCCCCTTGAGAGACCTGCTTCGTCTGCTTCCTTTTCATCTCTATGTGTGTTCTCACCCATATGTGTACTGTGTGTCTCTCACCCATATTCTGTGTCCCATAATGCCTACCAATATGAGCACAGTGGAGGAAGGGGGGGGGCTGTGTGTAGGAAGCAACACCCACAAAATCTCTCTAACATGACTGTCCAACCATGAGCTGACCCAGGACAACACCAATAGACATGCCAAAGTGGACAGGAAAGATCCATGAGGCTTCAACCCAACCCAAAGAACCACAGGCAACTAAGGAACGCCGAGAGCGGGCCAAATAGTCCTCCCCAGGGAAGAGCACACCAGTTGGTTATCCAACACCAAATGGCCAGCCTCGAGAACGTGCATACAAGTAACATTATATGGATTGAACCGGTTATACTTAGGAGCATTTATGTATACATACATATGTGCATGCAGTAACAATTAATGAAAAAAAGAGGCCATGAATTTGAAAAAGAGCAGGGAAGGATATACAGGAGAGTGTGGAGGGAGCAACAGGAAAGGAGAAATCTCAAAAAAATTTAAATATCTCTTTTTTTTCTTAATTTTTGCAAAAACATTACTAATTCATTGAAGACCTACTCTGGGCAAGACACTGGTTCTCGTTACTGTGACAGAGAAATGCGGAAGGGCAAGTATGGAATATGCCTTCCCTTGAAGAAGAGTCAGTCCAGTGTGGAGCAGACAGGTAGACAAACGGCTTACTCACCTGCCAGGAGTCTTGTCGCTTTCTTCCCACAACACCGTGACTTTAGGGAATAGAAACTTCGGGACTGTTGGGAGCAGAGGTGCTTTCTGGGTCGACAACCCTGCTTCCTAGTGGCCTACAGAGACGTGGTCACAACCACTACCTGTCCCTTTTTCTTATGAAAAGTGCTGGACATCAAGAAGCTAAATGTCTCTTTTCTAGAAGGTTCAGTTATTTTCCTCAACGATCCTGAGGGGAGCAAGAAGGAGGCAAGCGAGGAGAGACTGAGGGGTGCTATCCTGTCAGGCCTGGTTTCCTTCCTTGTGTCCCCTTAAAGGAGCACACACGCGTGCGCGTTTATTTTCCCTCCCCCCTGTTTCTCAGGCCTGGCCTTGCTGATATTCCAGGCCTTATGAATGAACCCGAGGAAGCAGTTCTGGGTCTGTGGATGGGCACAGGGATGCAGTGAGCTAAGAAGGCGGTGGAGGTGGAAGTGAAGACAAATTTCCATTGGCTAGGCTGAAGGTTAACTCTTTGCTGGTAATCCCCATGCATGCAGCCTGGGCAAGGCGTTTCCCTTCTGAGCAAAGCTTTGGTCCTATGTCACAGGAAACAGTAGTACTGGACCTATCAATAGCTCTGCCCCTCACTGTTTAAGGTTAGTGTGAAATTTTCTGGTGACAAATGACAGTGATGGATGCCATCATCCCTCATCTCTTCCCCTTCCCAGGTAGGTGAATGAGGAGGTAAGAGGGGCTGAGCAGTCTCATAGTGCTCATGTTAATTCAGCAAGATCTTCTCAGAGGTGTCCATGGAGGTGCCTGCGGGTCCTTGGGAAATCATGGAACGCATCAGCAGACGTCTGAGTTCAGGCGCGTTGCTACTGCCTTCTCCAAGAATTGTAAAGAAATTTCTCCATCTATTCTCTTGTATATACTGGCTGTACAGTGCAAGCCCGGTGTGATTGCTTTATTTATTTCTACTGCTCCCTGCACCCACAGACTGTGAATGAGTTGGCAGTATAGATACTGTCCCGTCCCCACAGCCAGCAAGGAGCAGACTACCTAACCCCTAACCCCACCCCCGCACCAAGCCTAGCACACAGTTTTGTTTTGTTTTGTTTGTTAAAGCAGCCCTTTGCCTTCGTTGTAATATTTTAGTAGGCTACCCACCCCCCTCTTCTCTACGCTGTCCCAGTTGCTCTATGAAGTCAGCCCATGATTGATAATGCAGGACGTGGACAAAGACAAATAAAAGGCAAATTGTCTTCCAGGCTTGCAGCAGGAAGGGCAGAAAGCTCTACCTCCACTGATGCATCTCCAGCTGCCGCAAGTGAATAGCTTTGCCCTAACTATGGAGGGTGGAACAGTTGAACAAGAGCCGCTAAGAAAAAGGAGAGCCCAGAGACCAAGAAGCTGCAGTGTGTCTCCCAGCTGCTCCCTAGCTGTGGTCTGTCTGAGCGATTCTACTCTCGGAGCTTGAAGCCACGAGACAGTCAAATCATAGACTTAACTCCCTCTGTTCTGACCACATGCTCACCAAGCTACCGTCAAGTTACACTTTTATTTCCCTGTGCACTTATCAATGACCCATGTTGTGGTTAAAAAGTTATAAGTGGCTTATAAAATATATCCTTTCAGTCTAAAAAATATAAATGAATGGAACAGGGTGGGCTTAAGGTTTGCCTGCCTCAAAGTCACTTCATCCTCATATTTCCCCTCTGGAAAAACTATTGACTTCTCAGGTGGAACTGACCATCTCCTTACAAGTAGAGAAGAGTGGTACCCACACCTGACCACTCTGGGGATCGCTTGCATCCAGTTACAGAAGCTTGGCCAGCCCACTCACAGATGCTCACCTTGCGGAAATCTGTCTGAATTCTGGGGTGAAAGAAGACTTCCATTGGAATTGCTCTCTCCAGCCAGCTCCAGCCTACGCTGCCACCACCCTGCTGGAGAGAGGAGGCCAGGGTCTGAGATTGGAGCAAGGCTGTGTGACAGAAAACTGGAACTCCCCAACTTAGCAAGACTAGCTAACGAGAAAGCCTCAAGGATCCCCTCTCTCTGCTCTCACAGCACCAGGGCTACAGGGGTGTGCCATCTTGTCCAGCATTTTATGTGGGTGCTAGAGATCTGGACTTAGAATCTAATGTCCAGCCAGCATTCACCTGAGCCATTGTCCCAGTTATCTGGGATCACTTTCTTGGCCACTTCTTGCAAGTTATTTGTTTGCCCCTCTCCGGCTATGTTCCTACCAGTGTCTTCAGGGTTTGATGGAACTGCTGGTGCTGATCATGGGAAGTTTATGTCATTGCTGTACTTTTAAATACAACTATCACAGGACAGATGAAGAAAATTACCATTAGTAGTCTAGATGTCAACACGAGTTTCAGTCACAGTGTCACAGTTGGCACAGAATACATTTGTCACACGTATGATGCATGCGGTGGAAGATAGTCAAGCCACAAGGCTTTACCTTGAACATCCTTAGCAAATAGCTGGAATTTTGTGAATGCACTTTATTCTGCAGAACATGGGGACTCACATAAACAGCAAGACCCCTAAGGCCATCAAGTACAATTGAGCATAGCAAGTGATTACACAGCCTACTGTTTTCTTACAAAACAGATCAATATTGTATGTCTCTTGATCTTTACCAGGTTTTGGAAGCATAAACTGGTAAGCAAGGTTGTTTATGGCTTCACATGAGCCTGACAAATTCTTTTAGAGTCCACAAAGAGGTTTGGTACAGGGTTCTGTGATGACAGCAACAATGGTTTCCTAAATTTCTGTTCTTGGAGTGACATTAAAGTTTGCAGAGTTCAAATTATATTACAGAGCAATAGTAACAAAATGGTATGGCACTCCACCAAATCAGACATATAGACAAACAGAATAGACTATAGGACCCAGAAATAAACCCACAAAGCCACAGCCACCTGGTTTTTTGACAGTGATCTCAGATACACAGATTGTGAAAAGAACCTCTTCAACAAACAATGCTTGGAAACCTGGATTTCCACATGTGGGAGAATGAAACTGTGTCTGTATCTCTCACCTTGTGCAAAATTCAACCCACAATGGACCATAGACCTCATTGTAAGATCAGGATTATCAAACTTCTCAGAAAAGCACAGCAAGAATTCTTGAGGACATAAGCTAAGGCATGGACTATTTCAGAGGGGGTCTAATAGCTCAGGAAGTACTCTAAGAATTGGCATATGGGCTCGTGTGACATTTAAAGTTTATAAATAGCAAAGGAAACAATCATCCAGGTGAAGAGACAGCATTCAGAATGGGAAAAATCTGCCAACAATACATACAACTGACAAGGATTAATATCTAGAATCTATAAGAGCTGCAAAAGAAAGCATAAAAAAACAAATCATTCGATCAATTAATAGACTAGTGAACTGAAAAGACCGTTCCCTGAGGAAGAGATACAAATTTCAAGTAAATACTTGAAAACACGTTTAACTTCCTCATCCATCAAGGAATGTGGATTAAAAGTACACTGAGATTTTGTTTGTTCTCATTAAAATGGCTGCCATCAAGAACACGCATGCACCTTTGATCCCAGAGGCAGAGGCGGGCAGATCTAGCAAGGGTTGCATTGTGAGACTCAATAAGTAAGTAAGTAAATAAATAAATAAGTAGCTGGTGAAAATATGGAGGAAGAACCCTCATGTGCTAGTGTGGAAGTGTAGACTAGAATAGCCATTGTGGAAGTCAGTGTGGAGGTTCCTCAGACAATAAAAGCCCTATATGACCCAGCTGTATCCTCCTGGGTAGGTACTCAGAGGACCAGAAGCTGGCACACCACAGAGATAGTTGCACATACGTGTTTATTGGTGCATTGCTCACAATAGTGGAGATGGGGAACCTGCCTAGAGGTCCATTTTGTCAATGGATGGATAAAGAAAAGTTGACATTATATGCGATGGCAATTCATTCAACTGTAAAGAAGAACGAAAAGCTTGACATTTGCAAGAAAATGTTTGGAACTGGGGATCACTACGCTGACAAAAATAAGTCAGATGCAGAGATAAATGCCGAGTTTTCTCTTAATTATGGGGCCTAAACTTAACTTTACATATGTATAGATGACACAAAAGTAGACACAGTACTGAGAGAGAAGAGGAAGAAGTCTATTGAGTAGATAATGAATTATGAAAGTGGAGTTAACCAGGTCTCTGTACATTTTAACATGGAGGACCTGAGCTCAAATGTCCTGGACAGAAGGACTGGAGTGATGCTTTAGTGGGTAAAGCACTTTACTCCCAATCATGGGCACCCAGGTTTGGATCCTCAGGGTGGAGTGGCACACTCTGTAACTCCAGCAACAGAGTTGGGAAGTTCAGGGGTGGAGTCAGGTGGGGGATAAACAGACAGGCTGATCCACTGTGCACATATTGTCTTTATCCATTCATCTGCTGACACCACCAGGCAGGTTCTATAGTGCGACTGTCGTAAACAGCTCTGCAAAGAACATAGATGTACAAGTGTGTCTATAGTGTGTGGCTTTAGAGTAGTTTATATAACTAACCAGAAAGGGGTATAGCTGGCATGCAGCACTTGTATTTTTTATTTTGAGGAACAAAGTAAACAATTTAAGGAAGTTATTAGCCATTTCTTTAAAGGCTGGACTAGTCCATAGTCTCATGAGCAGTGTGCAGTGACTCTTTCCCTGCATCCTCAGCAGCATTTGTAGTTGTTCTCTTTCTGGTCGACATTCTAACTGGAGTGACATGGAATCTTGGTGGAGTTCGGACTTTCATTCCCTTGATGGCTAAGGATATTGAGTGTGTTTTGAATGCTCATGGGCTCTTTGTACTCCATCTTTCGAGAGCTATCTGTTCATTTCATTAGAGTTACTGATTCCTTTATATTGATTTTATTCATTTGAGGTGTGTGTGTGTGTGTGTGTGTGTGTGTGTGTGTGTATCTCTGATTCCAATGTGATCCCTGAGATTATAAACTGTAAAAACCTGACCTTTTATGTGAAGTACAGGGACTAACTCTGACATGAACTCTAGTGCCCCATTTTGATGACCTCCCTTTGGTGGGGAGGCCTGGTAGCACTCAAAGAAAGAATAAGCAGGCTACCAAAATGAGACTTGATAGTCTGTGACCATAAAGTTGGGTGGGGGGAGGTCCTCCTCGGTCATGGACCTAGGGGAGGGGAGTAGGGTGGGGGTGGGAGGGAGGGAGGAACGGAAGGATACAAGTGATGGGATAACAATTGAGTTGTAATCTGAATACATTAATTAAAATTTAAAAACCTGGATGCTCAATGGACTGCATCCCACTCAAACCAACTTCTTTTAAAGAGGTACTATGAAATAAATAAAGAACTACACCACAGACCAATAAAAAAACCTGTCTTTGATCCCATTGTGATGCCTGAGATTGAACTGTAAATCCCTGTTTCTTGTGGTTGGGCCCTAACACACACCTTTAATTCAAGGACTTTCTGTTTATTGTAAACAGATGATTAAGGTGTGGTTCAGCCAGCCTTACACACACATTTAATCCAAGAGCTTTCTGTACACAGCATTTAATAAAGTTAACCCTAGGTCTAAAGGCAGAGCAAGAAACCAGCTGATAGGGATTAAAGAGTAGGAGGGACATTGAATTGAGGGGTACTTAAGACAGTGTGTGGAAGTAGAAGGCGCTTCTTTAGCTTGGAATTTTAGCTTGGCTCTTAGCACTCTAGCTCTTGAGCTCCTCAGCAACTTGGCCTTTGGCTTTTCAGGCTCTGAGCTAGCAAGACTTTGGCCTTGGGTTTTTTGTTTTTTGTTTTTTTTTTTTTGCCTTTTCCTCCTGGGCTGTCAGCTGAGCTACTGAGCTTCTGAGCTTTTTTTGAACCTTCTCCATTGGGAAGTGAGCTGAGTAGGAAGGTCAGCTGGGTGCTTTCTCTGCCTGTCAGAGCAAGCAGGATTTTAACCACAGCATCTGGCTCCTGAGTCTTTATTGGTCAAATAGAATGATCAGAGATTTTCAATTAAAACAACGTGTGTGTGTGTGTGTGTGTGTGTGTGTGTGTGTGTGTGT
>OU015757.1:54956868-54970604 GCA_907169655.1 Acomys percivali
GGGGGATGGATACTGGATGACCTATTAGTGAAAGTGGAATATGGTGGTGGTCCATCATTATCATCTTTAAATCAACCTGTGCATTTGCATTCACTACTGTTTGTTTTATGAAATAGGTTCACCCAATGACCAGTGAATCTATAGTTAGGTTTATCATATGCTCTCAAATTGTTCTCTTTGTATGAAGTGGGTTTATTTATCTTTTCCAACTAATTTTGATTTGGAGTCTATTTTGCTAGATAAGCAGCACATGCTTGAAATTCCATTTGCTTGGAATGTCCTTTTCTATCTTTTCACCCTAAAGTCATGTTTGTCTTTGCCAGCAAAGCGTGCTTTCTCACAGGCAACAACAGTTGGATCCAATCTGTTAGTCTGTGTCTTTTGGTTTGAGAATCAAGACCATTAACATTCAGAGCTGTTACTGAAAGATATGCTTGAAAGATATCTATTGGAAGGCAAGGTTTTGGTACATAGCCAAGACTGATTGCTAATTAGTGACTCTCCTGTGTCAGCATCCCAAGTACAGCTGTGCCTCGTGCCCAACCTCAGACAGAAAACTTAAAAGCTTCAAGTGATTTTTAGTTACTCAAAATATTAAAATTTAAATTCAAGAGGTTCAGACTTTTATTTTTTTTTGGGGGGGAAGCCAATTGAATGAATATACATTTAAAAAAACCAAAATAAACATTGCTTTCTAAAGTGGAAATCGTATTAACTTCAAGAAACTAAACCTCTCTGAACGAAAATAGGACATTGCCTTTGAAAGACAGAAAGGCTGTATCCCTGCAGCTGTGCTCACCTTAAATAACAATTGCCCTTAAGCAATGCTTATGATGACAAACTGTGTTGGGAATATTCTATTAAAGTAAATAAGTAAGTTTAAAAGTGAACTTGATCAAACCATATGTTTGGTTTGGATTTTCCCTCATTTGGGCTAGTTAATATGGCCGCACACTTTTAAATGTAAAAAAGCACAAACAGTCTCTCAGCAGTCTGCTCCTTAGATAATCCATTTTCTTCTCCAGAGACAAACAATAATACCTGGAATTTTGGAATTTGTCCAGAGATATTTTATGCATTCCATAGCAAATACAATTTTCAAAAAAAAAATGTTTTTGACACAAGTGGCATTGTATTTCACACACTGTTCTGCAATTTGATTTTTCAACTTAATGAAATTTAGGGGGGAATGTTCCGTATCAGTCTATCGGTGTTCCAGCATTTGTGGCCACAGTTCTGCCAGTGTGTGGTTTCCCGAAGCTCATTGGCAAGTTCCGCTACCCGCCACCCCGTACTCCACCCCCCGCCCAGTGGTGAAGTGTACATGTTTTGAATAATGTGCTATTCTAAACAGTAGATAGTCTCTTGCACATGTCACTTTCATAGAAACCTATTCATAAGATATTAGCACATAGAATTGTCTCACTCTGGTTGTAAATGGTTTTCAGTGTAAGTGAACAGCCCTTCCTGCTCAAACCCTGAGTAAATTTTTTTTTTTTTTTTGACACACGGTTTCTCTGTGTTATCCTTGGCTGACCTGGACTCACTTTGTAGACCTGGCTGGCCTCGAACTCACAGCGATCCACCTGCCTCTGCCTCCCGAGTGCTGGGATTAAAGACGTGCGCCACCACGCCTGGCCTGAGTAAATATTTGAACTATGGTCCTGACAAAGACCTTGGATTTAAAGAGTCAACCAGAAAAGAAGTGATATTACTCTCATTCAGAGACCCCCTTTTTTTTTTGTCCAAGAAAAAAATGTATAGTGTGTGTGTGTGTGTGTGTGTGTGTGTGTGTGTGTTTATGTGTGTGCATGCTCTCATGTGTACACAGAAGCATATCCTGATTATAAGTAAGCTTTCTTGAAGTCATCCCATACATTTTCTCCACTGTAGTATCTCTACACTATTCATTCTGTCCTAGTGAAACTCATAAATCTATTGGATTAGCAAAAGTTACCATCTGCATATAATATGAGAGCCAGAGTGGAGAAGGAGGGGAGAGAGATCATGACTAGGACTAGATAGAGACATTTGCCTGTTGACTAGTCTTTAACAAGAAGCCTGTAAAAATTGATTCAAGGCCTCCATTTTAGATTATTTACAGCTTATGGGACATACCAGTATGACAGAATTAACCATAACGAACTACAGAATTCTGATTTCATAGTTGGAGCCAATCATCCCCCATTAGCCTTTCTTACTGTCTCTTTCGAGTTGTGGATTGAAGAACTCTACTATGTGAACTGGGGGAAATATTGACAGCTGAAGTCAGGGCTGCTGTTCCTATTCCAGTAGCCTAGAGCAGGTGCGGGTGAGAACAACCTCGCTTTAAATGGAGTCACTCCTGCTGGACTTATTCCTGTCTGCTGTGTTAACACAGTTCATTTACACCATGGAAAAGCTAGTGTGTGAGGACGTGTCATCCTTAGGGTCTCTGGCAGGGCTTTGTTTAAAGAACGCACTGTGACAAATTTCAGGAAGACTAAAAAAGCAAATAGTCTCAATTGAGGGAGGTCACACACACACACACACACACACACACACACACACATACACACGGAGCTTCATTTTCAAACCCAAAGCCCCTTGAACCCAGCAACAATTCAACAATAGGATAAATCTCTGTTTGCCTGCAAGTCCTAACATTTTGAAAATATTTTCTCTATATTTCTGAAGTATAAATCTCCTCTGAGCTCAGAAATGTAAATGTCCACAAGAGCTGCCAGTGAGGGTGCATAACTTTTATATGATGAATCTTCCATATTGATATGTGTCCGGACAGTGCACCGGAAAGCAACTGAAGTGGATCCATATTTTACATGAGTCCATATGAAGCTGGTCAGTCAATGGTCTGTAGGGAAACAGGATCCACAAGTCGCTGTATTAGGGCTGTCAGACAACTCCCAGAAGACCTGACCCTGTTAGCTCTGCAATTACAAACACCTGCAAAGCTGTCTTGCTCACAGAGCAGGGAACACCCACCAGCTAACATCTGTGTGGAGGGTGAAAAGACAAGGCTTCACCCTGTCAAAGAAGAGAGCAGGCACCTCTTCTGTGTTCTCTGTCATACTCAGCCACACTGTCCATGGCTCTGCCTGACACCTTGTGACGAATTCCAAGGCTTTGTTCCAGAACTTTCTATCAGCATTGTGTCCCGAAGATCTGGTGCGCTTATCTGTATGCTCCCAGAGGACTCTGGTTTCTATAACAACAGACCCCATCCCTGCCCACCCATTGTGCCAATCCATACTGACCAAGCCCAGCCCAGCCCCCTGGGCCTGAGGCACTTGGTTCCCATCCAGGCAACAGTGTTGACCAGTAACTATTTCCCAAGAGTGGAGAGAGGGAACTGGAGACTTGGGTAAACAATAAACAAAAGCAGAGCTTTCATAAGCCCTTCTAATCTTGACGGTTTGCATTTATTTCCTTCATCCTGCTCTATCTAGGAACAGTTAAGCTGCAGCAAGCAAACCGGAAGTCAGCTGCCCGTGCACTGCCTTTCTGTGATGTCACCTCAGTCATCTTTTGCAGGAGAAGTTGAATTTAAGATTTTATTTTTAATCAAAGCTAGCTAGGGATGTAGTTCTGTGGAGTGCTTGCTAGTATGTGTGAAGGCCAGGGTTTGTCCTCTGACGTGGCATAAACCAGGCAGAGTCCAGTGCCATATAAGCCAGGCATAATTGCATATGCCTGCAATTACAGCAATCCAGTAGGTGAGTGCGGGAGGGTCAAGGTTGGCCTTGGCTCAACAGAGTTCAAAGCTAGCCTTGGGTATAGAAGACCCTGTCTTAAACAACAACAAAAAAAATGTACCAGTAAGAATAAATAAAAGCCAGGGAGCAATATGATGTACTTCTGGAGACAATATTTTATGAGTTTTCTGTTTTCCATGGGTAGGTTTTTCTGAAAGACCAAATTAGAAGAAAATAGGTGCAGAGCTGTGCTGAGGGCTTGATTCAGTAAGAAACGTTCGCCCAGAAGGATTAAAATTGCAGAGCAGAATTGGGGAAAAAGGAAAGACACACATTTTTGGTGGTGGTGGTTGTTGTTGTTGTTGTTGTTGTTGTTGTTGTTGGTGGTGGTGGTGGTGGTGGTTACCATATTCACATTTGCAGTCACCCTTGTAACTGGAAGAGGCACGTGACTAATAAACTGTGCTCTGGGGTTGCTAACAGAGCTGTGCATCCTGATGCAGAGGCAGGCACAAGATATTGTAGGCTACAAGAGAAACTGCTTCCTGTGCTTGTAGTGCCCGTTAAAAGCATTAGTCCTCTGGGGTTAGGCCTTTCTGGACTAGACATAGTTGCTAAGAGCTGGTGACTTTGCAAACTGTTTTAGCAACTTTTACTGCTGGGAAATGTTCTCCTGGGAATATCAGAAGCTGGCATGGCAAATCTTTCACTACTGACTGAAAACTTCTGTTTCAAACAGAAAAGATTTTTTTCTCCCCCCCCCCCCCCCGAAACAAGTGAGACTGATGGGAACACACTTTTTGCATGATGTGGCAAAGGTGCCAAAGCATTATGGTTATTAATAAGAACAGCTTTTATTCTGATAACCTTCACAAGTCCCACTGCACTTGAAGTTCAAGGTTACCACATGAGGTAGGCGGGGCCGACCCTGACTGGCCTCCTTATCAGAAGCGCATTGGGATTAAATGGCTTGCCAGCGTCCCAGGGTAAGTAGTTGGCACAAATTGCGACACAAATACCCTGACAAATCAGTTAGCAGACCTTGTAGTCTACCATTCTGCAATACTTCATAAGTAATCCCGTGGATCTTAAAAAAAAATATGTAGTGACTATTCATGCACATTCCCCAGGAAACTTCAGTTACTGCTGGCAGGATTCTGGGTTGTGATACAAAGGACCATTTAATGCAGATTGGGGGTGGGGTAAAGCAACCAAAGCAAACAAGTATGATCTTGTCATATACTCAGTAATCTGAAGGGGACCCATTGGCAGGAGCTTTCTCCCAAGCAGGCAGATGCTAGGATGTGCCAGTGTCTATGCACAGGCATGCTATCCACTGCAGCTTTAGGCCTATAGGGGCATCGCAGAGTCCTGAAGCCCAAAGACAAATCTGAACTAATTTACTGTGGCTCCATGCTACAGGGGAGGGAAATGGTTCCAGTGCCTCGCTCAGTTACATTTGTAATAGCAGACAGAGGTAAAGACAAGACCCCAGAGCCCCAGATACCAGACTCAGTTCAGAATGTGGTGCCTCGGGGTCTCTGGGGGAGCTCCAAATCACTAAAGCACCAATATGTTATGTTCAGTTGAATTTAGTCACATGAGTGCAGAAAGCCCTTTAGCAGGACTCAGAGCAAGAAAGGTTGAAATCAAAAGTCTTCACCTTGCTTAAGGCTGTTCTGAGACAAAGAGTGGGCTTTCCGGAAACCAGCTTCAACCCTGCTTTGCCCTGAGGCTCAGCATCAGGGCGTGGAGCCAGAGTTGGCTGCGGCTTGGTGTGGTGTGATGCCTAGGACAGGCCTTGGCTCCGTGTTGCCTGTGCTTTCTACACAGCTTAGTTTATCAGCCAGGGTACAGCGAGAATCCCAGAAAACCAGGCCAAAACAGTCCAAAAGCATGTAGCAAGGGGCTATGGAATCTATTCGGAGGCTTTCTCAGAGACCTTTCCAAATCATCCATTGGGAGGTTTGTTTTCAAACCTCAGTCCAAGAACAAACTACTTATAGTTATGTCAGCAGCTTTGTCTGAGGTGTCCCTGAGCGGCTGTCAGCAGGCTTCTAAAAGGAACACACAAGCTTGAGACTTGCAAGCTCTGGGGTGGCCCAAAAGCAGGGTCAATAAGAAATTTTCCTTTACATCTCTGTTCCAAGAACTTAATCAGGCAGCATGTCTTGGGAGATGCGCCTTAGTGTGGTAAGTGCTGGGCTGAGTCCCTCCCAGGGGAGGCCCTCGGTGGAGACTACAGCCTCTTCTCTGGAAACAGCCCATATCTGCTGCATCTGATAACTTGGTGTTAACCTGTTTGCTCCATCTGAGCTACCTGTGAAGAGCTGCCCAACTTCACCACTGCCATGATAAGCTTTTATACCATCCTGTTGGGGGAGGACTCTGGCTCTGAGGGAGGACTCCAGCTCTGAGGGAGGACTCCAGTCTGTGCCCCACCTGCTCTCCTGACTCTCTCACAGATGCTTTCCCCAATCTCTCATTGCCCCCCACTGTATATATACTTTATATATCACACACACATATATGATTTATTAGACTAACTTACAGGAGCAATCCAATTAATCCAACAATGGTTGGCTGTGAATGGAAAATTCAAGAAGTCAGTAGTTGTTTGGTCCACAGGCTGGCTTTATTGGTTGGTCTTCAGTGTACACTGGAATTTGAGCAAGTTCATTTCTTCTTTGGCTCTAATGCCAGTGAAGGAATGGACTTGCTAGCAAGATGAAGGCAGACAAGCAAAGAGCAAAAGCTTGCTTCTTCCATCTCCTTACATATGTTTTCCAGCCAAAGGTCTGGCCTAGATTAAAGGTTTGTCTTCCTACCTCAGGCTCTGGATCAAATGTGTGTGTCTTCTGACCTCAAAGGTCCAGACTAGAAGTGAATCCACTCATTTCAAACCAACCAAACAAAAATCCTTAGTTGGGCGGTGGTGGCGCTCGCCTTTAATCCCAGCACTCAGGAGGCAGAGGCACGTGGATCTCTGTGAATTCCAGGCCAGCCTGGTCTACAAAGCGAGTCCAGTACAGTCAAGGCTACACAGAGAAACACTGTCTCGAAAACAACAACAACAACAACAACAACAACAAAATCCACCATAGGTGTGTCCTCCATTTCTAGTTTCCAGTTAATTTCAGATGTAGTCAAGTTGACAGCCAAGAATAGCTACCACAACATCCTGTTTTACCTGTAAGACAGCATCCATGGGTCCTAGAGCCTGGAACACACTGATAATGTTAGGCTATCATCTGGCATATTATAAAATCATATGGGAAATTCTCTTACTTCCTGATCTCAAAGTGTGTGTCCTCTTCCCTGGAAAGTGAAATAATCTTTGGATTTTCTTTTGTCATCTGCTTGCTGTTGTGTAGGGAAACCTGGCCTCAGCTGGGAGACCTGGGTTTGATCGGTCACTGTGTTGGGCAATGCCAGAACACCAGTAATAGGCACAGTCTCTACCTACCATTTCTGAATTCTGTTCTTGTGTGTGCTCCCTGCCTTGCCCTCTACCCTCCATCTCCAGTGTCTGTCCTCACCTGCAGGGTCTATAACCAAATGCTGTTCTCAGCTCACTGTGGTGGGGTGGGGGTGGGGCCAGGGGAGGGATGCACATGCCTGTGGGTGGGGCAGATTCCTGTGTCTGTCACTTCCATAAAACTTCTTCTGGCAGTGGAAACCTGGCACCCCCTGACCCTTCTGATGGGAAATTTCTACGGCTGATTTTTACTCAATGACTAGAAATAAAAGGGACCTTACAGTCTGTTAATCCCAAGAAGCGCCCAAAACTTCATTTCCCTTTACCTAAGTCCTTTCGGCATGTTTTTTCTTTTTCTTTTTCTTTTTCTTTTTCTTTTTCTTTTTCTTTTTTCTTTTACAGACTTGTGTTTGTCAGCTTTCTGGCACTACAACAAATATCTGAAGTAAATCAACCCAATGGGAACCAAAGGTTTACTTTAGCTCCATTATGCATGTTTCAATCCATGGTCAATCGGCCCTATTGCTCTGGGTCTCTGGCCAGGAAGCATGCCCCAACGAGGGCACCTGACTAAACCATTCACGTCCATGGTGGGGAAGCACAGAGAGGAAAGCACAGAGATTGGTGTTCCCAACTCTTCTTTCTGACGGTGTACCCTCAATGGCCAAACACACCTTCTGCTGGGCCTGACTCCTTAACGGTTCTGTCACCTCCCAGTAATGAGCTGAGGACTGAGAATACAATACACAGACTGCTGGGGAACGTGTAAGAGCCAAGCTGTGTGTTGCGGGATGCTAGAGTTTCATTTTATATGATGCTTGCCCTACTGTGGCTAGACTGCCGGCTCCCTTACCATCTGTCAGGCTCAATACAGCAATGCTCCAGGGTCACACAAGAGAACATGACCTCTGGAGACGGAGCCAGCTATTTGCAGGCCTTGAAAGGCTCTGTCATCACAGCCTCCCTGGCTGTGCCATGCAGGCAAGGACAGGCACCAACACGGAGAGACATTTTGGCACTCAAAGGGAACCTATGACTGCCATCTGCAGACATGGCAGCCAAGGATGTGACCCTCCGGGGAATCCCTTCACATGGGGCTTCCTTGTTGCATTTTATATTTAGCACAAACAAAAACAAAATCTCCAGCTGTTTTTCTCAGTGGCAGGCATCGCATAGCAACCCCCAAATAAAAAGGAGCCATCGCTACCTTTCCCCTCATTAGGACACATTCCCTCCAAGTTTGGGGACTTCTAAACAGTTAGCTTGCCTGTGCCTGGCTGATGTGATGTGCACAAATTTTGTGGTACTAGAAAATATTCAGAGAGGAAAAGTCATTAAGTGTTTACAAAGGTTTTTAGGTTCAGATTTTTGAGTAAGAAATACCTGGGCCAGTGAGATGCCTCAGTAGTTAAAGGCATTTTGCTACCATGTCTGACAACCTTTCTGTTCCTGGGTGGAAAGAGAGACTCAACTCCCGCACGTTGTGCTCTGACTGCCATGCGTGTGCCTTGCTATGGGCATACGTGAGCATCCACAAACAATCAAAACAGACAATGTAGAGGGGAAATATTTTAAACACGTACAAACAGAAAGTAAAATAGATAAACATTTGACCAGCTTAGGGAACTAATTTTTCTCCGCACATAAACAGCTAAAGCCAAGACCCTTCCTTTGCATGCCTACTTCCTTCCACGGAGGAGTTTGGTGTGAAGGGTGTCTGTTAGTCCCGCCCATGATCTTGAACTCTCACAAAATATTTGTAAATCCCAACATTTTTAGTTGTTCTACATGTATTTAAATTATCATAAATAACACATACATATATACAATCTTGCAATTTGCTTTTCTTTTCCAACGGTCAATTTTAGAGGTTTGTTTATATGACAACAAGGCAGCCATAGTACACTCTTTTTTAATTCCCCTCTACTATTTGCTAGTCGGCCTTTGGAGGCAGTTCCTTGTTTGTTTTGCATTTGCTTGTGAACACACTTTGTGTACCTGTCCTTGTTGTTTTTGGCATAAATCGTGCGGGTGGAATTGCGAGCTGGTAGCATGTGTGCCTCGCCTTCCTTGGTGCTGCCTGTGGCTGTGCCCATGTATTCTCACTAGAATAAGTTTCAGTTTTTTTGAAGGCTTACCAGTCTGCGTGAGATTGTTTTTTTAACTTCTGATCTTCCAGGTACAAATGGCATCTAATCATTTTGTCCTGCATCTCTCTTGTGACTTACAAGCAGGACATTTTTGTTTGTTTGCTAGCCAGTTCTGACGTCGGGGTGGGGTGCGTGCATGGGTGAGCGAGCGATTCTAATCCCCTTTCTCTTCCCATACACTTGTTACTATTGTTACTATATTTACCATAAAATTAAGATATGCTAGTTGTAACTATCTTTTCTCAACCTGCCTTTCACTACTGTTTATTATACATTATAGATAGCACTTCAATTTTTATAGTCAAATTTGTGTCTCTATCTACTCAAGGCTCACGAATATTTATTTGCCTCTTGTTTAATCATCTGTCCCTAACTGCATCCAAAATGTTCTCCTGCTTTATTTTCTGAAAATTTGAAAATTTTGCTCCTCACACTTAAATCTTTGTCTATCTGGAATTTACTTTTGCCTGTATGGTGACATAGGCATCTAGTTTTATCTCTTTTTTCAATAGGAAGTTAATTATATTAAAGATAGAGCAGACTTCCCCAATATTTGAATTCAAGTTGGTCCTTTTCCTGACCCCCTTTACTGTCCCATGATTTATATGTTTACCCCTACATTTGTATAAGAATTCTAACATTACTTTAGCTGAATGGCAGGTCTAGTCATTGAAGTGACCCCTTCCCTATTAACCTTAATTTTGCTTTACCTTCCTTCACCCTGACACTCCCAGTATTTTCAGATCAGCCAGTGGGCTCTTGTAAAACTATTCTAGTTAGTTGGTGTGTGTGTGTGTGTGTGTGTGTGTGTGTGTGTGTGTGTGTGTATTTGCATTTTGTAATGCATTTCTTTTTTTTTGTCTTTTTTTTAATTAATTTATTTATTTATTAATTTATTCATATTACATCTCAATTGTTAGCCCATCCCTTGTATCCTCCCTTTCTTTCCTCCCTCCCCTTTCCCCCTCTACTCCCTTCCCCTATGTCTGTGACTGAGGGGGACCTCCTCCCCCTGTATATGCTCCTAGGGTATCAAGTCTCTTCTTGGTGACTTATTATCTTTCCTCTGAGTGCCACCAGGTCTCCCCATCCAAGGGACATGGTCCGATATGGGGCACCAGAGTTTGTGTGAAAGTCAGATCCCCTTCTCCACTTAATGGTGGAGAATGTCCTGTCCATCGGCTAGACTGGGTAGGGGTTCGAAGTTTACTGCTATATTTTCCTTGGCTGGTGCCATAGTTTGAGGAGGACTAGAGGGCCCAGACCCGCCTGTAGTTTTCCAGGACCCACTGGATCCCTCTATTTCCTCATTCTTCCAGGCTTCTCACCCCTAAAGTCTCAATAGGATTTTCTCCCCTCTGACCCACTTTCTTGGTAGGTAAAGTTTGTCATGGGGGCGTACCCCTTGGCCTAGTGTCTCGATATAAGTGAGTATATACCATTTGACTCTTTTTGCTTCTGGGTGAACTCACTCATTATGATAATTTCTAGTTCGATCCATTTGTCCAGAAATTTCGGAAATTCCTTGTTTTTAATAGCTGAGTAGTATTCCATAGTGTAAATATACCACAGTTTCTACATGTAGAAAAATGCAATTAGACCCCTATTTGTCATCATGCACAAAAATCAAGTCCAAGTGGATTAAAGACCTCAACTTAAAACCAGAGACATTAACCCAATTAGAGGAAAAAGTGGGGAAGAGTCTGGAACACATAGGTACAGGAGACAACTTCCTGAATAGAACACCAATAGCCCAGGCCTTAGCATCAACAATTAATAAATGGGACCTCATGAGGCTGAGAAGCTTCTGTAAGGCAGGTGACACTGTCAAGAGAACAAAGCGACAGCCTACAGACTGGGAAAAGATCTTCACCAACCCTTCATCTGACAAAGGTCTAATATCCAAAATATATAAAGAACTCAAGAAATTAAACACTACCAAACCAAATAACCCAATAGAGAAATGGGGCTCAGAACTAAACAGAATTCTCAATAGAGGAACATCAAATGGTGGAGAAACACTTAAAGAAATGCTCGACCTCCTTAGTCATCAGAGAAATGCAAATCAAAACGACACTGAGATTCCATCTTACACCCATCAGAATGGCTAAGATCAATAATTCAACTGACACCACATGCTGGCGAGGATGTGGAGAGAGAGGAACACTCCTTCATTGCTGGTGGGAATGCAAACTAGTACAACCACTTTGGAAATCTATCTGGCGCTTTCTCAGAAAAATGGGAATAGGGCTTCCTCAAGACCCAGCTATTCCACTCCTTGGAATATACCCAGAAGATGCACTACCACACAACAGGGACATATGCTCAACCATGTTCATAGCTGCCTTATTCATAATAGCCAGAACATGGAAACAACCTACGTGTCCATCAGTAGAAGAATGGATAAAGAAACTGTAATGCATTTCTAACGCTCATGTATATATGTGTGTGTGTGTTTGCATTTTGTAATGCATTTCTAATTTAGTAGCATCTTGAAAGGCAATGTGGTCTATATAATTGATTCATGAGTTATTTTTAAATACTTGCTTTCTGGTGAAATGTGTAGTCATTTGAAAATAAATTCAATGTGCATTTTTTAATAGATACAGGAAGTGCTGTGTTCATGTTATTAACTGTTTAAGTCTTTTATGTGTTTTTTTGAGAATTGTATTTGCTCAAGCTATTTGCTGCTGAGTATCATGTTAAGATATTTCATTGTGGTTGTGGATTTTTTTTTTATCCTGGTCAATCATGGTTTCAATACTATATAATCATTTAAATGATAACTTTTATTATTTGAATGTTTCATTCATTTATTTATACATATATTAATTATACTCATTCACCACTATGCTCCTCCAACTCCTCCCAGTGTCTCCCACCCTATCTCCACTGCAGCTTCACAATCTTTTCAAAATTGTTATCAATAACCTCTGAGTCCTATTACTGCTGCCCCATGTACATATGAGTATGTGGCCCCCCCACTGGGGCATTAGCAATATAGGAGCAGTTACATTCCCAAAGGAGAGTGATCGTCTCTCCTGGAGCACGCGCCAACTCTAATAGATAGGGGTGGGGCATGAGGGGCCTCCTCCATCCATGCACAAATGTTCACTGGTTTGACCTTATATGTGCCTTGTGCTGCTATGGCTGATGTGTGCAACAGTCATGTCATGTCCAGAAGCCAGCATTTTGCAGCTCTCCTCCCTGTGTGCCAGCTCTTATATTCTTTCTGCTCTTTCTTTCTAGTTACTCAACTCTCAGATGGTGCGAAGCCTGTATAGACGACCTATCACAGCTGAGCACACAATGTTATACTCAACTTTTTGACCAGTTGTGTTAATCACTACAGATTGAAAAAGGAAGCTTGTCGGATCCAAACCACAAGCAGCACAAGTCTATACGTGCAAACATAGACTTTTAGAGTGCAATTTGACTGTATGACCCTTTAGTGCAGCAGTAGTGGGCTCTCCTTTAGCACCTATAATCTACTCAGTCACAGGCTTTTGACTGGGTTTACAGTATCAGGTTGAGTGGGAGATTATAGTATTAAATGTTTAGATGCAGGGGACACACATGTGATTTCAGAACTCAGGAGGCTGAAGCAGGAGGATTACTGTGAGTTTAAGGCCAGGTTGGACTACATAGCAAGACTCTATTCCCATGCCAATATCTATTGCCTCAGAACTTTTTTGGTCTTCTTGGGGAATGGTTTCTAGCCCACCTATGTTGCCATTTCTTCTCAATTTTTTTCGTTTTTTTTTTTTCCTGTTGGTCCTGAATCAAGCCCAGAACCCTAATACAACAGCCTACCCTGATGCCCACTACTCCGGAATTAATTAAGGTTTTACAACTCATCCTGAGAGCTGACTGTTGCTGCCTCCGCCACGGGGTCTTCTTTACGTCTCTCCCAGTGCACCTCCCTGTCCACTGCTCCAGGAACACCGTTTTGCAACACAAGCTTTTAGCCGCCCCCTAGGTTCGCTAAAACTGAAGAATAAAGTTTGTCTCTTACTATTCTTTTTTGCAATTGGATGCTTTCTAAGACATGCAATCTCTTGCTGCAGTCTTCACTGGCCTCTTAACTGCATGAAGCCTCCTCACACTGCACCTAAGCACACTTGAGGAAATGCCGACTCTGGTTGGTCACTCCTTGTATGACATAGTTTGACTATCTAGTGTTTTAGTTACGCTTTATTTTAATCTGCTCAAAAGCCTTGTTTTGTGAACCACCCGGGCTTGTTTGGATTCCCCCAAATATGCACGGATCCTTCCTCCTCCTCCTTTTTACTTCTTCCTCCTCCTCCTCTGTCTTCCTCCCCACACCTCTTTGGTGTTAGGGATCAAGATGAGGACAGCTTACATGCCAGGCTAGCATTCCCCAGCATACATGCCGGGCTAGCATTCCCCAGCATA
>OU015757.1:54970614-54995158 GCA_907169655.1 Acomys percivali
CATTCCCCAGCATACATGCCGGGCTAGCATTCCCCAGCATACATGCCAGGCTAGCATTCCCCACTGATTCCACTCTCTGTACCTCACTTAGCTTAAAGGTCTCATGCCTACAACAAACAAGCTTTTAGAATCAGCGTGGAACCGAGAATGGTAATTTTCAGATATTTGCTTTCCTGGTGATGTCTTAGTTTGCTTTCTGTCTTGTATTTTAATTCTGATGAGAATTGAATTCTAGGCAATCCGTTCTTTTCCTCCTAGCACTTAAAACTCAGATCAGTACTTTGTGGTATCCATGACTAAGTCAGCTGGCAATTAAATTTATAGTTTTGCAAACTTTGTTTCTTTCATATTACTATAACCAGAACTACTATTTGAGTACAGATTTCTAGGATAAGTGCACATAACATCTAAACACATACATCTATTATCATACTAATATGTACATAATACAACATATACAAAACAAGAACATAAACAACCACATATATAAAACACTCCAAACCTCAATTTTGTCAGTAAAAAAATTAAAAAGCATATTGTCTGGTGTAGTGACACACACCTTTTATCCCAGCACTTTTGGAAGCAAAAGCTGACAGCTCTCTGTGAATCTGAGGCCAGCCTGGTCTACATAGTGAGTTCCAGGACAGCCAGAGCCACACATTGAGACTCAGTCTCAAGGAATTTCCGAAATTTGTGGACAAATGGATTGAACTAGAAATTATCATAATGAGTGAGTTCACCCAGAAGCAAAAAGAGTCAAATAGTATATACTCACTTATATCGAGACACTAGGCCAAGGGGTACACCCCCATGAAAAACTTTACTTACCAGGAAAGTGGGTCAGAGGGGAGGAAATCCTATTGAGACTTTAGGGGTGAGAAGCCTGGGAGAATGAGGAAATAGAAGGATCCAGAGGGTCCTGGAAAACTACAGGCGGGTCTGGGCCCTGGGGTCCTCCTCAAACTATGGCACCAGCCAAGGAAAATATAGGCAGTAAACTTCGAACCCCTACCCAGTCTAGCCGATGGACAGGACATTCTCCACCGTTAAGTGGAGAAGGGGATCTGACTTTCACACAAACTCTGGTGCCCCATATTGGACCATGTCCCTTGGATGGGGAGGCCTGGTGGCACTCAGAGGAAGGACAATAAGTCACCAAGAAGAGACTCGATACCCTAGGAGCATATACAGGGAGAGGAGGTCCCCCTCAGTCACAGACATAAGGGAAGGGAGTAGGGGGGAAGCGGGAGGGAGGGAGGAATGGGAGGATACAAGGGATGGGCTAACAACTGAGATGTAATATGAATAAATTAATAAAAATTAAAAAAGGAAATAATAAAAACATCTTTAAATGCAAAAAAAAGAAAACAAAATAAAACAAAAAGCATATTAGTTTTTGACAAATTAGTATGTTTAACTAATAGTATTTTAAGGAGCAAGATGCAGACAGAAATGATACATTGGTTTGAAAACTTTTGATTCAATGGCACATTGACATGAAGTACTAGCTGTTTGGTTTGTTTTGATACTTAGATTTAGTGGCTATCACTGCTAACAATAAAAAAAATTGTTGAGTGGAGAGTGGGATATGCCTTTCTCATGTACTCTGGTGCCTCACATTTGACCATGTCCCCTGGAGGGGGAGACCTGGTGGTACTCAGAGGAAGGACAGCAGGTTACTGAGAAGAGACTTGATACCCTATGAGCATATACAGGGGGAGGTAATTGCCCTCAGGAACAGTCATAGGGGAGGGAAATAAGGGGAAAATGGGAGGGAGGGAAGAATGGGAGGATACAAGGGATGGGATAACCATTGAGATTTAACAAGAATAAAGTATTAAAAAATTTTAAAAAAATTGTTACACACAAAAATTATGTCGCGGCAAATGAGACAAACAGTAGCTGCACTGAAGAAGGTGTGATACCCATCATCCTGTTCATGCTTACGAGATCACTGCAGTGGCAGGTTTGGCAGCTTGGCACAAGCTAAAGTCATCTGACAGGAGGAAATCTCAGCTGAGAAAATGCCTCCTTAAGATCAGGTTATAGGCAACCTGTTGGGCATTTTCTTAATTAGTGGATGATGTGAGTGGGCCCAACCCATTGTAGGTGGGGCCATCCCTTGGCTGGTGGTCCTGAGTTCTATAAGACAGCAGGCTGAGCAAGCCATGGACGCAAGCCAGTCAGCTGCACTCTTCTGTGGCCTCTGCAACAGCTTTTGCCTCCAAGCTCTTCCCGGTTTGAGTTCCTGCCTTGGCTCTCCTCAGTGGACAGTGTGATTCAGTATATGTAAGACAAATCAACCCTTTCCTCCCCAAGTTGCTTTTGTTCATGGTGTTTAATGACAACAGCCATAGAAACCTTGGAGAAAAAAAAAACCACTCACAAAAGCTTTTGTTTAAATGTAACTTAATTAGGCTTCCTATTTCCCCCCAGATGTCAACCAATTATTTACAGAAATTATTAGTGGAACTTACTGCAATTTCATATTTTCTAAAAGACCACATCCAACTCATTATATTCTTCATTTGGAAGAGCTGCTGACAGGTGAGAGAACTGTCATATGATGCTACTTGTGGGGTTTTTAAAAAAATGTATATATGAGGGCTCCCCCAGTTTTTTCAGGAACACCTTCACATTGTCTTGGTCATACATAAATTGTAGCATTATGAAAAATGTTTGACATCCCCAACAGCTAGAACCACTTGAGTTAGTCCTTGGTGCTTCTGGTGGCAGGACTCATCCACTTTTTGTATTTCTGTTTCCATCGTTTGAAAACTAAGAGCAGCTGGCAGAGTCACGCAGGACGTCTACCAGGTGCTGGGGTTCTTAGGCAGATCCTGTTACGTGACTCACTGCAAATCCATGTAGTGGAATACTGTGCAGCCATGAAGAAACCGGGACACTCTGTGCTGCTCGGGATGAACCAATGTGTTATTTAAGGAAAACAGCGAAGCCTGAAGGGGGGGGCATCTAAAATACAACCACTTTGTAAGACATTCTTAAAGATGGGGGTGACAAAGAGAGGCTGATGGGAACAGTGTTGGGTGTAGAGTATTAGCTACTAAAGCAGTGACTACGTAATAGAGAGGGCCAGGAAGTGAAGCTCATGCTAGCTTCCTCTTTCTACTGTACTTTTGGGAAGTGTTTGAATTGTTGAAACGCATACGAATATACATACACTATTTTATGCACTATATATATTATTTTATAGGAATGTATATGTACAGTTGATCCTCTGTACCTATGGGTTTCAAATCAGCCAAACCTGGATTGAAACTATTCAGGGAAGATGTACTGTACAAAACATGTTCTAACTTTTTTCTTGTTATTATTCCCTAAACTGTGCGGTGAAACAACTTTCTACCTACTATTTACGTTGTACTAACATTGTAATTAATCAAGATGCTAAAGCCTGCTAGAGGAGGTGCACAGATTAGATTGCTTTCTTTCTGTTGCTGTGATAAAGCACCAAGACCAAACATGACTTATGGAAGAAAGAGTTTCTTTAGGTTCCTGGTTCCGGAGGAATGAGAGTCCATCACAGTGAGGAAGCATGGCAGAAAGGGGCAGCAAGCTGAGAGCCCATCCCCTTAACCAAAAGCACCAAGCAGAGAGAGCGAACTGGAAGTAGGATCATCCGTACACTCTCAAAACCCACCCTCAGTGTACTTCTTCCAACAAGGCCCACCCCCTAAGCCTCCTAAAAGAGCACCAACTGAGGACCGAGTGTTCAAAAACTGCCTGAGTCTATGGGAGCATTTCTTATTCAGTCCACTGAAAGCAATGACTATGCCACTTTATGTGAGAGACTTGACATCTATGAATTTTGCTATTTGTAAGGGTCCTGGAGTCACTAGCCCATAAGATACCAAGTGATAACCATATCTATCTATCTATCTATCTATCTATCTATCTATCTATCTATCTATCTATTTCAGAGGGCACGTGTATATATTATATATTATGGCTATAGTTCAGACACAAAAGAGACTTTTCTCAATGGAAGAATGTAACACTTTCCTGTTGCCATTTCTTTATAATTTTCTGTTTAGACAACTTTCGTTCTATTCTATTTACTTATTACTTATTTAGGGCAGGCTTACAGACTACCCTCAGGCTTCCAAGCACTAGAACTACAAGCTTGCACCACCAGAGTCACCATAAAATCAACAACAGAAACAAACAAAAGACAGCTTTCAAATGCAGAAAATGGTGAAAGCTATGTTGGTTTCCTAGAGCTAATGTGATAAAGCACCACAGATAGAGTGGCTCAAACAGAAATTTGTTGCCTTACACTTCCAGAGACTAGCTTTCCAAAATTAAGGTGTTAGGGCCCTTCTGAGGGCTAAGAGGTAAGCCTTTCCCCCAGGCTCTCAGATGGCTATCTTCTCCCTGAGCCTCCATACTATCTTCCTTCTATATGTTTGCATCTGTCTCTACAAGCAAATCCCTCCACTTTATAAGGATGTTGAACATATAGAATGAAGGCCCACCATAAGGACTGAATTTTAATATGATTATTCATTGAGATCTTAACTCTAAACAAGGATACATTCTACAGTATTGAGACTTCAGCGTTTCTTTTTGGGAGGAATTCAACCTATCAGGGTGCTTCATTGTGACACTAATTTATAGACATGGAGGAAATAAAGACCTTGTCTTTCTAGAGTAGTTGCACTAGGTACTTCTTCTAGAGTAGTTGCACTGGGTACTCCTTCTTGAAGGCCAAGTCAGACATCATCCTCTGATAGAGAGAAAAGGAATTAGTTCTACGGCCTACAACTATATCTCCTATATCTAGAGAGTAATAGGAGAAGAGAGATGTGGGGAGCACACATTCTATATGGCAGAGACACCTAGAAACCTACCCAGAAAGAAATGATTCATTTACTCAGCAAACGTAAGTGGAGGCAGAATTGTTGTGGCCTTGTGAAGAGATTGGATCCAATTCACCATCAAGGAACATCCACATTCCCAGAGTTGTCCCATAACAGAACCATCCCACCCATCCCCAGTTTCAGGAAACTGAGACAGAAGCCAGAGAAAGATTCTTCAATGGGGAGGAGGTGGATTAGGCCAAGTCACCATACTGTTCTGTGAAGTCAAGCTGAGCAGGGGTATGGGGGGGAACCCTCAGTGGGGGACAGGCATAAAGACACAAACTTAGACCACAGTCGGTGGGGACAAACAAACCCCTAAATTTAGAAAATCAAGTTGTAAATCCTTAGCCAATGGCAGTGTGGCTGAAAAGACACTTCATCAAACGGGAGAGGGTTTGATTCCCCAGACAGAACTTTGCAGCCATATTTTCTCAGAGCCATGAAGTCTAGGCTGGGGACACGGGGTCAAAGCATGAGAATTTTGGCTCCAGATGAATAGACCTGGCTTTGGCAGCTGCCACCCACTCAAAATTCATATGTTCAAAGAATGTGAGCGCTTGGGAGTAGAGTTCCAGCTGTTCTGAGATATTAATGAAGGTCTAATTGCCACGAGCACGTGGAGTAGACCTGGTGTTCATCTTCCTGACGCATGGAAAATGTGGTTTGGAGGCAGAGCTGTCAGACCCAAATCACCTCCAGACCCTGCCTGTTGCTAGCATATTTCATCACCAGGCAGGGGCACATTTCATCAGCAGGCAGGGCTGGCAAGTCTTGGCGGGGGCACTCCTTGTGGCTATTTGTATCCTAACACCGGAGCTGACAGGAGAGGTTAGATTCGCATCAAAGAAACAAAGCTTCTCCCAGGCCTGTTTCCCAGTTAACATGACGTGAAGAAAGCCCATCAAATTATCACACCTGAAGATGAAGATGAAGGAACAATTTGTTCGCACATAGCTTATATTTATAAACTGCCCTGGAGTTCCTTGGCAGCTAATTTAATATAGATCATATCTCCTCACAACAGGGAGACTTTGTAAACAAACAAGCTGCCCTTGGCATGGCAAGGAGGCTGCAGCTATTGTGGCTACTATGCATAAAGACAGGTCTGAAGAGGTTCAATAGCCCTAGGAAACAGCTTCTCTCATCCCACCCTATCCTATCCCATCTGCCAATCATATTGGCTGGCTGCCTTCTGAATGGAAATTTATCTTACCACCTAACCATTTAATGGTACTATAATGCAATTTTCCCAAAGCTGGTTGTCATTTGTTTCATGTCAAAAATTCCAGCTTCTCTAAGTACATATTTTTAATATATCTTTAATTGCATCTCCTTTCCTAAATTTGTTCATTTTCCTGCCATATGAAGAGGGCTCCTTACTAAGGCTTTGATTGTGATTGGATTTTAATGACCGTTACGAAGCATTTCATGAAAATCCACCCTTCTTGGCTATGGGCCTGCCCTCAGGCACCCACTCATTGGTAAGCTTAAAGGGACTTTCAGCGTGTGTGGCATGCTGTTTAAGAGCATAGATTCTGTTGTCAAAACAGATGAGTTAACAGACTGCTTCCACCGTTTACACCTCATGTGACCTTGGGAAATGCTCCAAATTATCTGTTCCATAGATTGCTTAGGATAAACAAGGAAAAGTAAGTTATTCTTCACAGGGTAGTTGTGAAATGCTTTGAGGACCAGCCACTGCTATTGTCATCACAGAGTTAGATGCAGTGAAGGGGGTTCCTGGACATGTCCTCTTGAACTTGAGTCTTCAGCTCAGCCTCTGTTCCCTCTGGAGACCCCTAATACAGAACAAAAGGAGGCGCCATACCTGTGTAGAGTCCTGGCCTGCTTCAGCCAGAGGCAGCCCAAAGAGACGATATTAACTCATAGCAAGTTTGGCAAAAATGCAACGCTGAGAGACCATCCTTCAGTGACACAGGCAGCAGGAATCTGTGCCTAAGTATGTATAGTAGCCAGGAGGGACAGCTCGGGAAACTAGGGCTAAAGAATGAGCTTTGAGCCCAAGACTGGTGGCACTGCTGACAGAGACAGCTGGCTAGGTTCATGCTCATGCTGAGCACCTGCTGTCATTCCAGTGGGTAGGAAGAGAGTCTCAGCCCTGCCCCTTTCAGATCTCTGCACTGGCCTCTGTTGGAAAGGAGGCATTGTATTTCCCAGTGAGCAGGTATTGTTCCCCAGTGAGCAGGTAAACTGTGGCGAGCCCCAAGTTCCCCAGTATGGATTCGAGGGGGCGCTCATTCCCCAGCTGTGTGGCTCCTTCAGAGGTGAGTCTTCATTAGAATCACAGGATGGCCATGCTCTGTCTCAGGACAGCCTGATGCCAGAACCTGGAAAAGAAGCTCAGGCTCCTGAGAAGATGGCTGCCAGGTTGCCTGTCTCCCTCCCACCAGCCTGCTTGCTCCTTATTTCTCACTAAGCTGAGGATCTCAAGAGAGACAGAGATCCCTCCTCTGTGAGCTGCCCACAAATCTCCCCAACAGAAGCCTTCCCCAGAGGACAGGAATCTCATCTAGCCAGAGTGGCCCCAACATTCTTTCCCAGGGGTGGCTGGTGGCCACTTGACCAGACTGTACCCATGTCTTCAGGGAACCTGCCACAGGATGGCCCAGCACTTTCTCTTCTTTGGTGACAGAATGAGTCAAGTGACCCGCATGCAACAATCAGAAGACTTGCTCCTGTGGGGGTGAGAGGTTAGTTCCACCTTCATTAACTCTCTGAGGTTTGACATCCATTCTTGTTTTTATCTTGCTGTGGTTGTGTAATAAAGTCAGACTCACCGGGTCCTGTCTCAGTGCACCCATATTCATTTAGAGAGCTGTATTCTCTATATTCATTAGAGAACACCCGTATCCACTTAAAGCACTTTCTATTTCCAGTGTGAGGCAACAAAGGCTCTATAATTCTAAATAAGAGTTATTTTTCATCTATATGTACTCAGCGTAACTTGTGGGAAAACATAGTACAGTTAACCCAAATCATAGATTTTTATTTTCAATATTATCAGTAATGAATCACTTTATTATGTGTATAAGTTTTATTTATTCTCCATGTCAATATATTTTTTAATAAATCCTGTTTTAACTTTATAAAGCCTTGAGTTAAATAAACCACCTAACAAACAAATAAATCAGTAGAACTGGAAGTGAGTGAGAATTGTGGCCAAAATTTTGTTGCCCAGAATGGAAAACATTTAAACACACACACACACACACACACACACACACACACACACACACACACACACACACACTTCTAACAAACTAAGTATCCATGACTTGAACCACATGGCAGGACTTTTGCCCCAAGGTAAGAACTTAGAAAATCTTGGCAGATGATTGGTCAGTGGGAGCTGGCCTGTGCTTGATTGACAACAGGATGCAGCATAGCTGGGAGGGCTATGGAAGGTGCCAGAGAAGTGACCCTTAAACTGCACCTTGAAGCAGCATCTATGCTTCACCAGGTACATGAAGAAGGGGAAAACATTCTGGGTAGAAACTCCAAAATCAACTTGATGCCTTTGGAGGGGTGCTGACAGGTGACTTTGTGGGTGGGACAGGAGCCCTAGTAGGCAGAGATGGGGTTGAAGAAAAGGAAGCTGGCTGACCCTGGGCACTCTGGGTGATGTTCTGGAATTTCGAATATTTGTTGATTCCCCCACCACACACACACACACTTACTTGTTTGTTCTGATACTCATATCATATCTCTGAACAAACAGAACCTGGTGGCTCTGAGCCCCAGCTATCACTCACGGGTATCTAGCCCCAAGCATCCTAGGCAAAGCTAAAGGTCCCTAGGAGATACTTACTTCATTTATGTATCAAGCTACTGTATTGATTATATCACTAAGGGCTGCACGGCCAGGGTAACCTGTCATCCCAGACATGTCAGGGTGGTCTTCTGCTGTGCCAGGGAAATAGGTCTGGCCTGCTCATGGGTTGGGTTCTTACTCAAGGTTCCTCCATAAGCTGCCAATAACCAGGTCCTTGCCTCAGCCAAACACCCACCTCAGGCAGCTCTCAGTGACCAAGATCTGTGGAGAGACAATGGTACCTTTCCCTCCTACAGTGAGAACTAGGACAGATTGCTACCCTTACCCTACATGCCACCTTACCTGCCCACAGCCCCACAGAGATGAGCCAAGCCTCAGTGTAGCAAAGGTTTGTGAGATAGTACTTTTAATTCCAGGCAACAGCCACCCCTGGGGCAGGTCTGCCAGAGCTTTCCAGCACTCCTGGCCTTCAGGCTGGCTCCAGGTGAGAGAGTCCAGCACATACCTGCAGCCGCAGAATTTGGAATTTGGGCCAACCATCAAATGGCTTTAAATTTTCAAACCTGCTTGCTTCCCAGAGAGGCAAACACCACAGCTGCCAATCAAGATTTAGTCCTTTACTTCCTCGGTGGTAGGATTTATTTAGAAGGGCTTAATGGTGGAAGTTGTTTGAGGACTTCAGAAAGACTATTTAAAGGGAGAGTCAGCTGGGAGGCTCATCCCAGCGCGTGCATACACACACACACACACACACACACACACACACACACACACACACCTCACATCTGTTGTCCTCATCCTCCTTCCATTTCCATTTTTCTTTGTATCCAGGCTACAATATGGATATGATGGTTGTTGCTCCAGCAACCATCCTGTGACCCTGAGAAGGAACCATTCATTATGACTAATTAGCCTAAAAGGTAGCCTAAAAGATAGCCTGAGTCTTAGGGGACCAATGAGTTACCTTAATAGTCTATGATGGCTCCCTTCCAGCCTTTCCTTTAGAGAGAGAAGTAAGTCTTGTGTGAATCAGTCACTGTCACTGGGGTCTTACCTAATCCTGGGTAATTGGATCTTTCTGAAATGACTGACAGGGAATTGATTTCTTAGGGAGCAGTCCCAAACCCTACCACAAGGGGGTAGCCTTGCCCCATAGGCCTCAGTATAACACCAGCACCAGCGTTCAGGATCATGAATTTCTATCTTAAATCAGGCTGGCTGATCTACAGCAAAATCCATCTTACTGTTTCACCTCTATTGTTTCACCTCTAGCTACCATATGGGATCTCCCAAGGAAAGAAAACATGCAGAGAGGCAGTGCTGGCTGCCCTCAGCACACCTGTATTTCTAAACAGAATGAGGACCCTACATCACCTTCAGGTTAGGGGTGCATGCTGACCCTTTTTTGGTTGGGGTTTTGTTTCTACCATGAAGGTCTTTTGGGAAGGTTCTATTCTTGCTTCTCTTAAGATGTGTATCCCTATAAAGACAGCTGTGCAGCAGCTCTGATAAAGGAACATTCTTTCCTGAAACGGTGGTTGAAGGTTCTACTTCCTGCATGGTAGAAATCTTTCTGTTGCAGTTCATCGACTCTTGTTTCCATTTAACTTCCAACCAAGCTTCATCCCCACCCCTGCCCCCACCCCACCCCACCCCCACCCTCACCCCCAGGTGGAGAGTTTCCATGTTTATAGGCCTGAAGTTGGGGGAATGGTTCATCTAGGTCTCGGGCTGAGAGCATGTTGCTGTTATCCTGAAAGAACAGTGCTGTGCCTATGAGGCCCCTTCCTGAGTCTCTCTAAGGAGTTTGCAGCTGAGCGGTGGCCCCTGAACAGCAGGCTACTGACAGTGGTGTCTGAGCCTATGGCTGTGCATATGGCTCCTCCTGGCCTGCCTCTGGTCCACAGGCTAGCCCTATACAGCAAGGGCTCGGGGACGGAGGGAGAGCTAACTTCCTCTTGTATCTCTTTCCTTCTCAGAACCAACACAGTGCCTGGAGACAGGCTAGCTGACGTTGGCAATTCATCCATTCCTCTGAGACATGCGGGAAGGTTCCTACCTGTGAGAGAATCCAACATAAGAGGAAAGACCAAAAGCATCACACACACACACACACACACACACAAGAAAAGAAGGCCCTGAGGCAGGAGATGGACCTGGAACTTAGAAGATACAGGTACCCCGTGACAATGAAACATTTTCCAGGATCTGGGCAATAGTCATGCTTTTCATGAAATTCAAATGCAATGACATTTACTGGATGTTTATCCTGCCAATCCTTCTAGAGGATAGAGAATCTGCTCCTTGTGGAGTGGGTGGGACCACAGTGACATTTTCTGGAACTCATCAAAGGGACTGACTAAAGGCAAAAACAGCCACAGGCCTGATCTTGCGCCCAGGTTTCCCAGAGCAGCTTGTTTTCTTGTCCAGGTGCCTCCTGCTCTGGTGTGATGGAGCTGGTCAGGAATGCTGACCAGCTGGCTAGCCAACGGCCTCCAAGGAGGAACTGCCTAGTGGAGCCTGGAGCCTCTGGGCTTGATTTGATGATATCGGCCCGGTAGGCGATACACTGCACTGTTACAGGAGCCAGGCAGTCAGGCAATCCCAATGGCAGCTTCCCTCTGTCTTTAACTATGGGGTGAGGAAGGAGCTTCGGACCACTCTTAGGTTCACCTCCTCTGGAGTGCTTCCGCCATTTCTGCCAAGAACTTGTTACCCAAATGTTCTTTTTAGTCACAACTTGTAGTCACAGCCCACAGGATACAGAAAGGTAAAAATGTGCCCTTCGCCCCTGGATTCTGTGAAGACAAAGCAATGCTCCTTGACCTGCTTTTTTCAGTTTGCACACCAGATTTAACAGACATAAACACAGGAAACAGAGCAGTGAGCGAATATGGGGCGGGGGAGAAGTTTCAGGAAGAGCCCCCTCCTTCGTGCTAATTCCCCTTTGACATCAGCCTCACCATCTGTTCACACTATCGGTCTCACTCGGCTTCAGCTTTCCTGAGTCACCCATGGCAGAAGTCTTTCGGTGGCTGAGGTCCTCCTGCCTGTGGCTTTCCCACTCGGCCCCTCCTGCCCTTCCGTCTAAGGGCTGCTGAGCCCTTTCAATCTTAGGTTTCGTATTAATCACCTACCAAGTCATGATGACGGAAGTACCTGCAGAATAGAAAAAGGGGTTTACTGGCTCACACTCTGTCATGGCGGGCGGGCGTGGGGAGATGTGGGGGGTGGGGACCAAGGGGGTGTGGGGCTGGGGCACAGCAGGCCGACTTCACTGCCTGCTGCTTGTGGCAGTGGCTTGTTTACGTGGCGCCGAACCAGAAGCCAGAGAGACGGGTGGGAACAGAAAGGACTATAACCCTGAGGCCAGCCCCACGTTTCCCATTTCCACCAGTCAGGCCTAAGTCCCGAAAGTAACACAGACTACTAAATAGTGTAGCAAGCTGGGGACAAGCATCCGGAACAGGAGTCTGCATTTGAAACCATAGTAGGTCTAAATCTTCCCTCATCTCACTTCACTCACCTTCACTCCACCCTGTCGATAGCCCCAGTCTCGTGCTCTGACACACATTCTTTCCTGAAAGCCCAGGAAAGACGTCAGAGCGTCTAACGCAGCCATTCTCAGGCTGTGCATCATGGCCCCTTTGGCAATCCTCTATCTCCAAAAAGATTTACCTTACGGTTCATAACAGTAGCAAAATTACGGTTATGAAGTAGCAAGAGAAATAATTTTATGGTTGGGGGAGGGGGTCACCACAACATGAGGAACTGTATTACAGGATCGCAGTGTTAGGAAGACTGAGGACCACCGGTAAGGTATTGGATGTAACGTGCCTCTTGGAGAATAGCCCCTGCAAACCAGCTTGGGAGGCAGTCCTTCCTGCTCCGTGGCCCAACAACAGAGGTTCCTGGAGGCTTCCTGTGAGTTCTGAGCCTGATGTCAGTTCTGTAAGTGACCAGGCTGCTACTAGTGTACGGTGAGCCCTTCAAGCACCCGAGTTCACCTTGTCATTTCTTTCCCACGTTCTCGCTTCAGAACTCGCAGGGCTCAGTTCTACACCTCCCTGTGTCTCTTTTATTTCCTTTGGCGCTTCATCTCTAACATGCAAACACTGCTTCCTCCCATAGGCCCCCCCCTTTTTTTTTTGTGGACTTTTAGAGCTTGTTATGTACTGCCTCAACCGCTTGGAACAACCCGTACCCTTCCTCCCTCTGACCTGCTCGTAGGTAGCCTTCCAGACTCAGGGTCAATGTAACCTCCTCATCCAGGTTGTGAGACCACCATGGCAGGGCTTCTCAAAGTACAGTACGCATAAGCATCACCTAGGTATGTTCTCATAACACAGATTTCCTTTACTGACCCTTGGACCTCTCCACCAAAGTCTAACTTAGTGGGTCTGGGACAGTGGCTCTCAACTTTGCTAATGCCACAGTGCTTTAATACAGTTTCTCACATTGTGGTGACACCCAACCATGAAATTATTTTCATTGCTACTACTTCATTACTGTAATTTTGCTATTGTTATGGATAATAATGTAAAAATCTGATATGCAACCCCAAAGGGGGTCGTGACCCACAGATTGAAAACCACTGGTCCAGAAGGAAGGCCAGAAATTTGCATTTCAGCAAGTCTGAAATGCTAGTCCGAAAACCACATGATTTAGTTAGGGTTACTATTGCTATCATGAAACCCCGTGACCAAAAGCAACTTGGTGATGAAAGGGTTTATTTGGCTTATACTGTCATATCACTAACTCACACAAGGTTGGAACCTGGAGGAGGGAGCTGATGCTGAGACCATGGAGGGATGCTGCTTATTGGCTTGCTCCTCATGGCTTGCTCAGTCATCTTTCTTATAGAACCCAGGACCACCAGCCCACGGTCAACACCACCCACAATGAGCTGGGCACTTTAAAATTAATCACTAATTAAGAAAATGCCTACTGGCTTGCTTACAATCTGACTTTATGGAGTCATTTTCTTAATTGAGGCTCCCTCCTCTTGAATGACTTTAGCTTATGTCAAGTTGACAGAAAACTAGCCAGCACACTACATCTGGAGTAGCTGTACATCAGACTAAATGAAACTCCCTGGATCAAGGAACCTAGAACTCCCTACGTGTCTATCAAAACACTTGGTGAGATGACTCAGCCGGTGAAGGTGCTGGCCACCAAGTCTTATAATCTCATCCCACTTGTCCTTTAACCTCTACATGTGCATCTCAAATCAATCAATCAACCAATGTAAAAAAAATGGGGCTGGAGATATGGCACAGAGGTTAAGGGCAGGGCACTATTGCTCTTGATGAGTACCTGAGTGTGATTCCAGGCACCTACATGACAGCTTGTGATTATCTCTAACTGGAGTCCCAGGGTATCTGAAGCCCTCTTCTGACCTTTGAGGGCACCAAGCATGCACAAAATGCTCAGATACACACGCAGACAAAAACACTCTTGTGTATAAAATCAATAAATCTTTGAAAACCTCAATGGCTGTTAACAGTCTCTTAGTGTCAAACCTCTTCTTGGATAGGCTGAAAATACAACAAAGCAGATGTATCCATGTTATTGATAGTGGAATCCCTATCAACTAGCACAAGGCTTATCTTATAGTATATATTCAATAAATCAGTGCATTTCTGGGGAGGAAAGAAAAGATAGGGGAGTGGTCTCAAGATGAGTATCTCCCACAGGTGAACAAATATGGCTTTGAGGCAGTTTTCAAAGAGGAAGCAAGAATGTACTGGCTGTAGCTTTGGGGGAAAAGTGCCTAGACAACACCTACGGTGTTTTAAAATATCCCTGTTTGCATCATCTCTGATACTGTGGTGTGGTGACAAAATAATACATGAAGCAGTACTACCAGCAAAGAAACTTTGCAAACAACCAACCCGTCACAATGACCGCTGCACTTGGGTAACCAGCCAGAAGAATGCACCCACTTCGTACTATGAGCACAGAATAGCAAGGACAGAGGTAAGGCAGAGCTGTTAGAAAGCTCTAGAAACCCAGGACACCACTTCTGATTCTGTAACCCTTGCTCAAGCCCCAGAGTCCAGGAGAGGACAAAACGCCACCATTCAGAAACAATGAGTAAGGAGGGACTGACAGCAGCACGGATTGCCCGCACTTGAATTCTGTGTGACTCCGGCTCTTTGTTTAACCTCTGTTGTTTCAGTCTTTTGTAAAAACTGGTTCAAAAATCATTATACTAAGTTGACCTGTATTAAATTACTACTTTGTAGGTTCACATGGTTGAATATCAGTAATTTCAAATAAATTCAGTCTAATACCTTCTTCATACACCTGTTTAAAAAATTAAATGAGTTGAGTGTAAGTCAATAGGTCTAAAAAAAAAAATGACTGTTACATGGTAGGCACTACAGAGAGTTCTTACTGCATATTTGAGTTGGCTGAGGACCCCAAAAAGTTGATAAACACAACTCAGGGACACAATAAGCTTTCAGCTGTTTCCACGTACCTATTCTAACACTTCTTTAGGATCTAACATTAAACGTTACTAATGTTTTCAAATGACTCAGCATCCTCTGGCTCATGCATGAGCTGATGACCATGAAGCTCAGAAGCAAGCTGGGTAGAGCCTGGAGTGTAGAGCCAGATTAGGATCATGAACCTGGAGAGAGACAGCAGCCCGAGACAGCTGCACTCTATCAAGTGTTAGTGCCTTGCATCCACAATGTCCCGTTACATTCTAGGAAACTCATTTATGTAGGGCAGAATGGTCATTCAAAATTTGATGCAGTAAGACATACTAGGTTCCCTTTGCCAGCCTGGACTCTGCTAATGGTCCTGACATTCCATGGTGTCTTTACTTTCCTCTGTCACTGTGCAGCCTCTGCCCATTAGAAAACATCTTGGAGTCATGTGAGCCTTTAATCTGGCTGAATGTCTTTTTTTTTTTTAATTTATTCTTGTTACATCTCTATGGTTATCCCATCCCTTGTATCCTCCCATTCTCCCCTCCCTCCCATTTTCCCCTTATTCCCCTCCCCTATGACTGTTCCTCAGAGGGATTACCTCCCTCTGTATATACTCATAGGCTGAATGTCTTTCTCTCCTTTCTAAGCAACCCCATTCTGGTAATGCACCTGCCCGTTTTACCCAACACCCTCAGGGCCATAGCAGGTTTCCTTTGAGCCTGTGCTAAAGTTTCTTCCAACAATTACTAATAAACGGCCAATTGCCTCTGCTTCCTGTCTTGTTCTCCCAGCCTCTCACGATCACAAAACAACCCCCTGTGCTATCTCTTCTATGTCTGAACTAATATAACACAGGGTGTCTTTGTTTCTCACTATCCTAACCTGTGTATTATGCTGTAAAAGTACCTTATATTTGCTTGACGTAATTGCTAACCCAGGCTTAGCCCTGGAAGCTTCTAGCCTCCATATAATCTAATCTAGGCCTAGAATGTTTTCAGCCTCTGAGATTTATGCAGAATATACTCACTCTTTCTAGTTCTTTCTGAGCTCTCACTGCCTGGCTCAACTCAGCTGTTGTAGATCAAACACCTCTCCTAGCTGACTGATTCAATCGGGCTCCTCTCCCGGCCTCTGACTGGACTGTTCTGCTTGGCCTCACACTAACTTTAGCAAGATGCTGTATTCTTCTGGCTCTTGCTCATTCTGTCTTCACCTGTGTCTAACTTGTTCTTTCTTCAACCTGTCTCTGTAAAACTCTCCTGGTAAAGCGGTCACCTCTTGTTCTCTCTCTGTGCTGCTTTCTGCCTTCAATTGCCTCTGCTGACCTGCATGGACCTCATGAATGAACTCCAACCTCACTACATGACTCCATCATTCTAAACTGCACCACAGAAAACTACCTGAACAGCACTGACTAGAATCCAGAGATCTGCATGCTTCTGTCTCCTGAGTGCTAGGGAAAAGGCATATACCACCATGCTTAGACCTAAGCTTTTGTTTACCTGAAACTTGCTCTATACCAGGCTAGCCTTGAACTCAGAGATCTGCTTGCCTCTGCCTCCTGGGAGTAAAGGCCTGTCTGTATCCCAGCTGGATCACACAGACCTCGAAGGTCTTTGGATGTGATTTCTTGCCAAAGCAGTCACGATCAGAGTTAAAATTCCTCTACATTATACATACTAATTTGAACTGGATCAGGTCAATTCAAATGCAAATTAGAGAGTTAAGCATTGTATAGTACTATGAATTGGATACAACAAACTGTGCACCTTTCATTCTGTTAGTTTTACTCACTTGACATTTATTGAAAATCTACTTCACACACACAAAAAATCTACTCTCCTACAATTGTCAAATGATAGGTTTTGTGGGGTTTTTTCTTTTGTTTTGTGTTTGTTTGTAGTCTTTTTATTAGTTTATTCATATTACATCTCAATTGTTATCCCATCCCTTGTATCCTCCCATTTCTCCCTCCCTCCCATTTTCTCCTTACTCCCTTCTCCCATGACTGTGACTGAGGGGGATCTCCTCCACCTTTATATGCTCATAGGGTATCAAGTCTCTTCTTAGTAGCCTGCTATCCTTCCACTGAGTGCCACCAGGCCTCCCCACCCAGAGGACATGGTCAAATATGGGGCACCAGAGTTCGTGGGAAAGTTAGACCCCACTCTCCACTTAACTGTGAAGAATATCCTGTCCATTGGCTAGATCTGGGTAGGGGTTTGAAGTTTACTGCACATATTGTCCTTGGCTATTGCCATAGTTTGAGCAGGACCTCTGGGCCCAGATCTGTCCATCATAATGTCCTTCTTGTAGGTTTCTAGGACCCTCTGGATCCTTCTATTTCCCCATTCTCCCATGCTTCTCTCATCTAGAATCCCAATAGGATGTCCTCCCCTCTGTCCCACTTTCCTGACAAGTGAAGACTTTCTTGGGACATGCCCCTTGGGCTAGTGTCCAGATATAAGTGAGTATATACCATTTGACTCTTTCTGCTTCTGGGTTAACTCACTCATTATGATCATTTCTAGCTCAATCCATTTGTCCACAAATTTCGGGAATTCCTTGTTTTTAATAGCTGAGTAGTATTCCATAGTGTATATGTACCACAGTTTCTTTATCCATTCTTCTACTGAGGGACACTTGGGCTGTTTCCAGGTTCTGGCTATTATGAATAAGGTTGTTATGATCATGGTTGAGCAAATGTTCTTGTTGTGTGCTGGAGCATCTTCTGGATATATTCCAAGGAGTGGAATAGCTGGGTCTTGAGGAAGCTTTATTCCTAGTTTTCTGAGATAGTGCCAGATAGATTTCCAAAGTGGCTGTACTAGTTTGCATTCCCACCAGCAATGAAGGAGTGTTCCTCTCTCCCCACATCCTCTCCAGCATGTGGTGTCACTTGAATTTTTGATCTTATCCATTCTGATAGGTGTAAGATGGAATCTCAGAGTTGTTTTGATTTGCATTTCCCTGATGACTAAGGAGGTTGAGCATTTCTTTAACTGTTTCTCAGACTTTTGATATTCCTCTGTTGAGAATTCTCTGTTTAGTTCCAAGCCCCATTTCTCAATTGGGTTATTTGGTTTGGTGGCGTTTAATTTCTTGAGTTCTTTATATATTTTGGATATTAGATCTTTGTTAGATGTAGGGTTGGTGAAGATCTTTTCCCAGTCTGTAGGCTGTTGCTTTGTTCTGTTGACAGTGTCTCCTGCCTTACAGAAGCTTCTCAGCCTCATGAGGTCCCATTTATTAATTGTTGACATTAAGGCCTGGGCTGTTGGAGTTCTGTTCAGGAAGTTGTCTCCTATGCCAATGTGTTCCAGACTCTTCCCCACTTTTTTTCTAACTGATTTAGTGTCTCTGATTTTATGTTGAGGTCTTTAATCCACTTGGACTTGAGTTTTGTGCATGGTGACAAATATGGGTCTAATTGCTTTTTTCTACATGTAGACATCCAGTTAGAACAGCACCATTTTTTGTTTTATTTATGGTATTTTTTATTGAAAAATAAAATCATCCGTATTACATTTCAATTGCTATCCCATCCCGTGCATCCTTCCATTCCTCCCTCCCTCCCACTTTCACCCCATTCCCCTTCCCTATGACTGTGACTGATGTGGACCTCTTCCCCTTGAATATGATGCTAGGGTATCAAGCTTCTTTTTGGTAGTCTGCTATCCTTCCTCTGAGTGCCATCAGGCCTCCCCATCAAGGGGACATGTCCAAATAAGGAACACCAGAAGAACAGCACCATTTGTTGGAGATGCTATCCCTTTTCCATTGAATAGATTTGGCTTCTTTGTCAAAAATCAAGTGACCATATGTGTGTGGATTCATGTCTGGGTCTTCGATCCGATTCCACTTATTAACCAGCCTATTGCTGTGCCAGTATCATGCTGTTTTAATTACTGTTGCTTTATAGTACAGCTTGAGATCAGGTATGGAGATTCCTCTGGGGGATCTTTTATTGTACAAGATTGTTGTTTTAGCTATTCTGGGGTTTTGTTTTTTCATATGAAGTTGAGAATTGAATTTTCAATATCTTTTAAAAAATTGTGTAGGTATTTTGATAGGGATTACATTGAATCTTTAAATTGTTTTTGGTAAGATGGTCATTTTTACTATGTTAATTCTCCCGATCCATGAGTGAGGATGATCATTCCATTTTCTCATGTCATCTTCAATTTCTTTCTTCAGAGTTTTGAATTTTTTTTCAAACAAGTCCTTCACTTGCTTGGTTAGAGTAACTCCTAAATATTTTATATTGCTTGTGGCTAACGTGAAGGGTGTGGCTTTCCTAATTTCTTCCTCTGCATAATTGTCATTTGTATATAGAAAGGCTTCTGACTTTTTTGAGCTAATTTTGTATCCAGCCAATTTGTTGAAGGTGTTTATCAGCTGTAGTAATTCTCTGGTGGAATTTTGAGGATCACTTATGTACACTATCATGTCATTTGCAAATAGGGATAATTTGAATTCCTTCTTTCCCATTTAGATCCCCTTGATCTCCTTTTATTGTCTTGTTGCTCTGGCTAGAACTTCCAGATTCTGTATTGAAGAGATATGGAGAGAGTGGGCAGCCTTGCCTTGTTCCCGATTTTAGAGGAATTTCCTTGAGTATCTCACCATTTACTTTGATTTTGGCTATTGGCTTGCTGTATATAGCCTTTATTATGTTGAGGTATGTGTAGCCCTGATCTCTCCAAAACCTTAAACATGAATGGGTGTTGGATTTTATCAAATGATTTCTCTGCATCTAAAGAGATGATCATGTGGTTTTTTATTTTCAGTTTGTTTATATGGTGGATTACATTGATGGATTTCCATATATTAAACCATCCCTGCATGCCTGGAATGAAGCCTACCTGGTCATGGTGAATGATATCTTTGATGTGTTCTTGTATTCGTTTTGCAAGTATTTTATTGAGTATTTTTGCATCAATGTTCATAAGAGAAATTGGTCTGAAATTCTCTTTCCTTGTTGGGTCTTTGTGAGGTTTAGGTATCAATGTGACTATGGCCTCACAGAATGAATTTGGTAATGTTCCATCCATTTCTATTTTTTGGAGTAGCTTGAAGAGTATCGGTATTAGCACATCCTTGAAGGTCAGGTAGAATTCTGCACTGAAACCATCTGGCCCTGGGCTTTTTTTTGGTTGGGAGACTATCAATGATTGCTTCTATTTCTATAGGGGAAATGGGACTATTTAGCTTGTTTATCTGTTCTTCACTCAATTTTGGCAAGTGAAATTGATCAAGAAAATCATCCATTTCCCTTAGATTTTCAAATTTTGTAGCATATAGGCCTTTGAAGTAGGATCTTATGATTCTTTGTATTTCTTCAGTGTCTGTTGTTATGTCTCCCTTTTCATTTCTCATTTTGTTGATTTGGATACTGTCTCTCTGCCTTTTAGTTAGTTTAGCTAATGGTTTGTCTATGTTGTTGATTTTCTCAAAGAACCAGCTCTTGGTTTTGTTGATTCTTTGGACTATTTTCCTAGTTTCTAATTTGTTAATTTCAGCCCTGAGTTTGATTATTTCCAGACTTCTACTCCTTTTGGGTGTTTCTGCTTCTTTTTTTTTTCCCTAGGGCTTCCAGCTGTGTCATTAAGTTGCTTATGTGCGATGTTTCCAATTTCTTTTTAAAGGCACTTAGTGCTATGAATTTTCCTCTTAGCACTGCTTTCAATGTATCCCACAAATTTGGGTATGTTGTTCTTTCATTTTCATTGAATTTCAGGAAGTTCTTATTTTCTTTCTTTATTTCTTCCCTGACCCATGTGTCATTTAGCAGAGAGTTGTTTAGTTTCCATGTATGTGTAGGCTTTTTGTTATTTCTGTTGTTGTTGAAGTGCAGCCTAAGACCATGGTGATCTGATATGATACAAGGTATTATTTCAATCCTCTTATATCTGTTGAAGCTTGCTTTGTGACCTACTATGTGATCAATTTTGGAGAAGGTTCCATGGGGTGCAGAGAAGAAGGTATATTCCTTTTTTTGGGGTGAAAGGTTCTGTAGATATTTGTTAGTTCCATTTGATTCATGATATCGGTCAATGATGTTATTTCTTGGCTTAGTTTCTGTTTCAACTGTGAGAGTGGGGTGTTGAAGTCTCCCACTATTATTGTGTGGGGATTGATGTGTGGTTTAAGCTTTGTTAATAGATCTTTTACAAATGGGTGCCCTTGTATTGGGAGCATAGATGTTCAGAATTGTGATGTCATCTTGGGTAACTTTACCTTTGATGAGTATGAAGTGTCCTTCTGCATCCCTTTTGATTAATTTTGGTTGAAAGTCTATCTTGTTTGATATTAAAATGGCTACGCCTGCTTGCTTCTTGTGACCATTTGCTTGGAATATTTTTTTCCAGCCTTTTACCCTGAGGTAATATCTGTCTTTATGGGTGAGATGTGTTTCTTGAATGCAGAAGAATGTTGGATCTTGTTTATGCATCCATTCAGTTAGTCTGTGTCTTTTTATTGGAAAATTGAGACCATTGATGTTGAGAGATATTGATGACCAGTGACTGTTAAGAGTCTTAATTTTGATGTTGGTTCCAGTAGAGTGTTTGTGTGGTTGTGTTTTTGTGATGGTGTAGCTATCTATTTCCTGTGTAGTTTTGATTGTAGCTTGTCCCTTTGGGGTGGAGTTTTCCTTTTAGTACCTTCTGTGGATTTGTGGATAGTTACAGTTTGAATTTGTTTTTGTCATGGAATATTTTGCTTTCTCTGTCAATGGTTATTGATAGTTTTGCTGGGTAAAGTAGTCTGGCCTGACATCTGTGGTCTCTTAGGGTTTGCAGGATCTCTGTCCAGGCCCTTCTTGCTTTTATGGTCTCTGCTGAGAAGTATGGTGTAATTCTGATAGGTTTGCCATTAAATGTTATTTGGCCCTTTTCCCTTGCAGCTTTTAATTTTCTTTGTTCTATATATTTTGTTTTTATTATTATGTATTGGGAAGTTTTTCTTTTCTGGTCTATTCTATTTGGTGTTCTGTAGGCCTCTTGTATGTTTATAGGCATCTTTCTTTAGATTAGGAAAGTTATGTTCTATGATTTTGTTGAGAATATTTTCTGGGCCTTGGAGTCTGGCATCTTCTCTTTCCTCAGTGCCTATTATCCTCAGATTTCTTCTTTTCATGGTGTCCTTGATTTCTTGAATGTTTTGTGTCAAGATTTTTCCAGATTTAGCATTTTCTTTCATGGTTGCTTCAAAATCTATGATTGTATCTTCTAGACCTGAGATTCGTTCCTCCATCTCTTGCATTCTGTTAGACAGGCTTGCCTCTGTTTTGCTTGCCTTCCATTCTGAGCTCTCATGTTTCTGTTTTTCTTTTGTCTGAGTGTTTATCATTGAATCCATTTTCATCTTCAAGTCTTGAACTGTTTTATTGATTTCTTTCATCTGATTGTATATTCCTGAGTTTCTTCCTTTGCCTCTTTATATGCCTTCAGAGCTTGAATATTTTTATTGATTTCCTTCATATGGTTGCTTGTATTTTCCTGAATTTTTTTCAGTGCCTCTCTATAGGCCTCTTTTATGTCTTCCACCTGTTTGGCTGTGTCTTCCTGTATCTGATTATGAATTTTATTTGTTTGCTCCATTACCATCCTCATTACTAAGGATTTGAGGTCATTTTCTTGTATTTCCATTGTGTTTGAATTCTCTGAGTTGTTTTCTTTGGGATCGCTGGGATCTGGAGGTGCCATATTGTTTTGGGGTTCTTTGCATATGATTTTACACTGTCCTTTAGTCATCTTGCAGTCTCTGTTTTCGGCAGGTAGCTTCCAGAGTTGGGTGGAGGGAGTCTGAGGGTAGATTCACCCATTTTCTCACAATTTCCCTAGGCTGGAAGCTCTGATGCTTCACTGGTTTGGATGGCAGAAGGCTAGCCCTGTAGTTTGAGTCTCTCACAGCCAGTGATCTCCAGCTCCACTGTACTTGTCCTTGGTCTCAGAATATGCACTGGGTTGGGCCAAAGTGTCCACAGCCTTCTGGGTTCCCTTGTAGCACCGGAGCTCCCCAGGGACTGAGGCAGGTCAGATGGAGGTGGTCTGGTGGCCACTCTACTCCCTGTCTCCCTGAGATTTCCTTAGTCCTGGAGCTCTGATGCTCCACTAGTCTGTGGTTCCTGGTAGCATTTCAGGACCCAGATCGTTCGCAGAGTCCAGGTTAGTGTCACGGGGACCAAACTGCACACACACTGTGTCCAGTTAGGGTCTATGGACCCAATCTGAGCGTTGAGTCCAGTTCGCTTCTCTGGACCCAAATGGGTCTCAGGGCCTAATCCACGCACTTAGTCCAGTTAGCACTGAGTCCAACCAGGGTCATGGGCACAAACTGCAAACTAAGCTCACCGAGTTCAGCCACAGTTTCAGGGCCCAGACTGCATGCTGTGTCCAGCCAGAGTCTCAGGGACGGGACCGTGCACCAAGTTCAGCTAGAGTCTCTGGGCCCAAACTGCCTGCTGATTTCAGCTAGGTTCTTTGGGCCCAAATTGTCCCCCAAGTTCAACCAGGGCCTAAACTGCACACCGGGTCCAGCCAGAGTCTCAGGGCTGGGACAGCTTGCTGAGTTCAGCTAGGGTCACAGGGTCCAAATCTTGCACTGAGTCCCCTCTCCTGCAGCAATTCCCACCAGTCACTACACTAATTGCCTCTGCTGGAGGGTTCCCAGCTGCAAACTTCAGCTGCCGCTGCTGCCGCTCTGGTCCAAGAACATCCACACTCCTCCTGTGTGCAGGGGTATGCAGGTTTTCTGTATTTTGGTCCTTTCGAACTGTGGAGTACTCCCGCTGTAGTGGAGTGGGGAGCTTGGTGTTCCTGGCTAAGAATTCTGTGCAATTCCCTGAATCGTTTACTGGAGCTTCTAAACACGGTCCACACTTCTCGCTGCCATCTTGGATCTCCCCTTGTTTGTAGTTTTTTCTTCTTATTTGTTTGTTTGCTTTTGTCCCAAAGGACCTCAGAGTGGGGTAGGAGCTGGGACCAAAGGAGAGACAAAGGTGAAAATGTGGTAAGTACATGGCAGACATTCCATGCAACTGACGGCAGGTGAGGGTACAGAAGCCTCCCTAAGTGGTCCAGGTACACAGCCATTAGAGGGGGTTGGAAAATATCTTCAAGCCAGACTGAGAATCAAGTGCCAAGGCCAGACCATGAGAACAGAGATTTTCCAGATGCTGAACTGTTGCCATAAAGAGACTTTGTGGTGCTTTGAATGAGAACAACCCCATAGGCTCAGATATTTTAATGCATGGTCCTTAATTGGTAAAACTGTTGCAGGGAGGTGGGAGGTAGAAGGTGTGGCCTTGTTGGATGGGGTGTGTCACTGGGGGTGGATTTTGAGGTTTCAAAACCCATGCGTGCCAGTCCAGAGTCTCTCTCTCTCTCTCTCTCTCTCTCTCTCTCTCTCTCTCTCTCTCT
>OU015757.1:54995168-55014724 GCA_907169655.1 Acomys percivali
TCTCTCTCTCTCTCTCTCTCTCTCTCTCTCTCTCTCTCTCTCTCTCTATCCCTGCCCCTGGCCCCCCATCGCCCCCATGGCTCCCCCCGACCCCACCGACCTGCCTTATGCATGTACTCTCTCACCTACTGCTCCTGTGCCATGCTCGCCTGTTTGCCACCATGCTCCCCACCATAAGGATCATGGACTCATGTAAGCAAGCCCTCAATTAAATGCTTTATGCCATAAGTTGCCTCATCAATGGGTTCTCTTCTCATTAATAGAACAGCAACTAAAACAGAGTTGAAAGGTAACACCTGAAGCTGGGATGAAGGCAGGTGTCCATGCACACAGGGTGGCCTGCACCACATTGAGGAACAGTGAAGTCAATGGAAAACCTTGACAGTAGTGGCTTGGCCAGTTCACAGTTGGAAAGATGCTTTTTGCTGCAAAGGAAAACAAAAACATAAACAAATTTCTCTAGAACCTACCAAATGATTGGCTGGCTAGTAATGGGGATTAAAGTGTTAATGGCTTCTTTCTTTTTAATTCACTAGATATTAACCAAACACCTAGCAGTGAGATTGTGTCTGGAGACATAGTGGTAAATTAGTTTCTTACCTACAAAGAGATCACAGTCAAGTGAGAGAGAATCTGGGTTAATTGTGATAAATATTAAAGTATACCAAAGAGGGAGGCAGGGACCAAGTAAGGAAAAAAATGGAAGATTCCATAGAGCAGTCATTCTCACTCAACCTGTGGCCCACGACCCCTTTGGCAAACATCTATCTCCAAAAATATTTACATTATAATTATTAACAGTAGCAAAATTACCGTTACTAAGTAGCAATGAAATAACTTTATGGTTGGGCTCACCACAACATGAGGAGCTATATTAAAGGGTCCTAGCATTAGGAAGGCTGAGAACCACTGCCATACTGAAAGAGATCCATTTGCTACTTTTTCCTATTATTGCGGGGGGCGGGGAATACCCCCAATAAGGCAATTTAAGGGTGGCAGGGCTTCTTTGGGTCACAGTTTGAGGGTGAGGGAGCTGGTGCCATCTGTCCACAGTCAGTGAGAGGTGGATGTACTCATCTGTAGCTCTCTCTCTCCTTATGACTCAGCCCAGTCAAATTCTGCTTCCAGTTACTCTTAGTCCCCTCAGGTCAATATATCTGATCTAGATCCTCCCTCACAAGCATGCTTAGAAGCTAACCTAATCTACTTAATCCCTCCCAGGCATGCCCAGAGGCCGGCATCCTAAGTGGTTCTAGGTCTGTCCAGTAGATGAGCAGTATTAGCCATAATTGGCAGAGCTTGAAGAGCAAGGCTGCTGAAAAGAGAAGAAAGAGCTCTTTTCAATTAAAGAAAGCCTCATTTGCATCAGCCTGGGACAAATGTTCTTAGCAGTCTTGGAGAATGGCAGAGTCTGAGGCACTTAGACCAAAGGTACACAGACAAGTTGGAAATAAGTCCTATGACCCCATTATAAATACCCTGTGAACTTTGTTGACAGGGAAGCATTTCCTCTGAATAACAGGGATTGACTAAAAAAAAATTTAAAGGTGGTGACAGTTGATGAGATGAGAGCTACCCCTTAAGAAAGTATTCTGAAAAACCATACTGAAGCCAAGAGACCTACAATGTGGATGCAAACTAACTACAAGGCTAAGGCTGTGTCTCAGGAGGATGCTGAGGGTGTGAGCCAAGAGAAACAGTGGGATGCAGTACACATAGCAACCCTGAGTCCACACACTCCATCCAAGCAGATGTTTTCATGCCAATGGTGCCCAGAGGACACCTTAAATATGCATCCGTTCATCTTTCTCTGGCTTGTTAAAGTCTGCTAAACTGTTTTAAAACGTGTGCCCTGGTAGAGCAGACGGTTATCATTACAGAACATGTGGGAAGGCATCCCAAAGAACAGACTGCACAGCTAAGGAAAGTGCTGAGATGGGGGTTATAAGGACATGGGACAGAGTCCAATAAACATGCCACAGTAAGTCTCAAAGAGGAAAAGGAGGCTGCCTCCAACAAGGGGAAGTGGAAGTGGGGGGTGGGACACCCTGGGAGCAGGGTGCTATAAAGGCTGCAAAGGCAAACACTCTAGGAGCTAGCTAGGTACTTTAGTGAGGGAAGCAGACTGAGCGGAGGCAAGTGGAAAGACCTGGCTTCGTGGATTGTTAAGGGCAGATTCCAGTAAGTCTCTGCTGTGTGGAAGCAACGTTGCCAGCTTGTTTGTGAGTGAGCACATGCGTGCATGCATGCGTGCGTGTGTGGGTGGGTGTCTGTGTTTGTGTGTCTTCCCCCAACCCCCAAGGGAAGCTAGAAATCTAGATGTTTCTGTAAAATCACTCACTAACATTTTTTTGTTGTTTTCTTGTCTTGTTTTGTTACTTTTTTTTCTAAATATCATGCTGACCAAATAACATACATATGGCCACATTTGGCCTTTAGGTAGCCCACTTGTGACCTCTGGTCCAGAAGGAATGGGTAGGCTGATTTTTGACTAGATCTCACAAGCCATGAAAAGTATACTGCTTACTTCTATTAGAACACATGTCGCAGGGTCTACCAGTTCACCCACAAGCACATCTACTATAGCCAAAGGCAAAGTTTAGAAATATCCCAGATTACTAAGATGTGAGTTTGGCCTTGTTCTGGTGGGAAAGACTTTACAAAAGCTACTTTAGAAGGAAGGAAACAGGTGTGTTCTAGCATTGTTTCCAGTTTATAATGTGACAACTTTAGGATGCAGAATGGCATGCTGGAAAAATTCATGATTTAATGTCTCTTCCAGAAACCGCACTGGAAGTTATGGTCAGTTATGTCAGCATCTATCACAGGTAGCATGTAGAGAGTTCTCACGAATAAATAATGATAGCATAATGGAACAATGACAAAGAATGCGCAGAACTTGTGCTTTAAAAGTATACTAGATCGGTTTTGCCTCTAAGAATGATTGACCTGGTCAGGCGTGGTGGTGCACACCTTTAATCCCAGCACTTGGGATGCAGACTCAGATGGATCTCTGAGTTTGAGGCCAGCCTGGTCTATACAGTGAGTCCAGGACAGATAAGAATACACAGAGAAATTCTGTCTCAAAAAGCCAAAGAGAATGGGGGGGGGGGAGGGAGGGAGAGAAATGCAAGTTATTTTTCAACTGTAATATTAGAAAATAATTAAAAAGAAAATTGGGTAATATGCTATGTAGTATTGAGAAATTAGTGCCATCACAGGTTGATGTTGGAGTATTTTGAATTAGCATGACTGATAAAATTGTGAGAACCAATTAAAATAAATAGTAAATGATTTGAAATAAATCAAATGCCATCACTATGGAAACATGATGATGGTACCCCAATCAGCAGAATACACTGAAGGTATAAGAGGAGGCATTAAGTCCAACTTATATCAAGTGGGAAAGTTAAGAAGTATAAACTTTACACTAGGCAAGCACTCTACCAACTGAGCCACATCTGTCATATAATGTGGGAGACAATGCTCCAGCTGGACATTGTATGCAACCAAGTAAAACCTCTAGAGCCAGGAACGGGTTACTTATTGTTGAGTCATTGGCCAAAGGAGTTCCATAAACACCCCAAAACATCACATGCTATTGTCAAGACTATTGATTACCATCCACAAAATGACACTTAATTTCTATTTCTGAAGACAACACTTATGTATGTCTTCAAACACAGAGCTGGTACTAACTGGAAGTTTTGCCCCTACTGACTAGAATACATGGTGCAGAAAGATGCTTTGCACATTGCCAGAAAAGAATAAGAAATCATCCATGTCACCAAGCTACAAATTCTGTGATCCATAACCATGACTTACATGGATACACATTGGTGTAATAGTGGTACAAATGTCATGAGGGTAACCAAAAACTTTTTAAAATTTGGATTTAAAAGCCAATCCATGAAATGGAACCCTTCCCTGACACTGATAAAGTGCTCAAGAACCAAGAACGAGATTGATCATGGACCCTAAGGAAAAAAGCTATTAGTATTATTCTGCTAAAGGAACATAGTAATAAAATGATTCTTAATAACATACTGTTTTACCCATAGACCACAGCATCATTCAGCCTTCATTGAGATGCTTCTTCTTGCAATAGACACTAACAGAGAAACTCACAACTGGATACTTTATAGATAATAAGAAACTTGGATGTCTTTATCAAACCCCTCTTCTCAAGAATGAGGCGTCTACACAGAGAAGGAAGTAGAAAGTTTACAAGAGCCAAAGATTTTAAGAACCAGAGGTAGTAGATGACTCCAAAGAAACAGCATCTTCTAGACATAACAAAACTGATGAACATATGAACTCACAGGGACTATGACAGCACACATAAAACTTATACAGATTCAAGCCAGACAAAATCTCAACATTGAGAAGGGGAAATACACACAAATCTCCACCCCTGGCAAGAAACTATTTGAACCTGATGCCTGCTGGGCAAGGGAAAATCAGTCTTCTCTAATGCAGTGTCACTAGGTATATCAACTGTACTCCGAGGTTGACCAACAGACCTCACAGGTTTTTTTGTTTGCTTTTTTTTTTCTGTTTTACGTGCTCTTGTTGTTTGTTATCCTTTATTTTTGTTTTGAGGAAGGGAAAAGGGGGGAATAAAATTTCATAGGTAGGGAGGTGTTAAGAAAAAATATGATCAAAATATAATGTAAAAATGTTTTAATAAGAAAGTTTCAAAGTATAAATTTTAAAATGCCTATGGGCTAGTGGGAAGAAATAAGAAATTTAGCTTTTGCTGTATAACTTTTTGTGTATGTTAAATTATATAGAGACAGATAATGCTCACATATTAAATATGCAACATATGGATAACACACCATATAACATATGATCTAATAGGTATAACATAAGATTATTTATACTACCCATCAAAATAAATTTAAGATAAAATCTCATTAACTTAAAAAAATCATCAATTTATTGTTAGTAACCTATAAAACTATTTATGTCTCAATTCCAAGCTTAAACTCTGGCTTCATACTTCTAGTAACTCTACCACGACTTTGTCGATTAAACTTATTGTAGTTGTTTTTCTTTTGTTAACTGAAATTGAAATTCAAGCCATTATAGTATTTCTATCCAGCATTCTGGCAAAAGTACATCTAAAGCCACAGATATATATATATCTGTGTTATATATATATAACAAAAACAAAACAAAACAAAACGTTGGACCTGGAAGTGTAATTCATCTGTGCAAAGTCTGACACAGTTCCTTTCAGCTCATTCTGGTTTTCAGGAAGTTTAGAAGTCTCCTGGGGTTTCCCCTGATACTTCCAACTAAAATAAAATAAGGTAGACATTTAAATGACAAACAACAAATATGGAAAATGCAACGAGTTTTTCTGTTCCCACTGGGTATAAGTCAGAATGTCCCTCTCAGACAATGAAGCATAAAGGACTTAGAAGAATTTTAGAATGTGGTGTCAATATAACTAATGTCATTGAAACAAGGTGATCTGTCTTACAGCATTCCAAAGACTGTACAAGTTGAGATCCACTGGTACTTGCCAGCTATTCCCACAACCAGAGTATTAGGATGTTTGGTGTGGTACCATTGTAGTGTCATCATGATGGTAGAGTTTATAAGCTGGTTCCATGTTTCCCAAAGTGTCCTCATAGAAGCATCAAATTCTGAAAAACATTAATATTATTACAGGGAGGAAAAGATCTTAACAAATACATTTCAGAAATCTGTTAAGCAGAGTTCCCTCTGTACAAGGCCTATCTTTTAATATGCTAAGGTGTGTTATGTATCTTCTAGAGGGGCGCATGATATCCAGTATTTTCCCATAATGGGGTAATGTCTAAGCAGCATGAATTAGGGAGGCAGTCATTTTAATGGAAAACCAAACATTAACACATACGTGAAAAGTCAAATAGCAAACTGAAACTGTCATAAAGCTGGCTAGTGGTTGGTGAGGGTCTGATGCATGGCTGAGTTCTGAAAGGGTGGCACAGTGGTCTGGAGCTACAGGGGCCCTGGAGGGAAGGAAGCACTAAAGCTAAGCCCGGAAAGAGGTTATATCCGTCCAGGAGAAGTTATGACTAAAAAATGATAGAGCCAGTTAAAGGATGGAGACCTCCCAACCAGAACAAAGGGCCATCAGCAAGAAAAAAGAAATATATGTAGGGCTGGATTGTAAAGGGCTGACACTTTCGGGGCAGTGGTTATCTAAGTCATGGCCACTCACAAGCCTTTTCTGCTTTAGAAATTTATACACAACCCTGAGTGTATAAAATTGGTATATAAACATTTACTGATAATAATGCATAAAGAAAATTATTTTAGGGCTGGAGAGATGGTTCAGTGCTTAAGAATGCTGCCTGATCTTCCAGAAGACCTGAGTTCACTTCCCAGTACCCACATGGCAGCTCACAACTGTCTGTAACTCCAGTTCCAGGACATATGACACCCTACACAAACAGGCAATACACCAATGCACATATAATAAAAATCATTTACAAAAAAAGGGAAGAATTTACTTTTAAAAAGATTTTTAAAAAAAGAAAATTATTTTTAAAACAATGTCTTGGTAAATAGGTAATTTTACTAGCCATTGAAAATGAAAGTAAATCTGTATAAGCTTATTTATACACAGTGCACTAAGATTGGGCAGTCTTCATGAGCCACCATGATGCCCTATGGGGTCTTCCATCCCCTCCATGGCTGCTTATCTCACCTCTGACCTTCATTCTGGCTTCAGTCAGATGCCATAGCCCTTTCTTTTTCTCTACTATCTTCGTTCTCTAGGCAGCTGTCAAGATTTACAGCTTTCCTGTCCTAGGGTTTTTCTTTTATATGGTAATAAAACTGTCCTTGGAGGAAATAAAAAAGAAAAGAAGAAGTCAAAGAAGAAATTTTGGCTGAATGTTTGGTACGTTAGAATGGAAGGCGCCTTCAACATTTTTTATGAGTGGATTAATTTTTTTTATCTTATACCCATCGATGCTGATAACATCACTTGGAATAAATACACTGCACAAAATGGAAGATGTATGTTTTTATAAGGTAATTTTTATCTTAAAATTTGTTTTAGAGACTCAAGTTAGCTACCTGAACAGAAATTCTAGAAATCAAGCATTCTAACACAGTGCGACTCAAGGATACATTAATTTGATACCTACAAACTGATGGTAGGAAAGCGTTAAAATCTTTGTTTTCTGTAATTAAACTGTGATGCTTCTATATACTCAGAAAACCTTGCATGGACTGGAAGCCCCTGCATTTTCATAACATAGTCCTGAGTCTGAGCTGATGTGCTTCGGGCTGCGTTGGTTGGTGTTGCGTGTCATGGTGCTGTGCACAATGCAAAGCAAGCATGTTGTGTAGTCCAATGAGGGCTGCGCTGGAACCACATGATGCAACAGAGGTGAGTGACACCATATTACACACGTGAGTCTGAATCAACTTCTAGCACTTGTATATTAAGAAACATTTAAATAATATTAATAAGAAGAAACCAAGAATTTCCACAACCCTCACATCCAATCGTGCCACTGTGCTTTACCTTTAAAAGGCCCTATTAGGGTATCAGAATGTTCAACGTGGTCCTCTAAGAATATTTCCCCAGTGCTCATTGGAAAGGAGGCTAGGATGATTGTGGGAGCGCGGTAGAAAAGAGAAGGGCTCACCCAGGAACTAGAGTAGAGTAGACTAGAGTACATGCAGAGACTAGGAAAGGCTGTTGAACTGAGAGCTGGTGGGAACTGACACCTGAAGATAAGAACAGCAAAAAGGAGTGGATAAGATGGGCTTTGTCATCTCCTAGATGATTGCTGGGGGGGGGGGGGGGGGGGGGGGGGATTTTTAATAGAGGGGATAGTTTGGGAGATTTCAACTTTTCCTGCTTCCGCACAAGGCTACATGCCTTTGTAACATTTTGTTTGAATTCTCTTTTCTGAAGAGCAGTCAGCTCACATGTCTTAAAAAGCTAGAATTCACCAGAGGTCAGTGGTTCTCGGGGAGTCAGAGAAGGGCCCTGTATTAGTTAGCATTCTGTTGCTGTGACCAAAATATTTTGCAGAAACATGCAGAAGGACGCACATGGACAGAAAGGAGAAAGGAAGGAAGGAGGCAAGCAAGAAAGCAAGCAAGAGTTTATTTTTATTTTGGCTCATGGTTTCAAAGGGTTCAGTCCACGATTCTTTGTCCCCTGAGCTTGACCAGAACATATGGCAGAGGGAGTGTGTGGCAGGGGCTTTTCTTCATATCTTAGCAGACTGGAAGCAGATGGGAAATACAGAAAGGGATCATGGCCAGATATAGCCCAGAGAATATTCACTATGATTATCTCCTCCCACTAGATCCCACTCTCTTCCTTTCGCTATTTCCTAACAATGCCAATGTGCTATGAGTACATACATGAACACAAGGGGTTGATGCTATCTATATAAATCACACACCTCACAACAGATGTGTAACAGGGAACTTTATAATTGTGAGAAGGGCGAGAGAGAGAGAGAGAGAGAGAGAGAGAGAGAGAGAGAGAGAGAGAGAGAGAGAGAGGGAAGACATGGCAGGTTGGTCCTTTTATAGTCTAACATACACACCTGGCAGCAGCAAGTGGTGACATTGGAGGTTGCCAGGCAACCTAGAAGCAGGCTAGTGGATCCCTGGTGAACTAACCATTAACCCATTCATTAGGTCAGAGCCCTCAGGACCTAAGTAAGTATCTCTGGACATGAAGTCATAGATACTTTCAAGGTGTACTTTTCTCATTCCCTAAGCATTCCTTAATCAAATCAAGCTAACATTAGAAATTAGCCATCAAAGGTACCATGAGATCTTTGCCCCTGTCTGGCTCATTCACCAACTTCTAAGAAGCCAGCCAGCTTCCAAGAGGTAGTTCCAGACGTCACCTGGAGGAATCAGAAACAACATCCTGCCAAGAGGAGCTGAAGCCCTTAAGCCTACACATGAAAGTGTGACAGAACCAAGTGTGGGCAAGAATGAGGAGCTCTTAGGCGTGACACATGCTGTGTGCAGAGAGCAACCAGGCTGCAACTAATAAAGCTGAGGGTTCCAAGAAATCTCCTAAGGTAGACCCTAGAAGTATTCTCATGCATAGGCCAGGGAAGTGGTCTCAAGGCCTGTTAAGGGCAACACTGAGTAGACAAGGCTTTGTTTGTAAAAACGGAAAATCGGAAACAGCTAAAACCCAAGAGGAGAAGGTTAACTATATTGTGCACATTTATGAAGTAGATGAGAAATGAGTAGCAAATAGCAACATGGAGAGATTTCAAAAAACACAGTGCTGAGTATAAAAAGGAAGTTCTGAGAGAAAAGTACCGTGTATGTGAAGGTTTCCAACATGAAAACCATAATAAAAACAAAGAGTAAAGCCAGCACAAGATCTGTAGTCAGGAAAGGCAAGGCAGTGGTCACAATCAGGAGGAGGGAGAAGGGAAATTGGATTAGGAAGGGATAATAAAAGTTAAAACTGTATCTGCAATGACTCATTTCCATAAAGAAATCTAAATATTAGCAAGCTGTTGGGTTGACCCGCAAATATTGTGCTTTCTGGCTATGAAAAAGTGTGTGTTCTTATAAGTGAGTATATACCATGAGTGTCTTTCTGGGTCTGGGTTACCTCATTCAGGATGATCCTTTCTAGTTCTGTCATTTGCCTGCAGATTTCATGATTTTCTCACTCATAAGCAGTTATTAGCCATATAGTATATGATAACCATACTACAATTCACAGATCCAAAGAAGCTAAGTAACAAGGAGGCCCAAGGGAGGCCCTCCTTGACTGTCACTCAGATGGGGAAATTGTATAGACAGTGGAAGTGGCAGGAGAGAGGGAATTGGATAGGAGAGGGTGTAGGGAGGGAAATGGGGGGGTAGGTATCAGACGTGGGGAGACTGGGAAGGGGAGGTTAGAGAGGTTGGAGAGAAAAGGGCATAAAAGGACTCCTGTTCTTTATCCACTTGTTTAAATTGTTGTCTTGGAAGATTATTACCTTGGTCTGCTAACCTAGGCCTAGTCCCATCTTGCCTCCGTACAATCTAACATAGACTTAGAACATTTTCAGCCTCTGAGACTTACTGCTTAATAAGTTCACCCTTACTTGTTCTTTCTGAGCTCATAGCTGGCTGCTTCAACTCAACTGTTCAGGCTCAAACTCCTCTCCCAGCTGACTTATTCAATCTGGCTATTCTTTTGGCCTCTGACTTGCTCTACTTGGCCTCAAACTAACTCCAGAAATCTGCTCTAATCTTCTGGCTCCTTATTATGTGGCTTATTCTGTCTCCACCTGTGTCTAGCTTGGCCTCTCTTCAACCTGTCTCTGTATATCTGTCCTGGTAAAAATTACCTCCTCTTTCTCTGCATTGCCCTTTAAGTAGCTTTCTTTTCTCTGTGTTCTTGTGAGAGTTGGGTGTATCCTATTCTGTCAACTCTTTCTCTGATTCGATACTTTTTCTGCCACTCAATTAAACATCACTTTCAAATATGGGTGTTTCCTTCTACAAAGTAACTTTATCTTAATTGTTTGGGATTAAAGGCGCTTACTACCAAGCCTGGACCTAAGCTTTTCCTTACCTGAAACTTGCTCTATACCAGGCTGGCCTTGAATTCAGATCTGCTTGCCTCTGCTTCCTGAATTAAAGGCATATTTGTATTCCAACTGGATTGCACAGACCTAGAAGGTCTTTAAATGTGATCTCCTGCAAGATCAGCCATGTTCTAAATTAAACTTCCCCTACAAAAGGGAAACCAAGGGCAAGGGCACCACTGAGACAAGTTGGACTGCTAAGAGGCTCAGCTAGAGACATCCCATATCCCCCCTGTAGCCTACCCTGATTCAGGTTTCCACTTGATACTACTGAAAACGGTTTTGTTGAGGGGGTTCAATTTTGAATTGCTTGTGAAACCTTTATAAACTCACTTCTAGTAGCTTGTCTGTGAATCATGTCCTTATTTTTTATCTGGCTGCTAATTGTTACTATTAGAATATAAATCATGTCCCAGGGGTCCATCCGTTTAAGCCTGTCTCTGGCTGGTGGTGCTGTGTGGAAGCACGATAAAAACCTTGGGAGGCAACGGGTCGCCAAGGGAGGACCATTACGGCCATCTTGCTCTTGGCCCCTTCTTGCAGCTGTGTTCCTCTCGGCTGTAGTCCGAGCTGCCCCTCTCCAGGCTTTCTCAACCATGATGGACTGAAATGTCTAAAACTCCACCTTTCCCCCTTAAGCTCTTCCTGATGGGAATTTGGTCACAGTGACAGCAAATCTGATGGGTCCACTCTACATTTCTCTCATTCCCTGTGGTCTTTTGGCTAGAAGCCCCAGTACAGCGCTGTATGGAAGCTCGGCCCCTGATCTTGCAGAGAAGCACTTAGTTTCCCTTGCTAAGTATATGGAAACTCCCTGCTCCTGCTTTGCTGGTGGATCTCGCTCATGTTGGGGCAGAAAGACGTCTGGAAACCAAAGTCTGTTTCCTGTCATGGCTTCTGTTGTTGGAACACTGCTGCTCCCAGGACTCCTCAGCTGGCTGTGCTGGTGGGTCTGTATATGCATAAAACACCTTGAGCTCCCCCCTGTGACCCAGTGTGACTTCACAGGCCGTTCTACACTTGCTCTTCCTAATGCTGCTGTTCACAAGTGGACACTCAGGTCTCCCTCTCACCTGAACACTCACTTCCTCTAAGTCTCTTGAACTCTGACTTTCCAGAGTCCGGCTGTTTGCGTCGCCGCCTAGGCAGGACAGGGGTCCCTTTCCCAGGTCTTTCCTGGTCTTGCCTAGGACACAGTGGCTCCTATCTGTCTTCCCCTTTGCTCTGACCCTGTAAAGGCTTTAGGGTAGACTTCTTCGGGATGGGAAGGAAAAAGAAGGTTAGAGAAGATAAAAAACAATACCTTTTCAAGCTGGTTCAGTAGGTTAGTGTGCTTTGCTTCCTGCTCTTTCAGAACTGAATGTGGTTCCCAGGACGTTTAAAAAAATCCTGACTCTAGTGTGATGTAAAAATAAATGACAGAGTGATTTTGATCTTAAAATACTTCCGAGAATGGGACCGAGGGATATCTGGATGGTAATGCTTTGGCCGTGCTTAACTGCCTGAGGTATCTGTGTAACCTTTGAACCTATGAGCAAGGGAGACGAACTTCCTGTCACCTTAGGAAAAAGAAATAGAATTCACACTTAAAGAAAAAAATCTAAATGTCTTATTTCTCAACCACCATGATTAAAAATTGATATTTGCTACAAACAGAATAAGGATTTAGGAAGCAGAAAGTTGGGAGGTGACACTAGATACCAGAAGGAGGCAATTAATTCAGGACTAGCACTACAGAGAAAGGTCAGCCCTGCAGGTTGTGGATTTGAACATTGGCTTGGGCTAACAGTTAAAGCCTTGCAAATAGATGAGATCCCCATGGGAGAGGCGAGACAAGCGGCAGCCCTGGACATTGACCTTTGCCTGCAACGTGGGCAGTTGGTGTGAAAGGGGGAAAAAGAGACAAGAAAGAAGACTCCATGCTCAGCTGGTGGTAAACTAGCCTATTTCAACTGGCAGGAAGCTCAGGGAGCATTGTTAGGATAATAGATAGCATCCTACCCAGGCATGGTGGCTCACGCCTTCAATCCCAACACTCAGGAGGCAGGGGCAGGTGGATAGCTGTGAGTTCAAGGCCAGCCTGGTCTACAAGGCAGTCCAGGACAGCCAAGGCTACACAGAGAAACCCTGTCTCTGAAAAAACAAAACAAAACAAAAAACAAATATAGATAGATAAATAGATGATAGATAGATAGATAGATAGATAGATAGATAGATAGATAGCATCTGTGCTTTAGACACAGCAAAATGAAGCCAAGAAGCCATTAGATCCAGTGACTTAGCTCTTGCTCATGTCTTGAAAACTACAATCTCAGTAACACAGTGAACATCAAATTATACTTCAGACCCTCTAGGAGGGAATCAGGTGAGGTTGTCTTTGGTTCAGTGTAAACTATTCTAAGAATTTAGCTAGTATTGAGCAGTGGTTTCGGAGTGGTTATGGTGAGGGGCACACAGCATAAGCAGAAGAGCTTGCTATGGGGGGAGAACATAGGTGTAGGTTTAATAATAATCATTTTCTGTGTTCTCAACAATTACTACTGTAAAACACTTGCTATAATTCACCCACTTAGTATAAAAAATGAAGAAATTTACATTTAAAATGTAAATGTTATAAACAATAAATGTTTTCAAGTCCTTTGTACAAATGGAAACATGGTTCTTTTCAGTCAGGCTCTTGGCTCCTTTTGACTCCCCAGCTGCAAACGCCAGGTAAGCTGGGGATTTGGGTTGCAGAGCTGGGCAGATAGTCTCTGTTGGTCAGTGATGTGGGGCAAGAGGAAGAGACCGCTCAGGACAGCCTTTGCAAAGCCTCTGCCTAGTTCCTCTCGCTGCTCACTGTCTGCTTTTCACGGTGTTCCCTTCACACCTCACAATATGCCATGTGCCCAAGATGAATGAAGTCAGTGATGCACCCTGAAAGCAAGCTAAAGAAAAAATGGGAAACTGTGTGTAATGGACAATGCTGTATCTCAGCATTCTACCAGTTTAAAGCTGATTTGGAGACACAGCCGAACTAGAAGCTGGAAAGAAGAGTGGGTGCAAACCCTTCCATCCCTTTGCTTGGGGGGAGGGTGAAGGGAGGAGGAGGAGGAGGAGGAGGAGGAGGAGGAGACTGTCAAAAGCTGGAGTGCGTGGGGCTGGATACAGATGAGCTTTATAATCTGCTCATCCTTAAAACACCACCACTTGGTGTGTGGTACATTGGCATCACCAGGAGGCTTTAGAAAATCAGATTCCAGGTCCTGTTGTCTGGTGACAAAACCAGATCTCATGTACCCCAGGTGACTTCTCTGTACTTCCTAGCATGGAGACTATTGTTCAAATGACCCAGGGATGGTGAGATGATGGGTACATTGAGAGGTTCTCTAGAGATCAGACAGCTCAGAGGACAAACTCTTCCGAATGAAAGGAATCGTTAGTTACTGAGCCATCAATGTGGATTTTGCAAGGCTTTGGAGGAGAAACTGAAAGGAAAAAGAAAGCTGGAAGCTACAGAAACTAAGTATGAGGCTGGTTATAAGAACGAAGCACAAATCATATCATTACGGTCACATTGGCAGCATCTGTGTGCTAAGAGTCTATTCAACACTGAAAGGCTAGACCCAGGACAATAACAAGTTATCCTAAAGCCAAGGCCAGAAAATGCCTTGAATTCTTAAGAAGACAGTGTTGGTGGGCTATTAGAGCTAGGGAAGAAAGGAGCCGGCTTTGTGCTTTGCTTGGAAGCTGATCCAAGAGCTGTGCACATTCTATATATAAGCCCTGCTCACAGGGTCTTCCTTTTTATGCTAAGGATTTCCCCTGTAGAGTTGTTATCTTCCCATCACTATTGCAAAAATATAGGAGACAATCAAATTACAAGGAGGGACGGTTAGCTTGGCTTCTGGTTTCAGAGATTTGGGCCTATGGCCAATACAGCCCTCTGGTAAGCACTCTGGGCCCTCTGGTAAGGCACTACACCATGGTGGGAGCTCGGAGCGGAAGAAGTTGCTTGCCTCATTGCGGCTGAGAAGCAAAAAGAAAGAATGAAGAGGTTGGTGCCCCATATCCCCTCTAAGGGTACAAATCCCGGTGACATCATATCCTCCTACCTCTTAAAGAGTCCACAACCTCCTAAATAAAGTCATGGGCGCTGAAAACCAAGACTTCAGTGTGTGGACCATTAGAGAACATTTTAGATACAAGCGATAGCAAGGGACATCGCTGTCACTGGAAATTCTTTAGTTCTTTCATGACTCTGGATCTTACCTGTCAGGTATAGACTGGTTCAGCGTATGTGGGGGTCCTCTAAGACTCACCCCTCTTCTCTCCTTTCCTTGGCAGCCTCCCTTTTCCAGGCTGTGCTCTCTTTCTCTTGCCTGCATCACCTCAGGCAGCCCTACATGGTCCTCCCACGCGTCTCCAGCCACACCGGCTCCCATCTGCTCACCCTCCCCACAACATGTCCTCTCGTTCTCGCCAGTTCTGCTTGTAGATCCTCTTAGTTCTAGCCAGCATCCACTTTTCTCTTCCCTGGCAAACAGACTGCGTGGATAGGAAGGTGGCTCACCGTTCATTAGTTTCCTGCCTGTCAAGATGAGATACATGAGTGAGAACATGTCAGGAATTCATCTAAAAATCCTAACCCTCATGGCCAAGTTCCCATCTGCATTTCCCAGGGAAACACCTCTCTGTGCTCACAGCCTTTATTTACTCCTCACCCCCCCCCTTTTTTTTTTTTTAGGAACTTCAATTTGACCGCCTCTGAGTAAAAGCGAGATATGGCTTTCAGGGATGTGTTGGTGAGCTTACCGTCACTGTAACAAAATACCCGAGACAATCAGAGTATAAAAAGGGAAGGTTCTGCCAGCTCTAACACAAGTTGTGTGGCCACTGGAGGGGGAGAGAGAATGATTGACATCCTATGGCTCCCTATTAGAAAGACGCAGAAGAAACTTCTCAGGAGAGTGAGTCGGAGACTTCATCATTTTGTTCTAAACCCTGGGAGTATGGAGTGGAGCGAAACCCAATCCCACATGCCGTGCCCCCATGCATGCTTACTTTGAGCCACTAAACCCCACAAACCCAGCCTGGAGATGGAAACTGGACTCCAAGCAGCAGCAAGTCCCCCTGCTTTCTTTGGGCATGAGCCAGAAAGAGATAAAGGAAGTGTTGTCTCAGGGCAGCAGTAAACAGGCTAGGGACCAGAGGGCTTTTAATAAAACAGACCTTTATTGGGGCTAAAATGACCCTGGGTTGACCCCACCCTGAATCCTGACAACATCCAACTACAGGAATTTAAAGGCACAGAAGGCAGGCATTGCATCCCTGCACACAGAGCAGGAAACGGCCAGAACCTACAAGCAAGGAATGCGCGCGCGCATACACACACACACACACACACACACACACACACACACACACACACACACACATCTCCGGCATTGCAGCCCAAACAGTCTCCAGTCCAGACGCTGAAGCGTCTCTGCCTCAAATTTCTATCCTGTGACTCACAGGGAAGGCCTGAAGACAATAAAATATCCCAAGGACCGAAAATAGGTCCTCCTCCTCCTCCTCTTCCTCCTCCTCCTCCTCCTCCTCCCCTCCACCATCAGGGTGAGCTTCCTCAGGCATTTCTTTCTTCCTTTATTAGCCAGGCATGAATGGTAACATTGCCTGGGCTGAAGAACTCATCTTTGTCACTGGTAAATAAATAAATTAAAAAAAAAAAAAACAAGGCACAGTCATTGAAAAGCACACCAGCAGCTCATTGATTAACGTCCTGTGCCACAGCCTCTCTGTGAAATTAAAAACACTTTCAATGACACTGAATGGAAAAGGCATTGTAGGAAAAATATTTTTTAGACAGGATTGTCATTAAAGTGTGCCCAAAATAGAAGTGTTTTTATTTAAGCATCCTCACTCCCCACTCCTCCAGCTTCCCCCTTCCCAGCAGGCCTGGCAGACAGCAAGACTGTGCACAGGGAAATCACCAGAAATAGAGAAACTAGCTCCATCCGTTTACATTTGAGACACTTGGAAAGCAGACCCGTGAATAAGGTCTAGGTAATGTGTCCCTCTCCCCCACCGCAAGCGGCAACTAAGCAGGGGACACACCAGATTGAAACTCACTGTTTAATAACCTCCAGGGGAAATGTAATTTTTTTCAATGTTAATTAGCCCCACTTGTATAAGAGACTTGTAGCTCAGTCTCTTATACCTCACAGGGAACCAAAATTGGTCTCATCATCTCAAGCTCTGAGCTCCTGTTTCATGGGGACAGAACTGACTTGCAGAGTTTTAAACTCATCTTCTTGAAGGCCAGATGATTTGGTTTTGAGGTACAGAGGAGTGTATGCTTTTATTTGTTTGGTTGTTTTCTTTTGTTTTTTTTTTTATTTTTTTATTTTTTGAACTTTGGGGTTTTGTTGTTGTTGTTGTTGTCGTTGAACTTTTTTATCTGAATTTTTAAACAGTAGCCTCACATTCATGCACGTTGTTAAAAATTAAACATTTGGGGAGCTGGCTCAGTTAATAAAGTGCTTGCTACAGGAGCATGAGGATGTGAATTCATAGCCCTCTCTCCCCTGCATAAACATCAGACACGGTTGCGTGTGCTTGCATCCTCAGGACCAGAGAAGAGGAGCAGGGAGAAGCCCTGGGCTTGCGGTCCAGCCAGTCCAGCAGAAACACTGAGTCTCATATTCGCCCAGAGACCTTGTCTCAAAAAAAGGTCGAAGATGGCAACTGAGGCCACTCAATGACGACCTCTGACCTACACAGACATGCACACATACATACATATATGCGCAGAATTATATTTCTGAAGGTTATAAAACAGTGTTCTCTTAATGCATGATTAAACTGGCCATCAACATTAGTGGAGCATGTTCTGTGTACAGACACCAGTCATGGCCACTGTGCTTTCAGACTTTGACAGTCTTTCATGGGTCTGTGTGCTTGTCACCCTGAGTCCTTAGCACTCTCTCTTCGGACTCTAACTCATGACTGGATACTGTATGGCCATATGATTGTCCCATCTGTATGTTTCACAAGTCTTTCTTTCTTTCTTTCTTTCTTTCTTTCTTTCTTTCTTTCTTTCTTTCTTTCTTTCTTTCTTTAAGCTTATATTGCCCTCTGGTTTTCTAGTCACTTCATCTCCCTCTGCATTGAGCCAATACTGCTCCGCTGTCAGCCCCATCTGCTTTCAAAGCCATCTTTCAAGACCAAATAGAAGCGTCATGTTCTCTGTGTGCCTTAAAGTGTTTTCTGTTCACTATAGTCCACTTTGCTGAGACAGAAAAAGCAAGAACTCAATCGATAGACAGGCCCAAGTTCAAATCCTAGTTTGGTCCTGTATCAGGTATGAGAATCCACTTATCTTAATTATCTTGATGCCTTTGAACCTTCCCACCTAGTGATTTTTTAAGTAAAAATGATGTCATATTCTGTAGCTCTCTGAAGTTTTCGAAGACCTTATCTAACTATTTTACCTTATCTATCCATAAAATTATATCTATCTCTTAAATCTAGAATGTATAGTCTTGTAATAAAAGTAGTCTAGTAATTGACATGACAATGATTTGATCAACTAACAATTAAATTGTATTACTTAATATCCTAAGTAGCCTGCAATAGCACTTTCAAACTATTGGAAGTAAACTTTGTATTATAGTTGAGTTATATGGGTACAATACCTCATATTAGAGTAGAAGTAAACATAATGTGTGAAGAATAATCTTAAATTTGAATTCTATACCAATGTATCAAAATTAAACTTTTTTGCATCATTATACAAAATTCTATACCAATGAATTAAAAATAACCTTTACTTGTGAGTAACAATTAAGGCCTTAAGTTGCAGAGTAGATTCAATAATCTACTTTTTGTCCTATCATCCCTATATATTTCTATATTCCTCCTTCTTTCTTTTCAGCCCCTATCTCCATAAGATGTTTTTATTATTTTAAAGACTCTTTGACAAGACAGGTTAACTCCTGGCAACACCCTACCTACCTCAAAGAAGATGATGATCATCAAAGAACCTCCTTATGGAGATGGCTTCAAATGTGGCAAACAAGCCACTGGACAAAATGTCCTTGTTTCTGCCACAGACAGAATTCTGCCTAAAAATGGGCAAGCTTGGATGCAGGCAGACAAGCAAATCCTCAATAGTTCCTGCCTTACAAATATGTCTGTCAGATATACTGGGCCAGAAGGCTAAAGATGATGCTCCAATGTTATACAGAGTTTTGGGTGACTCTTCTGACAGCAAACTGTCTGTGTCATATTTTCATTTGGAAAGCTACTAACCTGCACTCCCTACATACTCAGGTAATCAATTTTATTCCTTCTCAAGTCTCTGATAGGATTGAAGACCAGATAGTCTAGGTTTACAATTGTTCAGTGGTTAAGATGTTTTTAGGTCTAGATAAATGTTTTAAGTTGGTAGAGATGAGATATGATAGATATTGATTTACATTCAGAATTTTATACTCACCAAGATAGGAAAGATGTTTTCTTCAAAGTTGCCAAATTCAAATAGCCAAAACATTATGAATGTAACATTTTTATAATTCTTGATTGTTTAGTGGTTCTTCTTGCTGTGTGTAGTTTATTTTATTTATGTGTAATAATATAAATGTATATGTAAGAAAAGAAAAATAATAATATTCATGTTTGAGTATGTATGTGATTTCTGGTGAAGACATGTTATTATTTTTGTGTGCTCTCCTGCACTTATAGAACACCATATGGCAATTTCTTCATTTGTCTTTTAATGAAGTATCTGAGTCTTTGTCCACAGGCTCCTTTCAATCACAGAGCAGGGGTCCCCTTTGCTACATTGTTCTGTACCCCAGCTACCTCCCTTCTTGGTACTCAGTACAGGCTGATTCCCTGTCTGTAAGCTCAAGCTGCCTGCCCTGCGTTAAGCAAACCTTATTAACTCACGTGACTTTAGATTTCTTTTCTTATATCTAGCCTTTTTTT
>OU015757.1:55023093-55079075 GCA_907169655.1 Acomys percivali
TGTGTGTGTGTGTGTGTGTGTGTGTGTGTGTGTGTGTGTGTGTGTGTTGGAGGGTGGGCAATCATGAAGGATCTACAGGATTACTTCAACATGTTTTTCTCATTTTGTTGGGGGAAATGACATTCTCGGTGATCGTCGGGCTCTTTGACCAATTAGAGCAAGATGACACTGACAGCGAAAGAGCATGCTATTAACGGGAATGCCGAGATAACAACCATAATCCGTCACTCAAGTAGTAGAGTGCAGATCTGGGGAGCCTGGGTCCTGGGGTCTCTCAGACATGAGCTATCTAAAGTGGTACCCCCTCTGCCACCCTTGCTCCACTCTGTGCCAACTCTCTTCAGGACCGAAGCTGGAGACTGACAAGTGTCAACACTCCTGTCCCTGGCCCATACCTCCTTATTCCTGCCACTAACAATCTAGCCTACATTTGTGCACATTCCTACAGAGACAATTTCCATAGCAACAGCAAAACCATATCAAAAAGGCACCTGGGCTACGCTTTCAAGGTAAATCACCCTCTCGAAGAAGTCTTCTATTCTAGGGAATTACAGAGCACTGCCACTTAGAATCTGTTACCTCATTGACACTATTAACACTTACGTGTGCACATTTCTAGTCCTGGGTCACTGTTTTACATTTTAATTATTGACAAATATTTTACTTTCTCTCTTCAAGCTCTCCTTTCTGGAAAGCTACATCTCAGCAGTATTTTAATGATCTACGAAGGAAGCAGCAAACACAGCGGCGGATTTTGTGTGCCTACTATCTGAGTACCTAGCATTGCTATCTGGAAGCAGAACTTACTTCACAGAAATGCAAGAAGAGCGAAGGATGCCTTGAGCACAGCCTGAGTCGTGTGCAAAAAGCCACCTTTATAGACAGCATCCCAACCTTGTGTTTTGAGCAGGGGTCAGGCTTTAGAGAGAGGTCTGTGTGAGGAAAGATAAACATGAGAAGGGTGGGTCATAAGACAAGCCATGGAGAGAGGAAAACACGGGGCTCAGGATGGGGATTCAGTTTCCAAACTCTTGCTGCGGCCCAGCTTAAGAAGGCAGGAAGGGACGGTATCAACTGATTGTTCTCATCTGGGGGGTTGATGATGCCCTGGTAACACAGGGTATTCGGTAATCAGGGATTGATCTCTTGAGACCTACCTGCCAGCCCCAGTGAAATGCCTTCTTTTTTAATTTAAAGAAATCTGTATACAGGACTGCATTTCTGAAGAAGACATTGCTCATTCTGTAGGTACTCACAATAATCTTTCATTTTCCTGAGACTGTCTCATTCATGAGCATTGCTGCTGCAGCTTTATTTTTCATTTTGGTGCTTCAGAGTTGGTAAAAGAAATGTTTTACTTTGATTCATTTTTTTTCCCACTCATTCATTTATTCCCCAACACAAGAGCATGTGCCACTCATCTCCCAGGAGGCAGTCTTTGTGCCTTACTCTGAGATGCTAATAGACACAGGCTTTGTAGTCTTAACCATCTAATCAAAAATAAAATAGAAATCAATTAGTTACTAATCAGTTATATCGTTTACAAACTGTGATGAGGACGATGGGATAAAAGTCTGTAAGATCTCAAGTGCTGAGGTGCGTCTCTTGTCCCTGCAACATCCTACGAATTCAAAGATCTATCCATTCGGGAAATAGACAAATTAACACACAAGCCACCTAACTTATTCCATGATTTGGCTCAGTCAGATGCTTTTCTCAAGAGTCATGGGATGGTGTCCCTAAGAAGTAGAAGGATGTGTGGGCTCAATGGACAAGAAAGGAATAACCCAGCATCATTGGACATCAGTGGTAAACCTGCTTGGGAAAACTCCAGAAAACCTATTTGCAGTAACAAGATGTCAGATGCCAGATGGAGGGAGTGAGATGGACACAGAGTGAAGCCGAGAGCGCACTCAACTGAACGGACCCAAGGAAGCTCTTTCCAACACTGCACGTCCCTGGAGAAACCGTGGCTGTGGGGGTACAGACACTGAATTCAAACTCATTAGTCATTAGCACCATCTAAATTTGATTTTCAATAACTTCATAGCTAAAAGCAAACACAGGTGTTTGGCATGCTCCATGAAACCAAGTGGCATCTTTGTTTTATTAAGAGTTTTCCAGATGGCTAGGTTGGATCCTGCCAACCATAGCAGATGGGAAGGGTTCCCTTACCTGAACTGAAACTGCACATCCGACAGTTGTTCTCTGTCAGGCTTGGCTCCTGAGTGAGATAACATAGAAGGTGGTTGAGGTCAATGAACAAACATTCTCCACTCCAGGTTATGATGCTATCTCTGGCTATCATATAGAACTGGTTAGGGACTTAAGCTTTCAGGGTGCTTTGCTTTAGTGAAGTGGGTCAAATAACACAGATACTCAAAGTCTCTTGCTTTCTTTTATTTTAGCCTGAAGCCTAAGGCAAAACTCAGCACGTGAAGCCACTCCCCGGCTGCTGTGTGGTGCTGCATCTTCCCCGGAAAAAAACCAGCTCCTAAATGCCAATGCATCTGTGTATAAGGCAACCTCTCTGCTGTAAGCAAATGAAAGAGATAAAGGCACTCTGTGAAAAATAGGGAAAGCAGTGTATAGCCCAACAGGAAACAAGAGCCCACATCAGACTGGTCGTTCTCTGTCCACAGGTCTTGATTTAACCTTGCTCTCTGAAGCTCATTTTCCTTCTCTGCAATTTGAGGGAGTTGAAGTGGGTACATCAGAAGACACTAATAGACTTGGCCCTATAGACTCTGCCTACAGACTATTCTAACCTTCTCCTCTGACCGCTGTCTCCGCCATCACCACCACCTAAAGCACTGCGTTTCTCCTCAGCAGTGAAAGCACCTGGCCTCCCAGCATGCTTCCATTATTGCCACCCCAGAATTCATCTTCACAGCCAGAGGAATCTTCTAAAAATGGAAGCATACCTTGTCATATGACCCTAAGTAAAACCCTCGAGCAACTCCCAACTACCCTTAGCATAAAAGATTATCTATCGAGCAGGCCTTCTACGGCCCCTTTCTAGCCTCCATTTCTTCTCTGACCTTGTCTTCCTTGGGTCTCTCCATCATCCCACTATATACTCTTCTGGCTTTGTCTAAACTATGCCCAACTTAGTTATACATGTAGTTCTATCTAGAAAGTTCCCTTCCCAATGGGCTCATGCCTTCCCAATGGCATGCACACCTACTTCTTCCTCCATCAAATGAAGACCAGGGGACCAATAAGACAAGCAGTGGAAATCAAGATGGGATTCGCACCCAACATAGAAAGTAAATGGTTGATGGCACTAAGCTTTCTAACTTGGGAGCCTAATAGAGGAGGGAGCCTGAAAGGACGTGCTTGGGATACCTTAAAGCTGTATCTCTTCGATGGCTTATTGAGTGTTTGCCTTCTTCTGGGTGCTTTCCTTTCTAGGCACATCTCTCATGAAGAGAAGGATGAGCATGGTCATGACTAAGCTATGCTTGCTTTACTGTTTGCTATGATTAATTGGAGGTCAGCTGATGCAGACCCAAACAATTTTTATGTCATGGCTGCCAGTGTCTTTTTTAGTGCCCTAATTCTCCTTCAGAGTCCTTCTGTGCTCTATGCTAGAACTGCCTGCCCCCCATCCCCCATCCTCCGCCCCTCCATCCCCTGCCACCGCCCAGCAAACTTCTTTTGGTTCTCTAGGGATCCCAGGGCCTTCTGGAATTAAAGTTGTAAGACACCCTAAGAAACAAATTCAACTTAATCTGAATACTCTTTTAATTCTTACAGTTCATCGAGGGCTGCATTTTGCTTCATAAGAAATCTGTATGTTTTCCCTCTTTATTTCACTTTTATTTGTTCTCTGAGAATTTTATATGGTGTAGTTTGATCATATTTAGCCCCTCCATCACCTTGTCCCTAATCTGTGCCTCTCCCATCCCCATCCAAACATTGTGTGCTCTCCTCTTACTTTTTAATCCATCAAGTATAATTTGTGCTGCTTATATACTCTTGGATATGTGGCCCCACCACAACATATTTATCTCAATATAAAAAAAAAACCAAAGCATTCAAGAACTATGCATCTGTGCTGTTCAGAGACTAAGCTTTGAAGTAAAGAAGGTAAGAGTCTGGGTTGTTGCTTTGTCAATCACTAACTGTGTAGCCTGGACAGGTGTGTTATCTTTTCTGAGCCTCTGTGGTTTCTGAGAACATGATAAATATCCTGTGGACTGTAGCATCCCAAAGGTAAGCCACTGCTAGCTGTTGTTTATCTGTGTCTCCCGCCTAAAGACTGGAGTCCTGTCTACGAAGTGACTTTCTTCGGGATCAGGCCTCTACATCAGACACAAGCCCACCTACGGAATCCTCCTTTTGCCACCTGATGGGGAACACTCATCTTAGAAGCGTTATGGCATTAGGGGGTAGGCATTGGGAGCAAATGTTTCCTGCTGCAAATCAAATCAAATTATTTGTGTATAACAATATAATTAAAACAAGCTCTTGATAAATGAAATTATAAGATAACTTACAGAGTTGTTTATTCTACAAACAACAAAAAGGCAAAGGCCAGGGAGAAATATTAACATCAGGCTGTTGATTAGCACCCTCATTTCAGCCCCGGAATAAAATGACTCCTAGCTAGATGTGGAGTAGAAGCTCTAAATGGATTCTTGTTCCTTAATTTATAAAGGCAAAAACATTTTTAAAAAATGTTAACTTTGGTTTAATTATAGGTGGTCAGGTATTTAGTTATCTCATTATTTGCTGTGTTTCTCTGATTTTTTTTTTCAAAATTTCAAATTTAAAAACTGTATGTGATGACAAGGGGTTGGGTGTGCTGAAGAGCCAGCTCCATGGCTAGTAAAGAGTGCTGGCTGCTCTTATAGAAGACCTTGGTTGTACTCCCAGCACCTACACTCTGGCTAACAACCATGTGGAATATCAGTTCTAAGGGATATGACGCCATCTTCTGGCCTCCATGGGCACTGCATGCACTTGGTGCATAGACAGATATCCAGGCAAAAGACCTACACACATAAACATTTTTAAAAATATTTTTAAAGTGTATCTGTGGGAATGTTCAAGGATAAATACACATTTATTCATCTGTATGAGTTATGCTATGATTCTAATGAGCTAGTTATTCAATGATCTCTTCAAAAGATATAAAATTTATAACGTGAAACAAGACTATGAAAAACCATAGTATCATCCGGGCAGTGGTGGTACACACCTTTAATCCCAGCACTCGAGAGGCAGAGGCAGAAGAATCTCTGAACTCAGGGCCATCCTGGTTTACATAGTGAGTTCTGGGACAGCCAGAGCTACACAAAGAAACACTGTCTTGAAAAACTTAAAAACAAAACAAAACACCATAGTGTTTCCTGTCCTTCATGTTGCCACCTTTAACTAAAGTCTTTTAAGGGTCAGTTGGTTAGTTAGTTCTTATTCCTGAACTAAATTGTATTCAACTAATCTGAAAGGTGGATAAGACTGTTCTTTATGTATCTGTTCTGGTTAGTAGTGCTATGCGAACCATCCAAACTTTAGTGGCATTGAACAATACTTGTATCATGGTCATAGGTGCTGTGCACCAAGAATTTAGACAGGACTAGTTTGGATATTTGTCTCTGATACTGTAGACTTCATATTAGAAGACTTGAGCTGGGGTCACTTGACATCTGGGAGCCACTTGACGTTTGGGGCAAAAGTAGCTGTCTTAACTCAGGTATCTGCAACTGACACTGGCTGTTGCCTGACACTGTATCTGATGGTGTGTACCAAGCCATATACTGGCTATAAACTATAGAGGCCTAGATTCTATAGTACCCAACACTTCAGCTCTCCATAAGACAAATCTAAGGATATAAGCCATTATAATGTCTCTTTAATGCTGCAGTTATAATGAAGTGAGGTTAAGAAAGAAACCTGGACTTCACTTCCTCATTATCCACTCACGTGATCCATGTGGGGAAACTCCAGAATGTGTTCTCTGAAGTGTGTAAGAACATATCTGGCGACATTCAAACAGCTCAGGAATACACTAATATGGTCACTTACCATCCCCACTCATTGTGAAAACTTATTAGTTATTTTAATGACCATTAAACATAAAGGTTACATCATAAATGGCACCTAAAACTTTTACCACACATGATTTCTTCTCCATAGAGAACTTTATTATTTACTGATGCAGAGGAAATCACTCCATAGGTGTGATGGTTTGACTAGGTATGGCCCCATAGACTCATGTGTTTGAATGCTTAGCTTATAGGGAGTGGCCCTATTAGGAGGTGTGGTCTTGTTGGAGTAAGTGTGGCCTTGTTGAAGGAAATGTGTCACTTTGGAGGTGGGCTTTGAGGTCATATATGCTCAAGCTACATCTAGTGTGACACATAGTCTCCTTCTGCCACTTGAGAGTCAAAACATAGAACTGTCAGCTCCTTCTCCAGCACCATGTCTGCCTGCATGCGGCCATGCTTCCTGCCATGATGACAATGGACTAAACCTCTGGAACTGTAAGCCAGCCCCAATGAAATGTTTTCCTTTATAAGAGTTGCCTTGGTCATGGTGTCTCTTCACCTATGAAACCCTAAGACAATAGGTTAGTAGCTTAAAACAACGACTTTTCCTTGAAGCTTCTGAGAGTCAGGAATGTATAAGTAACTTAATGGCTCGCTCTCTCTCAAGGCTACTCATTAGGACAGAGCATAGCATCTAAAGGATTGGCTGTGTTGAGAAGTCTTTACTGAACAGTGCCCATCCACACTGCTAGTGGACAGAGGCCCTGGCTCTTCACACATGGGCTATCACAGCGATGCCCCAAAGTTCTTATGGCATGACAGTATCTTCTTACAGAGTGGATTATGCTAATGAAATCAAACAGGAAGCCATTGGTACATTAAACCCCAGTCTTTTAAAGTGATATTGTGTCCTGTGTGCTTTACCTATATTCTAGCTTTTAGGGGGTTAGGGTCTGAACGTGACCAAAGATAACACACTTCTGATGTCCTGTCTCCACCTCCCAAATGTGGAGATTACATTACACCATGGGTTTTTAGCCTTTGATGCAGCTCCAATGCACAGCTCCATGCACGCCAGGAAAGCACTCTAACTGGCCTATACCTCTGCCACATTCTTTTTATTAGAAATAAATTGTTAAGTCTAGCTTCCACTTAAGAGAAAGAATCATGCTGAACCTCTTTGAGGAGGCACATTAGAGCCTTTAGTTAAACACTGGCTGCCTGAGAGAGCTTAAAGAAAGATTTCCCTCACAGTATCTCTAAAAGGCCTGCTATTAGACACCTGTCCTCATTTGGACAAGCAATGTGGGGAAACAAGTCATTTCCATATGAAAACTAGAAATCAGTTTCTACTTTATCATTAGGATGTGACTATGCATTTCTGCTTTCTCATTTGGATGTGACCTCGCATGGGCTCCCCTCTTCTATCTCATTCCTGTCTTTTGGGGCTAGATACCCCGATTCTTTCTAATAGAAGCCCAGGAAATATTCTGTCTGTTTTACCTCATGAACAAACATGTGTGGGTATTTTGGTGCCTATTCTAAGTGCATCCTTGGCACTGAGGTGAACTGGGCCACTCAGCTGTCTGGACTACGTCCTCCCTTACACTTTACTCCATCCCGTGTATTTCAGAACTCCAAACTGGAATGGTTGCTATGATAGATGAGACAGCGCTTCAGGCCAAGGTCACTCATGAGATGCAGACAAATTGCCATCTTCAAAACGCAGACTCGGTGAGGTAAAATGCAGTCCCGAGTAGCTGCTCCTCATCTCCAGTGAGGCGCAGCAGAAAAGACACAATCACTCATGTATCGGAGAAGGGAACAAGCGGCCCCCAGGTCAGCTGTCGCAGAGGAAGAGGCACCGCAGTTCCTGACATGGGAAACGCCGGTTACTTGGGGCAGGACAGTGAGGCCACTGACAGGAAGGTGGGAGTTGCTGTCTTCAAAGAGAAAGGGTTGAATTGTATCTGCCTCTGGATCTAATTCAAACTGACTACTGAGCACTGAAGATAAATTGAACCACAGAGAAAACTGAAAATTGCATTTTCCTGGCAAGTCCCTCAATAGGTTTAGTGTACTTAGACTTCTGAGGGGTAGCTAATGGCTTTCTCTGTCTTGGGTTTTTTACATTTTTTGCATTTCCAGGGCTGGATTTTCTATCTGGTCTAGCCAGAGCCTGAGGTTGCTGAATACAACAGCACCAATAGGTTGGAACGGAGCTGCCTGGAACTTGCATAGAACTGGAAATGTCAAATTGCCTCCTCTTTGAAAGACCAGTGGAGCAGAAGCCAGCTAGCTCCCAGCTCCTCAGACCACAGCCCCCGAAGAGAAATGAGCCTGTTCTTCTAACTCAATGCTTAACTGAGGGCAGGCTGATGGGCATCTCCCAGTTTGAGAAGCCGGTTGGCGTCGTGAGGCACAAGGGTGGTGTCACACAGCCCTGCTCCCCAACCCAGGTCTTGGGACCATGGACCAGGAAAGCATAGGCTCTTCTACTCTACTTCAGAGGCCCTTAAGAAAACACAGGACAGCAGTGCGGTCCCCAAACATCTGATAAGTCCAAGGGTGATGCAACGCTGAGAGGCTCAGGTGTCTGTTAGAAGTAAAAAAGGGGCCTCAGAACCCAAACAGCTGATCGTCTATATAGAATCACGGCATCCTGGGTTCCAGTGAGCAGATGTAGGACACATCTCAGGAGAGGCAGCCCTTGTCAGAGCAGCATGCAGGCTGACCCCAAACCAAGGGGAGAAGGAAGACAGTAGAGAAAGCATAGTAAGCTGTATTATTTTTAATGACATTTACTTTTAATCACGTGTGCATGTGTGATGTGTGCACATGAGTGCAGGGTTAGGGCTAACCCATGGAGGTTAGCAAAAGGTGTCAGTGTCTCAGGACATGGAATTACAGGTGGTCGGGAGCCTCTTGATGTTAGTCCTGGGAACTGAACTCTGGTCCTCTGTAAGAGCCGTATGTGCTCGTAACCACTGGGCCACCTCTCTCCAGCCACTGGGGTTACCTATATTTTAAACTAAAAAGGCAAGAAAACACTGTTGTCTGGAAATAACTAAAGTTCCATGGTAGAAAATGAATTAAGTTGCATCATGAAAAAGAACACTATGGTTTTTTTTTTCATACTCTGTGGCTGAACAAAGTTCAAACACACCTATAAATGGGCCGTCCTCTGCAGTTCCTGGCCACTGATTGTCTTAACCTTGAATGCTAGCTATGAGACACAACTGACTGAGGCCACTCTGCCTCCCAGTGATTCAACAGATGGCTTGGCAAACACCATGAAGTCGCAATGCCTCAGTCTTTTAGACCAGAGGTTAGAAAATCCTTTTTTTTTTTAAAGCTAGATAAGAATTATTTGAGGCTTTGTTGTCTGAACAGCCTCTGTGGCTTGTTGTCAGTGCAAGAACAGTCATGCATGGTAGGTCCAAACTAGGCCAGGCTGTGTATCAATAAAACTTTATTGGAAACTGAAATCTGAATTTCTCATAATTTTCTTGTCTCACAAACTATTATCATTATTTTTTTTTTCTGAAGCATTTTCAAATGCTCACAAGCCGTGTGACACAGGCAGAAGAAGGTTTAGCCATAGGCAGTTATAGGTTGTTCTTATTTTCCACTGGCCACAGCTGTCTGCGTGATAGGATGATGAACATGTCAGGGTCATGGCTATGGGCTAAAGAGCCAGGTGCCTGGGGGACAGTCCTGGGAGAGGAAGTGTCTGGGAGAATCGCAGAATCTCTCGTAAATCGTTTCCTCTTCCAGTGGTCTGTATCTTTTCCCACAACTTCTAGTAGCTTTTTTTCTATATTCAAGCTATTGCTGTGGCGAAAGCCGGCTGATGGTTTCTGCTGGCGCCTGAGAAGAAGACCAGCGTCTGTTTCCCCTAAGGCAGTAGTACTGTTGGGCCACATAGTCAGTATCTGACACAGGGTAGGTGATAAGTCGGTGCTCATTGACTTGACTGACTGAATGGTTGAAAGGTTTTGTTTTTCTCAACACATTAAGAACTGTTCTGTGGGGGGAAAAACAAAAACAAAAACAAACAAACAAACCTGCTCTGTAACTCCCTCTGAAACATTATATAACCCTCACTTAAGAAATGTCTGAACTGGGAATTCAGAAGACTCGCCGTGTACCAGGCATCTGTAAAACACTTTCATAAACAAACGGCAATCACTGGAATTTAGGCAGCGGCAAACCACTGTAAAAACCATTGCTAGCTGCATTTAAAAGAAGGCCTGTATGCACCCAGAGGTAAAGTGAAATCTCTGAAAACGTCCCAGGCTGGGCTAGTAAGTAAACGTCCTATGCCCTCTCCTACGGCATTAACTGCGTCCCATTCAGCCTATAGAAACAGCTACTACCACTTTGCTCAGGACTTTATTTAAAAAAAAAAAAAAAAAGCTGCCTGAATAGAAAAAGGCTGAGAAACTTAGCCAGGACCGCCATAGGAAAGGAACCCACGTCAAAACCACTCCTGCAGGCTTCTAAACCTGCGCGTGTCGTGTCTTTGCCCCTAACCGCCCCCCCCCCCCACCTGCCACGCAGAACACAGCACACGGCTTAGGCTTAGGGGTGTCTTCTTTCAGCACCTTTATGAATAAGCCTCATCGCTTTCCACTTACAATTTTTCTTTTCTTTTTAAAACTTCCCGAGTGAATCTGCAGAGAGAGAGAGAGAGAGAGAGACGTGAGAATGTGGAGGGATTTAGGCGGTAACTAGTGCATTGGTACCAAGATGAGGCAAAAGAAAAAAGATCAAAGATTCATTCCTCTAAGCTGGGCGGCACCTTGGCACGGAGTCCTGGAACAGATGCTGGTTGATTTGAATAAAAAAAGGAGCAGAAGTAACGAAGATAAGAAATGATTGGCTAAAAGATACAAAACCACAATTGTGAATGGGGGATAATAAAGTTTTTTTTCCAAGCAGTTGCTAAAATAGCTGAGCTTTCAAAGGCCAACCTCAAGGAAAAAGAGAAAAGGGAAGCACCGTGTATCCCCTGCGAGGACTTTTCGAATTAAGACACAGTAAAGAAGAGACAAGTTCGCAGACTCTCCACAGGATGAATCAATCAATCGCGGGGAGCCCTTTGTGTTCCAGGAGAATGAAGTCAGTCAGAATCCATCCCCAGGAAGAAGAAAGAGAAGCTTCTGGAAAGGTCACTGGAGGCACACCAGGAACGCTGTTTGTAATGACCTGACAGAGAAAGGCTTCCAGGAAGAAGAGGAGTCAACTTGCAGTTTTAGAATCAAAGGAAAAGAGGGAGGAAAACCGCCTGGTTGTAAACCACCGAGAGAGCCGTTAGATATTTGTGGGAGCCCATGAAATTTGAGTGTGAATCTGAGCAAAGCCATCCTATAGTAACTCATTGCTAAAAACGTGTATTTACCCGAGTGTTGGTTATAAAAGTATAACTTAAAAGGCTTCTGAGCGTGGAAGGCAAGGACTAGCAGTCTCTCTGCCTTCCTTTTTAAGGGATCCCCACAATCCTCCGGATTTTACCATAGACATGGCTCACAAGGAAAAGCAACACTAGCCTGTAACCTGGGTCCTATCACTTCTTCTTCTTCTTTTTTTTTTTTTTTTTATTAATTTATTCTTGTTACATCTCTATGGTTATCCCATCCCTTGTATCCTCCCATTCTTCCCTCCCTCCCATTTTCCCCTTATTCCCCTCCCCTATGACTGTGACTGAGAGGGATTACCTCCCTCTGTATATGCTCATAGGGTATCAAGTCTCTTCTTGGTGACCTGCTGTCCTTCCTCTGAGTGCCACTAGGTCTCCCTCTCCAGGGGACATAGTCAAATGTGAGGCACCAAAGTACACTTCTAACACTGAGAATAACTACAGTCTCATTAAATATGCAAAACCCTAATCTCTTTACCAAATATGCGAACAAGACTAAGTGTTTCTAGGGGGCAATAGTTAGAGACCTTTCTACATAGGGTGAACATATAGTAGGTGTTCGGCAGAAGTCAACTTGAACGGCTGCATTTGCGTTTGCTCAACAGCTGCCTGCATGGAGTACTTACCACCTGCACGCCTTCTATCTACACTGCTTTAGATGATCCAGCAGCCTTGCGATCAAGGGCAATTGTCATCCCCTCTGTGCAGATACAGAAACCAAAGCTTAAAGGTGTCAGGAAGCTTGCTCATGGTGCAAGCTTGAGTGGTCTTCCAGGCAGCCTGCTTCAGAAACTCTGCTCCTCCCTAAGCACATATGGGGAGAGCAGATATAAGGTAAAATTGCATTATCTTTTCCCCGATTGCTTCTGTCATAACACAGGGAACAGCAGGAGATGGCTTCCTCTCAGTTGCACAAACAGCTGCCAACCTCTTTGTAACAAACAAGAAAAATAAAAGATAGTGGCCTCAAATAGAAAAAGAGGTAGGATTCATGGACACTTTGTGGTTTGGGGTATGTTGAAAGGGACTTTCAATACACGCAGTTGTCACCTATCCCAGTAGCCTCCTGAGTCATGCCCCTACATGAACGTCAGTCATATGAGGAGCTATTAGAATTCACTGCATGACAGTGGCCAAGCACTTCTACTACACCACAGAGTGGTCAGTGGACTCAAAGACCCCAGCAGATACCAAACACTTCCAATGTTCAGTCTCTCATATAAAATGGTATAGTTGTGTATAATATACACACATCCTCCAGCATACTCTGAGTTACTTTTGGATTATTTATAATGCCTTAAAAAAATCCAGAGGCCATATGATTAACTGTTATTTTGTTGAAGTAAGAGTGATAAGAAAAAAAAAAAAAAAGGCTGTCTTTGTCCAGTACAGATAAAAATTTTGCTTGAATTTCCCCATGTGGCTGTTTAGGCCTATGGATGCAGAGTCCTTGGTTATTGTGTGTTGACAGCTCAGTGTCTCAGCTTCAGGCTCCTAGAGGCAAACTAGAAAGCAGTTACTGCTTCTGCCCTGGCAGGAGAATGGTCAACAATGCAGCTTCAGAAGAAACTGTAAATGAACCTGGAAGGAAAGTAATATTTATTGACAGCTTATAATTTAAGCGAGTGTGGATATTTTAAGTTAATAATATCCTAACTGGAGTTCCAAGTCCTTGGACTTTCAACAATGATAATAACAGGGGTGTGTGGGCTATTTTTAATGTTTCAGAATTGCCCATTAGAATGTCACTAATCATACAGAACGTGGCCATAGCCCCTGAATACAGTAATGATGGCTGAAAGGAGAAAAGTCTTTGGGGGGGGGGTGTAAATTTCATTTCTAGACTGAAGCTAGGATTCAGGGATTTCTAATTGTGGATACAAGTAAATGTTTTCTTTCTTTCTGTAGGTGTTGACATAAATCCCTATAGAGGCCAAATGTACTCTAACAAGGAAGATGCTTCATTATCAATGACAATTCAACAACACTCACAGGCTTTGGGAAGGAAGTTGTCCGCAGACACGGAAGGCAATTTTAGCTACTTACTTTGAATTACCAGTCACCAGAGGAGCAGAGAGGCATTTTTTTCCTGCCAACTGGTTGAAGCGTGTGCCAGAGTGATCCTGTTGTTTCTTAATTGTCCTAAAAGCTTGTAGCCAGCAATTTTCCTGCCAAGCCTGACCTCACTTTCATGTTCTTTATTATATGCAGATCATAAAGTGTACCCCCATTCAGAGCAGGAAGATGAGAAGTCACCTCCCTGTCCTTAAGTTGTCTGAAATCTACCGTGAGATTTGACTATCATCTCTTTGTCAACCAGTGCACCAGCATTTGTATCAAAACTTTGAGTATCTTTTCTTTTCTTTCTTTCTTTTTTTCTTTTTTGTAAAGTAAAACTATACTTGAATACTTTCAACAAAGGAGTAATTGTCATAGCAACCCTGTACAATCCTTATAGGGCTAAGAGAGAAGCAGTGTTCTTCCCATTAATGAGAGAACTCCGACTGCTGGACACATAAAAAAAAAAAATCTATGTGCAGTATAAGTTGTAAACTATGGAATGAAATACAAGACACACTCTTATTTTAAAAAGAAGTCACGTAAAGGTATGCATGAACAAATTTACATGTGCGCCTATATAAGGGAGATGGGTGTAAACAGTTGGCAAAAGAGTTTACAGTATTTAATTCAGCATCCCTGAGGCCCTAACTAACTGAGGATGAGGTAAAGGCAATATGTCACTAAGAGTCTTTAAATCTTTGTGTGCCTGTGTGATGTGTGTGTACACATACTTGGACATGCATATGTCACAGCACACATGGGGACATCACAAGCTTCAACCTCAGGTTGATAGATAGTGATAGATAGAAGGTGCCAGATATCAGATATTATGTTGTAGAGAAGTTTATTAAGTGAGCCTGGGGAAGAAGGAAAAGGGGGTAAAGGGTACCTCAGAAAGAGAGAAAGAGAGAGAGAGAGAGAGAGAGAGAGAGAGAGAGAGAGAGAGAGAGAGAGAGAGGTAGAGAGAGTATGTGAGAGAGAAGGTAGAGCCATGTGGAGAACCTGTCTTTTATATGGCTCTGGGCAGGGCCACGCCCTTGTGGCAGGTAAGCAGTGACATCACAAGTTGGCAGACTGAAGCATAATGCTAACATTCCTACCTTTTCCTATAATTAAAAAGTGAGGAACGTTGGATTGTTTTTATATAAGGCAAGTTAAAGTATGGAAATGTAGGTTCATTGGAAGCAGCTTTTGGCTGCCATGTAAAGGGAGAAAAGAGATAGAAAAAGCATTAGCAACAAATGTCCAAATTATATGATGAAGGGGAAGGAAAAGTCCTGCCTTAAAAGGTGAAGAGCAGGCTATGTCAGCCATGTCCTGCAGCAGACAGGGACTGAGGAGTGCTGAGGGAACCTGGAGTTGTTTGTCCAAGGCTTGGAGCACACCATTTCAGCCTTTTCCAAATGGATAAAGGGCGAAGTAATCATCTTAACTACTTCCTGCTGACAGTAGGGCAGCAATAGGGGATTTAAAAGGCTAAAATGTTGGCCAGGTTCCAGAAGAACAGGCTGTTGCGTTTGCTGTCCGAAGTCTGAGAATATCTGAGTTGGGTAGGGCAATGCTCATTCAGCTAGGAGGAACAATGCAGGTCCAGCTGGCACTTGTGGGTAGCTGCTTTGATGATGTCCCAGATGTAGGCAGTCTGGCAGGATACTGGAACATATATGTGGGCAAAAGACAAAGTTAGCAGGTTAGGGAGAAAATTCCCTTTAGGTGTGCACTTGAAACTCTTGGGAGAGCAAAGAGAAAAGGCTTGAGACAATGCAGACAATTTGTGAAAATTTTGGGAGAGCAAAGAAAAAGGTTTGGACATGGGAAACTTCCTTTCATTTAACCCTAGGAAAGGCTTGAACATGGGAGAGCAAAGAAAAGGTCTGGATATAGGAAGTGTCCTTCCGTTTTTTTATCCAATTGCTGGCAATAGTTAAAACAGTTAAGTTTTGGAATTGTCCAAGTTTGGTCACAGAGGCAAGTAAGCTTAGAAGTCCTTAATGTGAGCGTAGGGATTTGAGATTCTCAGAAGGCGTGTTAGAAGGAACAGATGACTGGACGTTTCCCATGGGGAAGTGAGGTCAGTAAGCCATTAGGGCATCCCCCAAAATGGATAGTGACCCAAGGGAAAGGTACAGACCAGTTTAGTAGGTCATCAGCACTAACCAGCGACCAACAGCATAGCTCAACAGATGAACTAGGCTCAAGTATGCAGCTTCCCGGTGCACCAGGATTTCAAACCAGACAGCGGCTGCCACAGAGCAGCAGAAAAAGCTACATCAGAAGACTCACTTGATGGGAGTGAGCCTAGTTGGAGGTCAGCAAAGAGGTTGGGTACCTCCACACCCAGTGAACCAGAGAGGTGCCTGCAGTCTCTTGGACAAAGGGAAGCATTTACACGGCTAGGAAGGGGGAATTTAGCTGGTGTTGGGTGCAGAAAGGTGGCAGTCAAGTAGTTAGATGAGGGGAGTCCCAAAACCAGGGAAAAGGAGAAGGAACCCCACCCTTAGAGATAGGAGATAGGTGAGAAACTTAGGTTTTGCATTGACAGTACTTATCTGGACTCCATTTGACCTGAGAGATGGGATTAGGTTTATAAAGGGAGATAAATTTTACACACATTAGTATAATCACTGTTTGTAACCTGCAGTGAAACATACATTGTTCGACATGTATACATTGTAGGAAAAGGGCAGTAGACATATAGCATAGTACAGGCTTGGGAAAAGAACTTTGTGTTAAAAGCACAAATACTAGCCGGGCGTGGTGGCGCACGCCTTTACTCCCAGCACTTGGGAGGCAGAGGCAGGTGGATCGCTGTGAGTTCGAGGCCAGCCTGGTCTACAAAGCGAGTCTAGGACAGCCAAGGCTACACAGAGAAACCTTGTCTCAAAAAACAAAACAAAAACAAAAACAAAACAACCACACACACACACACAAAAAAAGAGCACAAATACCCTGAGGTAAGTTTGGAAAGGTGGGTGCCTTTTTGGCCTTGGTGGAACAGTAAAACCTTCTTGGGAGCTTTTTATCAATACATGAAATTGTTGGGAGCAGTCACTGTCCTTTAGCTAAAAGAATGGTAACAAGGTAGACTGTATCTAGACCTGACAGTTAAGTTTGGCCTCCTGCTATGAAGAGGGCTGGGAAGGTACCTGAAGTCTCCCATGATAGAAGCTGACTATGTGACTATGTAACCCGAGTACGAGTTAAACACAGACCTGTAGCATTACCCTGTTTGGCAAGGCTGCTGAATTTAAGAGCCATCTGTATACTCTACCAGGTCGAGGATCTTGAAGGCAGGAAATGTCTGTAGCTCTTGTGCTGGTTAAACATCCAGTGACTAGGCACAGAGAAGAAAAACAGCACCTTCGACATGGCGGCTGCCACACCGATTTAAAAACTCAGGGTGGCTGAGCCATAGCAGAGACAGGCAAGAGGAGCTGCTACAGCCCTGCTCAGTGCCGGCTCCACAGAAACAAAATGAATAGAGACACACCCAGTGTGGGCTGCGGGGACAGAGGCGGAAGGTGCATGAGAGTGCCGGAAAATGGCCAGCAGGGCGGGGCAATACACGCAGTCCAGGGGACTTGGTGTCCAGTCAGAGGATAGCTACATGCTGTAACCCCCAGAAGTCCACATCCAATGGAGGAGGGGTGGGAATTGAGATTTAACTTACTGAAAGTATAGGAAACAGGCAGATCATGCTGGTGGGGACAGGTGGGCCCTGGGCAGGGCCACGCCCCTGCAGCAGGTAAGCAGTGATATCACAGGTAGGCAAGCTGAAGCAGAACCCTAACACCAGTCCTCACTTCCCACCTTGACTGCCACGGGAGTTTTGGTTATTTTCAGCTACATATGCCAGGCTAGCTGGCCCACAAGCTTCTGTGCTTTCTCTTGCCTCTACCCCACTTCCCAATAGGAGCGCTGAGATTACAGCTGCGCACCATCACATCTGGCTTTATATTGGTTCTGACCTCAAGTCTTCATGCTTGCACAGCAAGTACTTTACCCAGGGAGCCATCATGCCAGCCCAAGAATAGAACATTCATTTTTATTTTTATGTACCTCTGTTTGCTTTAATGGTTTACAATACATACATTTTAATAACTTCAAAATACTTTACTAATTAATTTATTTTGATACAGGGTCTCACTGTGTAGCCCTGACTGGCCTAGAGTTCCCTATATAGAGACCAAGCTAGCCTCAATTTCACAATGATCCACCTGCTTCTGCCTCCCAAGTGCTGGGATTAAAGGCTGCTCTACCACAGCCCAGCTCCAAAAATAATTCTTAATGTTTAAAATAGATTAGTGTCTTACACAGCCTTATTTACTGTACTCTGTTGGATTCATATTTCTGGAGAGATTTTAAAGAGCTACTGAAAAATCCTCATCAACTCTGAAAAGACATAATTCCTTGACATTTGACTCTTCTGGAAAATTAACCTTCTGCAAATCCCCAATGAAGTACCTTGCCCTGGCTTGATTGTAGTGGAGATTGGTTCAGATGACCATGGACTTGCACCGATAATGTTTTTGGCTTTATGAAGTTTTTGAGGTGGCTCTGAAGAGTAGAATAAGGAAAATGGGGTGAAGGGGAAGGCTGTGATCAGAGTGTATTGTAAGAGAAAGTTTTCAGTAAAAAAAATTAAAGGTTTCTAAAAAGGAAATGCAGTCTTCATGATTTATTTAGATTTTGTACAAGGCTTTCATAAGGCCACTTAAGGGGAACATTCCACACAGCAGCTTCTTCTCATCCCACTAGGAGGTATACTGAAGGGCTACAGTGAGGAGAAAAAGAAAGCAAAAGTTGAACTTAAACAGACTTGTATTCAAATTCTATTATTTAAGAGCTGTCTGGTCTCCAAGAAATCTCCCTCTGAAACTATAAAACATAAAGATCTTCTACTATTAAGTGAAGGCTGGTAGGGTAGTGGTTAAAACTTCTGATTCCAATTTTAAAGTGTAAGTAGGTTTTAATCTACGTTACTACTTGGAGGAGACAAGTAAGAAGTGTAGTAGGCTGGGAGGAAACGTCAGTGGTCCTTTTGGTGGCCTGGTTACCACATTATGCTTCGTATCTGACCAAGTGTGAATGCTACTTCAGATGTACATCCTACTGAGGAAGGATGAACCAGTGTTCACTCCAAAAGCAAACAACACACAGAAGTAGCAAGTCATCCATTCTAGGCTTATTTACAGCTAGATTATGTCTGAAACTTGGATGCCCACTTAAGCCATCTTCTCAGACATCCTGCACCACACAGAGATGAAATAATCTGCTAACTTTTTCTCATAACTAGATTTGAGTTTGGATCATAAAAGTTCTCCAAAAGATGGGGAAAAGCCCATGAGGCCTCAACTGTACACAAAGAACTATAGGCAACTAAGCATGCTGGGGTGGAAGAAGTGGTCCTCCCTAGGGAAGATCACACCAATTGGTAGTTCAGTACCAAACAGTCTTCCCTGAAGACATATATACAAATAACATTATACAGACAGAATTGTTTATAGTTAGGAAAGCATGTATGTAGATATACATACATACATGCAATAACAGTTGGTGAAAAAGAGACTATGAATTTGAAGGAGAGTAGGGAAGGATACATGGGAGAGAGGAAATGGAAAGGAGGAAAGCTGCAATTATATTATAATCTCAAAAAAATCACTAAAAATTGACCAAACTAGAATGACCCAGTAAGAGACCAACTGAGGCCTGAGGAGGTCATTGTGACAAATACCGGTAATGTAGTCGGTGAGAATTTAGCCCAACTATGATGGTAAGGTGATAATCTTTTAGGTTCTGATGTGTAATCCTGGAAAGCCATCTTTCATTTACCTTGTGTTTGTGAGTAACACAGACACCGGCTGCCATGCAGTCAAAGGACAAGGACTCACTAAGTCATCTAAGACTCAAATGTATAGATCATTAACCAGCCTCCCTGCAGAGGATTCCCTGTGATGCTTCTCCATTAGCCACCATGGAGTGTGTCCACAGTGAGCTGTAAGCCTTGAGACACATAGTCAGAAGCTATGGAAGAAGGCCGGAGACCCTCCATGACACCACAATCGATCCCGGACAGCACTTTTTGGTTCTGTTCTTTCCTACTCCTTCCCTACGAGTGGACCACTAACAATATCACACCATGTCTGTTCTCCTTGTCCCGGGGTAATATGACTCTCTGATCTGCCCTGCAGGGAACCTTCTAGATTCTGGGTCGGGGAATGGGGATCCAGAATCCCCAAGGAAGCCAGTCCTTCTGTGCAGATGTTCCCTTGTCAGCACACTCTGCTTTCTCCCAAACCAGGCTCTCACAAGCCCAACTTCAACTCTTTTCTCCTGGTTACCATAATTCTCCTCTCCCATACCACCTGCGAATATCCAAGCCTGTCCTGTTTTAAACACTCTACCTGATAGTATGAGGCTCCAACATAAGTCACAATTTACTTACTAACTTGTGGGCCAAGTGGTTTGTGCTGTCATGCTATCTCCAAGGTCAACAGTAAATCACTTCACCTCTCGCTCTTCAGTGACTGAGTGGGGAAACACTATGCACAAAGCAGTCAGTGTCACTGGGCACACGTACCTCCAAACTACAGAGACCTGTTTTCAGAATCGCTTTCAAAGGTAGTTTCATAATTCGCAGGGTGAACAATCTCAGGCAGATTACTTCTCCATGTTTGTAAAGTGAAAAAATGAAACAATGCCTGTGTCTGTTTTCTATCTGAGTGAATTAGTCACATAAGTGAAACACTGGGGACTGTGCCGACTTACAAACTCCAACAGTAGTGAATAAATATATGAAATGCCTACTATCATTAATAAAGACGGAGGAAAAAAGATGCAGAGAAAACAACTATAAACACCCACAAAGACTTCAAATAGTAGATCAAACATGGATGTGCCCACGCATCTTGAAAATGCTCTGTTTATAAAACTCAGAGGAAGAGGAACTTCCTAATCGGTCCTAAGATCTTGGTGCCATAGCCCTAAGATGCCCCCTCACCTCCCTGCTTTTGTCTTTTCTATCGCCTGACAAAATGATTCTTATCCCACCAGCCCCACTTTGCAGTGGAAAGGGGGCTGCAAGACTAGATCTGGGTCCTACAAATGTGCCTATAGTTTCTGCCAGGAAATTAAATTGGCTGTGCTTATACAATTTTAGTTATGGTGACCAGAAACGATGGTGTCACTAAACCTGTAGGCCTGATCTTAAGGTGACTTATGACTGGTTTAGTCATTTAAATAATAACTTCATGAGCAACATTTTATTAACAGCATACCATATTCTCACAAAGAAAGTCCAACACTAATACTAGGTGACTTCCTAAAATTATTTTTCCAAAAAAAATTTCTCTGGGAAAATTATACTATAAGAAGAAACTTTGTGATTTTAACATCACTTTCATTTATTTTTCTTTCTTTTTTAAAAGCTTTTCCAACAGGTTTTATTATACCATTAAAGGAAATGTGTTAAGTTAAAAATGAATAAGTTCCATATTCTGGTAAGTTTTTTTGAATGTCCCTAGAAGTTTACTTACACAACTTTAGATAAGGATTTTTTTCTTCTAGGATCCACATGCCTTTGAAGCTGCTTGGCATCAGGAGCCTTGTCTCTAGCTTCAAGCTTTCTACTCTGAGGGGGCTGAAAATAGGATCAGAAAGCCTCCCAAGGGCTGTTCAGGTCATACTTGAAGAATTCTTGTACCAACTCCACTGGTTCAGCCACTACCTGTTTCACTTCATCATCATATCGTAGCTCAACATAGGCAGAGAGGGGCAAGTCTTTCCAGAAAGGATGGCCTTCGAAGCCATAATCTGCCAGGAGCTTTCTTAAATCAGGGTGGTGAGCAAAGGAAGTTCCAAACATATTCTCTCATACTGGTTGGCTGCCTTATGAACAGACACTACAGACTCAACTCCTAAATAACAGGCGCCAAATATGACTTAATTAACAGTGAATCAAAAATGCAAACATAAGAAAGATTTATATTTAAATTAGAAAACTATGTATGGTCTTAACAATATTAATTCAACACAAAATATTTTATGCTTTCTTTTTTTTTTAAAAAAAAGTACTATTTTGTTTTATTTTTAATTGTAATTTATTCACATTACATCCAGATTGTAATGCCCTTGCTCTTATCTTCCTGTTCCCACCCTCCCCACACTTCTGACTTACTCCTGTTCCCTAGACCTCTGACTGGTGAGGTTTTCCTCCCCCCACCTCTGACCACAGCCTATCAGGTCTCATCCAGACAGTCTGCACCCCCTCCTTTGTGTACCCACAGGGCTTCTCTACCAGGGGGCAGTGATCAAACCTCCAGACACCAGAGATCTTGTTAGAGGCAGTCCTCTGCTCCCCCTCTCCCCTTTAGAAAAAAATAGTGAGGGAAGAACCTTGAATTCATCAGCACAGGGGACAATTTCCTGAAAAGAACATCAACAGCTCAGGCTCTAAGGTCAACAATTAATAAATGGGACTTCATGAAGCTGAGAAGCTTCTGTAAGGCAAAGGACACTCAACAGAACAAAACAACATCCTACAGACTGGGGAAAGATCTTCACCAACCCTACATCTGACAAAGGACTAATATAAAAAATATATTAAAAACTTAAGAAATTAAACACCACCAAAGCAAATAACCCAATTAAAAATGGGGTACAGAGCTAGACAGAGAATTCTCAACAGAGGAATACCAAATGGCTGAGAAACAATTAGAGAAATGCTCAACATCCTTAGTCATCAGGGAAATGCAAATCAAAATGACTCTGAGATTCCATTTTACACCTATCAGAATGGCTAAGATCAAAAACACAACTGACAGCACATGCTGGTGAGGATGTGGAGAAAGGGGAACACTTCTCCATTGCTAGTGGGAATGCAAACTTGTACAACCACTCTGAAAATCAACCTGGTGCTTTTTCAGAAAATTGGGAATAGGGCTACCTCCAGACCCAGCTATTCCACTCATGGTCATATACTCGAAAGATGCTCCACCATACAACAAGGACATTTGCTCAACTATGTTCATAGTAGCTTTATTTGTAATAGCCAGAATCTGGAAACAACCTAGATGTCCCTCAACCGAAGAGTAGATAAGGAAGCTCTGGCACATTTGCACAATGGAATACTACTCAGCTATTAAAAACAAGGATATTTTGAAATTTGCAGGCAAATGGATGGAACTAGAAACGGTTATCCTGAGTGAGGTAATCAATATTGAGAAAGACATGCATGGTATATACTCACTTATAAGTGGACATTAGCCCAATATATATGGCCTCTGAGAGACTCGACCCAGCAGGGGATTGGGACAGATACTGGGACTTGCAGCTGGACTCTGGGAGAAGAGCTGTGAGTTGTAGGGAAGAGATGGGGGATGGAAGGAAGGGGGGGTGGGGAGGAGGGAGGGGGGTCAGGAGCTTTACAAGGAGACTATCAAGGTTGATGGATCTGGATCCAGGGGTGCCTACACAGATTGATGCACCAATTAAAAATGGTGCAAGCAGAGGATGGGAACCCCTTGTTCAGGTATAGCCAATGGACAGCTCATTTGTATTTATTTTTCTTAAAACTTGTTTTTCCATGGTACTCCTGACCACATGTTTAGTCCGGAAAAATAGGAACTATATAGAGGAAATAAAGAAAAATATTTGCAGAAAATGAAAAGTAACCACAATTGTGTTATCAAAAATGAACAGTGTTGATATTTCTACTATGTTTTATCCTTTAAAAATGCTTTATATTCATTTATTTATTATATTTTGTTTTGTTTGATGCAGGGTGTAGATAGCCCAGGCCAGTCTGGAACTTGCTAAGTAGCCAAGGCAGGCCTCCAACTCCAGATCACCTTAACTCACCCTCAGATGTCCTGGGATACCAGATTTATGCCTTATGTGTTACATCCTTGATTTCTTGATATGAGAATTTTCATGATGTGAATACTTTTCTGGAGACAGGTAGCCCAGTATATTCATGAAGAGTTCACCAACTGATTATGGTAGGCCACTTAAACTGTTGGCAATTTTGACCATTTTCTTCTATGCTGTTTCCCTGATTTTCAGTAGTAATGCTAGCTCTTTTTATAAGTGTACTCATCATTACCATTTGTGATTTGTCGGGTCTTCTCTGTTTACTCAGTTAGTATTGGTAATGTCACAGTCTTCACCATGGACTTGGGACTAAAAATGATCAAGGGTATGTAGCTTGGAGATTTGAGAGGGAAGAGACACAGACTAGAGCAGGGCTCTCCACATGGATATTGGCATTCCTTGGGCCCAGATGCTATTGCAAAGGATGTCTCTGTGCTGCAAAACCTATTGAGAAGTGGACGTCCATGCACAGATGGGCCTGAGGTAGAGTCTGCCACCAAATAAGAAGCCATCAAGCATGGGCTTCTTCAAGACATGCTAGGATGTAATTAAAGGAATTAAAGAATAGTCGAAAACCAGAAACTTTAAAATCCATGAACAGAAAATCATTCCTCTAGGGAGGAATTAGTTTTCTTCTAAATAAAATTCCTCCTCTTGTAAACCTCTCCACCTATAATCAGCTTGACTTTCTACATGGAAATCTCCAAGACACAGACACTAGGAAATAAGTGCCTGTGCTTCCAGTCTGGGGATGCACAGCAGCCATGGCCTTACCATGGCTTCTGCCAATCTCACTGACAACCAGATAAGGCAAGTCAGGGAACGCAGTCATGACTCACAGTGTAAATAGGGATGTGGCTTCATCTGAGTATAAAACCCTTTCCTTCTCTCCACCAACCCTAGCAAGTCTCTGGGATTTCCTCCACCATACTTCCTAACCCTGAAGCTCGTCGACTTCCAAAACCATGGTCCACAAAGAAATCTCCATGGTCTCATCCATGAGTACTTAACACTGCTCAAGTCACAGATGGAATCCTCAGATTCTTGGGAACTCCTACTTCATAGAAGCTGCCCAGTGTTGCCAGACCAAGAGTCACCAAGGAGGAGTATGGCTTTGCTAGATGCCAGTCCCCTAGAGGATCCATGTGTCATTAGTGCATCATTGGCTAGGGAGCAGTAGCAAAGCTGAGATCCAAGGATACCATCACATAATCACTTTGTGTCATAGGCCATTGAATACTTTTAAAAAAGCCCTCCATATCAGGATGATGATTTCTAGTTCCATCTATTTGCCTGCAAATTTGAAGATGTCCCTCTTTTCGATAGCTGAATGGTATTCCATTATGTAAATATACCAGAGCATCTTTATCCATTCTTCAGTTGAGGGACATCTAGGTTGTTTCCAGATTCTGGCTATTACAATTAAGGCTGCTATGAATAAGACTGAGCAGATGTCCTTGTTGTATGGTGGAGCATCTTTCAAGAAAGAATAGAAACCAGTGTTCTGACAGTGGCCTCCATCTCTTATGTCACAGACTTTTCTAACCTTCTTCTCTCTTTCCTTCTATTGTTTACTCTGTTCTCTGCATGGAGATATAGAAAGGGTTAGCAGATAACTACACTATCCTGAACAGCTAGCTTTTTTTTCTTCTCTAGTCAAAGCCCAAACAGCCAAGTCCTGTAGCTGACTCCCTCACTAACACCACCCTCCAACCTGGCTGCTACGTCTGAGGTTGGATGTCCCAGCCTTCTCTGTCTCAGCATCCTGCTCTCCCTCATTACCAAACGCTCACACGAAGCCCAACTGCTTACTCACTTCTCTGTCAGTTAGACTGAGGGCAAGGACTGTGTAATCTACTCACTATTAAGTCGCCAAGCATGAGGAGGCACTCAGCAGGTGGCTGGTGAGTGAAAATAGAAATGAGTGAATGAGGCCCAATTGCTTCTATTTCCTTTACCTGCTACAGAATTAATACATGAATCCAGAACCTAGGGTAAAACTGAAGCCCTCATCAAGGGCAATCAGGCCAGGGTCTCTGCTCTGCCTCCCACATGCGGCTTGATGATGTATCCTAATAGTTAGGATTGCTCTTACTGTAGATTTGGATTCAACCCTTCAAGAGAGGTTTGCAGGTTGCTAAGTATGGGGAGCCCTGTGAAAGACATAGAACTTCAAAAGGCTCAGAGGAAATTTGTTGTATACAAAAATCACACTCCTCCTCTCACCAACGATGCTCCAGCACCCAGTAGATTACATCTAGGAGGAAAATTACAAAATGAAAACTTCATCTGACGTGGATCAGCCCCAGCCCTTCCAACTTCACAGCTGAGCAGAAGGCAGTGTGCATGCCTGTGAAGATCTGAAGAAAGCTGCGGGGAAATACCCGCCCTTTCCCTCTAAACCAGGGCACGTTTAGAGTCTTTCGATTTTGAAAACTGCCAGTATTCAGCTCACACTCAGTCAATGACCCCAGAAGTCCCAGAGAAAGTAAGAGAATGAGAGCTTCCTTCAAGTTCTCCAGGTCCCTCCAGTGTGCAGCCAGGGCTATTTTGGATTCCTCATTTCATTGAGGCCTCTCCCACCAGGCCTTGCACGGGGCCATGTGTCTTCCTTTAACTGACTAACATAAAATGGTATCATACACCCTTGTGATGGTCCGGTCCGGTTAACTTGACACAAGCTAGAGTCATCAAGCAAGAAGGCACCTTGATGGAAGGATTGCCTCCATCAGATTGCCTGTAGGCAAGGCTGAGTTGACATTTTCTTGATTAATGCTTGATTAATTAAGGCCCATCCCACTGGGAGCAGTACCACCTGGTCAGATGGCCCCGGGTGGCATATGAAAGCCAGATGAACAAACCGTGGGAAACAAGTCAAGAAGCAGCTTCCTCCCATGTTTTCTGCCTCTGCCCCTGCTTTAGTTCCTGCACTGATTTCATCCAATGGCTGACTATAACCAGGACACGCAAGCCCAGTGAACCCTTTCCTTCCCAAGTTGTTTTTGGGCGTGGTGTTCATCATAGCAACAGAAGTCCAAGTTGCCCTTTTACGTGGACTGGCCTCAACCCTGGAAGGAATTTTCTAAGCCTTTATTATTTGCTTCATAGAACCAGGTTATTTGAAGAACAAGAAAACCGATTTTTTTATACTCACTTGCGTAAGCCATCGTCTTATTAGCTAATGAGAATCTATGGTCTCAGACTTTCATCAGAATATTCGCAATGAGGCTAACTAGGAATTGAAGCTACCCCATAGATGGACTCCATAGAGCTCAATTTACATGTGATAGATGAAAATTATTAATGGGCCTCAAAAGCATTCTGTCTCAACTTCTGCCCATCGATCACCTTGGTCCTTCCTCACTTGCTGGGGGTGTGTGTGTATTACTCCAGTGAGAAAAGCAATTATTATAAAATGGGATTTGCTAGGGATGTGACTCGTTTCAAGCCTGTTGGGACAGGGAAGAAATGCTCATTTACATAAAGGGTTTGTAGTTGTACTTAATGAGATGCCCCCATACAATATGAACTCCCATATAGACACCACTAAGCACAAATTGTATAATGCTCATTCTTATTGCAAGATATTTACAATAAAAACTGAAACTTGAAACAGTACATGGGTCAGCACAGAAAAGTTTGACCTGAAAATAAAGCAAAAAAGCACATATGTGTGCTGGATAACAAAGTCAGATTAGAATATATCTCATGTGATGCTGAGGACTGACCTCAAGGCACTATACAACGTTAGGACTGCAGGAAGCCAAAAGAAGTCAAGGAAATGTCCTGAGACTGCCAGTGGTTTTGTTTCCCTTGATATTTTAATAGTTAAACAAAAGATCTTATAAACAACACACACACAATGCCCTATGGCAGACTCAAATCATTAAGAATAGCCCTGATAGCTGAGAACCCAAAATGGAAGATATAGGAGTAGGTCTGACCTCTCTAACTGATACCCTTTCACTCCAAAGAATGTAGGTGTCTGTCTGGTTTACAGGGGCATTTATTTCAGAGTTATTAAAATTATATGAGGTGGAAGAGACAAAGACACAACTACTGGAAATATCAATTTACCTAAAAGATTTACTATTCCATGGGCTCAAATATTGACTTTTTGCCTTGGAACAATTTTATACATCTGAACTAATAATAAGGTTCCCATCCAGAAAGAAGTGATCATGTGCTCTGAGACACCAGCCTGTGCTGCTTAAGAGGAGTATGTGTGTTCAACTTGCTCAAGCTGGAGTCATCTAGGAAGAGGGAACTGGGAAAATTCCTCCATCAGACTGGCCTGTGGATAGCATTTTGATTAATGATTGATGTGGGAGAGACTAGCCTACTGTAGGCAATGGCACGCCTGGGCAGAAGGTTCTAGGTTGTATAACAAAGCAAGTTGAGCTAGCCACAAGGAGCAAGCCAGTAAACAGCATTCCCCTGTGACTTCTGCCTCAGTACCTGCCTCCACTTCCTGCCCCAAGCTCCTTTTCTGACTTCACCCAGCCATGGACTATTGCCTGGAGTGTTAGCAGAAACAAACCCTTTCCTCCCCTCGTTGTTTTTGGTCAGTGTTTTAGCACTGCAATAGGAAAACTAAGACTGCATAATTGGCTGGCTTTTGTCACTGTGTGAAATCACAAAGTATACTTACATTCACACACACCTAGGTTATATGACACACAGAGGCCCATTGCTCCTAGGGACATTATGGATTTAAAAAAAATGAGATTAAATCCAACAGCAGAAAATGACATAATTTAACAACTTGGTAAGCATATGTCTTCTGCTTTTAAAACCACATACTATACATAATGTACAGTAAACTTTAATTTCTTATTTATTTATGAGGATTGGGCATGTGCTAGGGAAAGCATTTGGAGGCCAGAGAACAAACTTACTTGAGTTGGTTTTCTATTTCTACCATGTAGTTTCCAGGGATCGAACCCAGGTCATTGGACTTGTCAGCAAGTGTTCTTACTCCCTGAGCCATATCACAGGCCCATAAACTTATTTTAATAAGAGTTTGTTCTAAAATAATAATAAGATGTGTATAGTAAATACAGACCAGTAGCACAGTCATTTATTACATGACTGTATATTAGACAGACTTTTCTATGACCGGCCATGGCATTTGATACGACAGCATCACAGGGACCACAGCAGATATTCAGTGCATGAGATGCTGTGATAGTTACCAAAACTTAGGGATCGTTAGGACCATGAGGTCAGACAGTAATGAATCTTCCTTGATTATTACTGTGTTATACCCCTACAAGTCAGTGCAGAACTTTCCAAATAGCAGATGGTCAATCCACATTATTAAATGTTCACTAAGTGAACGGATGCAGTGGAAATAGTTTCACCTTGGCTTTATGTGTGTAAGCCTTCCCCTCCTGCTATTTTGCTGTGTCACAAGCTGTACCGCCTTATGGTTTTACTCACAGTGTGAGCAACACAAGAGGACTGTAAGCCTTGTGCCCCATTCATTAATTCCAATACTCCTTGTTCAATTTCCCTTAAGGTCTGACAGACCATCTTGTGATGAATCATTAGGTCACAGTGGCTGTAAATATGGTAAGGCCCACCATGAACCTGGTCTAGCATCAACCAATCTCTGGCTGTCACAGAAACACCTCCATCCAATTTTGGAAATGTGCCTGCCTCAGAAATACGATGCTCAGCTGTCTGTACTTATGAGACACTGAATCTTTCAGTATGCCTTCAATCAATAGAAAATAGACATTTTGTTCTTACCTGAAGGGAGCGGTGATGTGACTAGCTGTGGAGTCAGGAATCTGGGGACTAAGATGATTCTCTGGGAATTATTTTAACACAAAGGAGCTGATTGGCCTTAAGAGAGATGGCTTACTGAACAATTAGACTTGATTGTAATGAAGACTGTAGAATATTTTTAAATATATGTTAGTCAAAGGGGGGGGGGGCAGATGAGCAACGGGATAAAAACAGGAAGAAACACGTCCTGGCAGAGGTCACAGATGACAGAACATGAGGAATTATGGCCACACTAGCAAAACCTTCACTCCCCTGGGAAAGGGTCATCCTGCTACTTGTGTCTGTTTGTTATTCAGCCTTCAGTGCATTGTCACACCAGCCTTAGAAACATGGTTAACCTGAATCCTCCTCCGAAAAGCCTGTGGGCAGAGTCCGGTGTCACAGTGTACAGCTAAAGCCACCAGGAAGCAGTAAAGCCACCACAGAGGCCATCAGCAGCCTATGTGTCCTCAGGGACAGTGCCTGCCCTCTAGTCCCTCCTGGCAAATCACAACCTTGTTCTGGGCTGCTTCTGCTAGAATTAATGTAGTATAGATTGGCTTTGAACTTAAAATACTGCTTCAAACTTCTGGAATTCTGGGATTACAAGTCTTCACCACCACACCAATTTATTTCTTTCCAAATTTTAGAATGGAGACCGGGGACTAGGAATATGTTAGTATGTACCAACTACTTTTCCAAAGGACCCTTTGAAAATGACAGAGAAGACATTTGGAGTCCGAGACACTATGTGATAAAAATTAATAGGTCGGAGGCCCCATGCTAAGGAGCTATTGATAAGCACTTGATAGCTGCTGGGGAAGGGAAGCCACTTTCTTTCTGGGTGTGGACACTGGTAGGTTGCTATGCTCTGATAGGCGACCCCACATCCTTGCCCGGGTGGCAGCACTGACTGAATGACGTAGGTTGCTTTAAAAGAAATGTCATGAAGGTTGGAGGGAGAAGTACCAGGGAGACCAGAGAGAGGGGTTTAGGTGGGACATTATCAAGACACTTATATGCAAGCATAAAATTGTCAAAAATAAATAAAAAATATTTTAGAAATTGATCAGAAAATGCATTACATGCAAGGAAGCAGTTCAGTTGATAAGAATTGCTAGATTAGAAATAAAGTGATTGGCTGGGTGTTGACACATATCTTTAATCCCAGCACTTGAGAGGCAGAGGCAGGCAGATCTCTGTGAGCTCCAGGCCAGCCTGGTCTACAAAGTGGGTTCCAGGACAGCCAGGGCTGTTACACAGAAAAGAAAGGAAAAGAGAAAAAAAATGGCACCTCAGAAGGTGAGGAGACAGTGGGCAGCATCTCAAAGAATAAGAAATAAATGTAGCAGAATATTAATCTCAAGTATGATTTTAAAATTCTAAACGTAGACATAAGAACTATATTGAGACAATTAAAAAATGTAAACAAGCTGGGCAATGCTGGCTGGCGCACTCCTGTAATCTCAGCACCGGGGAGGCAGAGGCAGGTGGATCTCTATGAGTTCGAGGCCAGCCTGGACTACAGAATGAGTTCCAGGACAGCCAGGGCCACACAGAGAAACCCTGTCTCAAAACAAACAAACAAAAATAAACAAACCAAATACAGACATATTATCATAGCAGAGGGGTGATTAACCAAACAAGAAATGTAAATAAAGACAAGCTGATTAGAGAGATCTTGAAAAAAATCAGGGGAAAGCATTGTTGTTTGTGCTTGTAAGATGGCTCAGCAGGTCAAGTGCTTGATGCGCATAGCTAAGGTTTGACTTTGATCCCCAGAACCCACGAAAAGGTAAAAAGAGAGAACCAATGTTAACCAACTCCACGAAATTGCACACTCAGTAACTATAAATGAAATAAAGCTTTTTGTTTTTTATTTTAAATGGTTGCCAGAAATGCAATTAAGTAAAAAGGGATGGTACAAAGGAAGCTTTTCATATATCTTTTGTCATTGTTATTATATCTTTATTATTTGAATTTTGGTCATGTATAATTTAATTAATTTTCTCATTAAGTACCAAACTGTATTCAGGGAAGAGTCTAGGCCTTGGAGATATGACACTAAATATTAATTTAAAATCCTACATTCAAAAATTTATAAGGAACTGAAAATTTAAAAAAAACAAACCACAGGTGTGTCTGTTAGTGCTGGACACAATCAGGAAAACACTGAAGTTTTTGTATGCCGACGAACGGTTTGAACATAGATGTGAAGGAGGTCATGAGGGAGCTGGGTGGCTTCCTGAAGGCAGAGAGTTCCAAGTAGAGGGTCTTCCAGTGCAGAGGCCCTAAGGTGGGAATTCCCAGTGATTTTAGGACCACAAGAAGCCAGGCAAATGAAATGGAGTGAGTGAGGAGGCACATTCACAGAAACAGTGGCCGTGGAACTGGGGCGGGTGTATGATAAAGTCTTTGCAGCTCTCCTCTGTAGTCTGGATAAAGTGTGAAGTCGGCTGAAAGGGTGTACCGAAGAAATAACATCTGATGGTCAAAAGAAATTCCCACAGTTTGAGAATAGACTTTTCTGAGGTGGTCAGCGGAGGGAGCAAAGGGAACAAAGATAGAGATCCAGTTGATACAACTTGTTAGATTAGAAATGAAGTGATTGGCTGGGCGGGGGTGGCACACACCTTTAGTCCTAGCACTCAGGAGGCAGAGGCAGTTGGATCTCCATGAGTTCAAGGCCAGCCTGGTCTACAAAGTGGGTGCCAGGATAGCCAGGGTTGTTTGAGAAATCCTGTCTTAAAACAAACAAACAGAACAACAACAAAAAAAGAAATGAAGCGATTAAAATAATTTATCATTAAACAATAGGGTACGAGTCTGAGTTGTTTTCCGCTTGTGTGATAAAATTCCCTTATAAAAGGCAACTTATGGGAGAAGAGTATTTTAAGCTCTATACCCAGGTTACAGTCCATCCTAGTGGGAAGTCACAGAGGCAGGAGTTTGGAGGAGCTGGTCACATCGCCCTCATAGTCATGAACAGAGAGGAAAGCATGGATGCTTGCTTGTACTTAGCTCACTTTCCCCACACTCCAAAGTTCAGAGTCCCCTACCTCAACTAACATGGTCTAGAAGAGCGGTTCTCAACAGGTGGGGCTCAACCCCTTTGGGGGCTGCATAGCTGATATTCTGCATATCTGATATCCTGAATATCTGATATCCTGCATATCTGATATTTACATTGTGATTCACAGCAGTAGCAAAATCATAGTTATGAAATAGCAAAGAAACCATTTTATAGTTGTGGGGGTGGATCACCACAACATGGGGAACAGCACTGAAGGTTCGCAGCATTAGGAAGACTGGGAACCACTGTTCTAGAGGATCCCAACAGTCCAACCAGATCGACGCAGTCCCCTTGAGTGACTCTAGACTGTGTCAAGCTGACTATTAAAGGTCACCATTACAATGCTTTCTTGTATTTACTTATAAATATCTGTGGTAAATACGGCCATGATGCAACAGTTGCTCTTCCTCCAGTTGTCCTGGAGGCTCTTTGAGAGAGGTGGTCTCTCATTAAGGTCTTCTCACCCAGAGTAGTGAAGAAGGAGACAATCCCAATTTAGTATTTCAGACTAGCTTTGTTTTTCAGCTGCAAACATTTCTGCCCCCATTGTTCATTCGTTGTTCTTGCATTTGTAGCTCTCAAGCCTGATTGATCATTCAATTCCCATTGAAAAATCTCTTCACAAAAGTTGACAGCATCTCACTGCCCCCGATAAATTCTTAATGCATTGGTTGGGGGCAGGGAGGGCCTGTCACAGTGTGTGAGGGGCAGCGAAACAGGAGCAGAATGCTAAGTGAAGACAAATGGGGCGTGGTCTCCAAGAGTTTGAGAGGCAGTAACAGAATCAACAGGTCTCTTTTTCTTATCACTATGTACAGATAGTTATGAACATTGCCCACAATAGAGCACTCTTTCACTTCACGTCCTTTCTTGGTCTAAGTTCTTTGAGTTGAAATAACAAATGCCTTTGAACTCATGTTACTATCACATATTAGGCATTGGAGTCTATAGAAACCAAATCCGGAAACTTTGTTATTGTCAGTCCCAGACACTTTGATATTTAGTTGCATCATTTGAAGATTGTATCAAAGTTTGTGATAGTATTTGAATGTCAAGTTTGCTTTGGATATATGTATGTCCTCAACACCCACGACAGCAGATTTCTCCATGCTTAAACAGTAGAGTATGAAAAAATATAAAATATGAATATCACTATCACTTATGTCTTACTATCACATTGATGCAGCACCATGACCAAAACAACTTGAGGGAGGAAATGGTTTATTCAGCTTGCACTTCCATTTCACAGAGAAGAAGAAGGAGGAGGAGGAGGAGGAGGAGGAGGAGGAGGAGGAGGAGGAAGAGGAGGAGGAGTTAAGACTGGAACTCAAGCAGTACAGGAACCTGGAGGCAGGAGCTGGTGCAGAGGCCATGGAGAGTGATGCTTACTGGTTTGCTCTTCATGGCTTGCTCAGCCTGCTTTCTTGTAAAACCCAGGACCACCAGCCCAGGATGGCACCACCCACAATCACTAGTTAAGACCGTACCCTACAGGCTTGCATACATCCAACCTTATGGAAGCATTTTCTTGATTGAGGTTCCTTCCTCTAGATGATTTTACCCTGTGTCAAGTTGACATAAAGCTATCAGCATAAGTGATTGTTGTTGGTTGTTGTTGTACAATAAGGTAACTTTAATCACAAAGGAGAATGTGTACTACTGTGCGAGATGCCCCCCAAAGACTCTGATTTCCATAGCTTATTTTATGTGATGTATCTATGGATCTGGAAGTCTCTCTTTTTTAAGGTCCCCAGCCATTTCTCTAGTGCAACCTGATGCTGGAATCACAATCCGTGTCTGCCTCTTGCTCTAACTCAGTTTGCACATTCTTCATCTTCCTTCTCTCCCTCACTCTTCTTCATGTTAGCCTATCCACGACCTTAAGCTTGCTAAAGTGGGTGATGTGATGCTAGCCAAGGCCCTTGAAGCTTCTTGACAGCAATGAGCTGTTCAGCCTTAAGGAGTAGCTCTCAGAATAATGTAGAACATTTACACTGTGCAGATGCTTCCAACATACTATACATACCCAAACCACCATAAAACCTACCTATTTGGAGCAGGTAGAAATTCTTGGCAATTTAACAGAGAGCTGTCCCAAACTAGTATAAGTCAGCCACAGACCATCCCAGCTCCCAGGGATTCCCAAGGTCCTCTGTTTGACTGATAGTGGATTCTTGTGGAAGAATTTGCCTATCTTTTTTAAATACAACTTTAGTTTTGTGAACTGTTTACTGAGTTTGTGAGTTTAATATTTAAAACTTAAGCTGCCTGCCCGCATCCTCCTTACAGAGGTCAAAAATAAAAACCTCTGTGATTCATCATCCACCTACTGCGTACAGCATGTGCTAGCCCCCTTCTCAGAAGTGTTGTTTGAATGAGAAGGTGATTTTTTAGCAGTCTGTATATAACCACATACTTACAAATATCCCTTCGCCCGCTACACACGATGGTGGAAATGTATATAGTATAATTTATTCTGATTCCCTGTCTCCAGTTGTCCTGTTTCCCCACATAATGCAACACTCATATTTTCTGCATTCTTTGCTCTCTAAAAGAAGTAAAAGGGCGTGGCATGCTTCCATCCTGACATGTCACCCACTGCGTGGACACATGCGCTGTGGCCAAATAGTTCTTGCCATTTAGAGGATGGAACGTTGCCTACTCTGTCTGAGCCCTTGGTAATACTTGTTAACTCCGAGTGTTAGTATGAGGCTTAAATGAGATAATACCAACAAAATCATATTACCTTTGTCTAAATTACAGTCCGCCTCAGCATATGCTATCATTATTTTAATTGCCCTGATAAGTACTAATGGTACCACTTCCCTAGGCTGTTTGGTTACTATGGAAATGAGCAGTGGAAATGCTGTTGTTTACTGAGATACATTCTCCACTGAGCTGAAAACAATCGAAGGATCTTTTCACATGGCTCAGTCCTTGTGCCTATAATCACCTGCAGAATGCTGTTTAGAAGCAATCTGAATATATAATTTCCTCTGTGTTACTTTGTATAAACAGTCTCAATACTTAATGTTCACTTACTGTGTTTTGTTTTCTCAACAGTTTTGGAAAAACACAGGAACCACGTCTTATCCGTCAGTGAGCTCCTTGGCAGCTCTTAGCAGAGTGTCTGGAATAAAATGAGAGTTCACTAAATATTAGATTGAATACACTGTTTATAGATATTTGCACTGTAGTTTTGTTTGCTTGCTATGATTCTGTAAATTAGTAGTATTTTCTTTTTTAGGATCCCCAAGAACTAAAGACTATGGACAATTAAAGCACCACCTGCCAGTATCAACAGAAATATACACTGTCCGTACTAATATATATATATATATATATATATATATGTATATATGTACATATATATGAATATGTATAGGCACAATCAGTAGACTTGATCACTGGTACAATTCCTAGGCAACATTCTAGGATAAAGAACATAATTTTATTGTCAAATAATAAAAATGCTTTAAGGGTCCTCGGACCTGTTGTATTGCTCCGAGCCTTTGTTGGGGACTCAACATCCTTGGCAGAGCTCTTGGGAGCTGATCCCAGGCTGTGTGCATGACTGATTGTCCAACACCACCCTGCCTTCAGACCTGTCTTCTTCTACTATTCTTAGAGTGGCACCAAGAAGCAGAAAGTCTAAAGCAATCCCAGAGTCTTGACAACCACTGTATGGTTCCATCTGGAGATCAAATGAGAGAAGAAAGGGCTTGTCAAAAGATTTCAGAGGGCAAAAGCTGCACTGCATCACAGATGGAGTTGGGTGTCTGACTTGGCCATGGTAGATGCATTCTACTGAGCTGGAGAACTCTGGTTTGTCTACAGAGACAAAGGAAGAAGTGGGTCTGATTTGCTAGAGGAAGAAAACCTACGTTATAATGCATATAAATATATGGAGGAATTTATTTGATTAGTTAGGAGCTGGGTAGTCCAACAGTGCTCTTCTGTCTGGAAAAACAGACAACGGTGCTGTTCATACCACAAATATGGATGCTTCAACAATTCTAATCCAGTACTGAAAACCCAAAAGTGGTCTTGCTCTAAGATGGAGGCTCCCAGTGCGCAGGGTGTTTGGATGACAGGAGCTCAGTGACTGCAGAGTGAGGGAGTAACACTTCTTTTCACTCCAAAATGCTGGTGTCTGTGTTTCCCCAACAAAAGAATATATCCCAGATTCCAGGCCCTCATGGTAGCAGCTTCTGGCCTCCTGGCTCTTTCTGCCTTCTCAAGGAAGGCTCCCTAGGTTCCAGGGATGCACGGTACCAGCCTCCAGTCCATGGCTCTACTATCCTTCCTGAGGAGACCAACTTAACCTCAGGATCATACAGGTTAGACAACCCACCACAGACCCCTGCCTGAGGTCCAGCTGGGACACAGCCAGCAGAGAAGAGCTGTAGGATATTTGCTGAGACACAACCTCCAGCCCACAACCCCACACACCATCCTGAGGAGGGCTACGTGACCCCAGGAATGTCCAGCCTTCAGCCTAGGCCTCCTCCTCCATGCCCAAGAAGTCCAGCAGGCACCCAGAACAACCAGTCAATGCCAGGAACAATGAGTTGGCTAAAGGCCAGTTAAGAACACAATCAACAAAAGCCAGGGCAATATGGCAACACCAGGCCTGGGCAGATGTCTTGCAGATGCTAAGAAATCATAGATATCAGCACAGACTACCATACCCAGAAAAACTTTCAGTCATCAAAGACGGAGAAAACAAGATATTCCATGACAAAACAAAATTTAAAGAATAACTATGCATAAACCCAGCCCTATAGAAGATACTAGAAGAAAAACTCCAACACAAGGAGGTTAACCACACCCATGAAAACACAGGATTCAAATGGCTGAGAAACACTTAAAGAAATGCTCAACCTCCTTAGTCATCAGGGAAATGCAAATCAAAACAACTCTGAGATTCCATCTTACACCCATCAGAATGGCTAAGATCAAAAACTCAAGTGACACCACATGCTGGAGAGGATGTGGGGAGAGAGGAACACTCCTTCATTGCTGGTGGGAATGCAAACTAGTACAGCCACTTTGGAAATCTATCTGGTGCTATCTCAGAAAACTGGGTATAGGGCTTCCTCAAGACCCAGCTATTCCACTCCTTGGAATATACCCAGAAGATGCACCAGCACACAACAAGAAAATTTGCTCAACCATGTTCATAGCAGCCTTACTCATAATAGCCAGATCATGGAAACAGCCTAAATGTCCCTCAGTAGAAGAATGGATAAAGAAACTGTGGTACATATACACTATGGAATACTACTCAGCTATTAAAAGCAAGGAATTCCCGAAATTTGTGGATAAATGGATTGAGCTAGAAATGATCATAATGAGTGAGTTAACCCAGAAGCAGAAAGACTCAAATGGTATATACTCACTTATATCTGCATACTAGCCCAATGGGCATGTCCCACGAAAGCCTTCACTTACCAGGAAACTGGGACAGAGGGGAGGACACCCTATTGGGACTCTAGATGACAGAACCATGTGAGAATAGCAATGAGGAAGGATCCAGTGGGTCCTAGAAACCTACAAGTAGAACATTATGATAGGCAGATTTGGTCCAAGGGGTCCCGCTCAAACTAAGGCACCAGCCAAGGACAATACAGGCAGTAAAATTTAAACTCCTACCCAGATCTAGCCAATGGACAGGACAGTCTCCACACTTGAATGGAGAGTGGGATATGACTTTCACACAAACTCTGGTGCCTCAGATTTGACTATGTCCCCTGGCGGGGGAGACCTAGTGGCACTCAGAGGAAGGACAGCAGGTCACCGAGAAGAGACTTGATACCCTATGAGCATATACAGGGGGAGGTAATCCCTCTCAGGAACAGTCATAGGGGAGGGGAATAAGGGGAAAATGGGAGGGAGGGGAGAATGGGAGGATACAAGGGATGGGCTAACCATAGAGATGTAACAAGAATAAATTAATAAAAAGAAAAAAGAAAATAAATAACTCCACTGCAGCAAAACCAAAAGAAGACAAGCACACAAACGCACTACCACCAACAACATAAAAGTAAAAGGAACTAACAATCATTGGTCATTAATATCTTTCAACATCAACAGACTCAATTCCCCAACAAAAAGACACAGGCTAACAAAACGGATGTGTAAACAGGGGTTATCATTCTGCTGCATGCAAGAAACACACTTCAGCAATAAAGATAGATTTTACCTCAGAGTAAAGGCTGCAAAAAGGGTTTCCAAGCAAACAGACACAAGAAGCAAGCTGGAGTAGTCATTCTAATATCTAATAAAACAGAGTTTCAACCAAAATTAATCAAAGAGATATAGAAGGACACTTCATACTCATCAAAGGAAAACACCCCCAAGAAGACATCTCAATTCGGAACATCTATGCCCCAAATAACGAGCACCCACATTTGTAAAGGAAACATTACTAAAGCTTAAAGCACTCAGCAGTTCAACTCCCCACTTTCATCAATGGACAGGTCATCAAGACAGAAATTGGAATAGAGAAATAATGAAACTAACAGATGTCAGGAATCAAATGGATCTAACTGACATCCACAGAACTCTTCACCCAAACACAGAAGAATATACCTTCTTCTCAGCACCTCATGGAACCTTCTCCAAAATTGGCCATATAGTTGGTCACAAAGCAATCCTCAACAAGTACAAGAAAATTAAAATAACCCCTTGTATCCTATCAGATCACCATGGAGTTAAGCTGGACTTCAACAGCAACAGGAATAACAAAAAGCCTACACACCCATGGAAACTGAATAACTCCTGATTCAATGACTACTGGGTCAGGAAAGAAATTAAAGACTCCCTAAAATTCAATGAAAATGAAGGCACAACATACTCCAACTTATGGGACACCATGAAAGCAGGAAAGTCATAGCACAAAGTGCCTTCATGAAGAAATAGGAGAAATCTCATACTAGCAACTAAACAGCAAACCTGAAAGCTCTAGAACAATAAGAAATGAACACATAAAAATAAATAAATAAAATTAAAAAAACAAACAACGAACACATCCAAGAGAAGCAGATGGGAGGAAATAATCAAACTCAGGTCTAAAACAATAAATTAGAAAGATAGGGAACAATACAAAGAATCAGTGAAACCTGGAGTTTGTTCTTTTGAGAAAATCAACAAAATAGACAAACCCTTAACCAAACTAATTAAAAGGCAGAGAGACAATATCCAAACCAATGAAATGAAAAGGGTGGCATAAATACAGACAGGAAGGAAATCCAAAGAGTCACTAAGTCGAACTTCAAAAGCCTGTACTCCACAAAACTGGAAAATCTAAATAAAATGGACAATTTATTGATAGATTCTCCTTACCAAAGTTAAATCCAGATTTGGTAAACAGGTTGAATAGTTCTATAATCCCTAAGGAAATAGAAGCAGTCATCAAAAGTCTCCCAACCAAAAAAAAAAAAAGCTCAAGGCCAGATAGTTTCAGCACAGAATTCTACCAGGCTTTCAAAGAAGAGCTCATATTAAACAGTTTTGGAAAGATCAGGAACACAAAGCACATACCTAAACACAATAAGGCAATATATAGCAAGCCTATATAGCCAACATCAAGCTAAATGGAGAACTTAAAGCAATTCCATCAAAATCAGGGAAAAGACCTGAAGTCCTAGCTAGAACTAGGACAACTAAAGAAGACTAAGGGGATACAAACTGGAAAGGAAGAAGTCAAAGTATCCCTTCTTTACAGATGAAATGATAGTATACATAAGTGACCCCAAAAATTGCACCAGAGAATTCCTATAGCTGATAAATACCTTCAGCAAAGTGGCTGGATACAAGATTAATAAAAAAAAAAAAAAAAGAACAGTAGCCCTCCTGTATATAAGTGACAAATGGATTGAGAAAGAAATTAAAGAAACTACACCATTTATATTAGTCACAAATCTTGGTGTAACTCTAACCAAGCAAATGAAAGACCCATATGTCAAGAACTTCAGGTCTCTGAAGAAAGAAATTGAAGAATATATAAGATGGAAAGATCTGCCATGATCATAGATTGGGTTAATATCCAAAATATGTAAAGAAATCAAGAAATTAAACACACAAAAAACCCCAAATAATCTAATTAAAAATAGTATACAGAGATAAACAGAGAATTCTCAACAGAGAAATCTCCAATGACTGAGAAGTATTTAAATGCTCAATGTCTTGAGTCATTAGGAAAACACAAATCAAAATGACTCTGAGATTCCATCTTATACCCCTCAGAATGGCTAAGATAAAAAACTCAAGTGACAGCATGTGCTGGTAAGTGTGTTGAGAAAGGGGAACACCCCTCCATTGCTGGTGGGAATACAAACTGTTCAAACATTTTGGAAATCAATCTGATGCTTTCTCAGAAAGTTGGGAATAATGTTATACCGCTCCTAAGTATATATTCAAAAGATGTTCCAGCATACAGCAAGGACATTTGCTCAATTACGTTTATAGCAGCTTTATTCATAATAGCCAGAAACTAGAAACAACCCAGATATCTCTCAACTTAGGAATGGGTAAAGAAAATGTCATACATTTATACAATGGAATACTACTTAGCAATTAAAAACAAGGAAATCATGAAATTTGCAGACAAATGGATGGAACTAGAAAAGATCATCCTGAATGAGGTAACCCAGACCCAGGAAGACATGCATGGTATGTACTCACTTATAAGTGGATATTAGCCATATAGTGCCAGATAATCATACTACAATTCACAGACCCAAAAAAAAGCTAAGTAACAAGGAGGACCCAAGGGAGGGTGCTTAATTCTCACTCAGAGGGGAAAATATAATAGACAGTGGAAATGAATGAAGAGAGAAAACAGGGTAAGGGAGGGGGTGGAGAGGCAAAGGAGGGTGGGGATCAGATATAGGGAGAGTCGGGGCAGGAGGCCAAAGGGCTTGGAGAGAGAAGGCAAACTGAAGGCTGGGGTATCTCTGAGACAGGCTAGAGACCTGTGACAGGGTAGGATCCTTGGAAGATTTGGGGGCGACTCTAGCTAAGACTCTTAGTAGTGGAAGTCATGGAGACTGAAGAGGTTATCTTCTTGCCAGGCATGGTTTCTAGTGGAGAAAGAGGAACATCACCCTACCCATAAAATCTTTGACCTAAAATTTACCCTGCCTGCAAAATGTGCAGGAAGAAAGGTAGAGCAGAGATTGAGGGACTGCCCAACCAATAGCTGGCCCAACCTGAGACCTTCCCCGTGGGAGAGAGTAAATTCCTGATACTATTAATGATACTCTGCTGTGCTTGCAGACAAGAGCCTTGTATAGCTGTCCTTTGACAGGCTCCACCCATCAGTGGTGGGTGGAGCTGACACTCACAGCCAAGCATTCAGGGAGCGTTGTGGAAGAGTGGTAGGGGAAGGATAGACAGACATGAAAAAGACAAGAACCCCGCAAGAAGACCAACAGAGTCAAATAACCTGGGCCCAAGGGGGGGGGGGTTACGGAGACTGAAGCACCAACCAAGGACCATGCATGGACTGGACCTAGGGCCCCTACACAGATGTAGCCAATGGGCAGCTTAGTCTTCATGTAGGTCCCCTAGTAAGTGGGCCAAGGGCTGTCTCTGACATGGACTCTGTTACGTGCTTTTTGATCACTTCCCCCCTGGCCAGGCTGCCTTGCCAAGCCTCAGCAGAAGAGGATGTGCTCAGGCCTGAGGTGGCTTGATGTGCGGGGTGGGTTGGTAGGGTGGTGGGTGCTCCCCTGTCTGAGGAGAAGGGGTGGGGATAGGGAAAGAGGGTGGAAGGGTGGGAATGGGAAGAGAGGAGAGAGGGGGCTATGATTAGGATGTAAAATGAATAAATACCTTTTATAAATAAATACACATACACACACATACACACACACACACACACACACACACACACACACACACACACACACAAACTCCTTGGAAAGTCATTGGTATGGAGTCCATGTTGGAAATCTAAAAAATCTAGACAATGTGGCCATCTGAGGATGATAGCAGTGGCAATAAAGACATGCAAGAATGCAGAAACATGCTGTACATGCCATTTCTTCCTTACACGTCATTGTATCTGGGATACTTGTTGGAAAAATGCTCACTTTCAGGGTGAAACTTGCCCTGTTAGTTAATCATCTCTGGAAATGCCCTCACAGACAACCCGAGAAGTGTATCTGCTGGCTGACTCTAGATCCTGTCACCTACCACTCCTCATCAACTTGACAGCAGCCATTCACTAATTAAGTTAATCATCATGTCATTAATGTAACAAGCTGTTGTGATACTTTGTGGGGAAAAAATGGGGATCAAGATCCTTGCAAAGTAAGTTATGACACAGGACTGGAGAATAATATACCCTTGAGCAAGGACAGTGAGGGGGTACTGCTCACCTTGCCAGCCAAAACCAAATCACTCTGATGAGCCATATGGGTAGGTATAAGGACAAAGCATCTGTGAGAACAATAGCTGAAAAGCAGGAATGAGGAGATGTGTCAATCCATCCAAACAAGGAAACCACGTCTTGTACAGCAGCTGCAACTGAAGATGTCATTTGGTTAAAGTTACAACAGTCAGCTTCTTTCTCCAAGATCTGTCTGTCTTCTGCACAAGCCAAATTGAATGAAACAGAGATGTGGTAGGGACCACTACCCCTGTATCTTTCATACCTACAACCCCTCGTGGAATATGATATTGTTTTGGCTCACTATATTCCTGGGAAACAAGTCAATGACTTGCATGGCCTTTCCAAACACAATGGCATCCTCTGTGGATCAGGGAACCAATATGAATGTTCCCATCCCATTACACATTCAAGTAGTGAAGGAATAACCACAGGATGAGTTCAGGGACCCCCTGCCTGGCTCCCCTCTGAATTAAGCAGGGTATAATTCCATTCATAATTGATCTCCACAAACCCCTACATTGACTAGCAGGCCACAATGCTGTTTGGAATCTCCTGAAATCCATCATTCTGAATTTGTTTTTAAGGCGGTTGCACATCAGAGAGAAGGAGAATCAACCCCACAGACATTCTAGGACCTTCAATCTCAACAAACTTCCCATGAGTTCTGTAGGATGGAGCAGGTATCTAGTCCACCGACCACCAAGAAAGATGCACAGCACTTGGTGGATTTTTTTAAAGATACCCTATTTTATTTTATATTTTATTTTTTAATTAATTAATTTATTTACTTTACATCCTGGTCATAGCCCCTTCCTTCCTCTCCTTTCAACTTAGTGGATTTTTAGGATGGCTGAATTCATTCTTGAACAGAACTGCAGCTGAAGGCTCTGCCCTCTTCACTTAACAGTAGCTGGGAAAAGTCTTTCAGTGGGTGGACTTTCGGTGGATGTGTATAACAACTCCTCCTAGCCAGCCAATTGCTGCAGTGATGAGCACTTAGGTAAGTATGGAATTAAGCTTTGCATCGCACATGAGAAGGTAAACGTTATGGAGACTAGGACCCAGTTTTCACGTAGTAAGGAAATGCAAGGTGCGCACATGGTAAAGAGCACTTAGGGAAGAAGGGAATTAAGTTACGCGTTGCGTTTGAGAAGGTAATGGCATTGGGGGTTAGAATCCAGTTTTCATGAAGTAAGGAAAAGCAAAATGTGCTGACAGCGCTTGCTTAGGAAGGGGACCTCAAACCAAGGCTGGAGACTGAAAAAGAGGAAATGAGTAAGAGAAGGGTGTTTGTGTGTAGTCATCGGCTTTCACAGAGAAGGTCTTCTCCCTCTCTGTTACCTAACTGTGTTTCTGTGTTTCTGTGTTTGAATGGCATTAGACTTTCCCAGGCCCTTAGAAATCCCTGGTGATGCCTGGGCAATGTGAAGATGATGTATTCCTTGAAACAAGAGTCTTGGCCAAGATTGTTTTGCACACGAAAGGCCCTCTTATAGGATTTTCACCCTGCACACTCACACAATGTGTGGCGGAGTCTGTGAAAGTCTATTCATTCTGTATCTAATTTCAGACCTGATCCATGGTAGATTAGCCAAAAGGTAGCAGGAAGGAAGGAGTCAGTGGTAAGAATCAGACAGAATAGAACCCACAAGGGTGTGGGGAACTCACAAGGACAAACAGGGACACAAGACCAACTGCTTCCAATTTTGACAACAGGAATGACTTCTAGAAGAAGGCAGTGCTCTTGAGCACAAAGCTGCACATGTAACCAGCCCCAAGTCTCAGAGAAGCTTCAGGAGACATCTCTTGAGAAAATGAGAGACTTGGAGCCATCATGCTGCCCCACCAGACAAGCAGAGGTGACAGGTCAGTGACAGATGTGCACTTCACCACTGTGCTCAGCATAGACACGGCAGCTAGTGCATTTCTGTCTTCCAAATGTCATCCAAATTTCTCCTGTGGCCAGCCCTAATCCTTAATCATACTAAGAAGTCATTTTCTTTCTCTAAATGTACACAGTAAAAATGCCATCACAGAGTGCCAGATGACACGGGGCTGCGATCTCCTTGCTGAATTATTGTAGAGGGCTAGAGCCAACATTTTGCAAGTCTGATGGTGATGAACACACAGATGATCCTCAATGGTGAGAAAATGACAGTGATTTAGATGAAATGATAATATGATAAAATATCCATTTGTTATTTCTCATCCTTACAATCCCCCTTATATTTTAAGCAGATATCTTTATTTCCTGTAACACACACACACACACACACACACACACACACACACACACACCAGCCCACCTCCACTTTTTGAGACAGGACCTGACTGTCTAGCTGCAGGCTGGCCTGGAATATTTCTTGATCTTCCTGCTTTGTCCCCTCTGGTTAATTAGAAGGATGCATCACCATGCCCAGTGAATGAGAGGAACAGCACTGATAAAGTGTGTGTACATATTCACAGAATTCACTAGACTGGCTTACTCAATAGGAAATAGATACTTCAGCAATGGACTTCTGCATGTTGGAGAGGCTAAGAACTTGTCCTCACTGACGTAGACTCACGTCTCTTTGTTAATTTCAAGTCCCCTCTAGTTGACAACTGAAGATAACCATCCCATGCAACCTACAGCATCTCCACCCACCCTCATCCTAGGATCTCCTCTAGGACCCTCACTCCACTCTGGAAGAGTCCCAGTAGGTGACATATCTTAGTGTTTCAGAGGGAAGGAAGCTGGACCCTGGTAATTGACTCCAAGACTTGTCATGGGATAACTGTACCCAAACAATTAATTAGAAAAATGGCCATGCTAATCAATGACTGCCGTTTTACCCAATAGTAATTGGTGTGGAGCCTCACTAATAATTGAGATGGATTTCCAGTTTGCTTGGCAGGATGAAGCCTGAAGTATATGACATACATACACACACACACACACACACACACACACAGAGAGAGAGAGAGAGAGAGAGAGAGAGAGAGAGAGAGAGAGATGCAAAACATCTGGCTCTCTAAAGTTTGTGGGTGTAGATTCAATTTAAAATACCATCTTTATTTTCATTATCATCCAAGTCACACCAGAGTATGCCTATGCAAGGGTAATGCAAGCATCCTGGCTGGAATTGGGATGTTCTAAGAAGATCTTTTTCCCTTCTCTTTGCTTCCAGGACTATCGAAGCAAAAAAATCGGAATCTCCCCCAGGCACAGCATACCAGAAGGCTGAAACCGAGTGCCAGCCAAAGCAGGACCGTGTCTGCTGGAGGGAGGGTTTACACAGCTCTGACAGCCTGTCAGGCTCCCGTGCAGAAAAGACAGAAGCCTAGACCACAGCCAGGACCACACCTTGACCAGGCTACTGTTTAGCTTTGCATATCTCCTGCCCTCTGTCCAGACTTCAAATTCACATCAGCGCCCAGAGGACGGTCCTGAAGGGTCACACTGGATCTCTTTGTTTTCCTTCCCACATCAACTCACCAGCACCTCTTCCTTTTATAAAATTGTAATTATACCCCTCCTCTTCCAAGCTCCTGTATGTCCACTGAACTCCCTCTCAAATTCATGGCGACTTTTCCTTTAGTTACTACTGTTACATATATATATATATATGCAAATAAATGTATAAATGTAGCCTGCTGTCTTTCTTTAGTGCTGCTCGTAGGTATATTTTTAGGGCTGACTTCACTTCTCAGTGTTGGATAACTGTTTAAGGGGCTCGGCTCTGAGGAAGACTAACTCTCCATTTCTCCACCGTTGTTAACTGCCTGTAGCTCGTAAACTCGGCATCTATGAATAGAAGAATAAAACTAGAGACCCTATCTCTCACCCTGCACAAAAAGCAACTCAAAACAGATAGAAGACCTCAACGTAAAACCTAAGATGCTAAAACTGACAGAAGAAAACACAGACTGAACCCTGCAAGATCCAGGTGTAGGAAAAGGCTTTCTCAAAAGAACTCCATTTGCCCAGATATTAAGGCCTGCAATTGACAGGTGAGACCTCATTTACAAAATTACTTTATTTTTTCAGTTGGCCAGTTGAGCATTGGTGGTTGGTGGCTAAGCCTAGCTGTTAGCATTAGCAGAGCCAAGGCTCCGGCCCTAATAACCCTGATAACAGTAACTCTGCTTCGGGGAAGGACAACTTCACTCAGCTATGGAGCAAAGGTATTTGTGTCTGTGGTGAGAAAAAGTAGAAAAAGCAGGGCATGAGGCATGAGGCATGGTCTCCAGTGCAAGGTAGTTTGCTTAGTTCTTGTGTGTCTGATATTTGCCAAGTTATTTTTTTCTCCACATAGTGTGTGGGGCTTCCGAGGATCAAATTGGGTCACGCTGGGGCCTCAGCATGTTGACTTAGAATCACAGAGGAGCTCTGGCCCAGGGGACTCCAAGATACTACAACACAGCCTTCCGGTCACCCAGTCCTTAGAGAAAGCAAATCTGCTCACATCCAGGTGGAGGCAGAGATGTGCCTGGGACCAATGCTCCGATCTTCAGCTGGTCCCTAGACTGTTTCACAAGGAAGAGTCTAGAGGGATCTTCATCCGGTGGCTCTGTTGGAGTCAATTATAATGCCTGCGTTCCCTTTCCATGGTCCTGTCAAAGTGCCATAAATCACCAGCATCCGTTTTTGCCTTGAAGCTTTAAAGCCCATAAGCTCTTCGGTTGACATCAGCAGAAAGAGGATTTCATGAGAACGTAGAAAGGGGGGCAAAGGTTAAGGGAACTGTCAGGCAGGCTTCTAGAGGACGCACGGTAGCGCCGACTCCCAGCCAGCTTCCGGTACATCTGTGTCATTCTCATTCTTCCCTCTCTTTTCTCTGTCCTTTTTCTTCTCACCACCCTCTTTCCCCCTTTCCCCTTTGCTCTCAAATGCACGCACAGAATCCTCAGCTAGAGCCAGCTGGACTCAGGATAACACAGACCATCTCAGAACACGAGGCTCCTCCATCCACCTCCTCAGGCCACATGCTGTGTCATTCTTTTTTTATTTTTTAAACATCAACTTTCATTCATCTGTTTACTAATTCAACACACATGTACGCGCTGCTAGATTAGCAAAATTGTAGCCCCACACCCCAAATTGATACACCCCCAGGACCTTAGCATCTCCTTCCAAATGGAACACGGAGAGTTCTTCTAAAGATCAATTAATTAGACTCCTCTGTCTCTCTTTCGCCCATCCTTCCCTCAACCCCTGAACTACTCGGCCAACGTCTACAAATTTTTCCTTGGCATATGGGAAATGGTTTGCGCCTTAAATTCTAAATCCTCTGATTTCAGATAAGGCCCAAGAGAGTAGAAATAAGCACACGAATATTTAGCAAAAATGAGTGCTATGTGAAGCTGTTGTCACAAGGCAGAGTCCACTTTAATCTCAGCCACAGGGGAAACATTTTTTGTTGTCTTATCGCACAGGAACGATTTCCCCATTGGCAGTGGCAGCCTGCCAGCTAGCAGAGGCCTCCGGGTCACAGTATCAGTTGGCATCCTCCAGTACCACCAGGCACTGCAACTTCTATTTTTGCAGGAGGTGCCGGGCTGGGAAACAAAAGTGAAAACTCACACAAGCTAATTCTTATTTACTTCAGACGTGAACTGCAGCTCAGCTCCAAAGCCTATGGAATGTTCAACTCCCATAAACGCAAAGCACCAGAGATGCCTGGAAGGTTTGCTGGTTGAAGTCAGCTGATGAACTTATCACTCCCTTTAGCTCCCACAGAGGTGGCAGGGAACATCTCTGTAAATCTGTCTCTGATAAACACAGGAACAGCCCAGCTGGGGCATCATCATCACATAATCAGAGCTCAAAATGAGCTCAACAGACTGATAGCTTGTGTGGGAAAGTGAGTCCTTTGAGAGGAAGCTCTGGCGCCATTAGCTACTTCTCCCAAAGTATACTACCGAGGTCTCCTTCTGGCCCAGTACCTGAGACAACGCAGCTATGTATACTCTGTGATGACTCCCACTTGGAAATGTGTGTGGAGTAACAGGGCCATATTTGTTTTCCCACAGTAAAAGAAAACGGACATAATGTATGAAACCTCAATTTTGAAGACAATGAACATCAGGCAATAAAAGATCCAAGAGGTTATGAAAAAGATGAGCCTAGTATATGCCTCAACTTGTCAATCAAGGCTCCACAAGACTGCAGCTCAAGGAAGGAAACAGGAGGTGGACGCTGTCTCTTCCCTGAGCTGAGGGATGGAATTGAGAGTGTGAGACCAAAGCAATTAGAGGTTTTTTTTAATGTATAATACTAAGGAGGAAAAAGACAGTACACAGAAAACAGGAAGAGACTTCTTTGTGAGCATTCAGCTGAGTGCTGGTCAGTGCATGAGTGAGAAAGAATGGCATGAGGCTGGTGAAGCCCCACAGAAAGGACGGGAAGTAACAGCACCCAGCAGTTACCGGCCTGAGCAGATTCACAACGCATGAGGTAAACACACAGAGGAGACTTTAGCAGTGGGGACAAGATAACATCCCACTAAATCTCCCAGTCCTGCTTAGCATCTTGCCGTCTTACAAGTGAGACCCAAAAGGATCAAAGCATTTCCAAATAACACCACTGCGTTCCAGAAAAAAAAAAAAAAACAGTTTTGCAATGTCTAAGATCTGCTCTGAAGTTGTCAACCATACAAAGGAGGAAAATACAACCCATAAGAAGAAGAAAAATAATTAAAGCTAACCCAGAACGCACACAATCATTAAAATTAGCGAAGCCACCAAGATAGCTATTATAACTAAATTCTTCATGTTGAAAATTAAATACGCTCATAGAAAATTAAAAAAGCAGTCCAAATCATCATCTAGAGGTGAAGACCACAGTGTGTGTGTGTGTGTGTGTGTGTGTGTGTGTGTATAGTTAACAAGTATGTATTTGTGTTGCTTGAAATAAATAATACAGTGAAACAGGAACAACAACAAAAGAAGAATAGCAACAGATTTCTCATCTGCAAAATACAAGGAGGAGACAGTGAAGCAAATCCTCAAATTACTTAAAACAAGTTCAGATCAGAATTCTTCATTCAGAGAAAATATCTTTCAAAATCAAAGGTAAAATAAAGACTCTCAGGAACAGAGAAGATATTTTGTTATAAAAACAGAGAATGTATACAAGATGGAAATAAGTGTAGACACAAAAAAATGAAGAGCTTAGAACTGTTAGCTATGAGGGTAACTATATAAACATTTATTATCTAAATTATATATATATAATTATTTAAATAAAAACATTGCAACAAGCCAGGCTGTGGTGGCACATGCCTTTAATACCACCACTCATGAGGCAGAGGCAGGTGGATCTCTGAATTCGAGGCCAGTCTGGTCTACAGAGTGAGTTCTGAACAGCCAGAGCTACACAGAGAAACCTTGTCTCAAAAACAAACAAACAAACAAACAAAAACATTGCAGTAACATATTTATAACATACATACTTTTATTTATTTATTCAAGAGACATTCATAAGCTACTCAGAAAAATTACAGATCCCCTGGGATTGGAGATTAAACCTTTATATAGCCAACATACTTAGCCACTCCCTTCTACGGAACATGCAGAGGAACACACTGTTCTTCAAAGGATTGGATGTTACATTTATCTTTCTTTTCTCTTCCCTTTCTTTACCCAAGCCCTGAACCAGATCTGCCTGCAATTATAAATGAAAAACAACTATGTCCTAAAGTCTGGGAGACAAGAAATGGGAGCATGTGATTGCGAAGCTTCTATAGCAACCATGAATTGTTATTACATATTATTTGGCTGCAGAATGTGGTAAATTAAAGTCCTACAAACTCTAAATCAATTACTACAATCAACTGGAATTATAATTAGTAAGCAACAAAGAAGATAAAATATCATAAAATTCAATTGCCTCTCAAATTATAACTGAGGAACTATATCCTACGTAATTTTCTAAGATACGGAAGACAATTTGCAGAGATTTCAGGCAGCAATTTATGGGACACAGGAAGTAGTGGAGGGAACGTAATCTATGAATTAACTGAAATACAAAGTAGATACTAGAATGGGCTATCGGGAAGTGAAGGGTTGCAAAAAAGCAAGAGGACTTGAGGTAGAAGATAATAAAATAAGAGAGTTAGAAGAGAGATCTGAAAGGATGTAATGGGGACGGGGAGGCGAGAGTGTTGTGAAATGTTGCCTTCTAGGCATGGATGTTGCCATTACCCACACAAGACCAGCACAAGACAGAGCCCATCAGTATTCCAAACACAAATTCCAACACATTGAAACGAAAAGTAACAAAAAGTAATGACTCAGGACCCCATGACCAAGTTCTCAGCACAAAGGAGCTTTATTTGCCCCAGGGGGACAGAGGGCAGGGGATAAGAGACAGAGACAGGAGAGAGAGGATGAGGGAGAAGGGGAAGGGAACAAGGGAGGGGAGGAGGTGTATTTGTCATTGAGGACAAAGCTCTGCCTCTGGATAGAGAGGCGACAGAAGCGGCACACAGGAGAACAGCAGTTTATAAAGGTACAAGGGGAAACTCCATGTTAGGAGGTGTTTAGTTTTAATTGAGCATGTTAATTAGGTGAGCCAAGGGGGCTTCTGATTGCTGGACTTCAATACTTTGATACCTGGACCTTGGTAGCCAGCCTCAGGAGGAGTAAGTGGCCAAATAAGGGAACAGACCTTAGGGGCTAGCTTTAGGAATGTAATCTAATGGTTTTTTAGCAAGATAGGGGGGAATGGGGGAGAAGGGCAAAGCCTGCCAGAGCCATTCTCACACTGGCCAGAGTCCCTTTAATCATGAGTTCTCATGCCTAGCTAAGAAGCTTTTGGCCTCTGGATGTGGGAGTAATTTTTGTTCAATGGTGTAGCTGCTGGTACGTTGGCCACAATCAAGTAAATAAACCCAAATCTATGCACATGTGCTGTATGAGCGACTTTTCCCAGGGAGATGAAACACACACTTATCTGCTCACCCCAGATAGGAAGCCCACAACAGACCAATGTATGAATTCTACCCAAAGTCCAGCTTGGTAAACACTGAGGTTTATTGGGGTTAATTACAAGAATATGGGTGAGGGATTATTTATAGGAGCAGACATGACTCAGAGACGCCTGCATCACCAAAGCCCCACTGAGAACCTGGAGCACATTGTACAGCTTGCAGGCAGCTCAACAGTTTGGAGAGTTCCCTTTCCAAGTGGCTCAATTGATCTAAACCTCTTCTGGGCAGCTCAGCTGGTCTCTGAGTCGTCTTTGCAGCCTGGCTTCTTTAAGAGTGTCTTTCAGGAGTCTTTACTGTTCACTCAAAGACTGGAAGGCAGAGGCAGGCGGATCGATGTGAGTTTGAGACCAGCCTGGTCTACAAAGCAAGTCCGGGATAGCCAAGGCTACACAGAGAAACCCTGTCTCAGGGGGAAAAAAAAGAGTGTGGAAGGGGGCTAGAGAATTTGGTCCATTTCAGGAACTTCCTGAATCTATTTTGAGTTGTTTACTTTCTGTCTTCAGGAACTTCACTGTAGGATGGAATGCTTCGATTTAGGAGTAAACTTCTACAAAACAACAATCAAAGAGAACTGAATGGGGCAGGAGTGGCCAGGAGTTGATTGGGGGAAATAGGAAAGATGTAGGACACAATATGACCTCTAAGCACATGTTCCCAATGATCCATTTTCTCTATCTAATCTTTCCAGAGCCTCCCAAAACAGCACCACCAGACCGGGACAAAGCCTTCAACATACGAGCCTATGGAGGACATTCCACACTCAGGCCACGCCCTCTGCATATGTTGTTGATAGAGCATTTTGAGGCCGAGAGTGTAGCTCATTAATATACCTCTTGTCTGCCATGCATTGGGTCCTGGCAATCCCCAGAAATATATATATATATATATAAAAGAGCACTTTATAGAGACATTAAAAGAGTTAAGCAAATGGCAGAGTTGCTTTGATAGGAAATCCTCATCATAAAATTGTCAGTTCTTTCAAAGCTGATCTGTAATACCTTTTTGAACTACCTTCCAATAAAAATACCAAATGGAGGGTGGAGAAATTGCTTGGTGGGTAAGAGCAATTATTGCTCTTCCAGAGGACCTGAGTTCAATTCCTACAACCCACATGGCATCTATAACCATTCACAACCATCTATAACTCCAGTTCCAAGGGATCTGATGCCTTCTTCTGTCCTCTGTAGGTACAAGGTACTCACAGGGCTAACAGACATACATGCAAGCAAAATATCTACACACATAAAATTAAAATAAAAAATTTCCAATAGAGACTATTTGAAATTAAACAAGCCAATCCAAAGTTTTTTTGTGGGAAAAATTTCAAGTTGCTAAAAACACTCTGAAATTCAAAATGCATGAGTGGATATTAATACACATTATAAAACCACATTAATTGAAGCAATGTGGCAATAAACTAATTAAACAAATGTCTTCTAATTGAAATATAGTACACACCCAAATACATTAAACAATCTGTAAATTGATATTTCTAACTCATTGAAGGGAAATATTATTTATTCATACATGCTGTTCAAACAAACGAGTGTCCTGACTGAGAGGTTAAGTTGAATCAGGTAACTCAGACCATATAAAATTAAGATAAATCAGAGATATGAATGAGAAAATGAATGCACAAAAGCACTGAAAAACTAGACCTCTGTAGCTATGGCATAAAACTCAATGCATGGGATAATAGGTTAATAAATTAACTCTAAAGCAGTTTTTTCTTTTTGGCTTGCATACTTACATATCAAAGGATGCAATAGAAAGTCATCACATAAATAAGTAAAGTAGAAGAAAAAAAATAAAATCACATTTAGACAAAATCATACTTAGCAGAGCCATTGTTTGATGTTAGCAAGCACAGATTCACAGAGGCTGGCAAGAGAAAAAATGAGTATGTTTTATTTTTCAGACATATATCTTTAAATCTTGTAAAACAGATGCTTTTCTTTCATTTTCCAGTATACCTCGCTAGCACCTTAGCATAACAGTTCCTTCATCGTCCCCGATCTTTCTGGACCGTATTTCTCCCACATCTCCCCTGTTTATCCTTTGAGCCGTCTTCAAACGCCAGGCACTCTAAGTTTTGCTATCACTGGTTTCCCTTTAATGACAAGCAGAGAGCTAATCAGTAAGGGTCAAGTCAACTCTTTGCTATCCAAGGAGACCATGAAGCTTGAACCAGGTTTAATTTAAAACCTATCCTGTGCTTAAATCCCACTCAGAAGGAAAAACAGAATAAACAGAGATAATGGTTGAAGAGAGGAAACAAGGTAGGAGAGAGTCCGCAGAGAGAGATGAGGGTGGGGAATCAGAGAGGATGGTGGTAAGAGGCCAGAGGGCCCACAGAGAGAAGAGAAACAGGGGACAAGGGTGTCTCTGTGACTAGCTGGAGACCTAAGACAGAGCAGGCTCCTGGGAGGATGAGGGGGCAGGGGTGACTCTTGCTGAGACTCTTAGTAGCAGGGGTCATGGAGACTGAAGACAAGACTCCTATTGGAGGGAGGGGAACACCAACCCACTAACAAAATCTTCGACCCAAATTTACCCTGCCAACAAGATGTGCAAGGATAAAGATAGAGCAGAGATTGAGGGAATGCCCAACTTAATGCCTGGCCCAACCTGAGACCCACCCCATGGGAAAGAGCCAACCCCTAATACTACTAATGTTTCTCTGCTATACTTGCAAACGGGAGCATAACCTAGCTGTCCTCTAAGAGACTTCACCCAGCAGTGGATCGAAAAAGATGCTAAGATTCACAGCCAAACATTGGGTGCTACGTAGGGAGTTTTGTAGAAAAGTGGGGAGAGGATAAAAGGACCTGGAAGTAACAGGAGCCCCACAAGAAGAGCAACAGAGCCAACTCACCAGGGTCCGGAGGGGTTTGTGGAGACTTAAACACCAACCAAGGACCATGCATAGGCTGGACCTAAGCCCTCTACACAGATGTAGCTGATGGGCAGCTCAGGCTTCATGTGGGTGTCCTAGTAAGGGAGGATGGAGCTGTCTCTGACATGGACTCTGTTATGTGCTTTCGATCACTTCCCCCTGGCGGGGCTGCACTGCCAGGCCATAGGGAAAGAGGATGAGCTCAGTGCTGACATGACTTGGTGAACTGGGGTGGGTTACTAGGGTGGACTCTCCTTTTCTGAGGAATAGGGAAGGGGGAGGGAAGAAGAGGAAAGGAGGGTAGGACTAGGAAGAGAGGAGGGAGCAGCACCCTATGATTGGGATGTAAAGTGAATAAACAAGCAAACAAACAAACAAATAAGCCCTATCCAGATTCCAGATCCTTATTAGTTCTCTCTATTGGCTATATAATGAAAGCCTGGCACGGGTCCTGATGCAACTTTTTGGTAGATATTGGAAATGGGTTTGGTCAGTCTTTCTCTTTTTTTCACATTTTTTAAAATTAATTTATTCTTGTTACATCTCTATGGTTATCCCATCCCTTGTATCCTCCCATTCTTCCCTCCCTCCCATTTTCCCCTTATTCCCCTCCCCTATGACTGTTCCTCAGAGGGATTACCTCCCTGTGTATATGCTCATAGGGTATCAAGTCTCTTCTCGGTGACCTGCTGTCTCTCCTCTAAGTGCCACCAGGTCTCCCCCTCCAGGGGACATGGTCAAATGTGAGGCACCAGAGTACATGAGAAAGTCATATCCCACTCTCCACTCAAGTGTGGAGACTGTTCTGACCATTGGCTAGATCTGGGTAGGGGTTTAAAGTTTACTGCCTGCCTTGTCCTTGGCTGGTGCCTTAGTTTGAACGGGACCCCTTGGCCAAAATCTGCCTATCATAATGTTCTACTTGTAGGTTTCTAGGACCCACTGGATCTTTCTACATTGCTATTCTCCCATGGTTCTCTCATCTAGAGTCCCAATAGGGTGTCCTCCCCTCTGTCCCAGTTTCCTGGTAAGTGAAGGCTTTCGTGGGACATGCCCATTGGGCTAGTATGCAGATATAAGTGAGTATATACCATTTGAGTCTTTTTGCTTCTGGGTTAACTCACTCATTATGATCATTTCTAGCTCAATCCATTAATCCATAAATTTCAGGAATTCCTTGTTTTTAATAGCTGAGTAGTATTCCATAGTATATATGTACCACAGTTTCTTTATCCATTCTTCTACTGAGGGACATTTAGGCTGTTTCCATGATCTGGCTATTATGAATAAGGCTGCTATGAACATGGTTGAGCAAATTTTCTTGTTGTGTGCTGGCGCATCTTCTGGGTATATTCCAAGGAGTGGAATAGCTGGGTCTTGAGGAAGCCCTATACCCAGTTTTCTGAGATAGCACCAGATAGCTTTCCAAAGTGGCTGTACTAGTTTGCATTCCCACCAGCAATGAAGGAGTGTTCCTCTCTCCCCACATCCTCTCCAGCATGTGGTGTCGCTTGA
>OU015757.1:55085873-55104514 GCA_907169655.1 Acomys percivali
GCACATCTGGAGGTACAGGGCTGCACATCTGGAGGTACAGGGCTGCACATCTGGAGGTACAGGGCTGCACTCTCAAGCCTAGCTTAGATTGCACATTTAGAGGTGGAGTAAAACTGTCTATGGAAAGCAGAGTAATGGATGGAATTTGAACATGATCTTGAAAAGAGGAAAGATTTGAGTAAGGAGGAGAATGATATGGTTTGATTGAATAGATTTCGTGCAGTTTCTTTTAAAGCTTAAGTCTGAAAATGCCTGACAACATTGTAGAAGACAGATTGGAGAGTAGGCAATAGTGAGGGCAGGAAGCTAATTGGCACATTCATATCCTGCTCAGAGACAATACAGACTAAAGCTCCAAAAGTAGAGCCCGCAGAACTCTCCCCAACTTTGGAAACTAATACTATAGGTGGGTGGCTTCTTCTTCTGTTATCTGCTGGCAACAATACGGAAGAAGAGTCGGTGCTGAAACCAAGGAGTAAGTTCTGTTTGGAGTCTTGTGGTTTTGAGCCCTCCCTGCGCTATGCACAGATGGTAGCAGATGTACATACAAGTGGTGTTTCACACTAATCTTCATACACACACTCTGTTTTGAAATTCCCCAACTACAGCCAACTTAGTTTACTTAGATTTAATTAATGCCCAAAATAATTAGCTCCGACATGGAAGTTAGTACCTATGGCTGACTCCGCCCCCCCCCCCGCCTTGCCCCCACCCCACCGCCCCGTCTTCCTTTACCTTTGCTTATTGTAAGTAGAGCCAGAGGGCCACTGAAAGGCTAGCAAACCCCAGAGTGTCATTCTGAGAAGAAAACAACTGAGGACCTCTTTCTGTTTTACCAGTACTTGCCAGCTCCTTGAAACCCTGAAGAACAATTCAATTTAATACGTAACTGCAGAACAATACATCTTCTTTACCCTGTGTGAAGAGAAAATAAGTGACTGGATTTAATAGTTACTAAACCTTTAAGACAAATGAATAATCTAACAGCAGGGATATTAACCAAATTAAGGGTCCTAGTTTGCAAAATCTCGCCTCCTGACACGCGAGATTTGACAGTTTGGCTGCATGCTCCTTGGTCTCCTCTGAACCCTGCCTGAGTCTTCAGAGGTAGGTCCTAGCCTCCACCAGGAAGTTGGCACAAGGACCTTTTCTCCAAAAGACAATGGGTGATTCCTCTCTCTTCGCCTGAATGTCAGGCCTATAGTCAGGACTGAGTCAGCAGAGGCTGGCCATGCTCCACCTGATAAGGAAAGTGAGCATAACAAAAAGGAGCTACAAGATGCTAGAAAGATGTGCAAACAGGGGTCACGGTGCCTAATTATGAGGACCAGGACATGAGTCTGGATGAGAGAGGGGCTTGTTTGGTTGGTTTATCTTGTGGCTTTTTTTTTTTTAATTTAAGGTCATTCTATTGGGAAACAGGATTTGACAACCCACAAAATAATGTGAATTTGCTGCCATGGTAACTCCTGGAAGCCTGGAAAAAGGCATTGCTCCCCCTGAGAGACTGAATTGCCTGATTGCCATGGAAGACAGAGAAGAAGAAATTAAAGACTGAGGAAATGGTCTTGCAGAAATGGGTGTGTGGTGTGAAGCAATTCAAAGGATACACTCTTTAGCAAGGCCACTGGAAATGTGCCGGTAACAGAGCAGCATCTAGTGCCATTAAGCGGCTCAATGGTACTTCCTATGGCCATAGCTCACAATATATAAGTCTGCCACAGAATTTAGCTTACTGATAGTAATGCAGATATTGGGCTCCGCCAACTGAGGCTAGTGTGATCCTCCCAACTGCCAGAAGGGAGGTGGTAACAGTCACCATGACAAACCAGAACACACTACAGCCAGGAGAGCCTAGATCAGAGATAACTGTGAAAACAGTAGAAATCAGCACTCCTAGGAACAAAATAGACCTCCAGTCAACAAAGATGAGCAAAAGACTGAGGACAGTTGTTCCCATAAAATGTCAAGACAGCCTTGCAGAACAATTTACAGAACACAACCAACTTTCAGACTCCAAATCCCATTGGCTGAAGAAGACCACAAGGTAAAAGACCTTACATTATCACAGCAGGCATACACTGTACTGACCCCGACTAAATTCCTCCTACAAGGGGCCTACGGCCATTTACTTACTTTAGTCTATACAAAAAAAAAAAAAAAAAAAAAAAAAAAAGAGTAGTAGCTAGACTTTCCAACAGCACCTGGACATAGGATCTGAACTTTGACACATAAAGACCTGAAAGTGTAGCTGGGCCTGGTGATACAGGCCTATAATCCCAGATAGTCAGGAGGAGGAGGCTGAAAGAGTGCAAACTCAGGAGCTCCCTCACTATGGAGATGGTTTACGGCTAGCCTAAGCAACTTTGTAAGACTCTATCTCAAGATAAAACCTAAAAAAGGGAATATAGCCCAATGGTAGAATATTTGTCTACTATGCAAAGGGTTCAATCCCCAGCAGTACAAGAAAGGAAGATGAACAATAACAAAAGAACTAAAAGGAGAAAAAAAGGAAGGAAGACAGACAGACAGACAGGGTCATGGTCTCATAATACAAGGGATAGGACTGATGCACATGAACACAGCACACAGAAGAGCTGCACCAGTCCAAACCAGACAGAAGAGATCCAAACCAGCACTGAGAAGGGGAAGTGGCCACAAACTCCCACCCCAACCAAGAAGTTATTTGTAATTGATACTTGCTTGGAAAGAAAAAAAAAATCAGTTTTCTCCCATGGAGTGCTGCTGGGCATATCAACTACCTCCAGGGCAGGCTCCATGCCCAGGAGTGGCCAACACAAAGTGGACTCAAATATTTTTTGGTATGCATTTTTGTTTTGTTTTGGTATTTTTATCTTATTGACTTTCCTTCTTTCTTTTTTTAAGCTTTTCTGTGTGCCAGATAGTTTCATGTCAACTTGACACAAGCTAAAGTCATCTGAGAGGAGGGAACTTCAATTTAAAAAAAAAAAACATCCATAAGATCAGGCTGCAGGCAAGCCTACAGGGCTTTGGTTTAATTAGTGATTGATGGGAGAAGGGCCCAGCTCATTGTGGGTGGTGCCCCCCTTGGGCTGGTGGTCCTGGGTTCTATAAGAAAGCAGGTTGAGTAAGCAATGGTCAGCGAGCCAGTAAGCAGCGCCCTCCATGTCCTCTGCATCAGCTCCAGACTCCAGGTTCCTGTTTTGGAGTTCCTGTTCTGATTTCCTTTGGTTATAAACTGTGATAAGAGAGCATAAGCTAAATAAACTCTTTCCTCTCCAACTTGCTTTAGGTCATGGTTTTTCTCACAGCAGTGGTAACCCTAACTAAGACAGTCTGTTTTGATTTTCTTTTCTTTTTCTTTTTTTTTTTTTAATTCTTTCATAGTTTTTTTTTTGTTTTTTTTTGTTTGTTTGTTTGTTGTTTTTTTTTTTTTGAGAGACCATGAACTTGAGTGGTTAGGGAGGTGGAAAGTATCAGGAAAAAGTTGGGGGGAAAAGAATATGATTAAACTGTATTTTATGAAAGTAACTTCAATAATTTTTTAGAAGAAAGAAAAAATACTAGACACACCTGGAATGTTATCATGGCCTCTCAAAAGAAGCAGAGGACACGGTTGCCAGCAGTAACTAGATTTCTGGCAGAAGTAAGGTTTGGGGAGTCTGTTGTGAAATTCATGGACCTCAAGAGCAGTCATTTTTCCTGCTGAAGATGTATTAATTGATATTATTAACTTGGCAGTCAATAGGAATCTAACTTTGGTTCCTTGACCTCTAAAGCTGTCCCAGTGCAGAAGGTCAAGTGGAAATCTCAGAAATTGCTGTCTGGAATATACAAATCAAAGCCATGGTTGCATCCTGGAGGCAACTGAAGAGATTACAGTTGAAGGGATAATGTTCCCTGTCACATTTCCACTTAATTCCCCAGTTGATCCTTATGAAAACTGAGTGAGTCTGAGAGCCTAAAGACCGCTGCATATGTAAACCAGTGGTACCCTTGCTTGCAACTCTCACCAATGGAACAGAGAAAAACGGCCTCAGGCATGTGATATACAATATTGATTTAACAAGTGAAGGCTTTAAATAGAAAGGGCTATCAGAGACAGTTTATATTCAAATGTAATAAGCAATAATAAAAGTGAATTGTCTATTCAATAGGGCTACACTCTTTCTCATATCTGTCATAGCATAAGTTAAATGTACCTTCACTATCTCAACATTATGCATGGTATAACATCAGCCCATAGAATTCATGACATGATGAGCAAGAAGTTGCTACCATATTGGAATTCTTGATTACACACATGAGGGCCATAGGTGACAGAAAAGTTTGAAAACTCCCAAAACTTGCTCTTTCAGTAAAGCTTTCAGGGGTCCTGAATTCATTCTATGCCACCATTGTTTTCAAAGTAAGAGATAAAGGACTTGTTTACTAAAAGAAAGGAACCGCAATGCTGATAGGCTTTTGTAGGGATGGGGAGCCGTGTTCCCCATGCCTAGAAATATTGGTCCAACTCATGGGAAAGAGCTCATAACTTTGAGATTTACTGGTTGTATCATATGCCCAACCACCCAAATTCTCCTTTTGTGTAGGCATTGGGTGGTCTACTGAAGGTGCAGATGAAGCAGAAAGAATGTATCACTCTACTCCAGAATGCTAATGCCATTCCAAAGCATCAACCTTTTAGGTGTCACTAGGTCCCTAAGGAGAAGACTACAGGAATCAAGACACCAAGAAAATAATAGTAGCATGGTGCCATGACTTGATTCCCAGTAAGCCTCCAGGGGCCTCCTTCCTTCCTACCTTTTTAATTCTAGGCTTTGCAAGTTAGAACTCCTGCTCTCTCAAGAGGATGCACTCACTAGAGAAACAGCAGGTATCTTGTTAAACTATATCATGCGAGCACTACAGACTCCTTATGTTCAGAGAGTAGCTGGCAAGAAGAGTAGCCACCACTCTTGTCAGGGATAATTTACCCTGATCATGAGGAAAAGGGTGCTTTTGCATGATGGTACCAAAGGAGAATATTCATGGAATCCAGCTGATGGACCTGAGCCCCTCCCAGCACTCTGAGCAACTAACTATGGGTGGACAGGTACAGAAATCCTGGCCTGAGAAAGGTGTGGTTACTGGAGGATCAGAGTTGTGTTCTCATCACTAGGAGGATGCTCCGATCAGCAAGTGGCAGCTGAGAATACGTGGAGTTTAGACTGGATTGCCAGAGACAGAACAATGACTACCAACTTCAGCCCCAGGCCAACAGCAGTGTGGAGGGAGGACTCCCTCTTCAAAGCCTTCCCTCAAGAAGAAACACCCATTGGAACTTTGGGAAGCTGCCCCTTACACAGTTTAACGGATGGACCATGGCAGATATAGACATACCACTTAGATCCTCCTTCAAGAGAAAATACATTGTCAGACTGAGGATTTTCTAACTTCCTCCCTCTACTTGGCTGAACGGCCCTTCCCCTATGCTCATATTGGTTAATATGCCTACAAGGACAAAGATTTGAAGGATCAAAGATGTAATTTATTTCACAGTTTCATCCCAGGATGGTAGAGAATTCACAGCAAAACAATTGTAGTGAGACTTTTGGTTTCTTTAAAAACACAGAAACGTTATGGGGATGTGTTTTTTAATCTCAGGTGTGGGCTATGGGGCTGCTTCAGATTGTCCACAGATGCAGACTATGAATTTCCTTGTCCTCTGACCAGGGTGTGATTTTTGCCAGCTACAGATAGTTTCTGCCAGTATATGGTATTTGGAATTCTGGGGACTCTTGAGAGGGTATCAGAGCCCCAAGAGGGGCCAGAAACTTTCTGCAGAGGTGGCTGCTGCTCCCCGTATGGCTGCGATTTGTTTCGGTTTGTCAAGTGGCCCTGTGCAGAGACAGGTAGAAAAACAATAGCTATCCTGTCTGTGAAGATCAGATTTGCCCCAAGGAAATCAATGCCCATAATCAGCAGGAAGTAGTCTAGAGATATCAATGCCCCTTTCCTCCTCCATCCTTCTTTCTCTTCTCCCTGGTGTTGGGGATTGGAAAGGACTGGGATGGAGAAGCATGGTAAATATAAGAACCCAATAAAGTAGCCAAAACTTGTTGCTACAAACCCTGCCTTGAGGAACTTGATGCCCCTAATCAGCAGAAGTAGTCTAACAATATTGATGCCCCCTTTCCCCTCCCGCTTTCTTTCTCTCCTACCTCGTGTTGAGGGGTTGGAAGGGTGGTGAAGAGTGGTAGGTAAAAGTACCCAATAAAATAGCCAAAAGTCCATTTACAGACAGTTCATATCATGGTCAGAGAAAGGAAATGCTATGCCTCTGCTTGATTTATCTTTTCCCTTCTATCTGGGCCTCAGGTTTTTGGGATGACACCACCTATGGTCAGGATAAAGCTTCTCCCTTCACTAATTCTTTCTAGAAACACCCTCACAGACACACCTACCCAGACATACACATATGTAATGCGAAAGCCAGGCAAATTGACATTGGGGATCGGCTATCATACGCCCTAACAAAAGGAATACCCACATCCTGTTTCTGGAATCTTATTTAGAAATAATGTTCTTTACAGATTATAGATTTGAGATGACGAAACCATTGTAGATCACCCAGGGTGAGCACTTAATTCAATTATATGTGTATAAGACAGACATAGAGAAGGAGGTCAAGACACCAGAAACTGAGAGATAAAGCCACAGCTAAGGACAGCTAGATTCAAAAGAGTCTGAAAGAAGCAAAAATAATATGCCCCCTTTGAGTCTTCAGAGGGAATGCTGCCTTGCTGTAACCTTGATTTTGAACTTCCAGCCACCGACCTCATGGAAACTTATTATGACAGCTCAGGAAACTGACAGATGACCTACCTCAGTCTTCCCCACCCATAGTTCTGCTTCAAGGAGCAACTCAGTGTGGTATGAGACAATGAAATGATAGAACGAGCAAAGCGTGTGAGAAGGACGTCTGCCCAGGCTGATGGTAGGTGGGAAAGAATGAAGACAGCCAGAGGGAGAGACACCCGAAGATGTTCAAAGGATGCTGGGAGCCAGTCAGTAAGCACTAGAGAGACAACACCCTAGTCCACGAACTAAGCAGCCCTCCGTGTGTAGCAACTGTACGAGCATAAATGAGATCTAACTGGCATTTGTGGGAGCCATTTGGGTCCTTGCACGTAATCCAAAAAGGAGTTGAAACAGAGGAAACCCTGACTAACACTCCACTATGATGAGTGAATTAATGACTTAAGAAAACACTCAGTGCTCCTGAGAAAGATACCACGAAGCTTCCTGAATAACTGCTGCCTTTATGTGAGCAGCTGTGTCCTCCAACCTAGGCCACCAACGTTTCTACAGCAGCAGTGGAGAAACTGTGGTGGTTGGGAGCAGCTGTCCTTCATATTTAAAGAGAACACGTCACAGCCTTTACTTAACAGGAGCCTAGTAGAGTTGTCCTCTGAGAGGCTCCACCCAGCACCGCCTCAAAACAGATGCTGAGACTCATAGCCGAGCATTGGGCGGTATGTAGGGAGTCTTGTGGAAAAGTTAAGAGAGGGAGAAAAGGACCTGGAGGTGACAGGGGCTTTACAAGGAGACCAACAGAGCCAACTAACCAGGGCCCATAGGGTCCTGCTGAGACTGAAGCACCAACCAAGGACCTTGCATGGACTGGACATAGGCCCACTGCAATGATGTAGCCCATGGGGAACTCAGGCTTCATGTGGTTCCTCTAGTAAGGAGGCCAGAGGCTTTCTCTGACACGGACTCTCTTGCCAGCTTTTCCATTACTTCCTCCTAGCAGGACTACGTAGCCAGGCCACAGGGGAAGAGAATGAGCTCATTCTTGATGCAACTTGATGAGCTGGAATGGATGGGAAGGGGGGAGAGGGGCACTGGGAGGTGAGGAGTGATGGAGCTAAGACCAGAATGTAAAATGAATAACTAAATAAATAACTAAATTCATTTTTTAAAAATAATAATACAAAAAAATTTTTCAAGACCACTCTTCCATCCAACCAGATGGCCAAACCATAAATCCCTTCTAAATAGAGATTATAAAGCTGCCTTTGGCTGTGAGGACCTTCAAGATAAGGAGAAGTTTCAACCCAGAAAGGAGAAATGACGTAATTGTCTGTAACTGTGGAGCACTCTGTAGGGAGCCTAGGATGCATGCAGCTGTCACTTCTCAGGAGTAGATGTATGCTATTACTAGGGAGAATTGATGGCCCCGTGCACTCTAGGAAGACTCTACCTATCCCAGAAAATGTTATCATTTAAAGATTTTTAATTTATTAAAATTTATTCTGATTACATCTCTATTGTTATCCTCTCACTTGTATCTTTCCATTCCCACTTTCCTCCCTCTTCCACCCTATTCCCCTCCCCTAGACCTCTAACAGAAGGGGACCTTCTCGCCCACCATATGACCACAGCCTATCAGGTCTCATCAGAATAGTCTGCTTCCCCTTCCTTGTGTGCCACTGGGCCTCCTCACCAAGGGAATGTGATCAAATTGGGGGCACCAGACTTCATGTCAGAGGCAGTCTCCACTATCTGCACAGTTATGGAGAATGCGCTGTCCGTTGGCTAGATCTGAACAGGGGGTCTAGGGTCACTGCATATATTGTCCTTGGTTGGTGCAACAGTTTGTGCAGGCTCCTCTAGGTCTAGATCCCCTGGCTGTGATGGTCTTCTTGTGGGGCTCCTGAACCCTCTGGGCCTTTCCATCCCCCTATTCTTCCATACCACTCTCAGTGTTCAATCCAGAGTCCAGCAGCAAGTCCCAGCATCTGTCCCAATCTCCTTGGTGGAGTCTCTCAGAGGACATCTATGTTTTCTCAACTATGTTCATAATAGCTTTATTCATAATAGCCAGAATCTGAAAATAACCTAGATGACCCTCAACTGAAGGATAGATAAAGAAACTGTGGTATGAGGCAGAGGCAGTTGAGTCTCTGTGAGTTCAAGGCCAGCCAGGTCTACAAAGTGAGTCCAGGACAGACAAGGCTACATAGAGAAACCTTATCTCAGAACACCAAACCAACCAAAACAAAACATAAACAAACAAACAAACAAACAGAAAAGAAAAAGAAACTGTAGTACTTTACACAATGGAATATTACTCAGCTATTAAAAAGAAGGAAATCTTGAAATTTGCAGGTAAATGGATGGAACTAGAAATGATCATCCTGAGTGAGGTAACCCAGACCCATAAAGACCTCATGGTATCTTATAGGTGAAGCTGCTCCCTTTAGGAATAAAAGTGAAGTTGTGTTTGATGCAGGCTTCAGGAAAAGAGTAGCACATCTTAGCAGCACATCTGGTCTGTTGTCTGGTTCCTCCATGTTGGTATTTCTAATGAACCAATATTCAGTTGTTAGATGAGTTCACATGAAAGTTCCTGCTTTCTGGTTCTTGTCAGTTTCCTGTCCTGCTGTCAGGGATCAGAGCTCGGCGCAGTGGCCACTCATGAAATAAACCTGTTGCCCTCTACCTAGTGCCTCACTCTAGAGTTTCTTCTTGGCAAGAAGTCAAGTGGGATGGTAACCTCCAACTGTCAACTTGCCTGGATTAGGAAATACCTAGGTAATCAGTGAGGCACCTTTTGTGTGTACTTATGTGGGTATTTCAGAGATGACTGGTTAAAGAGAAGAAGATGGCCCTTAGTATGGGTGGCATTGTTCCCAGGCTTGGGAGCCTGAACAAGAGAAGGAGAAAGACATCCTGATCCATCAAGATGTGAGGCATCCCAGCCATATGCTTTCACTGCTGTGAATCCCAATGGTGGGAATCTCCACCATTAGGAACTGTGTCTTCCTCTCTTAGTTTTTTCTCTCAGGTGAGAAGAGCAACTGTGATGGTTTGAACAAGAATGGCTCCCATAGGCTCCCATAGGTGTGGCTTTGTGGGAGGAAGTGTGTCACTGGGGTGGGCTTTGAGGTTTCAAAAGCCTACATAGGCTCTTTCTCTTCTCTCTTCTCTCTTCTCTTCTTTCTCTCTCTCTCTCTCTCTCTCTCTCTCTCTCTCTCTCTCTCTCTCTCTCTCTCTCTTTCTCTCTCTCGCTCTCTCTCTCTCTCTCTCTCTCTCTCTGCCCATGGATCAGGATGTAGCTCTCAGCTACTGCTCCAAAGCCATGCATGCCTCATGCTCCCCATCATGATGATAATGGACTAAACCTCTGAAACTGTAATCAAACCCCCAGCCAAATCCTTTCTTTTATAAAAATTGCTTTGGTCATGGTGTTTCATCACAGTAAGTGTTACCCTAACTAAGACAGATAACAACTGCTTTGTTTTTGGATTGTGAGCTTAAGAATTACATATCTGAATCCACATTTCCACGAAAGAAAGAAAGAAAGAAAGAAAGAAAGAAAGAAAGAAAGAAAGAAAGAAAAGTGAATGATTTATTGAAAAGGATAGAATTTCTAGACACGTGGAATGGCTGGATATATTTTTCCTCTGACACTAGCTAGCTTCTTTCACTTAATTTACATGTCTGAATTATGATCTCCAATTTAAACGCTTTCAGGGCCTCTGCCTTTCAGTGCCCACCACTCCCACCCCAGTCCAGCACCTTTGTTCTGCCTATAGATTTCATGTCCTTCTCCTGAGCCTCCCTCCATGGCTCGGATTTATCCAAGTGGTTTAGCTTCATGCCATACTGTCACCACACCAGTGAGGACCACAAGGAGGACCACCAGTGAGGACCACAAGGAGGACCACTCCTAGGCAACTGTGGAAGAGCTGAAGGGACAGCCTCATCAGAAAGTCTCCAGTTAACATGGAGGTCATGCGATTGCATTACCAGGCCACGTTCACCATCTCCTCTAACTGCTAGCACCCCACACCATTGGCACTGTGACTCATTGCTAAAGGTATCAATATTAAAGATATTAATGGAGTCCAATTCTTCATGTGAATTATCCTTCCTATTCATTCAAAATCACAGGGAAAGAAGTTGATGGTGAACCTGGCACTCCCTGTTGAGGGATGAAAAGGGCAGTTTCTTCTCCTCATCAAAAGCAGCAGGCCATTTATCGATCATTGCTCTTAATGTCTTGTGCTAACAGAGTCCTGTTCAGAAATTTCTTTCCTGTGCCTATTAGTTCAAGTGTATTCCCTACCTTTCCCTCTATCAGATCTAGGGTATCAGGTCTTATGCCAAGGTCTTTCATCCATTTAGAGTTGAGTCTTGTGTAGGGTGAGAGATAAGAAACTAACTTCATTCTCTATATGTAGCTATTGGTTACTAAAAACAGCATGATGCTGAGATTAAAAAGAGACACATTGATCAATAGATAAAAATTGAAGACATGAATACAAGTTCACATGCCTAGAGCCACCTGATGTTTGGTAGAGAAGCCACAAGTATAAATGATAGAAAAGACAGCATCTTTAACAAATGATGCTGGTTAAACTGGATTGATACATGTAAAAAAAAAATGAAGCTAAGCTGTATCTCTCATTTATTGCCAAAGAGACCAATAGCCTCAACATAGGAGTTCTTCCATCTTCTGGCATCTTCTTTTTTTTAATTTTATTTTTTTATTAATTTATTCATATTACATCTCGATTGTTAGCCCTTCCCCTGTTTCCTCCCATTCTTCCCTCCCTCCCACTTTCCCTCTTCTCCCCTCCCCTATGTCTGTGATTGAGGGAGACCTCCTCCCCCAATATATGCTCTTAGAATATCGAGTCTCTTCTTGGTAACTTGCTATCCCTCCTCTGAGTGCCATCAGGCCTCCCCATCCAGAGGACATTTAACTTCTTTCTTCAGTGTCTGGTGATTTGAATAGGAATGACTTCTGTCTAGGCCACACTTCCTAATAGTGCCACTTCCTATGGGCCTCTGAGGGCCATTTTATTTCAAACCACCACAGTCACCATAGACTAATGTGTTTGAATGCTTAGCTACAGGGAGTGGCACTACCGGGAGGGGTGGCTTTGTTGGAGGAAGTGTGTCTTAGGAGGGTGAGCTTTGAGGTCTCCAAAGATCAGCCAGTTCTTTTTGCTGCCTGTGGATCCAGATGTAGAACTCTCAGCTATGTCTCCAGCACCATGTCTACCTGCACACTGCCATGCTTCCAGCCATGATGATAATGAACTAAACCTCTGAACTTGTAAGCCAAGTCCAACTAAATGTTTCACTTTGTTTTGCTTTTTTTAAAAATAGGAGCTGCTATGGTCATGATATCTCTTCACAACAATAGAAATCCTAAATAAGTCAGTGTCTTTATGTTTTTACTATGTAAGGTTTTCACCTCCTTAGCTAAATTTATTCTAAGATTTATTATTCTGTGAAAAGTCAGTGGTGACCATTTTCCTTACTATATCTGCTGGCCAGTGTGATCATAAGACAGGACCGTGGCAGAGTTCCTCATCCTTGCAAGGGGGAAATGGCTTATCCTTGGATTTGTTTAGAATTACTATCACAAGCCAATATTTAGTAATTCAATATTTACAACTATGCTTTTTCATTCTATTTTATTGTAGCTTTTAATTTTCTTACAGGAAATTCATCTTCTTATTGCCCATACCCAACACAGCTCTGACCTTGGCCCACCCACCGTTGACATGTCCTGCTGTTGTCCACTCTTCACTATGGCTGCCTGTTGAGTCCATCAGCCTTGCGTGGCCATCTCGAAGAGCATGGCTGAGCTCAGTACTAAACCAGCCCTTTATGTTTACTCTTCACACGAGACACTGTAGTGAGGAGATAGGAGTGAGGAGATTTTCTCAAAGTTGGACAGAAAAGTCCAAGTTGACTTGTTTTCAAATACTATCTATATCTCAACTTCATTTCTTTTGTCAGATTCCCAGCTTTGTCATGAGTTCTATAGCTCATCTTGGTGTACCCCACCTCATCCCAGAGCACTGGAAATTATACTCTTTTACTGATCAACCTCTTCTTCCACAGGCCCATTGCCTTTCCATTTCTCAAGAGACATTGTTTTCTCTCTCACCTAATGCATAGCAAGTGTTTCTATCTCAGTAGGTTTTTCTCCTTCCTTCCTTCTTTCCTTTCTTTCTTTCTTCCTTCCTTTCTTTCTTTTCCTCCATTTATTTATGTTTAATCACTTTACATCCCAATCCCAGTCCCTCCCTCCTCTTCTCCCAGTCCCACCCCCATCCCCTTTCTCCCATTCTCCCTCTCCTTCTTCCTAGAGAAGGGGAGGCCCCAATCTGTACCAATTCACCCAAGTATCTCAAATCATTACAGGACTAAGCACATCCTCTTCCATGGGGAAGCCCAGTTATGGGAGAGACAGCCCCTATTCCTATTGTTAGGGGACCCACATGATGCCCAAGCTACACATTTGCACATATGTGTGAGGGTCTAGGTTCTGTCCATGCAAGCTCTTTGGTTGGTGCTTCAGTCTCTGTGAGCCTGTGGGTCCAGGTTAGATTACTCTGTAGATGTATATACTCCTCCACTGCTGGTTGGAGTGCACACTTGTACAACCACTGTGGAAATCAATCTGGAGGTTTCTTAGAAAATTGGAAATAGACCTACCTCAAGACCAGGCTATACCACTCCTGGGCATATACCCAAAAGATACTCCAACTTACCACAAAGACATACGCTCAACTATGTTCATTGCAGCCTTATCCATAATAGCCAGAAACTGGAAATAACCTAATGCCCCTTAACTGAAGAATGGATAAAGAAACTGTGGTACATTTACATAATGAAATACTACTCAGCTATTAAAAACAAGAAAATAAAAAATCAAGTGTTCATAGGTGTGTGGGTTTATTTCTGGGTCTTTGATTCAATTCCATTGATCCACCTGTCTGTCTATATGCTGGTACCATGCCATTTTTATTACTATTGCTCTATAGTACAGCTTGAGATCAGGGATGGAGATACCTCCAGAAGATCTTTTATTATGTAGGATTGTCTTAGCTATTCGGGTTCTTTTTATTTTTTCCAAATGAACTTGATAATTGTACTTTCAAAATCTATAAAGAATTGTGCTGGCATTTTGATGGGAATTGTATTGAATCTGTAGATGGCCATTTTTACTATGTTAATCTTACTGATCCATGAGCATGGGAGATCTTTCCATCTTCTGATGTCTTCTTCGATTTCTTTCTTCAGAGACTTGAAGTTTTTTTCATACCTGTCTTTCACTTGCTTGATTAAAGTTACAGCAAGATACTTTATGGTTTTTTTTGTGGCTTTTGTGAAGGGTGTTGTTTCCCTAAATTCTTTTTCAGCTTGTTTATCTTTTATATAAAGGAAAGCTATTGATTTTTTTAATTGATAAAACAAAACAAGGAAAGCATGAAATTTGCAGGTAAATGGATGGAAATAGAAAAGATCATCCTGTGTGAGGTAACCCGGATACACTTGGTATGTACTCACTTATAAGAAGATATTAACCATATAATACAGGATGACGGTACTACAATCCAAAGACCCAAAGAAGCCAAGGAAGATGCTTGAATCTCATGCAGAACAGGGACCGCAATAGACATCTGAAGTAGATTGTGGAAGGGAGCTGGGTAGGAGAGGGTATGGGGAGGATAACAGGAGTAGGGATCAGGTGGGCAGAGAGAGGAGGAGGGCAGGTGAGGAGAATGAATAAAGAGAACAGAAATCTGAGGAGGTGTGCATCTCTGGGACAGGAAAGGCTCCAGGAGACTATAGTGGTGACCCTAGCTGAGACTCTAAGCAACAGGTGTTAAGGGGCATAAGGTAGGCATATTCTGTAGCCAGGTGGGACTCCCAGTGGAGGGAGAGGTACACCAATCCACCAATAAAACCTTCAACCCAAAATGTGTCTTGTCTACAAAAATCATAGAGGCAAAGATGGAGCAGAGATTGAAAGGAATGGCAAACCAGTGACTAGCCCAGCTTGAGAGCCCCACCCCACGGGAGAGGGCTGACCACTGTCACTATTAGTGATACTCTGCTATGCTTGCAGGCAGGAGTCTAGCATGACTGTCTTCTGAGAGGCTTCGTCCAGCAGCTGATGGAGAGAGTTAACTAACCTGAGCCTATGGGGGCTCACAGAGACTGAACAAAGAGCATGCATGGACTGGGCCTAGACCGCCTACATATATGTAGCAGATGTGCACTGTGGTAAACATGTGGGTCCCTTAACAATGGGAGTAGGAGTTGTCTCTGACCCTGTTACCTGCTTTTAGATCCCTTTCCCCCTAGCTGGGCTGTCTTATCAGGACCCAGTGGGAGAGGATGTTCTTAGTCCTGCTATGACTCCTAGATTTATATATGTATGTACGTATGTATTTATTTATTTATTTATTTATCATTCAGTCATTTATTCACCCATTTAATTAATTAATTAATTAGTTAAGCTATTTACTTGATCTGTCTCAATAGAACATATACCTCCATGCCACTCAACACATATTGTATGTGTTGTACATGCAACAAACACGAGCATACACTTGAGCACTCACAAACACACACTGAATTTCCCTGTCAATCAGATCTTGTGCGCAGGAAAGGGGAAAAAACCTATAGGTCTTCTTGCAGTAGATAGCAAAAATAATAAATAAATAAATAAATAAATAAGCAAACAAATCAATGGATGGATGAATAAATAAATAATAGATAAATCAGTCAATCAATCAATCAATCAGTCTAGGAGTGGCATATCCCAGCTGGTTGCCCCTACGCCCTTTGAGAACATATTTCCCCTGTAGATTTCCTTCCTGGAAGAACAATCCTAGGGTTAATGTTTCCACTTCCTACCGGATGTGCTTCAGAACAATTTGTTTCTTGAACAGCCATATATCCTCTAACTATGCTGAACAAAGAGGCATCTTCCTCTGTTGAGGCTAGATATTGTGGTCCAGTTAGGGGAAAGGGATGCAAAGACAGACAACCGAGGCAGAGACAGCCCCTGCTCCTGCTGTTAGAGGTCCCACATGAGGACCAAGCTGTGCATCTGTTACGTATGTGTAGGGGGAGCTGGATCTATCCCAGTCCTACTTGATAAGCCAAGGCAGGTTGATATCCATGGAGGTCTCCCCTTCTATGAGAAGAAATGGAGGGGGTATGTGGGGAGGGGAGGGGAGGGGAGAGGAGAGGAGAAAGGGGAAATTCCGACCAGGATCTAAAGTAATTAATTAATACATAAAAAGGCATCTTTCTTGGTCCTTCACTAGGTCATCCATCCACCTTGGTCCAGGATGTTAGGGCAGGAGCCTGGGCACATGCTGCTCCAGTGTCACTGTGTCAGTGTCCTCATGCCAAATAAGGCACTGAGCAAGCAGTCTTTTAAATAGGCAGGGCCATTAAGGGTGACAAAGCAGCTTTAGAAATGGATCTGAGTTCTGTAATTTATATCTGTTGAAGAAAATAGGAAAGCTATTTATGCAAAAGGATAAAATTCTCCCCACACATGCAGGGAACTGTTGATAACTTGTTGTTGCACGCTTTCTTTTTCCATTAATGCAAATGTGTGTAAGTGTGTGCCTCTATAAAATGCATGAGAAACACTCACCATTTTATTATGCCATTTTCTAAGGGATTAATTATTATGGCTTCAGTATGGTTCAATGGTTTGTCTAGAAATACAAGTTTCCCTATGGTACACTCTCTTAGTTTCTTTTTGATTTATTACATCATTTACTAAACAAGTGGCTACGGGTGGATAAGAAGCAAGGAGAATCAATTTTTCAAAATTATATTTCCGACCCAAGGTCAGCCTGCTACAATGCTAGAGGCAGTGCATAAATCATCTCATTTAACCCTTACCCACATTCACTTTACACATCTCTTGCCGCACACACAGGGAAAGCTACCCAAAGCTGCACACAAGCTGTGTGAGCTCTGCTAATGTCAAGATCTCTTAACATCAAAAATGTAGTTCTCAGCAACCTGCTGATCTGTCAGTGAGGTAGCATTTGCCACAGGGACAGGCCAGAGAAGCACAGAACACTACTAATACAGCGACCCAGATGATAAAAGAAAACACCCAAGGGTCCTGGGTCGAGGATTTGCTGTGAAAGTCCTTGACCGGAGACCCACACAGAAGGCCAATCTCAACTTTTATCAACGAGTCCTCTATTAAGCACTCAATCTATAATGGTATGGTTTTGGTACTTGAAGAAAACCGAGCAAAATTGAGGCAGCTGAGCAGACTCATCAAGAAGCAAAACTATATTTGCCCCTTTGCGAGAAGGAAAAGCCCGCGAGATTGGTAGCTGGGCTCTGCTGACTAAAGATGATTGGCGACAATACCAGCCATGGAGTCGCCTCTGGGGAGTCCCCAGCAAGCACCCAAGACCTATTAAATTTATTTTTCCACTGGAAAAAGGTCTCTTCTGTTTCCTCTAAAACTTGAGGATAAAACAGGCAACTTTCCATGTGGTCACTCACGGACACTGGCTGACTACATTCCAAAAGAGGAGGACGAAAGACTGCTCTCCTCCTCCCGCCGCCCCGCCCCCCCCTGCCCCCAGCCCCCCACCCCCGTTAGGTTACTCCCACCCCACCCCCTGCCCCTGCTCCCTTTCTGGGGATAAAACCCAAGAAAATCTGTCTGTGGCCACGTACAGATGTTGGCATTTCTGCTACATGAGTTGGAGGATTAACACTCTATAACTTGACTCTTTGTTTGAAAGGAGACTAGTTATTTGCCAGTACAACAGTCATCCGGTCCCTTCAATGCTTTAGCTAGAGCTCTAAACTATCTTAACGTCTTTGAAGAGAACTGATTAGTTCTTCTGTTGATACTTCCAAAGCACTTTAGGGTGAGTCTGGTTTTTACTTGGCCTTTAAAAGAATTTCCATGGCAGACCATTTAGGGGATGGCAGACCTTTTTCAGGAAATACTCAGAGCTTTGTAACTTTTGGAAAGGATCGTGCTTAATGAACATTTGAACAATTAAAATTGTAATTATTCATTGATAAAAGTTTTCTATTGATGAAAAATCCCTTAAAAATGAAATGTATGTCTAATAATTGATTATTTTCCAATCAGAAAATACTTCTATGGCCAACTCTAAGGTATCAGGTAATAATGAAAGAGTGGCAGGAAAAAATATCACAAATTATTTGCAGTCTTCAAAGCGCAATCACTTCTGATTGACACCTATCCCAAGTCTTAGAGGCATTCCCATTCCAAACGCTCTTCCTTCTCCATCCTTACATCCTACGTACCCAAATCACTAGATACCTGCTATGTGCTAGGTTAGCTGGGCAATCACTCAAAATAATCTTCAAACCCAACTTCCCACACCAGACAGTAGGACAGGAGCAAAACACAGTCTTTACGGGGGTTACAGAGATGACTCGGATGACAAGAGCACTCTCTGCTTTTGCAGAGGACCTGAGTTTAGTGCCCCAGCCCCCACAGTGGGTGGCTTATAACTGCATGCAATCCCAGTTGCAGGGGAATCTGAAATCCTCTGGCCTCCACCAGCACGCATGGTGCACATAAACTCATGCAGAAACATGCACACATGCACATAAATATAAAAAAAATTAAATAAATAAGCTGGGCAGGGTGGTGCATACCTTTAATCCCAGCACTCAGGGAGGCAGAAGCAGGTGGATCTCTGTGAGCTCAAGCCCAGTCTCATCTACGAGTCCAGGGCAGCCAAGGCTACACAGAGAAAGCCTGTCTCGAAAACCCAAAAATAAATAAATAAATAAATAAATAAATAAATAAATAAATAAATAAA
>OU015757.1:55104524-55129029 GCA_907169655.1 Acomys percivali
AAATAAATAAATAAATAAATAAATAAATAAATAAATAAATAAATAAATCTTCAAAAATCATATGAAGTATTTCATCTTTTAAAAAAATTTTCAAGATAATAAGATTAAAGCTCATTCAGCCAATCTATGGCTAATAGGAATCGGAGACAGAATCTGACCCAAGCCTTTTTTCCCAGTATTCCAAAGTGTCTTTTGCTGTGGAAATGGCATGAAATGTACCCATCTAAGCTGCCACATGCACACCTGCCTCTTCCCCTCCCTGTCTCCAGGCCAGAGCCCAGGGGCAAATTTTTAGACCTACGCATTAAAATATTTGGCTTATGCCCAAGGTACCTGTTGTTTGTTTGTTTGTTTTAATCATTTTTATGTAGGAAGAATCAAGAGACTTGGCTAAAATCTAGCTTCTTTGGCCTCTGCTCATAAATCCCACTTCCTCCTCCCAAACCATCTTCACTTTGCTGTTACTCCCTTTGGGACCTAGTCCCTCATAATTAATGTGGAGGAGCCCTGGAAAACACTGCCTGCTCCCGGCAGAGGGATGAGCAAAGTTATCACTTACACCCATCCTCTCACGCCTCAGGACCGTCCTACTGAGTGTATGTAAAAATGTGGTGACCCCCCTTCCCTAAAGCAAAGTCTCTATGGGTAATCGTGGAGGCTGAAAGCACTGGCATGTTTTGAAAGAATGTGTGAGTCCAACATTATTTATTTCAAATCTTGTGACATTGTTTCCGTTAAGTTATTCAACCTCTTGGTGCAGTTGGGCAATCATGTTTGAATCTCAAACCAACATGAATTCTCTTTTAGCATCCTGTCTGAGGTAGAGTGTCATAATTCCCAAATTACAATGAAATATATGTGTGTGTATACATATATTACGCATATGCATATACATGTACATACATACATACAGGATGGCAGACAGGATCATAGGAAGGAGAGTGGGGACAAATGCAGGGACCCGAGTGCAGGTCTGCAGGATCTAGTCTACTTACGATCAGCATGGCTCTAGCAAGGACCAATGCAAGCTTTCCTAAAGAGTCATGCTCAGGACATCCATCACGTCTTAGACAGAAATGGTTTGAAAAAAGAGTCTGAGGCGATTTATTGCATCTTAGAGTGAAGTGAGAATGGGAGTGATTGTTTGGATTATTTCTAAGAGAAAAAATGTCTAGTAATGTAACCAGATTGGGGGTGGGGAAGACATCTTACAGAGCTTCCTGCTCTCCTGTCTCAGATGCCCTCTTTTTCCTAACCCCTTTCCTGTGTTTCACAGAATCAGAGATAGAATCCACTGGATATAATTTTGTGATGCCTCATTTAATGAAAAACTGATAAAATTATGAATATGATAAACTATGAAATAATGAATATCTTGCCTTCAGATCTTGGAACCTTAGTATAACTCAGGCTATGCCTCTGTGACTGACGACTGAGGAATCTCGTTGGGCCATTTACCAGAAATGACTCGACAGAAATGTTTCTTGATAGTGGCACAACTGTCTCCCTCACCTGGAACTCCACAGTTCCCAGTAACAATCGATATTTGCAGGAACTGTGGAGTGAGGGTCTCTAGAACTCAGACTTTCTTAGCTTCATGGCAAATCCACCTTGAATCACAAACTAAGGGTGGAATTGAGGGTGAACCTAGATGTTCCAGGCCTTTCCTTTCCTTCTAGAAATGAGAATGACTTTGCAGAGACAAATGATCTCCCCCCACCATCCCACACCTTTTAACATTAGGGATGGGGTTCCAGTCCTCCTGCTCCCCAGCCTTTGCTCTGCCTCCTAAACTGTTTTGCATCGGAGCAGTTACAAGCCCAAGCTTACAGTCAAAGGACAAGGGTGAAGAACACCTCACCTGCATTTAATAAGACGTGAGAGCTTAGAAAATTCCAGCAGTTTTTCTGGGCCTTACTTCCTTTATCTAAAGATGGAACATATTCTATAGACCTCTTTGCTTTGTTCTGTGTAGTAATGTGTATGAAAATGCACAGACTGTAACGAACGGCTAATAAACACAGACTGCCTTGAGTGTCTAGTGCCATCGCTTGAGTAAAGCCTTTCCTCATAAGGATAAGTATTTGCACTGTCTCTATGAAATTAAGTAATATAATTACAATTTCTTTTTAGTAACTTATTAAATTTGTTCTTTGACAGTTTCACACACATATACAGTACATTCTGATTACATCCCCTCTGCCTTCTTTTATCTTCCTCCCATCTGCACCATCCCCACCCTCTTTCCTGAAGATTCTTCCCTCCCTCTCCCCCCATTTTTGGTGTTTTGTTTTGTGACCCGCTGAGTTTAACCAGAGTGTCTGTGTGACCATGGGTTTGGAGCTAGTCACCAAGGCCTGGTGTAAATTCATCAGTGGCTTTGCAAATGAAGACAGTGGCTCCCCCTCCCCCAGAACCTGTCTCTAGCCAGTAACATTTCTTAAGTTGTTTTTTTCAAATCTGAGTGAAAAGAAGCCATATAGAGTTAGTTGTTGTTGTTGTTGTTTCAATTCTAACAACTTAGGTGTTGGAATCAAAAGAAACCCAATTTTAAGGCTTTAAAATTAACTTGAACCATTTGGAAAATAACATGTAGAAGATATGTCTTATTAGTATAAACTAGATTCTGCTTATGCTATCTTCATGGTTAGTTTTATACATTTAAAAATATGAAGTCAAATCAATATTTACAATATGGGGCACTGATTCTCTTTCTGTTATATTCCAGGCCAGCAGAGAGTTCATGCTGTCATATATATGCTCATGTTCAAGCAGAAAGCCATTTTGCCTTTTCCATTGGTTTACGTCACATACTTTTTTTCTATATTTGTTCTTTGGCACTGTTTGTACTGAAGCCAGGGTCTGCCTTTTTCCCTTTATCTCTCCATGGCAACAGATAGATTGCGATGCCACACACAAAAATGCAGAATTACAATCTCCCTGCCAGATGGAGCAGAAGGAACCACGTACAGGGAAATCAGCAATGGGAACCTGGGAGGTAGGTAATAGAAAAGCCAGAATGTAAATCACAGTTCTCCTCTGCATCTTCCCTTTGCTTTCCAAGGAAGACCCTTCGTGTTCCCTCAACACAGTCGTAGAACGAGGGGCTGATAGACTGTCACCATTTCCCTTTTAAGTGTACACCGATTGATAGTATATTTGAAAACTCGTAACTTTAATGGTTAGAGTTTGTTGCAAGTTTCTTGTCTCCTGTGGGTTGGACTGGATGCTTGATACAGATGAACCTGTTGCCCCTTTATCCCAGTTCTAGAAAGTGATCATTATCATCTGTTTGCAGATAAAGAACCTCAGGCCCAGGGAGGAGAAGGGAGCACTCAGGGTCACAGCCCACAGGTAGGAATCAGTGGGGCTGAGTTTGGTCCTTTAGAGACTGTCTGACACGAAGGCTTAGGCTTGTACCCACCCTGCTGGCACACCAGTCCGGAACTTAGCAGATCTGTGTCGATTCTGTGGCTCTTTTATTTTCATGTTACCCCTTTATCTCTGATTTAAAGGGGACACATGCTCTCCACTTTAATATGTTTCTGATGATTTCCTGGAGGTTCCTACGGTGTCTCTGCATGATGACCCCAGTCTCCTTCTATGCTAGAACATATCCCAGTCCAGAGACCTGAACTCCTTTGACAAGGTTACAGCCCTCTTCCTTCCTTCCTTCCTTCCTTCCTTCCTTCCTTCCTTCCTTCCTTCCTTCCTTCTTTTCTATTGTATCTCTTTATATATATATATATATATATATATATACATTTATATTACTACATATAAATAAAATAAACTACATACAGCAAGAAGAACCATGAAGCAATTGGGAATTACATAAATGTTGCATTCATAGTGTTTTGGTTACTTGTATTTGGCAACCTTGAAGAAAAAATCTTTCCTATCTTGGTGAGTCTAAAATTCTGAATGTAAATCAATATCTATCATATCTCATCTCTATCAAATCTGTAAAAAAAAAATCTGTCTAGACCTAAAAAATATCTTAGCCCCTAAACAAATAAGCTTAATTGTAAGACTAAACTATCTGGTCTTCAACCCCATCAGAGACTTGAGAAGGAATAAAACTTAATTACCTGAGTAAACCAGAAGTGCAGGTGAGCAGCTTCCAAAATGAAAAAATGACAGTTTGCTGCCTGAACAGTCACCTAAAACTCTGTATAATGTTGGAGTATCATCTTCAGCCTTCTGGCCCAATATATCTGACAGACATATTTGTGAGGCAGGAACTATTGAGGACTTGCTTACCCTGTCTTGGTAGAGCTTGGCTGTTGACTCTGCCTGCATCCAAGCTTGCCCATTTTTAGGCAGAATTCTGTCTGTGGCAGGTATGAGGGCATTTTGCCCAGTGGTCTGTTTGCTGCATTTGAAGCCATAGTTATTATTGGTCTTATTCAGAGAGAAAACTAGGTTGAACTCAGGGATGTCTCTTTTTCCCTTTATCTTTCTTTTGTAGGTATGGAGATAGGGGTTGAAAAGAAAGAAGAGGGGACATGGAAATATATAGGGATGACAGAACAAAAAGTAGATATTGTTTTTAAATTTTATCTGTATTAATTATATTATCTGTATTACCAGTAGGCTCAGCTAGGAATCAATTAAGACACAGACACTTGTTATATTTTAAAATAGCCTTAGTTAACCTGGGGCAGGGCAGAAATCAATCCTCTAAACTACCTTTCATACTAAGGCCTCAGGCATGGGATCCCTGTCTCAATCTCATGCCATCTGCTTCTAATAACTTCTATCAAGCTACCTCCCACGTATAATCCCATATACTTGCTCATGTTCTTCATCTGGGCCAGATTCTCCATTCACACCACCAGCCATGTGCTTTTCCTCCATCTAACCCATGGTGGCCTTTCTCTCTTCCCTTCTGGTTTCTCCCTTTCCTCTTGTGGCCGGCTTTCTTCTTCCCAGAATTCCTCTCTCTAAGCCCCACCTATCTCCTGCCCTGCCCAGGTGGGATGGCTTTTTATTAAGCAAAAGGAGGGTCATACAGCAAGCAGTAATTAGCATCAAAATACATCAGATTATCCCAACAAACAGATTACTAAATCTACTCCTTAATTTAAGGCCTTAGTTGTTACTCAAAAATAAGGTTATTTTGAATCCATTGGTATAGAATTTTGTATATTGATGCAAAATTAATTTAATTTTGGTACATTGGTATAGAATTCAAATTTAAGATTATTCTTCACACACATTATACCTATTTCTACTCTAATATGAGGTGTTGAACCCACAAAACTCAATTATAATACAAAGTTTACTTCCTATATCTTGAAAGTGTTATTGTAGGCTGTTTAGAATAATTAAATAACAAGCTAATTGTTAGTTGATCAAATCATGGTCATGTCAATTACTAGTCTATTTTTATCACAAGAATATACATATTAGGTTTAACAGATAGATATGATCCTATAGATATATAAGGTAAAATAGTTAGCTAAGATCTTCAAAACCTCAGAGACATACAGAATATGGCATTTAAAGATTTTTTTTAATTATTTTAAAGATTCTTTGACAACAAGACAGGTTAACTCCTGGCAACAGCCAGCCTATCTCAAAGGTGATGAGCATCAAAGAACCTCCTTATGGAGACAGCCTTTTCTTTAGGCTGTGATGCTCTTGCCAGACTCAGGTCCAGGGTTTTGCTGAATACTGTCATCTTTGATGATTCATTGTCCACAGAAGTGCTTATTAGATACTGACAGGAGCGCATGCTTTGAGTAAGAATTTCACCCTAGACAGTGAAGCAGTTGGGCTAACTGCAGATCTTCATCTATCCTTCATCTTCCCCAAATCCTTTCCCTCATCCTTTTTTTTCTTTTTAATGTGCATTGATGTTTTTGCATGCATGTATGTCTGTGTGAGGGTTCCAGGTCTTCTGGAAGTAGAGCTACAGACCATTGTAAGCTGCCATGTGGGTGCTGGGAATTGAACCCAGGTTGCTTGGAAGAGCAGCTGTCTCTGAGCCATCTCTCGGCCATCATTCCCTGAGTCTTAGCCTCAGCTCTATAGCAGACCACCTACTGTAGCCTGCCTCCCCCCTCCTCTGCTCCCATCTCCAAGGATCACCCAGATGTCCCCGCCCCTAAGCTTCCGTCCCCCTACCCATTGCTTTACTCCAGCCCACAACTCTAGCAGCTATTCTCTGAGAACTCACAGGCTACACCAGCCAGGGAAGCAAGTAGGCTAATGGCAGATCTTCACTTCTTCTTCTGATCCTCCAAATTCAATCCCTCAGTCTCATCCCCAGCTCTGTAGCACACCACCTGCTGTGGCTCACCTCCATCCCTTCCCTAACCACCAGGTCATCACACAGATCTTCCCGCTTAAACCTTGCTTCCTCCCACTCATCTCTTATTCCAGTAGGCATTCCCCCAGGAACCTGCAGGCCACTCCAGCCAGGGAAACAGGTAGGCTAACTGGAGATCTTCATTTCTCCCTTGGCTCCAATACCAGCAGATCACGCAGATCTTCTCTTCCAATCCTCCTCTCTCTTTGCTTTGTTATCTCAGCCCCAACACCAGCGGGTATCCTCTTGGAACCCACCATCCAAGCCTGACAGAGAGGCAAATATGTCAGCCCAGGGAAGCAAGTAGGTGAGCTTCAAATATTCACTCTCTTTCTTCTCCTCTATCCAACCCCCTAGTCTAATCCTCAGCTCTGTAGCAGACTACCTGCTGTGGCATCTTCTCGTTCTCCGGAGACTAAGCACATCCTGGTGGAACATCCTGCTTTCCTCCCTCCTGTGGATCCCTTTATACCCATCTTCTAACCCAACCCCATTCCTAAGTACTAGCTTCCAATACCTAAAAACGTAGTTTACACAGGACCCCCAGTGGACACAGCTATTGGAATTACAGAAGAATTTTCTGCCAGGCAACACACAGCCACCACACTCTCTTACCATCCAGAGAGAGTAACTGAAATTAATTTAAAAAAAAAAAACACTCACCTAGTGAAGACGAGACCAGATACCAGTACCGAGAATTACAATCATCCCAAACCCAGGTGCCTAGACAATAACAAGGAGGACATTATGTCTCTTCTAGAGCCTGGCAACTCTACTATAATAGTCCTGACAATTCCACCATAGCTGAAGCCAAGACAGAGACCTCAAATAGCCTTTATGAATGTGATACAGATCCTTAAAAAGGAAATGGACAAACCCTTCAGGGAAATCTATGAAATACCAACAAACAAGCAGTGGAAGGAATTGAATAAAACACTTCCAAACCTGAAAGTGGAAATAGGATGGATAAAGAAAACACAGACTGAGGGAAATCTAGAAACAAAAAAATTAGGAGCTTGAAAAAAGGAACCTCAGAAGAAAGCCTCACCAACAGAATACAAAAGGTGGGAGACCCTCAGGCACTGAAGATAGGCTAGACTAAATGGGTACTTCAGTCAAAGAAAATGTTAATTTTTAAAAATCCTTGTACAAAGTATCTAGGAAATATGACACCAAATCTAAAAATAATAGGAATATAGGAAGGAGAAGAAACCCAACTCAGAAGCGCAAAAATATTTTCAATAACATCATAGAAGAAAATTTCCCAAACCTCAAGAAGGAGATACCTATCAAGGTACAAGAAGCATACAGAACATCAAATATACTGGACCAGAAAAGGATGTTCCCTCAGCGCATAAAAACCAAACCAACAAATGTACAGAACAAAGAAAGATATTAAAAGCTGCATGGGAAAAAGACCAAGTAACACATAAAAGTAGATAGACCTACTAGAATCACCCATGGGTCTCAACAGACAAAAAGCCAGAAGGAATAAGAAGTCACAGATGCCAGTCCAGACTATTATTCCTAGCAAAACTTTAAATCACAATAGATGAATAAAATTAGACATTACATGATAAAAACCAAAGGTAAGCAATATTTTTTCTACAAATCCAGAAGGAAAATACAGATTTAAAGATGTTAGCCACAACTAAGAAAACACAAGGAAAAAAAATCCTAGACCAGCAACTCAAAAAAGGAACACACACACACACACACACACACACACAGAATCAACAAACACTGCTCATTGCTATCTCTCAACATCAAAGGTCTCAATTTTCCAATAAAAAGACACAGACTAATAGAATGGGTGTGAAAATAAGATGCATCTCTTTTGCTGCATCCAAGAAATACATCTTAACAACAAGGGTAGACATCACCTCAAAATAAAAGAATGCAAAAAGATAATCCAAGCAAATGGACCTAAGAAGGAAGCTGATGTAGCCATTTAAATATCTGATAAAACAGACTCCAAGCCAAAACTAATAAAAGATAGGGAAGGACATGATAATCTTAACATCTATGCACTAAACACAAGGGTACCCATATTTGTAAAGGAAGCACTACTACCGCTTAAATCAAACACTGTGCCTCACACACTCTTAACAATAGACAAGTCATTCAAACAAATATCAGAGAAATGCTGAGGCTAAATGATGTTATAAACCAAATGGACCTAAACTCAGCAGGAGATTAGGACAGATGCTGGAACTCGATGCTAGACTTCAGGTGAGAGTGTTATGGAAGAATAGGGGGATGGAAGGACTCAGAATGTTCAGGAGCTCCATAAGGAGACCATCAAGGCTGGCAGATCTAGACCCAGGGGGGCACAAACTGTTATACCAACCAAGGACAGTACATACAGTAAACAACCTAGACCGCCCCCCCCCCCGTTCAGATCTAGCCACTGGTCAACTCATTCTCTACTATTGTGGGATGGAGAGGACTGCCGCTGACATGAACTCTAGTGCTCCCAATTTGTTCACTTTCCCTTGGTGGGGAGGCATGACAGGCACACAAAGGAAGGGGAAGCAGGCTATCCAGATGAGACCGGATAGGCTGTGGTAACATGGTGGAGGGAGGAGGTCCCCTTCTGTCAGAGGTCTAGGGGAGAGGAATAAGGCAGAAGAGGGACAAAGGGTAGGAACAGGAAGATACAAACAAGAGATGACAATCAGGATGTAATTTGAATAAATTATAATAAATGAAAAAGAAAACAACCAAAAAATATTTATAGAACATTTCACATAACACAAAAGACTATACCTTCTTCTCAGAACCTCACAGAACTTTCTGCAAAACTGGCCACATAATAAGACACAAAGTACATCTCAACCATGCAAGAAAATTGCAACAACACTCTGAATCCTATATGGCCACAATGGATTAAAACTAAATATCATCAATAACAGAAAGAAAAGAAAGCTTACAAATTCATGAAAACTAAAAAGCTCACTACTGAATGAAAAATGGGTCAAAACAGAAATTAATAAAGAAAGAAGACTTTCTAGAAATGAATGAAAATGAACATACAACATATTCAAATTTATGGGGCACAATGAATGTGGTTCTATGAGGAACATTCATAGCACTATGTGTACATTAAAAAATTGGAGAGATATCATACTAATAACTTAACAGAACATTTCATATCTCTAGAATGAAAAGAAGAAATCATACCCAAAGGAGTAGATGGCAAAAAATAATCAGACCCAGGTCTGAAATCAATAAAATGGAAACAAAAAGGAAAGAAAAAAATCAATGAAACAAAGAGTTGATTCTTTGAGAAAAACCAAGAAGATTGATTATATCTAAATTAATTAATGGGCAGAAAAAGAAGATTCAAATTGTCAAATTATAAATAAAAAAGGGGACATAACAAAAAATACTGAGAAAAGTCAGAGAATCATATGAAAATACTTCAAAAACCCATACTCTACCAAATTGGAAGATTTAAAAGAAATGCATAATTTTCTTGAAATATACCATTTACCAAAGTTAAACCAGGACCAGATAAACAGTTTTAAATAGACTTATAACTCCTAATAAAATAAAAGCAGTCATTAATGCTCCCAAAGAGGAAAAATCCAGGGCCAGATGGTTTTAGAGAAGAATTCTACTAGGCTTTCAAAGAAGAATAGTCAATACTACTCAAATTATTCCATAAAATAGAAACAGAAGGAACATTGCCAAATTCATTTTACCAGGCCACAGTTACCCTGACACCATATAGACCCAGCAAAAAAAGAGAATTGCAGACCAATTTTCATTATGAACATAGATGAAAAAAACTCAATAAAATATTTGCAAACCAAATCCAAGAACACATAAAAAAAAATCATCCACTACGATCTAGTAGGCTTCATCGGAGGGATGTAGGAAAGGTTCAACATATGAAATTCAATAAGTATATCCCACCATATAAACAAACTGAAATATAAAAACTACAATATCATCTTGTTATATGTAGAGAAGGCCTTTGACAAAATCCAGTATCACTTCACGATAAAAGTCCAGAAGACATTAGGAATACAAGGAACATACCTCAACATAATTAAAGCCGTTACAGTAAGCCCATAGTCAACTTACATAGAGAGAAACTCAAAGCAATTCCACTAAAATCAGAAATAAGATAAGGTTGTTCACTTTCTCCATACTTTTTCAATATGGTGCTTGAAGTCTTAGCTAGAGCAACAAGCTATCTGAAAAACTCCAAGGCGATACATATTGGAAAGGAAGAAGTTAAAGTATCCTTCTTTGCATATAATATGATAGTATGTATAAGTGACCCTAAAAATTCCACTGGAAAAACCCCACAGATGCTAAACACTTTCAACAAAACAGTTGGATACAAAATTAACTTCCCCAAATCAGCTGCACTCTTATATACAAATAATAAACAGTCTAAGAAAGAAATCAGAGGAACATCACATTTATAGGAATTTCAAATAATATAAAAAGATATATTCTGAAGTAACTTTAACCAAGAAAGTGAAAGACTTGTATGGAAAAAAAATTAAGACTCTGAAGAAAGAAACTGGAAAATATATCAAAAGATACATCTTCCATTCTCATGGATCATAGGACTATTATAGTTAAAAAAAAAATGCAATCCTACCAAAATCAATCTACAGATTCAATGCAATCTCCATCATATTTCCAACATAATTTTGTATAGATATTGAAAGGGTAATTTTCAGATTTACATGGAATCACAAAAACCCAGGATAGCTAAAACAAATCCTGAATAATAAAAGAAATACTGGAGGTGTCACCATCTCTGACCTAAATTGTACTGCAGAACTATAGTAATAAAGACAGCATGGTGCTGGCACAAAACAGATATGTTGATCAATGAAATGAAATTGAAGATCCTGTGGTGGTTTTAACGGGAATGGCCCCCCCAAAGACTCCTGTGTTTGAATGTGTGACCCACACTATTAGGCAATGTAGCATTGTTGCAGTAGGTGTGGTCTTGTTGGAGAAAGTGTGTCACTGTGGGAGGGCGGGCTTTGAGGTCTCCTTTGCTCAAGCTATGCCCATTGTGGTACACAGTTTTCTTCTGCTGCCTGTGGATCAAGATGTAGAACTCTTGGCTCCCCCAGCACCACAGCTGCCTGTGTGCACCATGCTTCCTGCTATGATGATAATGGACTAAGCCTCTGAAGCTGTAAGCCAGCCCCGATTAAGAGTTGCCTTGGTCATGGTGTCTTTCCACAGCAATAAAACCCTAACTGAGACAGAGCCAGACATAAAACAACATAGCTACGGACACCTGTTTTGTTTGTTTGTTTGTTTTTTTAATGAAGATGCTAGAAGTCCCCTGGAGGGGGAGACCTAGTGGCACTCAGAGGAAGGACAGCAGGTCACCAAGAAGAGACTTGATACCCTATGAGTATATACAGAGGGAGGTAATCCCTCTGAGGAACAGTCATAGGGGAGGGGAATAAGGGGAAAATGGGAGGGAGGGGAGAATGGGAGGATACAAGGGATGGGATAACCATAGAGATGTAACAAGAATAAATTAATAAAATTAAAAAAAACAAAACAAAATAAAATAAAATGGGGTGCAGATCTAAACAGAAAAATTTCAAAAGAGGAAACTCAAATGTCTGAGAAACACTTAAGGAAAGGTTCAACCTTCTTAGTATCCAGTGAAATGCAAATCAAAAGTACTTTGAGATTTCATCTTATACCTGTCAGAAAGGCTACAATCAACAAAACAAGTGACAGCTCATGCTGGTGAGGATGTGGAGTAATAGAAGCACTCCTTCATTGCTGGTGGGAGTGCAAACTTGTACAGCCACCATGTAAACCCTTACCCAACATTGTTTGGGTAACCAAGAAGCTGAAACTAGATAGCCCATAGACAAAAATACCATTGCATAATAATAATAATAATAATAATAATAATAATAATAATAATAATAATAATAATAATAATATATAATATATAATATAATGGTTCCTAATAACATTCTGATATACTCAAATCAGCATTTTGCTCAACTATCATCACAGAACCTTCATCCTGAAGCAGATGGGAACAAATACAGAAACCCACAGCCAGATACTATCTAAATGTGAGAGTTCTTGGAATACTCATCTCGAAAAGGGATGCCTTTTCAAATATCTCCCCTCAAGACACAGGGCGCCCTGCAGAAGAGGAGATGGAAAGAGTATCAGAGCCAGAGTGAATGGAGGACGTCAGGCAAACAAGGCCCTCTAAAGAAACAGGACCAACACACTATGAACTCACAGACAGAGGCAGCATGCACAAGGCCATCACAGGGCTGGACCAGGTGCGGCCTAGAGCTGAAAGGAGAAGTGGACACATGGTCCCAACCCTAACCCAGAAGCTGTCTTCACTTGACAAATACTTGGAAATGAAAATGTAGTTTCCTCCAAGGGAGTCTTACTAGAGAAAAAAAAATACTCTTAAGGGTAGGCTGCATGCCCAGTATGACGGCCAACAGAAAATAGACTCAAGTCAAGCTAGATTCAAATGTATCTTTCTATGACCATACCACCCTGAACTCATCTGATCTCATGCTTAAAAAACCAAAAACTTACTAGTTTTCTATTTTATTTACATATAAATAAAATATATACCCTACAGGTCCTTTGTGTGTGTACATTATAGCTTCCAGCTTAGTGTTGTTTGTGAAATTCCTGACTGTGCAAACAAGTGGGTCTCTTTTTCTTATGCCTTCTCTTGGGATTTTTTTCTTTTTCTTTTGTTTTGGCCTAATCCATTGTGTTAGGGTTTTTTATTATATTTTATCTTATTTTTAAAAAATATGGTCCCCATCAGCTCATCTATTTGATGCTTAGTTACCAGGGAATGGTACTGTTTTAGAGGATTAGAAGGATTAGGAGGTGTGGCCTTTTTTAAGTATGTCATTTTTGGCCTGTGGACCAGAATGTAGCTCTCAGCTATTGCTCCAGAGTCCTCATGCCATCATGTTCCCTGCCATGATGGAAATGGGATAAACCTAAACTGTAAGCAACACTCCCCCCCCCCATTAAAGCTTACTTTTGGCAGCAGTGGTGGCACACATCTTTAATCCCAACACTCAGGGAGGCAGAGGCAGACAGATTGCTCTGAGTTCAAGGCCAGCCTGGTCTACAAAGTGAGTCCAGGACAGCCAAGGCTCCACAGAGAAACTCTGTCTTAAAAAAAGGAAAAAGAAAAGAAAAGAAAAATGCTTACTTTTGTAAGAGTTGCCTTGGTCCTGGTGCCTCTTTAGAGCAATAGAACAGTTATGAAGAGAGCCTTGCTTTTGTTTTTCCCTATCATCTGGTGTGATTTGTTTCCTTGACAGCAAGCACCTGCAATCTGAATACTTGTCTTGCTCATTCTTTCCTGTTTTCTGGATCAATGAAGAATGACAACAAAGTCTGTTTTGTTCCCTCCTGTGTCGTCATCATCTAGTGCAGTTTTCCCAATAATGACCTGTTGGCTGTATTTAAGAAGTGGAGTGGGGACTTCCCATCCGTTCCTTCCCGAGGTCACCCAGCTCAGAATTCAGGGGTCACTTCTGATCTTCCTTCTGTATTTATTGTAAAGTCCTGTTGATTATTTCCTCAGCAACTCATTTCAAACCTGCTCTTCCTTTGTCCAATTCTGTAGCCTCTATTGAATCAGGACACGTTTATAACACCCTTAAATCACTGCTCTAGGCTCTTTAAGCATTCTCTTTCTGAGCACACACACTCTCTCCCTTTCTCCTAGTGCAAAAACACTGGGGAGTCTTTTGTTTAGAATTTTACTGCAGCTTTATGCCTCCTCAAGAGTAGGTTTAAAATCCCTTTGCTGTCATCGAAGCAGCCCATTTTTCTCACCAAGACTAGACCTATGCCAGCAAAATCTATAGGTCACTAATATGAAATTCCTATCCTAAACTTTCTAAAGTGCCTTCCTCCCAACTGGAATTCCCTCTCCACTTCTGCTTGTCAAAACTTACCCTTCCCTTATCAACCCTAAGTTTAAATTTTACTTTCCGTGACTCAAGAGAGTGCCTCCCTCAAACCAATCATTAACCAGTGTGAAATTGTAGATATGTGAGGCTTTCCTTACACCTTTCCGGCTCTTCTTTTCAGAGATGCTTACATGGAAAGTGACCCCTCCTCAAATAAAATGTTCTCAGGCTTGTAATGCCATCGTTAATCAAATCTCTCTGCAACGTGGAGCAAGAGAGCAAGCAGCAAGCCCTTTGGTCATTGTGGAAAATCTTCTGCTGTTTGTAAAGTGGAGGAATGGCTGCTGTGAGCATGTGGATAATGTTCATGCAGATCCAATTTAATAAAATCCTCAAGCTCAGCAGTGATGATACGTACCTAGGTGCTGAGTCTGCAAGTACCCATGCTCTAGAATTCCTTGAGAAACCTTCCCATTCTCCTAAAAACACAAAGGCTCCAACTCAAAGGCTGCTGGACCTTAAGGCACTTGCTGTTTTTGCCAATTAAGAATCCATGTGATCCACATTTGAGCATCTCTCTGGGCCTTTTCTGATTGCTGGCTCCGGAGCTAGTGAGTCTGCATTTAGAGAGTAAGATATGCTATCTGGCATCACCAGGGGGCATGAGCCTAGGAACCTCACTCATCCATCTCTTGGCTAAATGGGAATAATAAGTAGGTCGAGCATACTTTATCTGAAATTATGGAACCTAGATTCCATAATATAGGGTAGGGCTTGACAGTGTTTTCCAATAGTGAAATAAACTTGGAGATGAGACTCACGTCAAAATATAAAATTCATTCACATTTCATGTACAGTTTAAATATGTAGTAATTGGATAATTTTATACATTATTTCCAGAAAGCCTGAGTTTTTACTTGAACCCATCACATGGGGTCAGGTGTCCAGTTTCCATTTCTATGTCACGTCACTGCTCAGAAAACTTCCAACTTGGAACATTTCAGATTCCAACTTTCTCCATTAGGGGTGGCTTGCAGTGCCTCTCTCATAACAATCCTGAGAGAAGTAGGTGAACATTTACACACTTAGAACACTTTTGTGCTAAATCAATGCTGCTGCTGCTGCTATTGCCACAGCAAATGAAACTAGAGAGATGTCTTGGATGAGTTTGGAACTTTGGTTTAATCAGTGCAGTTGAAAAGATAACTGTACACAGGTGGCGAGGAAGCCATGTGCAATGGTGCTGCTGAGGAAACTCTTTCACTGGACAACTCCCTGTTAATTGTCCTTTGGCTCTTTGCTAGTTGTTGAAGAACAAGTAAATTCAGGCTCTGTCCCTCCTAGAGCTAATAGCTTTGAAGAGAGAGTTAAGTCAGTGTATGATACTACGCAACTAACGGCTACCCAGGCGTGTGATAGAGCCTGCTTGTTGCAGGCAGTAGGAGGACAGAGAAGTCAGAGCTAAAGCCACGCAAACTGAACAATGCAGACCTGCTTTGGATAAATGGAGGTATGTGGGAGGAGGGTGGTGGTGCTGAACACAGGGAAATTTCCCTATTTTACTCACACCAGAAGCATCAAGGGAGGAAGAAAAGATAATATAGGAATCTAAGTTAGTGTAAAAAAAAAAATACAGACAGCCAATATTCGATTGGAGTGAGAAAGGCCAATGATTCCAAGCCAATGGGATGACAATTGACAGGGGTAATCTTGGGGGAGTCTTTTGTTTGGAATTTTACTGCGGGAGTAAAGTTCAGAAGTCTTCTATTTTCATGTCCCAAATGCCCCCTGCACAAGTTCAGGAGTGTTGTGACTTGAAATTGACAGTAATTCATATGGCAAAAGAAGGGTTAACTGATTATAAACTGATAAAATCAGGGGCATAGTTGCTAAAGTGAAGGCTTTTTGATATACTTGAAATTACTTTCAAAAGGACTACTTTAGGGCATTGTATTTCAGATTTTAATGTAAAATTCTTAAGTACATAGTTATAAAATTCAGCTATTAAAACTAAACTTTTCAATTAAGGTCTACTACTCAATTCCAATACATTTAACAATCACTTTAAAAATTTTTTTTTTTTTAGAATTTCTTACATGTACATAATCTAAGAATGTTTTGGAAATTTCATACGTATATATAATATATCTTTGTCAGATTCAGTTTGGTGCTTTTTCTCACCCTCCCTCTCCTATTGAACCCCTCCTCCCCCCACCCCTCTCTCTTTGTGTGTTTGTATGTGTGTGCATGACCCACTGATTTTAATTAAAGTTGCTTTCATGAGCATGGACAGAGGACTGTTTACTGGAGTCTGGACAACATACCAGTGGTTGCACCACTAGACAAAATTAATTCTCCTCTTCTGGCAGCCCATCAACTGTCAATTACTCCTCAAGGAGGAGTGAGGCCTCATGATCCATCTTGTGCAATAACCTCAGCCTCTATGAGTTCATAATGACAATGGTTATGTCACACCCAGAAAAGAGCATTTTGTACTATCTTTTTCCATCTCTGACTCTTACATGGTTCCTACCCTTTTTTCTGTGATGTTCCCTGGATCTGCAAAACTAACCTTCCCTAACCAAGGCTGAGAACAGCACTAGTTTATGGGTATGAATGTAAATGTCGCTTTTACTTCCTCAGATGTTGGGGCATGAGGTGAGAACCATACCCAAGCTTTACAAATAAATACACAGCTTGAGCTGAGACCAGAGCATTTCCATCTCTGTTATATCTATCCTTAGGCCTAGGCCTGGAAGCTTCTAGACTCCATACAATCTAATCTTCTGTAAGCATGGACCTTAAAGTTTTCAGCTTCCAGTCTCCATCTGCTAACCTAGGTCTAGCATGTTTTCAGCTTCTGAGACTTACTGCTGAATAAACTCACCCTTTCTAGCCCTTTCTAAACTCTGCCTGGCTGGTTCAACTCAGCTTTTCTGGTTGAAACTCCTCTCCAAGCCGACTGATTCAATTCAGCGTCTTAATTGGCTTCTGACTAAGTTGCTCTGCTTAGAAAAACTGCCTCTGAACTCCATGAGCTAATGCACTGATGACTGCATGAACTGAAGAGAATTAAAAGGAACTACATCAACTCAACTGAACTGCATCAAGATCAACTCTCCTCCCCTCTCTCCCTGAACTGCTCTTAAGTAGCCTCTCTTTCCTGTCTCTTCTCATGAGAGCTGGGCATATTCTATCTCTGACTCATTCTGTCAAATCATCCTCTGATTCATCACTTTGCCCCTCAATTAGCCATCGTTGTTTGGGAATAAAGGTGTATGCTAAGGGTGTGCCTGGATTCCAGCCAGATCACAACGACCTAGGCTTGGATGTGGTCCTTTGCTAGAGAAGCCATGTTGCTGGATTAAACTTCCTCTACAGAGATATAAGGTCCACATCTAAACACAATAAAGGCAAGCCTATAGCAACATCAAATTAAATGGAAAGAAACTTAAAACAATCCCACTAAAATCAGGGACAATACAAGGCCACCCATTCTCTCCATATCTCTTCAATGTAGTACTTGAAGTCCTAGCTAGAGTGATAAGACAGGAGCCTAGCATAACTGTCCTCTTAAAGGCTCCACCTGGAAGCATATAAAAACAGATGTTAATACCCACAGCCAAACATTAGACAGAGCTCAGGGAATCTTGTGGAATATTGAGGAGGTGTGGGAGGAAGAAGGACCTGGAGGGTGCAAGAACACCACAAGAAGACCAACAGAGTCATCTAATTTAGGTCCATGGGGGCTTACAGAGACTCAAGTACCAACCAAGGAACATGCATGGACTTGACATAGGCCCCTGACAAATGTGTAACTGATGGGCAGTTTGGTCTTCATGTGGGTCCCCTATCAAGTGGAGCAGGGAGTAGTCACATGGTCTCAGTTGCCTGCTTTTGGATGGCTTTCCCCTTGTCTGGCTTCAGTAGAAGAGGATGCTCTTAGTCATGATGCAACTAGATGTGCCGAAGCAGATTGGTATGGCAGGGGGGAGGGCTCCCCTTTTCTGAGGAGAAGGGGAGGAGGAAATGGGGGAAGAGGGTGGGACCAAGAAAGAGAGGAGGGAGGGGGCTGTGATCGGGATGTAAAGTGAATAAATAAATAAACTTAATCAAAAAGAAAACATTCCTCTACACATGAACATAAACATTCAGAAAGTATTTTTGACAACATGATCATTTTAGTAAAACAAATGTAGGGCATTCTCCCCTACAGCCTGTAGCATTCCCAACTAAGGACAGATTTATAATATCAGACATGAATTCCTTCCTACAGGGCAACATTCCAATGAGAAAGCAATTGGTTGCCCCATAACAGTCATGCCACTGTTGAGCAAATGGGCATTTCTTGCCTGGAAGGTTGGCATTGAAGCATACAGTGTCCACAGATGGGATAGACCATTGATAACTTTTCTTCCCAGCAGCTTCTAGCACTATGAATGCTAGCCAACTGGGAAGATGCTCCTAGTTCAGCAGTTCAGCTTGACTTCTCTATATCCTTAACCAAAGTGTATATTGTCTTCAGCAATATGGTCTTGTTGTCTAGTTCCATTAAGTAACCAAGAGCAACAGCAATAGCTGTATTGATTGGAGGACCTCTCAGGCCACTGACCAACAACTCAGAATGGTGTATCTCACATATGGCCTTGGGCTTTTGTTTAATAAACCTTGGCTTCTAAGAGCAGCCTTATCAACTTATGCAATGTTGATACTTATCAATAGGTAAAATCATCCATTAAAACTCTTTTACTTTATATATTTTTATAAATTATATTTTATTTTATAAAGCAGTGGGTTCCTATGTAGTTTTTCTTTAAACATCCTTAGTTTTTCTCAACTCTCTCTCCCATCCATCCCTCTCTCCCTTCCGTACCTCTGCCCATCCCAGTTTAAACAAGTCTTGAAATAATACTATACCCTATTTATAAACTTAAACTATGCTTACAAATTAAATGTGTCCTATTTTTTTTAATTAATTTATTCTTGTTACATCTCTATGGTTATCCCATCCCTTGTAACCTCCCATTCTCCCCTCCCTCCCATTTTCCCCTTATTCCCCTCCCCTATGACTGTTCCTCAGAGGGATTACCTCCCCCTGTATATGCTCATAGGGTATCAAGTCTCTTCTCAGTGACCTGCTGTCCTTCTTCTGAGTGCCACTAGGTGTCCCCTGCCAGGGGACATATTTTGCAAATATTTTATTTATGAGATAGTAAAAAGATAAAATATCCCAATCTCTTAAGTAATTATTATAAAATAATATATTTATTGATTTAAATTATCTTCAACATTCTGATACTGAACATACATTTACTAATATTTTCACCTAAGTCATAAGTCTAGGTCAAGTTCTCCATTATGTATTTTGACTATGACTAACAGTATACCACTCAAAAGAGTGTGTGTGTGTGTGTGTGTGTGTGTGTGTGTGTGTGTGTGTGTAACTCAACATGTACAAACTTTTCATTACAGTAATATTAATGTCTTCAGTTTGATTTTTCTTAAAATATGTCCATATAGTTCTAAAACTTTTAAGTTGGAAAGCATATATATAGACATCCAATTATATTACTATCCTCCATATTGTGGGAAATTACCTCCTCATATAAAAACTGGTTACATATAAAAGTGGGGAGCTCTGGACATCTTCTCTGAATGCTTGAAACATGATTTATTTGTATTGTGGTGACTACAGAGTCCAAGTGCTTGTGGGTGTGAAAAAGGGAGGGCAGGAGGAAGTGTTAGTCATTCTCCTGAACTTGTTTTATGAATCATCCGGTTTTTATTCTTTTTGTGGCGTATAACTAACTCCTAACAATTTGGCGGTCTGACTGGATTTTACATTTTCTTGGTTCTTAAATTAGTGTCTTCTTCATCTAACTTTTGAAAGTCCTTGTATTTGATAAAAACATTCAATTTTCATGGATTTTTGTTATAAACGTGTCTCTTTTTCAGTACCGTTAGGAGATACACCATGCCCTAAGGCTCTCTCTATGTTTTAAGTTGTTTTTTATTTTAATCTGCAAGGCTACCAACTCCAGAGTATTTAGTACTTGGCAGATCTTGCCAGATATCTTCTATATCACTAGACTGGATGTATTTTAAGATCTCATGATGATGTATTTAATTTCATCCAAGGACATCCATTGGGCTGCAATGGGGACAGGGCAGCAGTATCCGCACGGAGTGACATAAGAGAACTTTCGGGGAGACACAATGACAACCCACAAATGTGTGATTGTTTGGTTCCTGAGACCACAGCGCACAGGTAACCAAGTAGAAGGCAGATTGGAGACTGGCTCTGTATGAACGGTGAGTGAGAAGAGGCAGATTACACAGACACTATTCCAAAAAGCTTGAAGAGAAGATGGGTATCAGAAAGCACAGAGGGAAAAACACAGAGAGAAAGAAGCTCAGAGAAATAGTAAGCAACACTGGGCATCAACTACACAACTGGTTTTGGGAGGTTGTAGGGGAATCTTAGCAAAAGATAAGGTAAGACAGGCTCCTAGTAAAGAGATTGGCAGTCCTACCCTTGGGAGAACCCCAGAGTCCTTGTGAGCCACAGTCCCCATTGCAGATGTTGGTGGGGCACTGATTCTCCTAAGGTGATGAGTCCAATGTCACACTATATTTCCTGGAGAACTATTGCTTTATGCCACCTCAACAAATAATCCATTGTTTAATTGGGCTCCTTTTGAAGGAGGGTCAAAGTTTCTTTGTTTTTTTTTTCTATACTTGTAGTAGTATTATAACTTTATTCTTTTTTTTATTATTATTATAGTTTTTTGGAAGAGGGAGAAGATGCAGGGTTTAATGGAGACCAGGCTGGCCTTGAAATTTCTGAGTGGCCAAGGCTGGCCTTGTACGCCTGAGTCTCCTGCCATTGGGACTGCAGGCATGCACCACCATGCCTGGCTCTAGGTTTTTACATTTTATTGTGGTTTGTTAGGTTTGTGAAATTTTTGTTTATGAATTTTCTTTACATTATCGGACAACCTCTTTTCACTCTTAAAAAATAGTCTTGGAGCTGGATAAATGGCTTAGCAGTTAAGAGTGCATGCTGCTCTTTCAGAAGACTCGAGTTCAGTTCCCAGCACCTATATCTATGTTTATTCATGGGGACCTGAACTCATGTACAGATATCTCCCAAACCCCCACATACAAATAATTAAACGTAAATCTTTCTTTAAAATCTATGTGCTATTTCCTTGCCCGCTGTTCTGCACTCTTCTATATCTTTCTTTCTTTTCTTTTCTTTAAGTAATTCATTCAGATTACATCTCATTTGTTATCCCCTCACTTGTAGCTTCCGATTCTCCCTCCCTCCCTCTTTCATCCTATTCCCCTCCCCTGGGTCTGTGACAGAAGGGGACCTTGTCCCTCACTATAAAATCACAGCCTATCAGGTCTCTTCCTGGTAGCCTGCTTACTCTTCCTCTGAGTATCACCAGGTCTCCCCATCAAGGGGAAGTGGTCTAATAGGGGGCACCAGACTTCATATCCAAGTTAGTCCCTGCTTTCTACACAACTGTGGAGAATGTGCTGTCCATTGGCTAGATCTGGATAGAGGTTCTAGGTTTACTGTGTGCATTGTCCTTGGTTGGTACAGTAAGTAGTTTGAGCTGACCAGCCTGGGTCCAGATCCACCAGCCTTAATGATCTTCTTGTAGGTTTCTAGGACCCTCTGAATCCTTATATTTCCCCATTCTTCCTTACCTCTCTTACTTACAGTCCCAGTAGGAAGTCCCAGTATCCATCCCAATCTCTGGCTAAGTGAAGACTTTCATGAGACATCTCTGTTGGTCAAGTGTCCCATTATAAGTGAGTATATGCCATGTGTATCTTTCTGGGTCTGGGTTAGCTCACTAAGGATGTTCATTTCCAGTTCCATCCATTTGCCTGCAAATTTCAGGATTTCCTTGTTTTTAAATAGCTGAGTGGTATTCCATTGTGTAAATGTACCACCATTTCTTTATCCATTCTTCCACTGAGGGACATCTAAGTTGTTTCCAGATTCTGGCTATTATGAATAAGGCTGCTATGTACATGGTTGAGCATGTGTCCTTGTTGTGTGGTGGAGCATTTTCTGGGTATATTCCAAGGAGTGGGATAGCTGGGTGTTGAGGTAGCCCTATTCCCACTTTTCTGAGAAAGCACCAGATTGATTTCCAAGATGGTTGCACACTACACTCTTTCTTTTCTTTTATTCAGTCTTGTCTCTTTAATCTCCTCTCCTTCCTCCTTTCATCATCTGCCTCTTCTATTTCAAGTACTACTTCTACATTTACCCCACAGGATTCTTCACACCACACTCTGCATTAATTTTTTCATTTTCTCTTCTGTGCCCATTTGTAGGCTGTGACTAATCTTAAACATATTTCTAGATTTTGTTTGGTTTTGTGTTGTTGCTTCATAGTAATTTATTTTCCCTCCTGAGTGGTTCTAGGGATTGAGCCCTCAAAAGTAGGGTGCCTACTAAAAGTATCCTCAAATAAAAGTGGAAAGTATGACCAAACGTGCACAAAACAAAACAAAAACCCACAAAAGATCATAAGTCTGTGGATTGTAGTATTGTTCACCCTACGTTATATGGCTAATATCCACTTATAAATAAATGTATACCATGGGTGTTTTTCTGAGTCTGGGTTACCTCACTCAGGGTGATTGTTTCTAGTTCCATTCATTTGTCCACAAATTTCAAGGTTTATTTGTTCTTAATAGCTTAGTAGTATTCCATTGTATAAATGTACCACAGTTTCTTTTATCCATTCTTTCACTGAGAGAAATCTAGATTGTTTCCAGATTCTGGCTATTACAAATAAAACTGCTATGAACATAGTTGAGCAAATGTCCTTGTTGTATGGTCTTTCGTTTATGCTCAGGGGTGGTACAGCTGGGTCTTGAGGTAGTCCTATTCCCAATTTTCTGAGAAAAGCTCCAAATAGATTTCCAAAGTCATTGTGCAAGTTTGCACTCTCACCAGCAATGGAGAAGTGTTCTCCTTTCTCTGCATCCTAGCCAGCATGTGCTGTCACTTGAGTTTTTTATCTTAGCCATTGTGATGGGTGTAAGATGGAATCTCAGAGTCTTTTTTATTTGCATTTCCCTGATAACTAAGGACACTGAGCATTTCTTTAGATGTTTCTTGGCCATTCATTATTTCTCTGTTGAGAATTCTGTATTTATCTCTGGACCCCATCTTTAATTTGGTTTGTTGGTATTTAATTTCAATCCACAAACCTAAAGAAGCTAAATAACAAGGAGGACCCTAGGGAGGATGCTTAATGTTCATTCATAAGGGCAAATAGAATAGACACAGGTAGCGCTTGAAGGCAAGGAACAGGGTAGGAGCCTACCATAGATGTCCTCTGAAAGACCCCACCCAGCAGGGGATCGAAGCAGATGCTACGATTCACAGCCAAACTTTGGGGCAGATCACAGGGTGATTTGGGGAAGTGTTGGGGGACCTGAAGGACCTGAATGGGATAGGAACTCCACAAGGAGAACAGAGCCAAAAAATCTGGGCCCAGAGCGGCCTGCAGAGACTGATGCATCAACCAAGGATATGGAAAGGATCTATACCCCCTACTCAGATGTGGTTGACAGGCAGCCCAGTCTCCATGTGAGCCCCACAATATGGGGAGTAGGGTCTGCCTCTTACAAGGACCCTGTTGTCCACTCATTGATCACTTCCCCCTGCTGGGGTTGCCACGCCAGCCCACAGAGTAAGAAGATGCAGGCAGTCCTGATGAGAGTTGGTAGGCTGGGGTCAGATGGTAGGGGAGGAGGACTCCCACTTTCTGAGGACTAGGGGAAGGGGGAGGGAGGAAGAGTGAGGGAAAGGGGACTTGGAGGAGATGAGACAGGGGGCTACAATCAGGATATAAAGTGAATTAATTAAAAATAAGCAAACAATATATATATATATATATATATATATATATATATATATATATATATAGAGAGAGAGAGAGAGAGAGAGAGAGAGAGAGAGAGAAATTGCAAGTCCACAACTACCAAATCCAATGACACTGAATGGTTTAAATGCTGAGGAAATATTTCTAGAGTCTGTTTCTAAATATCATCAATGCCTTAGATCAGTAAACAAAGCAGATGAATGAAGTAAGGAAACAATTGAGAACATAGAAAGAGAGCCAGCAACACAGAAGAGAAAGTTAGAAATGAGTGGCAGCCAGTAAGGAGATTGAGATAGAGTGTGTGTGTGTGTGTGTGTGTGTGTGTGTGTGTGTGTGTGTGTGTG
>OU015757.1:55129039-55240170 GCA_907169655.1 Acomys percivali
TGTGTGTGTGTGTGTGTGTGTGTGTGTGTGTGTGTGTGTGTGTGTGTCTGTGTAATTTGAACAGGACTCCAGTTGCTCAGGAATCAAGGCCAATGACTGACAAATGGGACTTCATGACATTAAAAAGATTCCAGAGAAGGATAAAGTTAGCTAAGTGAAGAGACAGCCTACAGAACTAGAGAAAGCATCTTTGCTAGCTACATATCTGACATAGTACCTAGAATACAGAAAGAACTCAAAAGAAGTAACAAACCATCTAATTAAAAACAGGCTAAGTAGCTAAACACAGATCTTAAGAGAAGAAGTGCAAGTGGCCAATAAATATTTTTAAAGTTTTTAGCATCCATAGTAATCAGGCAAATGTAATTAAAATTACTGTGACATTCTGCCTCAGTCAGAATAGCTAACAGCTAGAAAACAATCCACAACAAATGCTAGGGAGGGGGTGGAGAGACAGGAACATTTGTTTACTGTTGGTGGGAGTGTAAACTGGTGCAGCCACTGTGGAAATCAGCATGGAGATTTCTCAAAAAGCTAAGACCAGCACTTTAGTATGACCCAGCTATAGCACTCCTGGGAATACACCCAAAGCCTCTATGTCCTGCGACTTGTCAATCTACACTTAATTGCTGCATTATTTCTCATAGCAAGGAAATAGAATCAATCTAGATGTCCATCATTGGGTGAATGAATAATGAACATGTGCTGCTTTTGTCCAGTTAACTTTTTTTAAAAAAATGAATGAAATTAAAAATTAATAAATCAAAGAAGGTAACTTCGCCATAGCAGGACGAGCACCACATGTTCTCTCTCATGTCCTGATCTTAGCACCTATTTTTCATATTTGCATATTTACAGGGAAATGATGGAGTGGAAATTCCAGGAAACTAGAATAGGGCCAGGGAGAGCTTAAAACGTACTTTCAGCAGAAAATTACCCTATAACTGGGTATCAGTGAACACTATCGATGCTACATTTAAAACCTGAAGTCGTGAGTAATTGAATTAGTATCTGAACACTTATGAGACAGTTTAAATGCCCAATTGTGTTCTGTTAGGAATTCTGTTCAAATTTACTTCTGCACGTATTTCCTTTTCTGATGAGTGACAAAGGTGTCACTATACTCTCTTTTGTACATTTCTCTCTATATAACTATTGCCCCTGAGTTTCTTCTTTAATTTTTATGTTTATTTGTTTTCTTTTGTGTTGGGAGGCATGAACTTACCATGACATGAGGGTAGAAGTCACTTGGTTTTTCTCTCCTTCCTCCAGTGGGTCGTATGGAATCGAACTCAAGTCACCGGACAACTTTACCAGCTAAACCATTTTGCTGGGCCAGAGTTTCATTTTTATTTATATTTTTATTCCTTTCATTTGTCACTACTTCTCATTATGTAAGACACAAAACTCTCTAGCGTGTTCACCCTGAGGATCAGATGTCCTAGCTTGGGGGGGGGGGGTTCCTTAAGTGTGTTAGGAATGTAGAAAGCAAACACTGGACTGAAGCCATGCAGGGGACCTGTTTCTGTGCTTTCACAGCCCATTGAGCAGCAAGCACCTTGCTGGAAAGATGAGACTGTGGATGTCAAACAGTCCACTGGAGACTGGGAGTTCTCTGTGTGTGGCAGTGAACCTCATGACAGGTGGCTGCAGAGGTCAATTCACTTGCTAATGCCAAGTATGGGGCTAACAGATTCCAAAGTTACTGTCAAGGCTCAGCTGTACACCCTTAAAACTACCTTCCTGGGAGGAAGGAAGCTTATGCAGGCACATTGGAAATCCGTGTGAAGGAGAGATAAACCTGTTTTTTAGGATCCCAAGTGTGGAATTGGAACGGGCTCTTGAGAGAACAGGTGAGGTTAATCCACTAGAAGAGTAACCACCTCGTGCAGGAGCTTAATTGTTGCCAGCTGAAAAGATCCAGTGAACAGACTCTGGGAGGAGATATATAAATGAGCCCAGAACTGGAGGCAGGGCCTTTTGGAGACTTGGGAGAGTTTTGGCTGTTCATCGCTGCACTTTGAGATGCTCCTAGAGAGAACCGCTCAAGGGAAGGCTTCGGGGCTCCGGCTTCTGCTGAGGTTCTGGGTTCTGGTTACTCTAGGTTCCAGCAGAAGAAATCCTGCTGATTTTGCCAGGAGAATAGTTTCTTAGAACTGATATCCTTATGGTTTTGTTATTGTGTCCATTAATCCTCATTTCCTGTTGTTTTGGTTAGTTGGGTTATAAGTGACATATGCTCGGTCACTAAGTTGTTCATAAAATATATTGGTTAAGAAAATTGAGCATACAGTGTGGAGATCCCTCAATGGATTAAAATAGAACTACCAGAATATCTGGCTGCACCAGTCTAAGAGTGCATGGCACAGAGATATCTGTACACTCACGTTTATTGCTGCAATGGCCAAGATACGGAACCAGCCTAGATGCCAGTCAACAGATGCATGGATAGAGAAAAAAATGGCGTGTGGGCACAATGGAATTTTATTAAGCTTTAAAGGAAAATGTAATCATGACATCTGTAGGAAAACAGATTCAATTAGAACCTGCTATAGTAAGTGAAAAAGGCCAGACCAAGAAAGACAAGCATCACAAGACATAAAAGTGGAAAGGGGGCTTAGGAAGGAGAAAGAAGACAAAATATCACAGGTTTTCTCTCACGTGGAACCTAGATTTAAATTTACATACATATAAATGAAATAAATTTAAATATATTTACATGTGTTTATAACATGAAAACAGAAGGGAACTATCTGGTAGAAGGACGCAAACAAGCAAGAGGGGAATAGAGGCACTGGGGAACAAATATGGACAAAATTATTCATAAATACCATACCCATTATTCTGTATGATAATTAACCTTTTAAAAGATGTAACAGAGTGGAAAGTCAAATCAGAATAAGTGAGATCTTTGTGATGGCTTTCTCACAGAAAGGATGTCACCTCAGAAGAAAAGTGAGTCACTCTGGCTAGTGATCTGAGTGATTGCGGGTACCTGTCAAGAGTGGGCCAGACAAGCTTCTCATGAGGTTGTCATGAATGGTTTGTAATGCGTCTTCCACTTTTGAGAGTCTCTGATTACAGATAATCGTTTGCAAGGCTAGATGGCTCCTAAGAGCCTAAATGGCAAAACCTAAGGGTGTCACTAAAGTGCTCCTCGTACACGACCATGGCCATGTCAAACCTGATGCTAAGAATGCTTCCGGTGTTCCTTGGACAGAAAGCTCTTTGAGCTGTATAGAGATATTGCAAGTGGAGATGGATCTGGGAAGTGAGAGAGGAGGCTCACAAGGGGGAGAGAAAGCAACAGTTGGAAGAAACTAGAGCCACAGTGAAATCAAGAGAAACATCTACTCTAAAAGGAGAGAAAATAGATCACCACTGTGTACTTTAAAAAGTGAAATAACAGAAATTGTTTATTCTAAAACTTATAGGCACAGTTTTGTGTGTGTGTGTATGTGTGTGTGTGTGTGTGTGTGTGTGATGGATTATTAATTTAATCAAAGATGTATCTAAATGTGGACTTAGAGCAAAGTAAAATACTCCATCACTGGTAGTCACTATATTATTATAATATTATATATTATATATATAATATATATAATATATAATATAATAGCTAGTGTTTATTAAACCCCTGATCAATGACAGGCAGCACTCCTAGTATTTTTTACACAGTGTTTTGGTTCCCATGAGAAGCAGATTCAGCATGATGTGTAACTTAGAGAAGACAAGGAAGCCTAAAAGTCACTGCAGAAAGATGACTGCCAACCACTCCTAACACAAATGAGCTTTCAGGTTCTGCAGTCAGACAGCTGACTTTGGACCCCAGTCCCACTATTTCACATAGAAAACAAAATGTAGGAGCCTCACTTTTCATTCATATGGATAAGTGACACAGCCACTGGGTCATAGGACACAGGGACACAGTGCATGCTCAAGAGGTGGGAGCTTCTTTTCCCTTAGGAAGAACTGAACTCTTCCTATAAAGAACTAGATTGTGAATATTTTAGGCTTATGGGACATCCAGTCTATATCACAGCTACTCAACTGCCCAACTATTTTATTTATGGACACTGAAACTTGAATGTTCTTCACTGAAAATATCCTTCTCCTTTTTATATTTTCAACTATTTAAAAATATAAGACCTATCTTTAGTTTGCAATCTGTGGGCTGCAGTCTGCAAGCCCCTGGGGCAGCATTCAGAGAACCTTCTTCTTCTCCTCCTCCTCCTCTCCACATTAGTCGTAAGTGAGTCTGCTCAGGTCATCAGCCTTGACCCCCCCTCCCCAAAGATGAGTCCTCCCTCTCTAAGAACTCATCATTTTTTCACTTTAGCTACAATTTAAAAGGAAAAGCCAAAAATATCTTGGGTAAGTGTTGATACAGTGCTAAACATTGTAAGAGGAAGTAGCTTCTCCCTCTGTGGTATTTCCATCCCTGGTAGAGGAAGCCAAGAGTAAATGTGGGAACCTGGTGGCCAATCTCCTACCATCATAGCTCTCTCTCTCTCTCTCTCTCTCTCTCTCTCTCTCTCTCTCTCTCTCCCTCTCCCTCTCTACACTCAGCAAAACCTGCCTGCCTCCTCACTGCAGTCTCTCCACTTGTAAGACATATGTTCACAAACAGAAGTTGCAAAGTAAATTGTTCAGTTATTTCTGAAATAGCCTGTAGAGAACATGAGCACACATACACATTTTTGCATATGCATGCATATTCATAGAAAAACACTGGGAGTACAGCAAAATGCAAACGGTTATTATTACTGGGTTATTCTCTTCATTACTTTCTTTCTTCCTGTGGCCACAAACTCCTTGCTAAGAGCTTCTGAGATGGGTCAGCAGGTAAGGGCAATTACTGCTAAGCCTGCACCTGAGTTCAACCCCTGGCCCTTACGTAGTGGAGAGAGTTGGTATCCACAGACTGTTCTCCGACCTCCACAGATATGTCATAGTGACAATGCATGTGCAGTCACACACACACACACACACACACACACACACACACACAAACACACGATACAGGAACTGATGCAGAAACCTTGGTGAAATGCTTCTTATTGACTTGTTGCCCATGACTTTCTCATACTATCCAGGGCTACTCCTAGGAGTGGTACCTCACACAGTGAACTGGATCCTTCCATATCAATCATTAATCGAGAAAATGCACTACAAGCTTGCCCACAGGCCAATCTGTTGGGAGCATCTTCTCAACTGAGGTTCCCTCTAAAATTCTTCTAACTTGTATCAAACTGACACAAAACCAGCCAGCACAGTCATTATGCAGGTCTTGTTTAGGCAAACACTCACATGAGTGCTGCTTTCTGTCATGACCAGGTATCCTGGTCCTCTGGTTCTAAAAATCTTTTAGCTCCCTCTTCTGTAATATTCCCTGAGCCTTGGATTTAGGAGTTGCTTTACAGATGTATCACTTAGGGCTGACCACCCCATAGTCACTTATTCTTTGCATTTTAACTAGTTGTGGAATTCTATAAGATCCTCCATCTACTTGTTTTGATGACGGTTGAGGGTTACACTTGTCTGTGGGTATAAGGTTAAGTATTTATAATACAATTAGAAACTATATTGATTTGGCAGAAACGTCATTAATAGACTCTCCTCTAGGATCTGTGAACTCTCTAGACATGAGTAGCTGGCTAGGTTTGTGGTACCAGTCATGAATTTCTTCCTATTAAGAAGGCTTTAAGCTCAATTAGATGGCTGTTGGTTACCCCCAAGTTATGGGTACCACTACTGCACCCTTGAGGATATCTTGCCAGAGAGGTAATTGCTATGATTCATAGGCTTTATAAATGGATAGAATTATTGATTGTTTTTCTCCTTTGGCAGCTTTCAAAGCCCTCTCAGATACTGAGTGCTAGTCCTCTGCAGGAAGGCTTCAGGTCAGTTCTTGCTTGTTTCCTCCAAGTCCTGTGTCCAAAGTTTATGGTGTCTTTGACAACAGAGTTTTACCCTCAAGTTCTGAGAGTCAGCCAAGGAGAGTGTTAATAGCCTACATAGTTTGAGAGTCTATTTATTCCAGATAACATATACAAATCATAATATTCAGAGCTAGGATCCACAATAAGAGAAAAGATGTGACGTTAATCTTTCTGGGTCTGAATTATTTCACTCAATATAGTGTTTTCTACTTATATCCAGTTACCTGAAAAATGTCGTTTTATTTTTCTTTACATCTGAATAGAGTTGCATCATGGATGTGTACCACACTTTCATTATCCATTATCAGTTGAAGGACATATAACATTTAAGCTCTTTTCATTTCTTAGCTATAGTGAATAGAGTGACAATGAACATGGCTGAGCAAGTACTAGGTACTTGGCTAGCTACTTTCTGGTTCTTGGTCACCCGAGCAGTACTGGGTGTGGGTTCTATTATGTGGAATGGATTTTAAGTCAAGTCAGACATTGGTTGGTTCCTCCTGTCAGCTTTGTGCCATTGCTCTAGCATATTTTTCAGGCAGAGCAAATTGTAGATTAAAGGTTTTGTTGCAGGGTTGGTGTATATGTTTCTCTTTTGGTAGCCTGCAGAGTTCCTTCCCATACCAGAGAAACTAGAATGTTTTCTTGATTTATAAGACAAGACATTATGCATTCTTCAACTGTCCTGAAGAGTGAGTTGGCAATATTTATCAAGACTTCCAATGTTGCTAATCCTTTCCTACTAGTGACTAATCTCCCAAGAATGAACCCTGAGGACATTATACAAATACATCCATGGAATTTTATGATCAAGACTTTCATCACAGCTTGTGTATGCATATGTGATAAGAGGATTGTTTCTCCCAGGGATTTGGAGTAGGGTAGCAAGATTTTTCACACAATATTTATAAAAGGAATAGAACATGATGGAAAATGAAAAGAGACAAGTATAAACTGTTCTTATTATATACCTTAATTTTGAAAACACAAAGTTAGAAATGACTACTGGAAATGAATTATTTAATAATTAAATTGTATGCAACTATATGATCAAAACTCATTTGCAAAGACACTCTCAAACGTTATTTCTCTGCTCCTATAAATGTTTTCTATGTGCCCTTCATGCCACTATGTATGTGATGGTTAATCTTCATTGCCAACTTGACTGTGTTTTAACTCACCTGGAAGACTTATCTCTGTATGTGTCTTGAAAGATGCCTGTGTCACCATCTGGTCTGTCCAGGGCTCTGACTAAACAAAATGTAAGGCTTCCTGAGCATTAGCATCCATTCTCTTCTTTGCATTCTTCATGGTTGCAGCAAGCTGCACTCTCATCATCTCCATGCCTTTTCTTCCATGATGGACTGTGTTTCTCCAAACCAGGGTTTAAAACAAACCACTTTTCCCTTACGCTGGTTTTTTGTTTGTTTGTTTTTTGTTTTTGGTCAGGTTCCCGGCTGGCCACAGTGACATTCATCTATTTGTCAACTTCATCCTGGCATATTAGCATCAACAGTTAAAGTGGCATCCACAGCTTGTTACTTCATTTGACTATGAAGATAAGAAATGACAAACACAAGGCTTTTGACATAAGCTCACAAGTATAAGTTGCACAGTAACTTGTTCAATTTTTAAAAAGTTGTTCAGTAGCGCTGGCAAGATAGCTCAGTGGGTAAGAGCAATCGTGGTGCAGCATGAGGACCTGAGATCAAGTCTGGAGCACCCATATAAAAAGCCTGTCTTGCTGTGCATCACTGTAGCACCAGCACTAACAGCCAGGCACACAGATCCCAGGATCTCATTGTCCAGCCAGCCCAGCCAAAACAGGGAGTTAACAGCTGATTGACAAGCCCTGTCTTAAAGGAATAAAGCAGAGAGAGACAGAGGAAGACATCTTCCTTTGGCTTCAGTATGTGAGTTCATGAGTGTAGACACTCATGCCCATACAGTACACACATACACACACACACACACACACACACACACACACACACGCAATTAATTGATTAATTAAAACAATAGAATTAACAAGAAAGTAAACATACAAATACATAGCACAAATATACATATTCACCTTTCTACATTCACATAGAAAAAGAAGGAAGAGGAGGAGAAGGATGAGGAGAAGGAGGAGGAGGAAGAGGAGGAGGAGGAGGAAGAGGAGGAGGAGCAACAACAAAAAAAACAACACTAGGAAATACATCAAAATGCAGCTGGCTATTACTATTGTGAAAGAATGACCATTGTTGTTTTCTTCTTCTTGTTGTTGTTGTTGTTCTTTGTATTTTTCTACATTTTATAGATGATTTCAGTTTAAATGCATATGTACTTCTTTTCTCATAGGAATATATAATAAAGGATTTACAACAACAACAACAATAAAAACATGTAGGTTACACCTCATTCCTGGGCCATTGCATTTCCTCTCTTTTCTCTACTCTGACATAATGAGAGGCGGTTCACAGATAAGAGTACACATTAGGGGAAGGTACAAAGACGTATTGATCATCCTTGAAATGCACTCTGTGCTGGCATCTTCTAGCTTCTGCAGCTCCTTCTCTGCTCTTCTCTACTCATCTCGGGGGCCCCCCTGGACCGATGTGTAGAGACTCGCTCTAGAAAAGTCTTGTGCCCACTGGTATCAGCAGACCTAGTCAAGGTAGAGTGTACACCTTCAGGGTCTGTCAAGTCAAGCTCCATAGCTCCTGCCACTCAAGCACTTCTTTCTCCTAAAGTCCTAGTGAGTGGTTTCCCTGCCTGATCCCTTCAGGCCTGGTGGCAATAAAGAGTCCTTGGTATCATTGCTCCAGGGGTCTTCCTTGTTCCTTATCAGTTTCTATTAGTGTTACCCATATCACTAAAGTCAACCTCTTATTAAACTCACCCCTTTATCTGACTTCAGTGAAGTTTCCTATAGAGCCAGGGACACATAGACAAAGGCTATCACATCCTGTTCCTAACCCATTTATGTGTTGTTGTTCAAATGTAAAAGGCGTCCTAAAGTTTGATGTGTTTGGTCACTTAATACCACATCTTGGAGCTGTATGCGGGAGTTGTGGAACTTTCAGAAATAGGTCTGGCTGGATGGAAGAAGTGGGCTGCTAGGAGGAAGATCTTATGGATTATAACCGGGGTTGCTGGTTCTGGCACAGTATCTTTCCACTTCCTGGCTGGTGCCATGTAACAAGCACGTCTAAGTTCCTACCACCTGGTACCTCATTTCTTCAGCTTGCATGCCTTCTCCCACATGGTGAATTAAAACCTCTCAAAGCATGAACCAAAGCAAGCCCTTTCTCCCTTATGCACCCTTCTCTGATATTTTGCAACAGCCAATGATAAAACTAATAACTAATATTATATGTCTCTTTACCCTCTACCTGCTCAATCCCTAGGGTCTGCCTCTCATGGCATCCTTGCTATAAGCACACAGCTCTGCACCGGCATCTGGGGAAATGGAAGGAAGGTGAGGCCTCCACAGATCATGAAACTGTGGTCCTGGATGGTCTGAGTGACATCTCAATGTCAAAGCACAGATCAGACCACTAGCCACCAGTTCATCCACAACAAGCCTCTTTCCTTTCCATTCCATGATGTCTTGTCTGCTTTGGTTTGCTTTTTAACCTCATATCCAGTCTTTGGTAGTTGCTAACTCCCTGAACTGAGAAAATCACCCTCCTCTCTCGGTGTGTCTGTCCCTTTCATACCAGTTTAGTCTTGTGCTGCTAATATCTTCCTTTAGTTCCAGAGGTAGTTGTGTCTTTCCTGTCACTATCTCTGCTGAAGTTCTGGCAGGATCCTAAAGGGAAGTGGGAGGTGTTAGCACGTAGGAGGAAAACCAGAGGATAACCCAGCCAGATGAATGCTATGCAAATTGCTTATGATGTTCACATATGTAAAACAACAGAGTCTTGTGAGTTTTCTCTAATGAAAATATGACTTCAAAGCTGCATGTACTTAGACTGTCTATGTGATGGGTAGTCACACCCATTTGGAAGAATCATATGGCATGTCTCTCATGTGACACTTGAAAAATGGGCCGGTACCCTATTCTGCTTCTGTGGAACTACTGTGACTATCATCAGTCTTCTTAGAACATAATGCCTCTGTCCAGTGCTGATTCTCCATGGTCTGTCTGGCACTGGGCTGCCTTTATGTCTACTTATAGGGATTTCTTAATCACTAAGGAGCTATGTTCATAATCTATTTCTGCTTAAGAAACATCTCCAAACTCAGATGTTTATGATGTATGATAAGTCATGATTTCAGAGCTTGGATGGATGGCTCTTTCTCTGCTCACATGATCTGTCATCACAAGGTGGACTCATGACTCCTGGAGGCTCTGGACAGAAGCCTCAGAAAGGTAGAAAATGCTGTGCCATCTTCATAAACAAACAGACACAAGGGAAGATAAAACATACCTCTAATTTTCAGGATAACCCCTCTGTTTAAAAAAAAATCAAAGAGGGAGGGAGGGGGGAATGGGAAGATACAAGTGAAGGGATAACAACTGAGATGTAATCTGAATAAATTACTTAAATAAAAAAATAATTATTTTATCAATTAGGTGATATTGACAAATTATAGTTTCATCACAACATATTATATTAGTATACAATGTAAAATAATAAGAGAATAATAATTAAAATAAACTAGTATACCTCTTAAAATATACCATTGCTAATACTTTGGAAGTTCACTAATGAATTTTTACAATCAGTGGTAGCCATAGTCCTATATGTCTTGCTAATTATTCCACTGTACTACTTATAATTTTATCACAGGAGTTGGTATGCTTAAATGATATATTCTTTCTTTCTTTGTTGAACACCAGATGAAATACATCATTTTGGACTTGGACTTGCTTTCAACACCTCACGTTGCTTTTGTGATTCATCCATGCTGATGTGCAATGCTGTAGTTTTTCAATTTCAACCTCTATAGAATTTTTTATACAACTTATTTATACATTTCACTCTTATTGGACCTTAGGCTTTTCTTTTACAACTTGCTGATATGCACTTCCAATAATTCATTTAGAGTGTCTAACCTAGGCCTAAAAAGAATTTTGGGAAATTTTGGTGGAGCATATTTCCACAAAACATAACATTATATACTCACATAATACAGATTATGAAGAATTTATCATAATCTGTAATTTATCAAAATCACCTGATTGATAAATTAATGATTTTTTTAAGTTAAGAGTTTATCTTGAAAAATAAGAGATACGTTTTGTTCCCCTCTGTCTCTTAGATTGTTTTTAAAAAAATATCCAAACACAATATTTTCCACAATACTTGAATTTACTAGGTAACAGCAAACTACTTTCCAGCGTATTCCCCTTCTAACACCCTGTGAAAATTATAAGAGCTCTATCTCTAAGCCAGCCTGTGACCTTTTAGAGTGATTTTTTTCCATTTAGTGATATGAATTAGTATGTCAGTCTTTTCTTTGGAGGGCATTTTATTCAGTGGTGGGGTTGAGAATATTTCCACTGATGTCTTGAGCATCGCTCTTTATCCTTCTCTACAATGTCTGTAGACACATGTTTCCTCATTCTGTTTTCTTTCCTTTATTCTCAAGGAATCTTCATACTCACAAGACATTACCTGGTCACATATATTAAAATATCTTCTGTTCCAGCTCATGGATCAGTTTTTATAATTGCCTAATTATATTTCTCTCGGGCACCACAAACCTTATTTTAAAACACTCCACTTCTTTGACTACAATCCCTTGTCTTTAAACCTCAAGTCTTCCTGGGACAAAAATTCCTTTCTATCTAGCTAGGCACTTATGCAAATAGACTTTGGAAGGCCATATTCACTGCCCAACATCTCAGAAAGTTACAAATCCTAGATTCTTGGAAAAGGCCCTTTGTTCCTCAAATGGTGCCATGAATTGGCCAAACAATCTATTATAAGTCAGCCAACACAGAGAGATGACCGTCACACTCCACAGCTGGAGTGATGGACACTCCCATAACCCACCGCACAGGGAGGAAGGAGAAAAGAGTAGAAGTCACACATACACTGGGAATCCACCTCTGATATGCTTTCCAGTTTTGGTTGTTTTTATGCTCTTCCTCTTCCTGCTCCTCACGTTTCCTCTCTCTTCATCAGCAAGGTCCTGTTTCCAAGCCATGGCAAACCCAAGACAGCTGTGTATTTGACCATCATATTGACAGATAAGTCAAATGTATAACTCAAATCTTGATGGGAACTGTAAATTCTGCTCTGATTCCGACCCTTGCACGGCACCCCACACTCTGCACAGGGAAGCATCTGCCTGTCAATCAGTAGGGATTTATTTTGCTTATTTATTTGTTCTCCTTTGTGTTTGGCACAAAAAACGTTAAACTCTGCAGCCTTCTAAACCTTCCTACCAAAGACCTTTAGGTTTGCCCAGGAGTAATCACAAGTTTCTTTTCCTCTAACTTCAAATGCTCACCACGTTTTTCCATAAACCGAAGAGACTGAAGGGTCTAGCATCGTGACATATATAGAGTAAGAAAACAGAGCTTTACAAATACCTCATCTGCATGAGGCAAGTCACTTTTGCTTCCTGGAGCTTTGTTTCCTTCTCTTAAATACATGTGTGGCAGACATTGTTAACTGCTTAACAGGAATCTGTTCCTCATGGTCACGCAGTTTGTGTTCCTGTTCCCCAGGCATAGCCATGAGTCCACCATTCCTAGCTAAGAGAATATGAGCAAAAGTGGTGTGCACCATTTTCAGACCAGAAAGTAGCTGAGTCACCCTTTTTCTACTCCCATCATCTGCCTGTGGGTCATAAAGGACTTCTAGATGTCTACATATTGAAGATGGCAACACCAAAAAACGCATTCCAAGATCATCCTGTTAAAGAAAGCTACCCTCTAGCCCAAAGTCCCATTCGTGGATGGTTTCAGGAATAATAAAAATGCATTGGCTAATTAAAAAAGAAAGAAAGAAAGAAAACAGAACTTTGCAGCTAATCAGATGTAAAGATGTTTATAGTCAGTAACTTAACAGACTTTTTTTCCCCAAACAATTCAAGAAGGTATTCTGGGCTGTATCTAGATAGTCCTCATCAGGGCTCTCTCTGCATGATGCCTGGTGGATGGTGTTCACTCTACATATGATAGCTTCATCTAAGGCACCGTTTTCCTCCCTCCATGCTGCACATCCTGCCCTTCGGTGCTCCCATTACCTCCCTCAGGCTCTCCTGCTCTGACCTCAGCCCTTTCTCATCCCCCACCTTCATTCCCATGCTCGTCTCCTCCTCTGCCAACCTTCTTCCTTCCTCCTCTGTGTCATACGGCAGAAGGATCTCAAGGGAAATATTTAGACTTAAAAAAAAAAGCAATGAAATATTCCCTCGGGCAGCTTTTGAAACATAGCCCTGCAAAGTGCCTAAAAGCCAGGTAGCAAGGAAAGCTTATGGAAACAAACACAAGCAAAGAATAACCGCCCCCCCCCCCAAGCCACTGTAGTCTTTGACATTCTGTTGCTGTGATAAAACACCAACCAAAAGCATCCTGGGAAAAGAATGGGTTTATTTGATTGGTAGGTTACAGTGCATCATGGGGTAAGCTAAAACGGGAATTCAAAGCAGGAATTGAAGCAGAGACTGTGGGGAAATGTTGCTTACTGGATTGCTTCTGTAGCTTGCTCAGACATCTTTTCTATACACTGAGGACTCAAGGCCAGGGGTGGCACCATACATGACAGGTTGGGCCCTCCCATATCAGTCATGAACCTAGAAGATGTCCCACAGATGTGAGTACAGGCCAAAAAGATGAAGACAATTCCTCAGCTGAGGTTTTCCTCTTCTCAGGTGACTCTAGTTTGTGGCAAGTTAACAGAAACTAGCCGATATGGCTAACCTGTCTCATCCAAGAGGATACTCCTACTAAGCTGGTGCTCTGGGTCTCACTTGCAGCTGGTAGAGTCCAAGGTTGGGGTAAGTTCTCAGGGTCAGGGCTACAGGTCTAGACCAAAGACAGCAGAGCTCTGCATGTCTGTGCTGCTATGCATCTAATATTGCCTTGCAGCAAATTCTGATTTTTGTTTTCCTTTTCTATATTTGGTTCTTAAGTTCTCATCTCTCACATTACAGTTACATATTCTGGCTTGCTAGTTGCACACCAGTTCAGGGAGGCAGACATACACCTCCATACATAACACATCACACTCTACAGTTGCTCAATAAATACCAATCCAGTGAAATCACGACTTTTAAACAACTCTCCAGATTTCCAAAGAAAGATCCTAATTATCTCTTCTTTTCTTTTAGGAAGCTCCTTCAATCCTGAATAATTATAGATATCTTCTTGAATTAATCTTTCTCGTTTACAAAAAAAAAATGTACTTCAGTTACAGAAGAGCCATGGTTTAAAAGAAGCCGAAATTTAAGTTTTTCTGAAAGACTTCCCATTTAATTTCTATGCAGAGGAGACTGTGTTTTCCTGGCTGTCTTAGGTGAAGCTATGTGTTCAGGGCTCAGTCTAAGCAAAGGATGTAGCCACTAAAGGTTGGCTCATAGGCCTCAGGGTTCTGGGGACACCTTGGAGGGACAGCAAGATAAAAATAACTTTCATAACAATACGAAGTAGACATTTGCTTTGGTCACCACAGGATTGCTGCTTATGCTACAAATCAGAGACAGACAGAACTATTGCCTTAGCAACGGCCACCGTCACGTTCTTCATGCCATGCACTCACCACTTAAAAAGAAAAAGTCAGTTTTACCTAAGTGTCCTTAATGAATCAGTAAGATTACTAATTTAGTCAAGTCTTGGCCATTGATAAGATGTCTTTTTAACGCCTGAGGGATGAGGGAGAAGTACACACAAATTGCTGCTATTTCATTATGAATCTAAAGGCTTATTGGGGAAACACAAGCACAAGGTTGAACTGTGCGCTCCCTTTGCTGCTTTCTCCACAGAGTACTGACTGGTTTGAACTTGAGCAACTGACGGACAAAATGTGTGTATAAGACTCGATGGACATTTTCTCCAAAAGTGTGAGCCTGTCATTTCAAAGAAATGAAGTTGAAAAGCCAAACGTGGCAGCATACCACAGTGATTCCAGCACTCTGTAGGTTGAGCTAAGTGAGCCACAGGCTCCAGGCCAGCCTGAGCTACACAGGTGTCTCAAAAACAGAACAAGACATAATCACTGAGCAGAACTTCAAACCTGAAATCACTTTCACAACTACACCCAAGCATCACCTACCAGCAGGGACTGGGGGCACAGTCAAAGTGCAAGACAAATCCCTTGCTTTCACAGACTATTATCAGTTAATATGTGTTCAGTTTCCCAGTGTAACTAACTTCTAAAGAACTAATTAATAGTGGGCTGATGGGATGGCTCAGCAAGTAAAGGTGATTGCTGCTAAATTTCATTTAGCAGGTTGTGTTCAATTGCCAGGACACATAGGATGAAAGGAAAGAAACAGCTCTCATAAGTTATTCCCATGGATGCAGTGACATTTGTGCACACACGCATTCACACACACACACACACACACACACACACACACACACACACACACACACACACACACACCATAGATAAATAGATAGATATTTTAAACTTAATAGTGGTTGAGTTTTAATATGTCTTCAAAGAATAACACCCACATTTGTTTATTTACTTATTTATCTGTTTTAATTCTGGGTGTTGATATGATCCTGTGTGGATATGCACACATGAGTATAGATGCCTTTGGAGGCCTTAAAGGTTTGTCAGATCCTCTGGAGTTGGAATTACAGGCAGTTGTGAACCATCTAACTTGGGTGTTCTGCAAAAGCAGTAGGTACCCTCTAATCACAGAGCCCCAACAAGGAAGAAAACACTAGAAATACTTTATGTAATTCAGTTATAAAACAGAATAGCAAAAATTGAAAACAAAGGCCTTCTAGCTTTTTAAAAGCATTGTTACTAAAATTGTTCATTTATATTAATATGTAATGGATATAGTACAAAATTTTTTATTAACAATGGTTTGTTGGACTCTTCAAAACATTTTAATTTTTAATCACAGGGACCAGAAACAACTTTGTAGGCCAGCTCAACTTGTACATCTGGCTGTTTTGATCATCACTGGCCCAGAGTAAGATGCATTCACTATCTTTAAGGTACAAGGCAGATCATTCTGCCCATGTGCGCTGTCTAATTCTTGTCTGAGCTGGCTACTGTGGTGTGCTTCTGTGAGCTCACAGGGCTTCACTGAGCAACAGCTGTGTCGCACTGTACAGAGGAGCTGAGTGTTCTCTGAAAGCACAGAGACTCTGCCTGTCCAGACCCTTCATTAAAAATATTGAGTCAGGCGGGGCAGTGGTGGCGCATGCCTTTAATCCCAGCACTCTAGAGGCAGAGGCAGGTGGATCACTGTGAGTTCAAGGCCAGCCCAAGCTACAAGCGAGTTCCAGGACAGCCAGGGCTACACAGAGAAACCCTGTCTCAAAAAAAACAAATGAATAAATAAATAAATAAAATGATAAATAAAAATGTTGAGTCAGATTGCCCTCTGCCCTTACTACTGATAAAAGCATACCTGTCTGTTCCGAAGACAATCACCTGCCCTTAAGTAAACTCTGCTCTTGGTTTCACAAAATCTTATCCTGGGATTGCCTGCCTAGTGTGGTACAATCAAAGGTTGGTGTCAGTTAAAGTCCACTGTGGTCACCGCTTCTCTTACAAATCCCCCTAGATCTCCTTAGAGGACAATTTCTCCAGTAGTTTATGATTAATTCAGCACCCTTGTTCTTGCCGCTCAAGTGACTTGTTTCAAAGAGTCTTACTCAAAGATGCTTTGTGTTTTAGGGGCTAGGTTATCTTCTGCCTGATCCTGATACAAAGATGTTCTAGAAGCTTCTGTGCTTTTCTGTGTCTGACGTCTATGGAATCCTTTCATCCTCCCCTGAATGAAATCTTGTAATTGTCAAGGATTTCTTCCACTGTGCTTGGGAACATTACAGAGTTTTTCTTTCAACATCTAATTTGCAAAATTGGTGATTCGTTGCCCACAAAAATATTTTTAACATCTTCAGATCTCCTTTGGTATCATTTTTTTAAAAGTAACTACAGGAATTCGTTTCAACCTAGTAGGCCAGCGCTTGTTTCTTTTTTAAATTGAGTGGTTTTTTTTTTCTTTTTAATTTAATCACTTTACAGCCTGATCCTAGCTCCTTCCCTCCTCTTCTCCCCCGTCCCACCCTCACACCTCCTCCATCCATCCTTTCTTCTCAGAGAAGGGGAGGTCCCCATGGGTACCAACCCACCCTGGTATATCAAGTCACAACAGGACACTGCATCCTTTCTCATTGAGGCCAGACAAGGCAGCCCAGGTAGGAGAAAGAAATCCAAAGTCAGGTAACAGAGCCAGGGATAGCCCTTACTCCAGTGGTTAGGGGACTCACGTGATGACCAAGATGAAAATCTGCTACATATGTGTAGGGGGCCTAGGTCCAGCCATGCATACTCCTTCATTGTTGGTTCAGTCTCTGTGAGTACCCATGGGCCTAGGTTAGTTTACTAAGTAGGTCTTCTTGTGGTGTCCTTGACCCCTCCAGCTCCCTCTATCCTTCCTCCCACTTTTCCACAAGACTCCTCAAGCCCGGCCTATTGTTTGGCTGTAGGTCTCTGCATTCATTTCCATCAGCTGCTGGATGAAATTTCTCAGAAGATGATTGTGCTAGGCTCCTGTCAGCAAGCACAGCAGAGTATCATTAATAGTGTTGGGGGTTGGCTCTCTCCCATTGGGGTGGGTCTCAAGTTGGGCCAGTCATTGGCTAGTCAAATCTCTGCTCCATTTTTATCCTTACACTTCTTGTAGGCAAGACAAATTTGGGTTGAAGGTTTTATGGGTGGGTTGGTGTCCCCTTCCCTCCACTGGAAGTCCCACCTGGATACAGGAGGTGGTGACTTCAAGCTCCTTAACACCCCCACCTGTTGCTAGGAGTCTCAGCAAAGGTCACCCACATAGACCCTGGGGAGCTTCCCTTGTCCCAGAGATGCCCAGCCACCAGTTTCCAAAATAGAGTGTATTAATAGTGTTTTTCCCCCTTATTTTCCTCTCCCTCTAGTTCTGGATTCAAGCGCATGGTCACTGTTACATAAAAGTTCACTCATAGCTAGCCTTCTAAAGCTATTCCTGGTCACCACTCAGGACAAGATTCATTGTATTTATTTCCTTGTGGGACTAAAGACTGGCTTTTCTAAAAATAAACTGTATCATCCCAAATCCCATATTCCTGTAAGTGGCCCTGATTCAAGAATAATAACTACAATGTGTGCTAGCCCGTCAGAGGTATTCCCCAGTTCTTATCACGGGTTTGGTTTTGCTGCTTCCTTTCTTTCCTTCCTGCAACAAAGAGCTCAGGTTTATCACTGAATTCAACAAACAGGTATCAAGCACCTACTGGACTAACTGCTGTGAGGGACAGTGTTATAGAAGATAATACAAAGGTTTGAATGCACTGGGCTCTCTGATCTCCACCCAGTTCAGTCAACAGAGGAGACAGGTTGACAGGAGCAACTGGAATTGCCACAAACAGAAGGCTTTGGGACCACAAGGTGGCCAGCAGTTATTAGAGCTGCATTCTTGGTGGCGGCTGTATGTAAGGTTTTCAATAAAACTTTTTGTTTAGTTCCTTTCTCTCTGACTATACCAGTCCGCCTGCTATGAAGCCCAGGTAACAAGCACAAAGACATGGCATAGATTTCAACCCCCCCCCCCAAGTCGCACTGGACAACATCTGCTTCCCAGCATGCTTCCTCTCCCAGACAAACACACTGTGGTCACGCCTGCCGTCGCTTTTGGAGCTGGGCCCTGCTCCTTTGGCTGCTACCACTGATGTTGTAGAAGCTGGGACAATATTCTTAACCAGTCGTGGAGGTCTTGAGAGGCAGCTGATGACAGTATTTTTCAGCTGTTAGAATGACCTATATACCTGCCTGTCCCCTGCTGGAGAGAATAGTAGAACAAGAAAGAGTCCCTGGGTCAGTCAGGGGTCAGAGAGATGACCAGAGAGCATCTACCATGTATCAAACGCTCAGAAATATTTATTTTTCTCCTCACAGTAAATTCTCTGCCTTCCTGGTGCATATAGATCTCAGAGCTTCTAAAAATCTTTTAAGTTTTTTTTCTATATTTAGTTATTTATTCTCTCTCTTCCTCTCTTTTCCCATCATATATATTATATATGGTATATGCTATGCTGTATATATGATATACTATATATACTCAATATATTCACATAGATTTATATATATATATATATCATGAATATTGTTTAACTATTTTCTCTATTAAAAAATGTTGTTGTTTAATCCTGTCAATTAATATTTTTGTAAATTTTATGATATTTCATAATGTAGATATACCATAACTTTTTGTTTGTTTTTTGAAACAGGATCTTGCTATGCAGCCCTGGCTAGCTGGAACTCATTATGGAGACGAGGCTGGCCTTGAAACTGCTTCCATCCTCCTGCCTCTGCCTCCCAAAAACTGGGGTTATGGGCATGCACCACAATGTCCAGTTGAATGTGTCATAACTTATACAATCATCCTTCTATTGATAAATATTTATATTGTTTCACATATTTTGCTTTTTTTAATGACTAATTGCATGCACATTTTTATAGCTAAAGTAAAAACAATAAGATTTAAAATTTTCCACAAATCATATTGCTTCTCATATACAATGCTTTGGTATCTTCTACACACTGAGTCCATCTTCCATCAAGTGTGTTTGGTAACCTGTTATTTCTGTTCCTTCATTTGTCCCTAAAATGAGCAATGTGTCCTTGTCATATGGCTGTTTCCCAGGGCAGTGCATAGCAATTTAAGAAAGAAGTAGAGACAGGCAAACGGGACAAGCACTTTGTGTGCATCCATTATGCAACTCTGTCTGCACATCTTCGCAGAGGCTCTCCTGCTACTCTCCAAGGCAGCAGGCTGCTTCAAGAGATCTTTGTTGTGTGGGGGGGACACCAGCCTACCCATAAAACCTTCAAAACAAACTTTATCTTGCCTACAGGAAATGTAGGGGTAAAGATAGAACAGAGATTGAGGGAATGGCGAAGTAATGACTGGACAAACTTGAGGCCCACCCCATGGGAGAGAGCCAACCCCTAACACTATTAATGATACTCTGCTGTGCTTGCAGACAGGAGCCTAGCGTACAGCCTAGCCTGTCTTCTGAGAAGTTTCATCTAGCAGCTAATGGAAACAGATGCATAGGCCCAAAGTAAAAGAATAGGCAGAGCTCAGGGAGGTCTGTGGAAGAGTGGGAGGAAGGATAGAGGGGGCCTGAGGGGTCAAAGACAGCACAAGAAGACCTACAGAGTTAACTAAGCTGGGCCCAATGCGGGCTCACAGGGATTGAATCACCAACCAAAGAGCATGCATGGACTGGGCTTAGACCTCGCACACATATGTAGCAGATGTGCATCTTGGTCAACATGTGGGTCTCCTAATAATGGGAATAGGGGCTGCCTCTGACTCTGTTACCTGACATTAGATCCCTTTCCCCTAGCTGGAATGCCTTGTCAGGCCCCAGTGGGAGAGGATGCACTTAGTCCTGCTGAGACTTGAGGCTCCAGGGTTGGTTGATACCATTTGGGGACCACCCTTTCTCTGAGAAGGAGAAGGGAGAGTGGTAAGAGTGGGCGTGAGGATAGGACTGGCACAGAAGGCGCTGGAATCAGGCTGTGAAGTAATTAATGATTTTTAAAAAAAGAGTTCTTAGTCTATTTAGAGGGCCAGGCTACAGACCAGTGTAAAATGACTGTAGGAATTCTTCTTAGACTCAGAATCAGAAAAGAGTTGAAATGTTTCCAATTATTTGCCAGAAGTGCCATCACAAGTCCTCTTTCTTACTCAACCTTTCACATCTCTGCTCTTAGCCATGTAACTCTGGCCACAGGGAAAAGTGTGAAAAATATTGGCACACTTGGGCTTATTTTTTCCTTCTGCTTTTGGTTGCCCTGAGATAGAAGCCGCCATGTTGTGAGTTAGCCTTTTGAGGGTTCAGAAACCACAAAAAGCAGAGACGTGCCTCTCAACCAAGGCCTCCTACATCAGCCATTCCACCCAGATACAAGCTACATCTCTGCAGAGAGCTGAGATGTGAGGGACTCTCCAAGCTGCCACCAGACTGAGCTCGAGCCAGAAAATATATGCATTGAAGACTCAGGACCACAGCAAATAATACACTTGTATTTTAAGTAAATGTATTTATATAGCAAAAGAGATTTGATACACAAAATCTACTGGAAAAAAGAGCATGACAAATAATTTAGGTCAATCTCACATCTTAACAAAAGGCAAAAAACATATAAGCATAATATTAGCTATCTAAACCCAAAAACTACAGGACAAACACATATACAAGAGATCTGTCACAGAAATCATTGTATTGACAGAGAACGAGAGGTGTATTTCTAATTGCCTTTTATTGTATATAATATGTTTGATATATTATTATAAACATTTATAATATATAATAAAAGGAAGATTCATACATATACTTTTAGCAAGATATGCAACGGAAGAAAAATTTAAACTTGAAATGATCAGACGTAGTAATGTAACCAAAGTCACCTCAGAGAGCTTGTTCAGTGATAAAATTTAGAGATTTTCCTTTAAAGAAGACTGAGATTATGAAGCATACTATTATTGTTTCTTTTTTGTTTAAACTTTCTTTTGTCTTCTGTTATGTGTAGGCTTGTGTGTCTATGTGTGGGTGCAAATCAGCTGTCCACTGAGGTCAGGGGAGAGCATGGGACCCCCTGGAGCTGCACTCATAGGCAGTGGGGAGCTGCCTGACTCGAATGCCGCCTCTGCAAGAACAGTTAATGTTTTTAACTGCTGAGCCTTCTCTCTAGTCCCAACTATCACTATGTCTGCTTTGTAACATTACTGAAGCCTTAGTGAAGCAAGACACACACACAAAATAAATACATAAAAGAATTTTTAAAAAGAAAATAATCTATTGTCCACAGGCAATGTGATTGTGTGATATAGAAACATTCAGAATGTCAAAAAAATCAATATAAGTTTAACATACTTGAACGTGCATACAATACAAAACCAACAGAAGGCACTCTGTCTTTCTGAATAATACTAGTAGAAACTTAGGAAAATAAGTTAACCACCGTATCCAAGCACACATTTAATCCCAGCACTTGAAAGGCAGAGTTGGATGGATCGCCGTGAGTTTAAAGCCAGCCTGGTCTACAGAGTCCAGGATAGCCAAGGCCACACAGAGAAACCCTGTTTCAAAAAAAAAATCCCAAAAAGCTAAAACCAAACCAAAACCAAAAACCTACCACAGTCAAAATCCAGCCCATTCCTGGTTGCTCACTTACCCAGGCTGTAGAGATGGTCTGCTTACCTATCTAAGTGACATGAAGATTGTGCCAGTGTCTCCTTGCTCACCACTGCAGTCCTAATGCCCCACACATAGTGGGTACTTTTCCCCTAAAACATTCATAAGGTGCCCAGTTGGTTTACCTGGGATGGAGGGGCTTTCCAGCATACAGAACATTCAGTGCTGCATCCAGAAGGTCCTATACAGCCAGAGGACACTGGATATTGTACCCGTCAATAAAACCCAAAAGGAAGGGTAAACTTGAGTCTCCATAGTTAGCAACAAAGTAAGTTACGGCTCACAAAAGAAAATGAGCCAGATATGGTGGTGTGCACACATACTCCCAGCATTTATGAGGCCAAGGTAGGAGGATCTCACGTCAGCCTGCTCTACACAATTCCATGTCAAAATCAAAACAAAATGAGAAAGTGAGTGAATTTTTACTGTGGTTATTTTGGCAAATAATCAATCAAATCACACTTAAATTTAGAGTTAGGGCACGAAACAGTGCCTATCTATAATAAAACTATAATAAAAATACAAAGGCATTTGGGAATGTAAGATAACATTCAAGCCACCAAAGCTATGGGAACCTTAAATATGAGACTCTTTTCACATTCTCCCTAACAGAATCTCAAAGTGAGAAGCCATAACGAAATTTTCTTTATGAAATTGCAAGCAACTGCAATATCTCTTCTACCAAAAATAAACCCAAAACAGATCAGAAGACCCTTACTGCTCTGGAAATAGTTTCAAAAGAATACTCATCTGATGAAATAACTATGTAAGACGCGGAATATAGATGGTTAATTTGCATTACATTCAACCCTTGAAAAATAATTTTTCTAAGATACCCTTAATAGCAGCACAGAATGCTACTTCAAAATGGTATCCACTAAAGTCAGAGTGCAAAGGAGAGGACAGTGGCATAAGTTATTCAGTAAGTGAATATGTGCTGTGGTGTCAGTGCATGTGTCCCTCCAGGATCTATATATTGGAGCTTAGACTCTGACAGATAAGTTAGGTTTTTAGAGAGAAATAAGAGTGAGTAATGGGAACAGGGCTTCTTCTTTGATGACAATAATATTCTAAAAGTCACTGTGGTGTTTATTGCGCAGTCTGTGAATATAGTTAGAACCAATGAACTATACCCTTTAAATAAATGGATTTATATAATGAATGAATAAATAATTGTACAGTTTGTGAATTATACTTTACTATAACTGTTGGAGGAGAAGAGCAATGGGTTAGGACAGCTGCCTCTATAAATGATTTAAAATTTGGATAAGAATAGCATTGATCTTCTTTTACTCATGAGAAAATGTCAGAGTAATCCAGACTGGGAAATTTTAAAAGGAAATTCAAGATCATAAAAGAACGAAAGGTTAAGGAACTTTCCCAGATTTGAAGAGATTTTTTTTAAATGACAAATAGTAATTTTTTGTGTTTTACAATCTAAAAATTAAATTAGTAGAATGGTTAGAAAATTTTAAATAAGAGCTGTAGAGTAGTTAAAAATAAAAAGCATTTGATTGCTATTTTGTTTTAAAAACTGTTTATCAGTTATTTCAGTAATTTGGGAAAAGCTGGGTGGAAGGTTATATGAAAATGAAGTGCACTATTTTTCTAACTACAGTTATTTAAAAATGAAAAGTTTTCTAAAAGGCAGGCCAAGTGTAAGGTGACCAACTTATAATTTTTAGATAAGGGCGCATGGAAAACTGTCAAGAGCAGTTTTTCTCCCCAAAATAGTTGGCTGGCACAAGGAGCTACAGCTGGCAGCAATACAGGAAATCCTTGCTCTCATGAACTCTTTCTCACAAGATAGACAGAAGATGTACCGGATAATCTCAGCAGGTGATAAATACCATGAAGAAAACAAACTGGGATGAGGGAGAAGATTGGATGAGCCCGGCCCCGTTCCTTTGTTCACATTTCGTATGTACAAGTGAAAGCAACTGAGTGGTGTTTTACAGAAAATGGAATGTGATATAAGACTTTTTTTAATGTCATTTCATTTCTGGTGGCAAATCCCTTAAGGAGCACAAGAGTGGTAGAGGGTAAGCCTGCTGTGGGTATTTTCTGACTTCCAGAGAAGATGACATGGCGCAGGAGGGCAGCAGTGGTGGGAAGTAGTGAGAGGTTTGGGATATACTTGTTGGAAGGAGAACTGAACAACTCACTAATTGTTTAGATGTGTAGGATGGGAAAATATTCTGGAATAATTACTTTTTTATTGTTCACTTTGAGTGGATTTTGGTAACATTTAGCAGAGATCGGTGCAGAACCAGTTTTCCGAGGGGGGTAGTGGAAGACAATGACAAGCATTCTGTCTAGAAATAATACATTGAAGGTGTTTTAAGGCTTTCAGTATTTCACATTTGTGCCATGATTGTGTAACATGTATAAATACACACATTTATTGGAGCTTACATTTTGAAAAACTAATGAAGTTTTCAGATAACCAAATGTGCCAAGCCTTTGTTTATTCAAATAAAGGCTTGGTATATCTCTCCAGAAAAAGTCACCAAGAGAAGCTAATATACAAGACTAATGACTCCATCCTAAAAAACAAGCCGTTGTGTAATTCTTAAGTAAAAGTTATGTCTAAAATGTGTTCCCCAGGAAGCCCAGTGCTGTGCAGCCATGAGAGGACTTTCTTTTCACAAGTGTCATCGCACACATAGACACAAGAGTTTGCAAGAGAAAAACCAATGGAGTTGTGCAGCTGTCCTTCAAGTTTGGGGCTGGGGGGAGGGGATGCTGACCATGTATGCGTTGTACAGAGGGACAGTTTTAGTCTCACTTTCTCTAAAGCATCACGGCAGAGTCACCCGGTGACTCTGGGAGTGATCATTAAGCAGGCTGTGGTATACCAGTGTGAATGGTAGCTCTCGACAGCCTGCGCTCTAATTTTGGCTCCACCACGCGCGTAGCTCTGTTCAAGCTCCATAACATCTGCATGCTTCAGTTACGTTCCATAAAGCAGGCATAGTAACACCTTTGCTTTCCTCCCCAAATGTGGACACTCAGACCACTTCCTAGTAAATACCCAACATGCTTATCTCTGTTTTGAGTGTTGCTTTCCAACCAAGTCCACCATGCCACATGATTGTACTCTCCTCTTAGGGCAGTTTTTTTTTGGGGGGGAGGGGGGAATAAATAAGCCACTATGCATGAAGTGCTTACAGAGAACTTGTACACAGACAGGAGAATGTAAGGCTCAGCAGTAATTATTGAGGTAGCTTTCTTAGGGGGCTTCCAAATTCTGCAGTAACCTTTACTTTCCCAGTCATGCAAGGTTCAATGTAGTGCTTTGAAGTAGACAAAACTGGCCGCCATGCTCTAGGTGGCGTTTTGAGCCTAGTGTTGCTCTTTGGAATTCTCATATTCTTGGTACCTGGGGCTAGCAACGTGTTTGCTACTTGCCTAGATACACCATTTTCTATTATATAGTGAGCTCTTGTGTGTGTGTCAGGGACTGGGTGGTGGGGGGGTGTTATTGAGAAAGGCGAGAAGTGAATTATGTTTTCACTAGGCTTGGGTTGTGTACCTCTGATAAGGAGTCATGACAAGGATCTGAAAGTGTAGGATCCTTGGCTAGGAGGGAGCCAATGTCCCAAGATCACTCTGCTCGCTGCAGACACCAACAAAAAATGGGAAGAAGAAGTAGACGGGCCTTTAATCCCAGCACTCGGGAGGCAGAGGCAGGCAGATCACTGTGAGTTCGAGGCCAGCATGGTCTACAAAGCAAGTTTAGGACAGCCAATGCTACACAGAGAAACCTTGTCTCGAAAAACCAAACAAAAACAACAAACAACAAACAACAAACAAAAAAAACAAAAAAACAAAGGATCACTTTGTTGTTGCACTTTTTTTTTTTTAAGTCTGGTAAATATTTGGTATTTATAGAGTAAAATAAGATTGAATTTTCCCCATAAAACTGAAGGCTCTAAAACAAGAAGTAGAAGAGGCTATTGCCACGGGTCTAAGTGTGAAAAACAAACATTCGCCCCAGAAAGTCAGATTATACACTAGATGAGGCTCCATTCCGACATGTTAGGAGAAAGAACTGACAAGTGCTCAGTGGCTGAGAAGTAGAGATTACGGTTGGCAGGAGAGATATCTGTGTTTTAATCTAATTCCTCAAAGAACATTAATTGTACAGTTTGATTTAAATAATGTATAAAACATTGTTTAATTTCTCCTTCTAATTCAGGGTTCTCAAATTCGTGGTCCCATTCCTTTATATTTGTCTACTATTTTTCTGCTGTGCATAATTTGGGACATAATCACCACCAAAGTGGCAACCTGTGCTGTTTGTTTCTCATCCACCCTTGCTCATTTGAAGGCCTAGAGACCTCAAGATTCTATTCATGACTGGCAGGGCATAAATCCCTACTCCAGGAGGCACCTCATTTCATGGCAAGTTGAATAGATTGGAATTGGTTGGCATACAACATGAGTATCAACCATGTCTGCCAGTTTGACTTCTTCACCATCATTGCCAGCTTTAGGGGAAGGTGATCCATCATTTCGCCTGTTTCACTGTAGTAGTGGAGTGTACCACACTACGCAGAAGCAGTGTAGCCTGAGCCTCCATAATGCATAATTCATGTCCTTGGGGTCACCTAGCTAGTTCACAGAGCCCACAACTGTTCATTCAGAAGCATCTGTGCAGTTGTTTCTTTAGCTCCTCTCTCTGTGGAGAGTTTGTTGCTCTATCACCAAGTTTTCTCTCCAATGCTATACTGAGCTCTCCATCACCCCTAGAATTATTCATTCTCCACTGGTTGTCTTTTTCATGGCTACAAATTGCAAAGTATTTCCCCTTGGAGACAAGGTAGATCATTACATTTTCCTGGCCATACACGTTCTATTCAGTTAAGCTGGTATTGGCTGTAAGATCGGGATCCCTCCTATAGGATTTCAGAGTCCATCATTTTCAACCTCATGCTAGCCATTCTGACTCCTTCTCGCCATGTGCTTACCGTTTTCTTATCATATTTAGGGAATTCCTTTCAGATACCTGGAGTCCCTACCCAAGAAAGAGCAAGAAGTGCATTCTACATGGTTAAAGTCACACTGGCTTCCCTCCACTCAACCACACAGCTCTCTTTCTTTTTTGGGGGGGGGGACCCAGCTTTGCTCTACTTTGCAGCCAGATTATGGAGATGTCCCAGATTGTCTGTATGTGGAGGGGAATCTAAGCAATGAAAGACGAACCCAACATAATAAAGTTTAGAAAAAACCCACACCAGGACTGTTGGGCAACTTCTGGATCTGACTGCTGTGAAGACCCAGGTCAAAGAAAGAAAAGAATTATCCTAGTCAGCCAGGCAGCAGCCGTCCACTCACAACCCAGTGACCTGTGGGGATTCAAGTTCTTGTCTTTCGGAGGGAAACCTCCACCACAGATCCAAGGGTGCTCACGAGGAGGTGGCCAGTTTTCCTACCAAAGCTCCATCAGGGATGGGCTCTCCTAATGAGTTCCTGGCACTTCCAATCTGCTTTCAGGAACACCAGAACCATGCCTAAATTTCTCTGCACCCAGAGTGACCAAGAACACAGTGACCCTAGTTCTGTGTTACCTCAACCCTCTGGCTCTTACAGCCTTTCCTCCCCCTCTTCTGAAACGTTCTCTGATACTTAGGTGCAGAGTTGTTTTGTAGATGTATTCTTTGGGACTGGGCTCCCCAGCTCGGCATTTTGATTGATTGTGGTTTTTGTAATGATCTTTGTCGAATACAAAGAGAAGTTTCCTTGATAAGGAGTGAGACAATACCTACTTGTGGGCATAAGGGCAAATATTAGAATACAGTTAGGGATTATGCTGGCTTAATAAAGGAAAACTAATTTTTAAAAAGTAAATAATGAGTGGTAGTTTCAAAATATGGGTCCATCATTTTTCTGCCCGAATAGCTTGGCCAAATTGCTTAAATCTCTCTCCAAATGCCAAGTGCCATGCCAAGCACTGAGGGCTGCACTAGGTGGCCATTGCTTTTGGACATTTCTTTCAAAATAAACCCACAGTGGAAAGGCAGTACAAGTGGGAGTCAAACCAATGTTCCAGTCTTGCTTGTCTCCTTCTTCATAAACATGGAAACTTCTTGGGCAAAGTTACTCCAGTTCCCCTCATTTCCCTTCGTGTAAAGCAGAAGTCCTACTAATGCTTTATAAAATTGTGGTAATAACTAGGTGGGGAGTTATATGTAAGGCTATTAGCACAGTGTGTGCTTCACAGTAGACACTCCACAAGAGCTAGTTGTTACTGTTGTAGTTAGTTAATGCACTGAAAACTGTGTGACTAGAAGAGGGTAGCTGAAGTCATTACGGGAACTGCGTAGCTCATGTGTGAGGCCAATCTTAAATAGCCTATGACTTCTCTCAGGGAGAAAGAAATTTCCAAACCAAGAAATAGTAGCATATAAGTTCTGAAATGATAACTGAAGGGAAGAGACATAGTCTCATTCATTGCACAAAAGAAGAAGAAAAAGTATCCTTAGGCCAAGTATCTTATCACCTGGAACAGCCAGTTTTAGAACAAACTGCGTAAATGTGATTTGTCTAATTGAAACACAAAGAATAAATAACACTTCCAAAGTTGGTTCTATATTGCATCAATCCTTTGGAAACACATTTAATATATTGATTTAAGGGCAAATATGTTTACATAATTTATATAGTTATGTCCTTCCCACTTACAAATCTGTAAGATTCACATCAGTATTTTAAAGACACTGAGAATTCTTCCAGAAGCAAGGCAAATCAATCTAAACCGCGTGGATTTGGGTTTTTTATTAATTTATTTATTTATTCACCTTACATCCTGGTTGCATTCCTCCTCTCCTCCAAGTCCCCCCTCAAACACATTCCCACTCATCCTCCTCTCTCATCTACTCAGAGAAGTAGAAGGTCTCCTGTGGGTACCAACCCACCCTGACACATTATGTCACTGCAGAACTAGGCACATCCTCGACTACTGAGGCCAGACGAGGCAGCCTGGTTAAGGGAACAGGATCCAAAGGGAGCATCAGAGTCAGATAGGGCCCCCACTCCAATTGTTGGGGGATTGTAACTCAGCTTTTTTGGGTCTGTGGATTGGAGCTGTGGATTGTGGTTACCTGTACTTTATGGCTAATATCCACTAATAAGTGAGTACATAGCATGTTTATCTTTGGGACTAGGTTACCTCACTCAGGATGATGTGTTCTACTTCCATCCATCTGCCTGTAAATTTCATGATCTCATTGTTTTTAATAGCTGAGTACTATTCCATTGTGCAAATGTACCATATTTTCTTTATTCATTCTTTGGTCAAGGACATCTAGGTTCTTTTCAGCTTCTCCCCCCCAATGGGGGGGGGTACTTGGAGGAGAAGGGGGATGCAATCAGGATGTAAAGTGAATAAATAAATTGATTAATGAACATAGTTGAGCAAGTGTCCTTGAAGTAGAGTGGAACATGCTGTGGGAATACGCCCAGGAGTGAAATATCTGGATCTTAAGGTAGATCTATTCCCAATTTTCTGAGAAACCTCCAGATTAATTTCCACAGTGGTTGTACAAGTTTGCACTCTTACCAGCAATAGAGGAAAGTTCCCCCCGTTTCCACATCTTTACAAGTATGTGCTATTGCTTGAGTTTTTGGTCATAGCCATCCCGACAGGTGAAAGACAGAATCCCAGGGTCATTTTGATTTACATTTCCCTGATAACTAAGGATGTTGAACATTAAGTGTTTCTTGGGCATTAGAGATTCCTCTGTTAAGAACTCTCTGCTTAGCTCTGTACCCCATTTTTAATTGGGTTATTTGGTTTGCTGGTGTCTGATTTCTTGAATTCTTTATATGTTTTGGATATTAGCCCTCTGTGGAGTTGGTGAAGATCTTTTCCCAATCTGTAGGCTGCCATTTTGTCCTATTGACAGTGTCTTTTGCCTTACAAAAGCTTTTTAGTTTCATGAGGTCCCATCTATTAAGTGTTGATCTTAGAGCCTGAGCTGTTGGTGCTCTGTTCAGGAAGTTGTCTCCTGTGCCAATGAGTTCAAAGCTCTTCCTCACTTTCTCTTCTACTAGATTTAGTGTATCTGGCGTTATGATCCACTTGGACTTGAGTTTTGTACAGGGTAATAAATATGGATCTATTTGCATTCTTCTACATGCAGATCTTCAGTTAGACCAGCACCATTTGTTGAAGATGCTTTTCCCCCCATTGTATAGTTTTGGTTTCTTGGTCAAAAATAAAGTATCCATAAGCGTATGAGTTTATTTCTGACTCTTCAACTCAATTCCATTAATCAACCTGTCTGTTTCTATGTCAGTACCATGCAGTTTTTATTACCAGTGCTCTGTAGTACAGCTTGACATCAAGGATGGTGCTACCTCCAGAAGTTTTTTTTTTTTTTAATTGTACAGGATTGTTTTAGCCTGATTTGTTCCGCATTTTTGGTTTGGTTTGTCTTTCCATATAAATTTGAGAATTGTTTTTTCAAGGTATATAAAAAAATGTGTTGATATTTTGATGGGAATTGCATTGAATCTGTAGATTGCTCTTGGCAAGGTGGCCATTTTTACTATGTTAATTCTAATGATCCAGGAGTGTGGGAGATCATTTCATCTTCTGATATCTTCTTCAATTTCTTCCTTCAGAGACTTGAAGTTCTTATCACACATCTCTTTTACTTACTTGGTTAGAGTTACACCAAGATATTTTATATTATTTATGGCTATTGTGAAGGGTGTTGCTTCCCTAATTTCCTTCTCAGCCTGTTTATTGTTTGTATACAGAAGGGCTACTGATTTTTTTTAAGTTAATTTCATATCCAGCCACTTTGCTGAAGGTGTTTATCAGCTGTAGATGTTCTTCTGGTAGAATTTTGGGGGTCACTTATGTATACTATCATATCATCTGTGAACAGGGATATTTTGACTTTTTCCTTTCCGATTTGTAGCCCTTGTTTTCCTTGTCTTATTGTCTTATTGCTTATTGTCTTATTGTCTTATTGCTCTAGCTAGGATTTCAAGAACGATTTTGAAGAGATATGGGGAGAATGTAAAGCCTTGTCTTGTCTCTGATTTTAGCAGAATTGGTTTAAATTGCCTTCCATTTAATTTGCTGTATATTGCTTTAATTTTTAGGTATATGCTTTGTATCACTGATCTCTCCACAACTTTTAACATGAAGGGGTACTGAATTTTGTCAAAGGCTTTTTGTGGGTTTTTTTTCTTTCAGCTTGTTTATATGGTGGATTACATTGATGGATTTTCATATATTGCACCACCCCTGTATCCCTGGGATGAAGCCTACTTGGTTATGGTAGATGATGTTTTTGATGTGTTCTTGGATTTTGTTTGCAGATATTTTATTGAGTATTTTTGCATCAGTGTTCATAAGGAAAATTGGTCTGAAATCCTCTTTGTGGCATCTTTCTGTGGTTTAGGTATCAGGATGTAGTTTTGTTTCATTTGATATTTTCCAAATGATTTGACCAGAATCTGTGTCTTTTATACTACTGGTAAAACTTAGGAGTTTACTTCCTCAGATTTAAAAAGCTCTCTGAGTATGTGCCTGTGCCTGCAGTGAAGGGCGTATGTTCTCATCTGAAGTCCTTTAAAGTCATCACCACTGTGCCCACGGATGCAGCTACTGAGTCCCCCACTGATGTCTCATAAAGAACCCCAAGCTAGAAGGACTCTTCTGAAAACCTTGAAACTTGGAAATTACTGGGATTATAAGAACAAAGCAATAGGAAAGGCCTGAAGACACAGGAACATGAGACAGTCAGAGTAACCAACACTGTTGAGACTGTACTGTGCAGTACACAATGAAGTAAGTACTGCTGGTAGAGAAAGATTCAGTGATATGGTCCCAGTTCTCTATAACTCTTATCTACTTGTGCATGTTTTGTTTTCATTCTTTAAACTCCTATCCCTCTGGAAATATGTTTTAAAAAAACACCAATATGAGAACGTAAACATTTTGGGAGAAGATACTTATAAATTCTGTATTAGTATATTCAGGTGCCCTAGCCCAACTCATAAGGAAGAAATGAAGGATACATCTTGGGGTTGCTTCAGGCTTCCTCTTGCTGTCGGCCCTGCAGCATTCTTCTGATACATGGCTTCTCTAGGTCTTGGTCCCTCCCTATAGAAGGAATGTGTGAGTCTCTGTTATCTACAAAAGTCCTTCCGGCTTCAATGTTTTATGATTCTAGGGTCTATAAACATCTCATTATTAGAAGGCCAAAGAAAATTTTGCTATTAACCAAAAAGACTAGATGTTTACATTACAAACCTCCAGATGCTCAAGGGGAAACACACATACGGAAAGCAAGAGAGCGCAGAAATCCATGCACAATGCAGAGATCTGAGGCCAAAGAAGAATTCATGGAACACCTGAAAAGGACATCAAACCCAGCAATAGGGTATTTTGTTTTCATTTTAGCATCATTAAAGGACAAAAGACAGCCAAGTGGGTCCATTTGATAACCACAGTGCACAGCATATACTAAGGGAAAGAAATTTTAAAAAGAAAAAAAAAAACTTCAAAGACCAAAAGAATTATTTGCTGGCAAGTGTCTGGGGAGACTCCTAAATTACCTTCTGAAGTAGAACAGACAGAGTTAAACATGGAGAGTGTTCTGGCCCTAAAGGAAGTACATGGAATAACCACAGAACAGAGGCTGCTGTGGAGCGCAGAAAGGAAATGGGGTTCAGACAGCGCTCGATAACCATCCTTCTTGCCACTCTTTGGAAAGCAGAAACAGTGGTACCCAGTACATTTAACTGTGAAATATTCACCTCTCCATAGAGTGGTGCTGACCCCTGAACGGAGAGTGGGGAAGGCCTTTTTCCTTCTCTATAACGTATTACTACTAATAATAATAATAAATAAAACATGTAAGAAAACTGCTATCTATAAGTTCTTCACAAGAACCAACTGCAGCATTCGAGCTTGCTTGGTTTTGAAGCCTGGCTCGGCCATCTTTTAACTAGATGACCTGGAACAAGTTTTGTAATTCTTCTAGGCCTGAGTTTTCTTATCCAAGAACAGTGATGATATCTATGTCATAAGCTTGATATAAGATTATTCATCTGAGGACCACAAATTCTTGAAAAGTAAGGCCTCAATAAATATCATCAGACTATTACAACTATTTTCCCAAGGATTTTATGTTTACTATTCCATTAATTAATGCTCAAATGATCCTAGGAGTGAGGCAGATCTACTAATATCACCAGCTACCATCTAAACACACTGCAGCTCATGGAAGTATAATGTGTCAAAGGTCACACAGCTGGTTACTAGTAATATATTTCAGGACTGGACTGGTGTAACAAGCATAGATGCATATTTTATTGAAGGTTTGAATTCATGTGGAAATTTAGTTTATATGTCAGATGGTACTATCTTATTGTTAGTGTATAAAACTGGGTTGCATTAAAATGGTTCTGCTAGATTTACTGTAAGGGACAGAGGTGGGAGAAAGCAAAGCCATTACCATTGCACTTAATATGACGGTGAAGTGAAGATGTCCTGAATTGTGGCCTAGTTCAGACCAAAGAGATAACAACTAAGGGAGACAAACTGAAGTGGGTGTGGAGGCATAAAGAAGAGGAGTCAGAGATTGCCCACTTTCATTCAACAGGGTGCTAGTGGGTTGGGAGTGACAGGTAGAAATGGCGGGTTGGGGAAGGGGTTTAGCAATGCAGTTCCTCACCACACAGATGGAGCACAGACGGGTGCTTTGAGAACACAAGATTTTGCCACTATTGTCACTGGCCACTATTTGTTTTACACTTTTATTTACATACTATGTGTGTGTGTGTTGTGTGTGCATGTGTGTACACACACACACACAAACATGCCACTCCTTGTGTTTGGAGGTTTGGGGACAGCTTGTGGGAGTTAGTTCCCTCCTTCTATCAAATGGGTCCCAGGGATTGAACTGGGGTCATCACATTTGTTGGCAAAACATTTTTACACATCGAGTCCTCTTGTCAATATCATTTTTAAAATATATCATAATTTATTCAGATTGCATCCCAAATGTTATCCCCTCCCTTGTATCTTCCCATTCCCACCCTCCCTCCCTCTTCTACCCTACTCTCTTCCCTTAGACCTCTGACAGCAGGAGATCTCCTCCCCAACCATATAACCACAGCCTATCAGAGCTCATCAAGATAGCCTGTTTCCCCTTCCTCTGTGTGCCCACAGGATCTCCCTACCAAGGGGATGTGATCAAATCGGGGGTGCCAGAGTTCATGTCAGACGTAGTCCCTGAACAGGGGGGCTTGCACTGTCCTTAGCTGGTGCAACAGTTTGTGCAGGCACCCGCTGAGTCCAGATCCTCTAGCCTTGATGTTGTCCTTGTGGGGCTCCTGAACCCTCTGGGTCCTTCCATCCTCTCATTCTTCCATACCACTCTCAGCGTTCTGCCCAGAGTCCAGTAGCAAGTCCCAGCATCTGGTCCGATCCCTGGCTGGGCCATACAACAAGGACATCTGCTCAATTATGTTCATAGCAGCTTTATTCGTAATAGTCAGAATCTGGAAACAACCTAGATTTCCCTCAAGCAAATAATGGATAAAGAAACTTTGGTACATATACACAATAGAATACTACTCAGCTATTAAAAACAAGAAAATCTTGAAATTTGCAGGCAAATGGATGGAACTAGAAAAAATCATCATGAGTGAGACCCAGACCCAGAAAGACACACATGGTATATTCTCATTTATAAGTGGATATTAGCCCAACATAGAGGTCATCTGAGAGACTTCACCCAGCCACTGTCATTGTGTCTCAGTTTCCTCTTTAATGAAATGAGCAGATAATCTAGAACTAAACTTTTCCTTTCCCTCCAACTTCCTAGAAAAGGCATGTAAGTAAAGTTGGGAAACATAAGGTAGATTTTAGATATTAAATATTGCATTATAAATTTGGTTTTGAAGTAAGAGAGAAAAGTGGAACTGCTGACTTTTTTAGACTAAGGGAAAATGTGTCTTTTAAGAACTGACTCTAACAGGATAATATAGCCATAAGTAGAACCGAGCAATCTCTATATTAACAAAAGCAATCTAGAGCAAAGTGTATAATAGTGATAGTTACGTTGTCTTTACTAGTAAGATAAGGTTTAGTTTGTATTGTGTGGATTGAAGGTGAAAGTCCAGTGGTTCAAAAAATGTCTTCCTAACCCTCTTAAAATATTGCTTGGATTTACAACACTAAAACTAATTTATCCAAATGTTCTCTATATTGTAGATTGCACATTTATCCCACACTCAGCAGCTGCCATGCTTTTTGATAAATTAGTGGAGTAGGGTGCAGTCTAGCCATGAGAGTTCCTCATGAAGACCATGTTCTGAAGGGGTGGAGAAAAAGATCCTTCAGTGTGCCACCGCTCGGGCCAGTCAGCTCCACAGCATGTGGCATGTCTTACTCCCAATACTGTGCTACGTTCTTGAGCTAAAAGGTCAAATGGTTCATTGTCTCAAGATGTGTATGCCCTGAAAGTAGGCTGCATAATACTTGTGGGGCTAGAGGTGTTCTTAACAGTAGGACCTGGAACTGAGAAAGGAAGAGGGTTTAAAAAAAAAAAGATTCTCCTAATAGGCCGGAAAGCCTGAAGGTCTTTTCGTGGTTCCAGTGAATCTCCTAAGGACCTCCAAGGCTGATAGACTTGATATTACATGGACTAAGGACTACGATAACCCAAACAGCTCTAATTCAATTGCTTTGAATTTTCTGAATTTTCAATTAGTAAAGTTCTACTATACCAGAATTTGGGAAGTATATTGTTGATAATGAGATGCCCATAGCTAGTTTTTATGTTCCCTATATCCTCCTGGAATTTTACAGTATGCCAGGGCAGCCAGGGCTAATGAGGAAATAGAAAGGAATTAGAGCTAGAAATACGACTGAAACCCTTTTGTTGTTGTTTGGGGTTTTGATGTTTTGTTTTGTTTTCTTGAGATAAGGTGTCACTACATAGCTCCAGCTGTCTTGTAACTCACCATGTAGACCAGGCTGTCCTCAAACTGATCGACCTGCCAATGTCTTCCAAGTGCTGGAATTAAAGGTGTGTGCCAGCACACTTGGCTGAGACCTTCGTTAAAGAGGAAACGAGTGGAGTGCTGTGTTTTCACAGATGGCATCAAACAGGTGCTATACACTATAGCTCCCAGTACCAGAAATGCCTAATTAGGGCTTTAAAAGCCTGAGAGGCCCAATCTGGCCCTGGTGTCTTCTAGCTTGAGGGCATGGGAAACACGATAATATCACCTGTATTTGTGGAGTACTACTTCATGGGCACTGTGCTCCATACTCATGAGGATAGCATCAGTGAATCCTCCAATGTTATCTGCTGAAATCCTAATCCCCAATACGGATGGCATTGAAGCTGCGGCTTTTGGAAGAAGTTTAGGTGCTAACAGTGGGGTTCACATGAATGGGATATGTGCCTTCATGAAAAGGATCCTAACAGAGCTCTCACACTCACCCTCTTCCCACTGCCAGAATGCAAGGAGTTGACAGTTTGCACTCCTGAAAAGAACTCAAGAGCACCCTGGTGTCAGACTTCCTCCTTTAAACAAATGTGCATTGTTTGAGATACTCTATGGCTGTTTTTGTTGCCCAAACTGAATATGGACCATTATATATATATAATATTTAATTTTTACAAATGCCACTGAGGTAGATGATATCATTTTCCCCTATTATGTTGAGGAAGAAACTTAACACATGTATGTTCAAGATCACACAACCCAACAGTTATCAAAGAAGGGATTTGAATATGGTTAGTTTTTAATGGCCATCTTTTATAACCTTGATATTCAGGGACCCGATCTTGCAGCCATGGTTCTCCTACTTTAAAACATTTTGGGCAAGACAGTGTTAGCACTTCTCTGTGGCCTTAAACCATGGTGGTTTAAATAATATGGAACATATACATGTTTAGGATTTAATCTGTGTTTCTGTACACACTGTTTCAGGATGAATTTCTAAAACACACTCTAATTTGTTAGCATTCCACCACATTTCAGCTGAGTTGGATTCTATTATTTACTGTTTCACCAAAAATGTTCTTCCTTCATCAACTTCTGGCTCTTCAATCTTAATCACCCTTCAAAAACCAGATGAAATGCTACCTCCTTCAGTTAGAGATTTAAAAAGATGTAACGGACAGTTGGAAATTACGGTTTGGGGCAGCATTTCTGATAATGAGAGGAAAACATGTAGGATAAAAAAAAAATGAGAAAAAGAAAAGCCTATCACGAACAGTAAGAGGATTGTCAGTCGTGTCACCAGTAACCTGTGTAAAGAAAGTCTCCTTTGTGACAGACAATAAGCAAGCCACCAAAGTATATCCAGTGGCGCTCAACCAACGAGTGTATGGTAAAGATTAAGAAAGATAACATATACAAGGGCCCCAACATGGTGGTGGCTAATCTGAATGCCTTGATGGGAAGAAGGGCATCTCTTTTCATACCAAAGCCTGTGGCTGACACAGGGAAGCTATGGAAAGAACTCAGAGAGGGAGAGCCAGGAGGAGGAGATAGGAAGGAAACCCAAAGAGAAAGGGGACAAAGAGAAAAGGAAAGCCAAAGGAAGTCCTGCTGAAAAAGAGAAGGCTAGGAGGAGAATGCAAGCAAAGATACATGGGGGAGGACAAGGTGCCAGGCCTGGGGGAGGGGGCAGGATGTTTGTCCACACTGAAGAAACTGACTTGGAGGATGAGTCCTGGAAGCACTGCAGTGCTGTACCCAAGCCTGGGGACATCTGTCATCCATCACTAAGCTTCCTGCTTCAGTCTCCTTTCCCTAACACCTGTCATGTCTTAGCTCCTCCTCACATGTGTACTGGCTTCTGCTTTCTCCAAGTACCTGACTGGGGCGGCTGCAAAGGAATGGTAGCAGGAAGGACCCTTTGCTTTGAGGACATCTCCAGGAGAAGTTCCACTCTGTCTTTCCGCTCTCCTGCTCTGGATGTCTCCTCCCCCATCCCCCACCCCAGTCCCTGCTGGGGCCCTGGGGGGGGGGGGGGCTGCTAATCTCTGGGTGGCCTTACCCTCTCCCCTGGTTGCAACTGTAGCTCTTCCCATGTCTTTGTAACTTATTTGAAATGTCTGAGAAAGAAACAGTTTATCTGATGCTCCTCCAGAGTTCAGATGTCTTCTCAGTGGAACCATACACAACATATCTAGAGCCTGTGTCTGTTGCTTCATGGTTTACTTTATTCGCTTTGGCCACCACGGGCCTTGGCTTAAGGAACATCTCTGCAGAACCCAGTCACATTCCACTCAGGGCCGGATTACCCACTGTGAGTATAGAGGCCCATGGTTCCACGTGGGGGGAGTGAATACAGAAACAAGATATGTGGAGGACCCACGTGGGTTTTGAAGAGTTTGATGGGGTTTGTGCTCTCCTTTCTTCAGAGATTCAAAGTTCTCTGGGCCCCGCAGAACGGCAGATAAGGCCAGACACAACATAGGATTGTTTTCAGTTTCATTTCTCCCAGTCTGCGGGAGCCCTGTTGAAACCTGGTCACTTTCCTCAAGAAATCTAATGCACGGGAGGGGGAGTGTGCGTGTGCACAGGGTAGGTACACACGACTGATCCCCAAATTGGGTTGACGTTAGCCACCGGGGGAGTCCAGTAGGCTACACACAAATGGTAGGGGGAAGGAGGGGGCTGAGTCTGGGAGCACTTGGACAGGTAGATGAAGCCCTGGTATTCTCGGGCAGAGAACTGAGCAGGATCCAGGGAATGCAAATCTATCAAAGCATTCAAGACACGGTATTGAGCCTCAGGTTATGAGGTGACAATTGAGCAAGAGAGAAGAGACTGAAGATGTAGAGGTCCAGCTGTGAAGGAAACTGGGACTATGCGAAGTCCTCAGAGGATGCTCAGCATCAGGGTGAGGAGGTCACTTCTGGGAGGACTACTCTTGAATGTCACGTGGAAGATATGAGATTAAAAGGAGGGAAGTGGGAGGCAGAAAAGAACTGTGAGCGCCCACGGTCAGCTACAAAAAGCATTGACTTGACCAAAGACATACTGATATTTGAGCTGCTTTTCAAGGGCAAGCTTCCTGTTGGGGGTAGCGGGTGGAGGGGATGAAGTGGGGTGTCTTATCAGCCGCTGGAGCATAAGCAGACTCCAAGCCAGAGAAGTTTCAAGTTTCTCCTTGCCAAGGTCGTACCACTACAGGTGGGCTACTCCGAGCTCCTGGAGCCTGCTTCGCTCCACGCCCACCCTGCTAGCAGCCCGGACCGTCCTCCTTCAGGCCCGGACACCGCGATGGGCTGTGCCCGGCAGGCGCTCCCGGAGCTACGCAGCGGCGGCGGCGGCTGCTCCAGAAGGCCTGGCGGGCGGCGGCGAGAGGCTGTGCCCCAGTTTGTGTCCAATCAGGGAGTGCGGGCTGTGCCCCGAGCCGGGCAGCAATGCGTAAACAAACCCTCTGGCAACTCCTCCGCCCCCTTGGCGCGCTCGCCCGGCGCCCATCACCGTCGCCTCCGCCGCCACCGTCACCGTCACCACCGGCTCCACTGCTGTCTCCTTTCCCTCCGCCCTCCCGCCGCGGGCCACCCGGACCCCCCGCCCGCGCGGCTCACGCCCCGCCACCCGGTCCCGCTCCGCCCCCGCCCGCGCAGGCTGCTCACCTACCGCCCCACGCGCGCGCGCTCGCGCACCACGCGCCCCGTGCGGCCCGCCCGGAACGTGGCCTCCCGAGAGCTAGGTAAGAGCGATGCTCGGGGACCCCGGCAGCTTCCCAGCTTTAGGAAGTTTTCAGCGGGGCCGTTCTTCCGCTGGGCCCGGGGGCGAGATAACCCGTGAGCGCTGTGCAAGCTCGGCAGGCAGCAGGGGTCGCGCGCAGCCGGGGGTCCCAAGTTGCCCACACCCGCGCACGAGTGCAGGCGGCGCGGCTGGGCCGAGTGGGCGACGGGAGGGTCCCCGGGAACTTTCTCCTCCTCCGGGGAGCGCCTGCCAGCGCGGCCCGCGGCCCTGGCCCCGCGGTGGCGGCTCTCGGGCTGGAGGGAGACAGGGTACGGTGTTTGAAGAAGCTGACGCAGTTGGTGACGCTCGCAGCTTCCTGAAGGGGACCGACCACGACCGAGCGCCTTCGCGAGGGGACGCCCGGGGCGGGCGCTCGGGCCTTTCCCCCTCTCCTGGGAGCTGCGTGGGGACCCCCTCGGGCTCGAGGCGTGAGCACCTCTATCGGGCGGCCCCAGCAGCGCGCGCCCCGCTTCCGTTTGGATCGGCTCAGGCTATTATATAAGATGCCACCGAGAGCAGAGGGGCGAGCGGGAGCGCGGCGGCGAGGGCGGCGGGGACCCACCTGTGCGCCACCGCACCCCTCGGGGGGTCGGGTCGGGGCCACCGCTGTCTACCGCGCCCTAGCTCGCCCCGGGACGCTAGTTCCTGGCCATCTCGCTGGGCTCTCAGCGTTTCTCGCTGCAGGCGTCTGTACTTTGAAACATTTGTTTAATATTAAGGAAGCTGCGTGTGCGGCCGTCATAGTACGCAGGGAACGTGTGGCCGCGAGCTCCGGAGCGGTGAATGAATCATCGCCCGGGTGGACCGCGCTCCGATGATTCACGCGGGCTCCACACGCGCGCGCGTACTCGCTGTGGGCCTCCGACCCTGGAGAGCGGCCCTTCTGCGAGTGATGACGCCTGGAAAGGCGGCGGCGGGTTTTTTGTTCTGTTTTTTAAACCTGCCACAGTAACTTTCAGGGTGTAGGGCTCCCCCACCTTCCCCAGCCTTGTTTCGCATTTTCTGGAAGGATATCAAGATTCCACCTGGCTGCGTTAATGAGGCAGAGGAGGCGCTGATTCGCTGCAGGGCCGGGTCCAGTCTCATTCAGAATTTGAATGGTGTCAAGTGAGGGAGGCTGCAGCTTGGAAGGAATTCTAGTAATTGCGTCTACTTCAGTAGTTTCCAACAATTAGCAGAATCTTTAAAAAGTGAGTTGATCTTAAACAATTGATCTCTTAGGTAGATAATATTAAAGATTAGCTTGGTGGTTGTTTTTTTTTTTTTTTTTTTTTTAAGTTTTAAAGGCCATCTAGTTTTTCATTCATGAATACTGTGTTTCCTACTGTCATTCTTGACTGCTGACTTGACTCACCCCCACCCCACCCCACATTTGAAGGACTACAGAGGAACGTTTTTTCGTCATTTGAGGCCCATCTCCAGTGCCAAGGCCCCACAAATACTCTTGATTACCGTACTTTTTAGTTCTTGGTCCTCCCTCCAAACTTCTCCATTGTCTTTCTAATCGCTAATAGTATTTTGTTGAGGCATTCTGTAGGTCCACTCTCCCCCTACGAAAACGTAAGTTTCATGAAGGAGAGGGCCTAGGACTTTCCGTGTTTATTCATTTATATACTAGAATCAACAAAAGCCTCATATATATTTCGGGGCACCCTATGTTTGTTGGTGTACTGAATGAATGAATTGTTTTCTTGATCCCTGTCAGAACCCCCTTTGACAATTGGAATTCATTGCCTTTGGTGAGCAAGTTACCAATAGGGTACAGTTCTGATTTCCTCCCTACTGTTGTATTTTCTCGCCGTGGATTGGTTTTATCCTCCGTGCTGTTACGGGTACAGGATGACAAACCTTTAAGCATCCAGTCTTAAGATGCTTAGCATGAACAAGGATGCAGAGCTTTGGAGTTATGTCGTGTTACTCAATGAGTAAGTCATTAGGTACTAGTTTAAAAGAAAGTGTAAAGAAGAAGAAAAAACTGAAGTGAAATTGGCAAAGTTAAGTCCTCACTGGCCTATATGTTCTTCTCATTTGAAACACTGGCGTTTCTCCATTCCTCTCTCCTCCTGCCTGTAAACCAAACTCATACGCAATGGTGGTGAAGACTGTCCATAGTAATAGTGAGCAGCATTAATTTAAGCAAACCCAAATCTTCCTTTATCCATCAGAGGCTCTGATTCTACTTTGTTAATGTTGGTAATGCCACAGAATAGTAGCTAACAGTTACTGCTTAAAATTATCCTTTAAATATCTGGATAGAATACCAAAAGGGTTAAGGCTATAAGTCAGCAATAATATGGAAGGGTGGTTCGTATTAGTATTTAATTATCCTCAGGAGACTACCTTGATAAAGTATATTATTGTAAGGAATAAACTTGGGGGCGTATTACTCCGCCTCAATCTTGTGGCAGTGCTGTCAGCATTCAGGTTTTCCACAGTCTCGCTACCCGAATAGGAGTGGCCACCCTGCTGTCCTCCTCCTGTCACAGTAGTGGTCACTTCTGGAAGTGTGACTTCAACTGAGCTCAGAGAACACAGTATTTTGGAGTACAAGAGATCTTGAAGTTACTGGCCACCCTCATCCTGGTTCCCAGGCCCTTCTCTGGAGAGACTACGGCAGTGACGTGATTTGTTCAAGTTTCAGAGGTGGGATTAGAACCAGGGGTCTGGAGTTGATGTTGTCGGAAGCCCCTCTGCTAGTCTAAGTACCAACAGGTGGGGAGAGAGTCAAATCATGCTATATGTAGATGTGTGCCCTCCCGTGTCTCCCCTCTGAGAGAGTCAACAAACACTTGCTGAATGTGGCTGGACAAATGACTTTTCAGTTGAGAATATATTTAAGACGTAAAAAGGGGGAACGAAGTTCTCTGGTAAATAAGGTCAAGCTTCTCAGATTTATGGTGATAAAGCTGCCATATAATGTTGTCTCTAAGTTTTAATGAAAGTGGCTTGAAACTTTTCCTGTGTGCTTCCACTTAGTTGGTGTCGTGAGTGCCTGGAGAGACATCAGGAGACAGAAGTTAAACTTAGGCCATGTAGTAGGTCTTACGTCTGTAGCAATAGTCAGTAGAAAAGCCTGGGCTGTAGCAGGCAGTGCTTTCTACAAGGAGCCAGCTACTCTGGGAGAACTTTTCTCACACCTACTGTGTGTGTAGTAGTGAGGCAGGGTGAGGCAGGGATGGGTGGTGGTGGAGGGAAGGCCCTGATGCTGTTTCCACTGAAGGATCGCGTGAGCCTGGCCTAACATAGAAGGACCTGGTGTCTACAAGGCTCTTGATAAGTAATAACTGAAATCCGGGTATGGTGGTGCACACACCTATAACCCCAGTATTTGGGACGTTGAGGCAAGAGGATCAGGAGTTCAAGGTTGTCCTTGGCTATGTAGTTCAAAGGCAGCAGCTTTTATTAGATGAATCCTGGTCTCAAAAGTAAGTAAATAAGTAAGCAAACAAGAAATAAAATAAATGGTAACTGCTGCAGACTGCACATGTATGCAGCCGTGGGGCTGGCACAGGGATTAAATGACCCCTGAGACCCCTGAGGTCTGGCCCAACTCTTTGGTTTTAGGAACCAGTTGCATTTGTGCCGTTCGGCATTTTTAATGTGATTCCTATATCCCAATCTAACATCACAAACTACAAACAGGTGCTCAGTTTCTAGGCCCCCTAAGAATTTGTTTTAGTTAACATTGGCAAATTAACTTCGTTTTTATTCAATGCACTGTGTAGATTAACTTGAACAATCTTTTAGTTTACTATATGGAAGACAGTATGAGATGTGTATGGGTCAGTCAGGCTGTGAGAGACCTTAAAAATCACATAGAGAGGATGTGACAGATAACCAAAGGCTGGAACCGTTAGAGCACCGAAAAAGAAAGTACACGGAGATTTTGGAAAGAAAAACAAATATATTATTAGCCAGAAAACTTGGGAAGTACTTGGGAGATTTTTTTTTTTTCATTAGACCTTTAAGATTCTGTAGGAGTAGAGCTGACAGAGATTTGGGAACCAACTCGTGTTGAGACTTGAAGGAAAGAATGTATGACCACGTCCAGAAGTGGAAGCAGTGTGGCTGAGTTGAAGGATGAGGAGCTACAAGAGAGTTGAATGGGAAAGGGGGATACATGGAATGTAGGGCCACATTATAAACCGTCTTCCATGTCGAGCTAAGGAGACCGTTGGGTTTGTAGTGGAGAACATCAAAGATATGCTAAGTGTGGGATGATGTAATCAAACAGCATTTTAAGGCATAGGGAGAAATGGTAGCTTCAGGTAGGGAGATCTTTTAAAAGTTTCCAGAAGAGCAGCAGGGCAAACCTGAGTCAGGGTGAGGGTGGGAGGGTAGGTGATCTCCCGTAGAAGGGAATGCAACACCACTTGCTGTGTAATTGGTTGGAGGACGTGAGAAGACAGAAGCAGAAGAATGACCTGGGATGGTATGATCACCGGAAAGCACCTCTAGGTAGTGTGCAATCCACCAGTATGGGCCAGATGAATGGAGGGCATCATTATGGAGAGGATGATAAAACCAGGAATACATGCTTGAGAATATTAGAGAGACAGTGGAGGAAAATTCCATGAAAACAAGAGCATAGGTATGGGATTATGTTAGCAGTAGAGTGTCTGCTTGCAAAGTGCAAGGACCTGAGTTCAATTCACAACACTGCCCCAAACAAGCAGACACTGTAAGGAAGATGTCTGTATGTCTGTGGGTGGAGTGGCTTCCTCGGGGGAGGGAGTAGGGAGGTAATTAATGCACCGGGCGTTCCTCAGGCTGAAGGGGCAGGAGCAAGTAAAGGTAACTTTATGTCCAGATTGACTGACACTAGACCCATACTTGTTATGCTGGTTCGATTGTGGGATAATATTTGTGGGAAAATAATGCCCATTCTTTTATAAATTTTAAGTTATATTTGTATTTATTTGTGTGTGTTTGGGGGTAAGGGACATGTGCACCACAGTTTGTGAGTGAGGTCAGAGGACAGCCTGCAAAAGAGTCTATTTTACCATTTGGGTCTTTGAGTGCTCTATCTGCATGTACACCTGCAGGCCAGAAGAGGGCATCCGATCTCATTATAGATGATTGGGAGCCACCATGTGGTTGCTGGGAATTGGACTCAGGACCTCTGGAGGAGCAGCCAGTGCTCTTAACCACTGAGCCATCTCCCCAGCCCTACCATATGGGTCTTAGGGATCAAATTTACATTTACATGCCATGGGTACACTTACTGGCTGAGCTATATCACCAGCACATTTTTATTTATTTGCATGTTAGGGAGGGATGGCCATTTCCATTCTAAAGGGAACTCCTCCTTTTAGAAATAAGTTATATGAGCACCTTGATTATAATGAAATCATTTCTCTATAATCATGACAATAAGGCAAAAAATGCGAATCAAAAGATATATTGGTTTTGAAGGAGGAAATAAAGCTGTTGTTGAAGAGTTATTTGTATGAAAAATGAGAAAGAATGAGATGGATGTGATGGCACACACCTTTGATCCCAGCCCTCAGGGAGGCAGAGGCTAGTGGATCGCTATGAGTTCAAGGCCAGCCTGGTCTACAAAGCGAGTCCAGGACAGACAGCCAAGGCTACACAGAGAAACCCTGTCTCAAAACAAAACATCAGCAAAACTAACCAACCAAACAAAAAGAGAAAGAATGAAAGGAACTAACAGGCAGTGCCAGCAGGGTTCATGCAAGGCTACTGTACAAATGCCGCTTTCCTATATACCACAGGTGAGAGTTGCAGCTAAGAATACTATCCCTCACATGCTCTCCCATGTTCATAGCGGCCTTATTCATAATAGCCAGACCATGGAAACAGCCTAAGTGTCCCTCAGTAGAAGAATGGTACATTTACACTATAGAATACTACTCAGCTATTAAAAACAAGGAATTTCTGAAATTTGTGGACAAATGGATTGAACTAGAAATGATCATAATGAGTGAGTTAACCCAGAAGTAGAAAGAGTCAAATGGTATATACACACTTACATCTGCACACTAGCCCAAGGGGCATGTCTCATGACAGTCTTCACTTACCAGGAAAGTGGGACGGAGGGGAGGACATCCTGTTGGGACTCTAGGTGAGAGAAGTATGGGAGAATGGGGAAATAGAAGGATCCAGAGGGTCCTAGAAACCTACAAGAAGAACATTATGATAGGCAGATTTGGGCCCAGGGGTTCTGCTCAAACTATGGCACCAGCCAAGGACAATACGTGCAGTAAACTTCGAACCCCTACCCAGATCTAGCCAATGGACAGGACATTATCCACAGTTGAGTGGAGAGTGGGGACTGACTTTCACACAAACTCTGGTGCCCCATTTTTGACCACATCCCCTGGATGGGGAGGCCTGGTGGCACTCAGAGGAAGGATAGCAGGCTTGATACCCCATGAGCATATACAGGGGGAAGAGGTCTCCCTCAGTCACAGTCATAGGGGAGGGGAGTAGGGAGGAAAGCGGGAGGGAGGGAGGAATGGGAGGATACAAGGGATGGGATAACTATCAAGATGTAATATGAATGAATTAATAAAAAAAATTTTTTTTAAAAGAATAATGTCCCTAGTCAGGTTTCTGTTGCTGTGATAAACACTATGACCAAAAACTACTTGGGGAAGAAAGGGTTTATTTCATCCTCACACTTAGTGTCACACTCCAGCACTTAAGGAAGTCTGGGCGGGAACTTGAGTAGGAATCTGGAGGCAGGAAGTGAAGCAGAGGCCGTGGAGGAATGGTGGCCACTGGCTTGCTCTCCGTGGTTTGCTCAGCTGCCTCTCTTACATGACCCAGGACCACCTGCCCTAAAGTTGGTTAGGCTCTCCCAAATCAATCATCAATCAAGAAAATGGCCCCACAGACATGCCATTCTGTTGGCAGCATTTTCTGATCTTGAGGTTTTCCCTGACTGTTGGCAAAATGCTGATCAGCACAAACGCATTACAGCTCTCATTAGCACACCAAAAAGGGATGGCATGTTGAGTTCTAAGTCTAACAAAATATGTGTAAGATCCTGTGTGATGAAAGTATAAAATGGAAAGAACTCAAGGAAAAACTAAGTGGAAATTCCATGTTCATGGATAGTGAGACTACATTGTCAAGACTTCTGAACCTGAATAATGCATTCAATGCAGTCTCCATCAAAATTCCATTAGTTATTTTATGAACGTTGATAACTTAATCTTAGAGTCTATACAGGAAAACAAGCACTATTGTAAAGAACGGAGTTGCGTGGATGACACTATTTGGCTTGACAATTTCTAGAAAGATGCAATAAGCAATGGTGGCCCTGGCAAGAGATTAAAGAAGCAGGTCAGTGGAGGAGAACCGAGGGTCCCCCGAGGTCCCACAGAGTTAACCAGCTGGCCTCTGACAAGGAGCGAGGGCAACATGGTGAGGAATTGCCTTTTCAGCAAGAGGTGCTGGGACAGCTGGGCTGTAGGTGACAACTAAGAAAAGATAGCCCACAATGAGCCATAAACATGGTTTCAGTTATATAAAGCTGTTAGAGAATGGGAGAGAGGAGACTATGCAGATAACTTGGGGTTTTGGTTGTAGTTTTTTTTTTTTTAATAGGACAACAAAGGCATAATTCATGGGAAAAAGCTATTTAAGTTGTACCTATTAAATTTTTATTTTTAAAAATTATGCCTTACAAAGAGAACACCGTCAAGAAAATGAAAAGATGAGTCACAGGCCGTGAGAGAATATTTTTCAAAAGATGTATCTGCGAAAGAAGTATTTCAGGCTGGGCATGGTGACACACACCTTTAATCCCAGAGCTCAGGAGGCAGAGGCAGGTGGATCTCTGTGAGTTTGAGGTCAGCCTTGTCTACAAAGAGAGGCCAGGACAGCCAGGACTACATAAGAAATCCTGTCTGGAAAGACAAAAAAGAAAAAAAGAAAAGAAAAGTACTTCAAAAATACAAAGAACTCCTACAACTCAATACAAACTCTTATTTAAAAAAAAAGGGGGGGAGGTCTTACAGACACCTCACTAAAGAAACTAGGAAAATAGCAGGACAATCCTATGAATGGATGATTAACATCATAAACATCGGAAAATGCCCGTCAGAATAGCAGCGATATCGATGGGTACCTCTTGGAGTGGCCGGAACGCCTTACACAGGAAGCATCAAATGGTGGACAGGGTGTGGCTCAACAGGGACCCTCCTTCCTCTGCTGGAGGGAATGCTGAGTGGTACAGCCATTTTGGAAAGTATTGTAAAAACCAAACACCTTTACCAGGCAGTCCCGCAGTTGCATTCCTCAGAGTCCACCCAAGGAACTGGAAACTTGTGTCCATTCAAAACAAATCCCTACACCGTGGTTCTTACGGCATCTTTATTCATAACCCACAAACGTGAAAGCAATAAAGATATCCTGTATTCTTCCAGATACTTGAAGAAAGATATCTAGACCATGGAATGTTATTTGGTGATAATAAGAAGCCACCAAGCTGTGCAAAGACATGGACGGGGCGAGGGAGATAGTTGAGTCATGAAAGAGCCTTGCAAGCCGGGATCTGAATCCAACCCTCAGAATTCATGTTTTACAAAATAAGAAAAACAAACAAGGGGCTAGAGAGATGGCTCAGCGGTTAAGAGCATCATCTGCTCTTCCAAAGGTCCTGAGTTCAATTCCCAGCAACCACCTGGTGACTCACAACCATCTGTAATGAGATCTGGGGCCCTCTTCTGGTGTACATGCAGGCAAAACACTGCATATGATAAATAAATAAATCTTTAAAAAAAAAAAAAAAAAGAAAAGAAAAACAAAACCTCAAGTGTGCTGAACATGCTTGTGATCTCAGCTTTGAAGTAGCAGAGACCAGTGGATTGCTGGGGCCTGTGAGCTCACCAGACTTCTCTGTTTGTTGAGCTCCAGGCCCAAGACCCTGTTTGTTTAAAAAAAAAAAAAAGCAAAACAAAAACAAGCTGGACAGTGCCTGAGGAGTGAAGCCTGAAGGTGTCCTCAAGCCCCTTCCCACCATGGGTAGGGCTTCGGCACCCAGATATTACTAGGTGGAGGAAGCCAAGCTACATGGCTTCAGCTGAATGCCTTTCTGCCAAAGGAACCTCTGTAGGCAAAATAGTAACCTGGGAGTAATGTGTAGGAAGGGATGGATAGAAAGAACATGGAGGGTTTGAGGGCACTGGGAGTATGCTATTGTCATACTACAATGATAGGTACATGCCATTATATTTGTCTAAACCCGTAGACTACACAATTTAAACAATTAGAGAAAAGTGAAGGTGAAATTCTGAAATCTAGAGTAGTTTGTAGATGAGCAGGGGCTTCATTTGAAACAGATTGGCCATCTTTTGTCAATTAGTCAAAGAACTGAGAGTGAGGTGTGAAGCCGAGGTAGAATGGAAAACGTTTAGAAAGCTGTTGGCCTATATCCACCAAAGACCCAAAGGCAGCGGGAGGTAGAGAAGTCTCTCGTGTGGTTGTGGAGGCCACATCGCTCCTGTGTGTGTGTGACTTCCTCCAGTAGTGCTCCCAACGCTGGAAGTAGACATGGCTTGTGTATCTCTGAAACTGCCAATCCCGTATGGGCATTCAGTCAGTACAAAGAGAAGGGAAAGTGGAGTGGCGATGGTTGGGAGAGGGAACAGATTTGTTTGTTTTGGGGGTTTTGTTTATTTGTTTTTCAAGACAGAGTTTCTCTGTGTAGCCTTGGCTGTCCTGGACTAACTTTGTAGACCAGGCTGGCCTCAAACTCACAGCAATCTGCCTGCCTCTGCCTCCCGAGTGCTGGGATTAAAGGTGTGCACCACCACGCCCAGTTTGGGAACAGGAGCAGTTGTAATGGCTGGTTCAGCAAGTATGAACATACAGGAAGAAAGGAAAACGTGAAGGGGTAAAGCGTGAAAGGTGTGAGGAACTTTCAGGGTTTTATAATTATGGTGCGATGAGTTGTGAGTTATGACCTCCCCCCCCCAAAAAAAAAAGAAAAAACCCAGAAAAACAAAAAAACTCAAAATGAAGCCAACTAGGGATTGAGAAGGGATCCAGACTGTTAGAATTAGAAAGCAGGTAGTTTTTAGGAACTGTGGGGCCACAGAATCAAAATGATTATATATCAACGTAAACATCTGTTTCAGCAAGTGTGGAACATACGCACAGAAGTCTCTCTTAGCATTTAGTCCACAGGATTGGAAAGAAAAGGTAAAGAAGAGATAAGGAAGTTACTCTGCCCCATTTAAACGGTGAGGGAGTTCTAAGGTCTTTTAAATGAATGCAAGAGCTGCCCAGGATCCCAGGCATTTAGGGCCACGCTGGAACTGATTTAAAAAAGGAAACAAACAAACAAACAAACAAACAAAAAAAAACAGTTAGAATTGCTGGTGAAGTAATTAAAGTATCCACTGACGTAACCTTAGAAGTCGTCCTCAGCGTGCTGTAAGTCGGGTGAGCAGGTGAGGGCACCAGCGGCTGCTCAGCATGTAATGAACTGGTGGAGAAACAAAACACAAGCCTCAACTAGTGCAGCCTGGATTGGGAGAAGAGATAGCCTGATGCAGAGCTCAGAGTGACTTTGTGCACGCTGTGCTTTGCCTGCTCTCAGTTTTAGATGCGAAGCTGGAGGCTTCATAGCAAAACTGCTTACCTGAGTGTCTTTACTGCCCAGGTAAAAAGAAAAATGCACTAATTACTGTGTTTAATGTCTTTAATGGCCTGCCCCCCCCCCCCCCCCCCCCGATCCTACTATTTGAGAACTGGAACCCATGAACTAGACCCATGACAGTTACACATATTGGAGTACCCCTTATTTTGAAACCTCTCGTAATTCTTTTGTTTTGTTTTATAAGGTTATTGACTATTCGTGCTGGACTTGCATCTGAGTATGACCTCTGATGCAGTATTGTTACGACAACTACAATGTGAGGGGAAAAGGTGAGGACAGGTAGATCCTGGGTCCTGGGTTATCACTTCCGCAGCTACGCTTGGTAGATCTCTCCTCTCTGGGAATCTCAGGGAACTTGCCAGTGTCAAGACCAGCATTCAGACCCTGTGTTTGAACTCAGAACTTTGGAAGTGCAGAAGGCTCTTTATTAAATGTTTAAGGAACCTCTTGCTTGCTTGGGTGTGCGCGTGTGCTCACGGCACTACCCCATCGCAACTAGCATCCTCACTCTCCTGACTCTTCTTCTACTTGTAATCTTGGCTGCTGCCTCCCAGCTCCCCAGCCCCCCAGCTCCCCAGCCCCCCAGCTCCCAGCTCCCCAGTCCCCCAGCTCCCCAGTCCCCCCACCTCCCCCCATGAGGCTCAAACCTAGGACCTTGAATATGAGGCGAGACTAACACCAAGCTAAACCCACAGCCGAGTCTTTCTAATCCTACTAACTAGTTATGAAGCTCTCCACTTTCCCCACACATTGCATGGGAGAAAATAACATTTGCTGTATCCTCTATGGATTTAAAGTCAAAACTCTTTTGTAAATCAATAGTGTTATGCAAATGTCAAGGTATCAGTGTTACCGTGTTACTGCGGTATTAACTGAGTCTATGATCATCCTTCTCAAGTAGATATTTTGGACAAAATGACACAGACGACTGTTGAAATTTGGCAGGACACTGGTTTCGACTTTGATGTTCGTCATGGCAGCTTTCCACCTCTTCCTTGCCAGGCTGGCTACGAGAGCCTGAAGCAGTATATTTCTTGACAAGTGAAATTTCTGCCTTATGTATTCTTCTTTTGATTTTTCAGGACTCCTTTTTTTTTTTTAATTGTAAGATGTAATACATGTACAGAAAACGTTTGAAGTGTAAATGTACACATTAACAAACTGTGAAAAGCAAGCATCCGTATAAATTACCACCCAGCTCGAGAACTAGAGCCGTTTAATTTCTCCCACATGGGGGACCCTCTGTCCTGTCAGAGGCTGGCTTTGTTTGCCTGTTTTTAGGAGAGTCCTAAAGAAGAGCAGGTACGAGGTTTTGACAGGTCGGGATATGCTGCTGTCTGTGAGTAGAATCAAACCAGAGCTGTGATATTAGTGTCTCAGTCTCGGCTTATTCTCAGCTTATTGTCTATATGGCTGTGAGGTCAAGTGTTTAGGGCAAGTGCTTGGGTTTTATCCTTAAATATTGAAATCTTGAGGCTAAGTGTCTTCAGTTTGCGTTGGCTGGATGAGCATGAGGACACTGTAATGCCTGGGATGTGAGGCTAGCCCTCCTGCTTAGCCATGTCTGTAAAGTTCTCATCCTCCGTCTTTTCGTACCTTTAGAAGCAGACAAGCAAGGATTTCAGAACTGACAGCTTCTTGGAAAATCTATAACACTGTATAGAAAACTATAACCTTTCAGCTCAGGTCATCCAAAGGTAGATAAGAAGTGCGAGAAGAGGTCAGTGAAAAAGCTTTCTTGCACAAAAGCCACATATTACCTTTATTTATAATCTAGGACCTCAAATGTTTTGTCAGGGCAAACTTTTTAAAATTTTAAATTAATTATCATTTTTTCCAAGACATAGTCTTTCTGTGTAGCCCTGGCTGTACTGGAAACTCACTCTGTAGACCAGGCTAGCTTCTAAATCAAAGATTTGCCTGCTTGCATGCCCCCACCATGCCCCCAGCTAGGGCATTTAAAAAAAACTTGTAGGCCCTTTTGTATGTATTATGGCTTCTAGTTTTGTGTTTCTATAGAATTCCTGTTCGTACAGACATGTGTGTCTCTGTGTTTATAAGTGTTTCTTGTACTTTTTTTCTGTGGCTTTTTCTTCAGTTTGGCTTGTCCTGTTCCAGTTTGTTTGGTTTTACTTTATTTTATTTTATATTTTTATTGTTGTTGAGATGCCTCTTAGTTTTCTAAGGACAGACAGAAAGGTGGATTCGGACTGAAGGGAACATGGGAAGGGGAATTGTAATCAGAATATGTTGTATGAAAAAGTTCAGCATTTCAATGCAAGAAAAATAGAGGGAAAATAGTCTAGTGCCACAAGTCATATTTTAAAAACTAAATTAAGACTCAAGATCTTTTTACTATCTAGAAAATAATTCTTTTATTTAACTTACTTGCTTCAGGTAACTTACCTGTTGAAGTCATAGCCCCACCAGCCTTCTGTTTGCCTGCTTCGTTCCTGACTTAGGATTTACTTGAATAATTTTTTTTGTGTGTGTAATTAAAAAAGACTTTTCCCACATCTTAAGAAATAGTAAAATGACTGGGAAGCTATTAGTTACTCAGATGGCCTACAAGTCAGGAAAAGTAGGAGTAGTGAAAGTCTAAGAAAAACTCATCTTTGGTGACAGTTTCTGTGCCCGGGAAATGTGGTTAGTAAAGCTTCATGTGAGATTTTGGTAGACTGATATGATGGTTTACTGTCATGCCGAGATGCTCTGTTAATTTTGCATCCCCGTGATAAAATGCCTGAGATAAAGAAAGGTTGGCTTTGGCTCATCCTTTCAGAGGCTTCCATATTTTTAGTCAGTCTGCTGCCTCTGGGCCAAGTTCAAGGCAGGGAGTCATAGCAGGGAACGCCACCTGGTCTGGAGCCCTTCACTTTGTGGGCAGGAAGCACAGAGAGAAAGTCGGAATCATGGCTAGTGTTCAATATGTCCTTTAAGATCGCCCCAGCCACCCAGCTTGTTTTCACGATACCCCGTCCCAATTTCCCACAGTTTCTCAGTGGTCCCACTGTACTGGCTGACAGCCACGCCCTTGATGCCTCCAAACTATTAACAAGTATCATCTAACAATGGTGAACACAAAAGGGAGATAGCTGAAAAGAATTAGGAGATAAGAAACAAACAGTTCAGTGGCTGCTGACTTGGTAGAGAGGAGAAAATTGGTACCTGAGGACCCTAGGACCACTAGAGCTAAACAATAGAGAAGTTCTGACTCAAAATATATAAATAAATAAACAAACAAATAAAACCAAAAAGAACTTGGATTACTTTCTTAAAGTCAGATGGGAATTATTTTCAATCTTAAAATCAATACAAAGTATCAAATAAGAGGAAGAATTAAGACTTTTTAATTAATACATACAATAGATGGCATTTTTTTATTAAAATGTGGGAATAAATCAAGGAACAATATACAGAATTCCAGAAGCAAGAAACTAAACAGAAGGAAAAAGACCAAAGGAAACTCAAGAATGGCAATTTAAAAAGCAGTCTAGCAGCCCTAGAGGGAAGTAGTCCAGGTCAGAGAGGCAGTAGGATTGCCTTTAGGAAAGAGACTTAATGAATTTCCAAGTAAAGGAAAGCTGTTGGGCAGCCATACACTTTTGACCTAGCATAATACGCCCTTCAGAGAGGCTTTCCCAGGGTTTATCAATTAAGAAAAACTGTTGAACGGGGTTGCTGGAAGGCAATTATAAACAGCCCTACAAGAAAGTGAAAATGGCTGAACACATGGTATTTACAAAAAAATCCCAATGGTGCACATCACTCCTGAGCTAGTTCAAAGTCAGACTGTGCTGTAGCTGGGTGAAGCGGTGCACACCTTTAATCCCAGCACTCTTGAGGCAGAGGGAGGAGGAGCTTGGATCTCTGAATTCAAGGCATGCTTGGTCCACATAGGGAGTTCCAGGACAGCCAAGGCTACATACATAGTGAGACCTTGCCTTACACTGAAAGGAAAGAAATAAAGTCTATACGTCTGTAATATGATTGCAACTCCCCAGATTGTAACTTTAAAGGAGAAATCAATCACTTTTTATCCCACGGTTCAGTTCAGAGTGAGCATTTTAAGGGGACGGTGTCCCTGCTTTACAAAGTCATGCCCCCTGCTCCACCCCACCCCCACTATCCATGAAGGCTTGCCCTTGGCTCTAGAGTTTAAACCTGGTCAGTCAGTGTTAGGTTCTGGATTGTAGGAACAAGGACGTGTTTGGAAGCACAATACATCACTTTAACTTATATTCAGATAGCAAGAAATGAATCACATGGTCGTACCTACAGGCGATATTCAGAATATTTAACAACCAACTGGTAGCCAGGCCACTGACAAGTCAGAACAGGGACCTGCTGTAGACTAAAGGCAAGTTTTGAAGGCTGTCCTTGCTGTAGCAGATGTTAACCCTTTACTTGCTGAATGGTGGAGAATGGTGGAATGGAGGTCAAAACATCCAATACTATCAGCAGTTACAGTAGTGTGGTAATAACAGTCAGTGCAGCCATGTTAAGATACACGGACCAAATACTGCCCTTGAACATACGTGACTACAGAAAAGATTGACTATTCTAGATGAACAGAAGAGGACAAGCTAGCATATGCTGGGACACTTGAAATATCTTAATAAAAGTCTAGAATTAGTATATCAGTGAAATTTATAATACTGTTTAGGAATATAAAGCAAAATATTAGAAGAAGCAGGTAAAATGTTTGTGTTTAGTTTGCCTTTGGGAACAAGTGGGAAGTGAGGCAGGATACTGCTATTTTTCATTTTTAAACTTGGTAGCACACTTTGAATTTCTAGATAATTTCCGTGGGCTAGTGTAGTAAAAATTAAAATCAGTAAGGAAAAGGTAATACAGTGGTCAGAGGGGGGTTGGAGATTTACCTGGGTCTAAAGTGCTAGAAATGTGTATATTAAAAGATAAGACACATTTGCTTTCCAGTTAGAATTCTCTGCCTCGGCTGATTCCAGCGCGGCTCATTCTGTCTTAAGAACCCTTTGGGTGAGCTTTTCAAGTTCCAAATGGCTTCCCCAGCCCCAAACTCAGATGTGTTTGGCTTTGGGCAGACCCCCAAGGAACCAGTAATTTTAAAAAGCTTCCAACTTCTCACTTGCGGTAAGGGCTAACTCCTCTATCCAAGTGGTATCTAAACATCATTGCCTTCCAGAACATCTGTACCCGTCTCCTCCTCTTCTCAACTTGAACATGCTGTCAGAGAGCCAACGGTCATTTTTGCAAAGGCTGCCTAACTTGATGGCTTTATTTTAGATTCTCCATGGAGAAATTTTAGGGCTCAAATTCAAATAAATCTGAACTCGCTGTAATGTCCTCTTGTCTTTACCTTTAGTGCAGCCTCTTGGGGGTTCCTCGGCTGCACCCTCAGGTTGCCCTCCAGGCAGCTCTTAGTCTCCCTGAGTGTGTCTGATTCTCCCAGCTAAGGTCTACCAGGAACTCACCGAGAAACAGCAATTCCAGCTGTAGTTGGTACCACATGTAGTTTGCAGAGCCGAAGGGATTCTAAGAAAGAGTATAGATATGCAAGAAAGGATGATAACAGCCATGATCTCCTCAGGTTAGAGGGCTTGCCAGATTAGACTTTTGACTAAAGAAATTGTGAAAAAGAAGAAACGTTTGTTGTATAGATGGAATAAACATTCTCTACATCAGAGAAAACGTCTACTGGCAAATTATAAACAAAAGTGTTCTCCGTGCTCTCATGGCTTCACTCACTGAGGGCAAGAATCCCCTCATGTCAGGTGGGTATAGGGTCACCCAGGACTGGGTCTGGCTTCTAGCACTCTGTGGATGCTCGGGGAAAGCCCAGACTGGTTGCTAGGAGATTGCTTTATATTTATACATATTTAATATGAGTAGGCTAGTGTAATCATTAAGGTGGTGGTTCTCAACCTTCCTAACACTGTGACCCTTTAATACATACAGTTCCTCATGTTGTCGTGACCCCCCCAACCATAAAATTATTTTCACTGCTACTTCATAACTGTAATTTTGCTACTGTTACGAATCGTAATGTAAATATCTGTGGGTTTCCCATGGTCTTAGGTGACCCTTGTCAAAGGGATTGTGACCCACTGGTTGAGAACCACTTCTTTAAGGGGAGCACCTAACATGGTTCCGAATTTGCCCACTTGATACAAGAGACGGCTGGCATAGCATAACATCCTCGGGGTGGGGGTGAGGGCACTGGGAGTATGCCCCCGGGGCTGCCTTTTTTGGAGGCAGACTATGTTAGAAGGAAGGTCTGGTTAGTGTCGTGAGTCTCGGCCTTGGTTTCACTTCAGAATCTTCTGAGGGCTTTTAAAAACCCTGGTGCCTGGACCTATGCATGGTGCCTGTGTTTGAATTGGGAGGGGCCAGGCCTGAGATGTGTACTGATAGGCATGAGCCACCTGTAGAGACCTCTGATTTGTGCATGGAGGGTTAAGAATCATTGCCACAAGATCGGCACGCGTTTACTCTGACTCACGGCTAAACCATCGTCCTGTGTGGATTCTGTTTCAAGCCAGGAGGCACCTTAGATAACCTAAGAGGTGAATACAGCCGCTTCACGGGTGTTGTCTGTGAAGAAGAGATTCTTCTTAGGTAGCAGGGCCCTGGAGGTGAGCCGAGGGTGGCCGTCACAGGAACACACCCAGGAAGAAAGGTGGCCCTTCATTAAAATACCCAGCACCTGCATGGCAGCTCACAACTGTCGGCAACTCCAAGATCTGACAAACAGACATAGACGCAGGCAAAACACCAGTGCACACAGAATAACAGTAAGTCAAGTACCCAGGCGATGTCACGTGAGGGAGATTTGAAGAGTGAAAATGAGTTTGGTATCTGTGACCTCTGTGACACTTCATTCTCTGTGTCCTTGTACCAAGAGATCAGACAAGCAGTGTACTGTGACCACAGCTTGGATGCTTCTGGATTTCTTTAGAAACATCTATATGTTCAGTTCTTACCATCCCTATAAGCTCATGTATAAATATACGCACTGGCAAAACTTCTACACAGCTAGATTTGTAGCATTTGCATGTTTCCTTTGACAGTGATTGAGGAAGTTTTAAAATATTTTCTGAGCATTTACACGCCTCTCTCCCCAAACCGAGCGACTTAGTATCCTGATACAAGGACTGCTGCCACTCTCAGGAGCTTCCAGTGCAACCGAGAGGGGGGTGAATCATCTTGCTCAAAGCCATAGGCCTGGGTTCAGAGGTTAACAGTTATTATTGCCAAAAACAAGAGGAAGCGATTGACATTGTATTAGTGGCAACCTCTTGGAGAGAATTCACTTAAAAGTTCATGAATTAAAATGAATATAACTGTGCTGTTAATAAACTGGAATTCTTGGGGCCAACCATGTTGTAAAGGCGCCGCCTGTGAGATGATGAGCTGAGTCTGATCCCAGAATCCACGTGATGCAGGAATAAAACCAATTCCCTCCTGTTGTCTCCTTACCTCAGCACTTGGGTACCACAGCACAAGCTGTAATGGTCTTAGTTAATGATCTTAGTTAATATTCTCTGTCTCTCTGTCTCTCTCTCTCTCTGTCTGTCTCTCTCTCTCTCTCTCTCTCTCTCTCTCTCTCTCTCTCTCTTTCTCTCTCTCTCTCTCACGCACACACACACACACACACGTAAATGTAAAAGAAGTTGGAATCTCCACCCTCTCGCTATTCAGTCATAAAATACAACTTTGTCTTCTTCATGGCCACTTCCTTCAGTCAGTCACTGATTACTTAAAATCCACATTAACTTCCTCACTCCTTCCCCCCATTTCCATCTTTCATCTTAGAAAAAAGTCCATCTATGTGAAGATGTGTTTGTGTCCTCCTCTTGTCAGAGAATAAAGCCTAAATCCCAGAGTATGACTTGGGGCTTTCTGACCTCGGTCTACGCTGTCTCTACCCTGACCTTGGTCTATACTGTCTTCACCCTAAAGGCCTCTCACTGCCAATGTGATTGGGAGAGAACCTGGAATTCTATGCACTCTGCCAGCTATTCCAGCACATCTGACTAAGCCATTCCATTTCTGGTTCATTGCTTTTGTGTATTTGGGGACCTCCCTGTGAAATACATTATATTTTCCTGTAAAAAAATTTTGGTTTTTTTTTTTTTTTTTTTTTTTTACAAACTTTCATTGATAATGCCCCCCTCTCCCCATACTTGGTCATCTCCCTCCATTCTTTCCCCACTGTGGGTGCATTTACTGTGCCACAACCAAGACCTGTTAGACCTATCTCCATCATATTGTACAGTGGTTAAGTTTGGGATTAAAGGTGGTCTACCACACCTGGCTAAATTTATGGATTTTTAATCTGAATTTGTAACCTTATCCCAACACACAATTATTTAGTGTATAATAAATGTTAGGCAAACGAGTAAACCATTTCTCTATAAAGTGTTGAGAATCTACCCTTGTCTAGTTGTAGTTAAGTATCAGTCCCACTTAGAAATAGATAACTAAAAGTTATATTGCTTTAATTTTTATTCTGTCTTTCCTGAACAAATAAAAGTTAATATCAAGTCCCTTACAAATATTAACAGTTACATACCTATACATATATGTAGGTATACCTATCCATACAAATGGGGAAACTAAGAACCACTTTCTTGGCTGTGCCCTCCCATGGCCAGGAGGGCACTAGACTCTGGATACTTTTTGGTAAAGGTGTGGCTCAGCTGTTACTTCGTGTAACTGTCTTCAGAAGGCCCTCACCTGAGGGGTCACCTTGGAGGTCAGGATTTCAGCATAGGGCATAGTAATTTGGCTCAAATTACTACCAGGGTCGTTTTGACTCGAATGTGACTCTGAAAACTTAGGAAACACAGCCTGTAACCATAGTGAAGCTAGATTATTGGTGGATCCAAAAATACCTCTTTTCCTCTTCTAACAGCAATGCTTTCCCATTGAATAAGTCATTCTGTGTATATTACCTTAATAAACAATTTCTTGATTTTTTTTTAAAAGAAAATACCAGCTGCTATATAGTGAATGGAAGACTGTTGAGAAATACCAAACAAATGAGCCACTGCCTTTGTATTAATCATAAATCCATATTACTGTGCTGTTTTTCTTTCCTGTAGCAGGTATTCAGAAAGCAGTGGGTGATGGCTTGATACACTTGGAAACTATTTCAAATCACTTCCTGCTGCCTTTTGTGTTTGTGTGACACTCTCATTTAAAATACAAATGGTTCCTCCTCTTAAAATATTATTTCCTTTATTTATTTTTTGCCTTTCTACAGGTAGCAATTTTGTGTCTAGAAGTACAGGTTTTGTCAAGATCCTTGCGCTGATGGTCATTTTTCTCCATTAGCATCTAAGTAATCTACTTAGACAATACCACATTTGACCCTCTTGGCTAGCTGCTGTGTGGTCTTCACCAGTGTGTCCTCGTGCACTAGAGTTCTAAGCAGCCCTCCAAGAGCCACTGTGATGTTGCTAGACTTGTGGCCATGCTCCTGGGGGACAGTCTCCTGTCGAGAACACTGTTCCTGAAATGAGGCGTCCTGACCTAGTTGAGACAAATATGAGACTGACAGGCAGTGTCAGCCCTCTAAACTAAAGAACCGGATCATTAAATGCATATTACCTAAGGAGCTAGCAGAGAGCCAGGTGTGGAGGTGCCCACCTATAACCCCATCATTTGGGAGGTGGAGACAGGAGGGGGTCAAGAGTTCCAGACCAGCCTTAGAAGCAGCCTGGACTGCATAAGACTCCGACAAAACAAAACTAACTAACTAATAGCAACAACAAAATAAGGAAGGAAAAGAGCTTTGATCTTTTCACTATTTTATTCTGCAGTGGTTTGTCCCTGTGTGAAACAAGAGGGCTCCTTGGCCTCTCTGGGCTTCTGTTCTCTGTTCTGTAAAGTTTGGGTTTTATTTCTAAAATGCCTTTGGTCTAAAATCCACTAATACTCACCTCATGCCTATCCCCGCTCCACTCTCTCCCCTCTCCTCCCATTCTTGTCTCTTTTAAGCTTTCTGGGGCAATCTGTGCCTTAAACTTAAGCAGCTTTCCCTCATTCCTTATCGTTCCTTAATGAATGTGGTTTGGTTTTTTTTCATTCGTAGAGATTTTTAGAAAGCATTTATTACTAATTTAGTCCGTTTATTTTCTAAATACGATGAGGCGAGGTTAACTCAAACTCAGTTTGGTTTGCTTTTGTACTTAGATAACGGTCTTACAAAGAGCCCCCGCTCCCTTCCCCCCTCTTTTAAACTCACTTTACATACTCCCTCTTTCTCCCCTCTTTCTCCTCCCCTCCTGATCCCACCTTCCCACAGTCTTTCCCCTTCCCCCCCCTTCTCCTCAGAAAAGGGGAGCATCACCACCACCACCACCACCACCTGCCTAAGCGCATCAAGTTGCATCAGGACTAAGCTCATGCGCTTCCACTGAGGCTCCACAAGGCAGCCCAGCTGGGGGAATGTGATCCAAAGGCAGGCAACTGAGTCCATGTCAGAGACAGTCCCCCCACTCTAATTGCTAGGGGACCCACATGGAGACCAAGCTGCCCATTAACTACATATGTGCAGAGGACCTAGGTCCAGTCCATGCATCCTTTTTGGTTGGCGGTTCAGTGTCTGTGAGGCCCCATGCTCATCGTCGTCATCATCATCATCATCATCATCATCATCATCATCATCATCACTTCTCTCAGATATTACATCATGACGGCATTTCCCCTCCCTCTCTCTACCCCCACCTCCTCCATCACCCAAAAGAAACTCTTGTTATTTTTATAGACATTGTAATTATATACATTCCCCCCCCCAAGCCATCATTTCTGTACATCTTTATCAAGGAGAATCAAGCCTTCTCTGAAGAAGAAGTGTTTTCCGTTCACCCACCTTCCTCGCCATCGGCGCAGAATACATTCTGCTTTGTACTTCCAAATGGTTAAAACCGAAGGAAATGTTGGCCACAGTAGAACCCTAGAGAAATTAGGAAATAGTCTAGGGTAGGGACCCTTGCTCTGTGATGAAATGAGTACTGAGTTGTCTTCGGCGTATTGTCGTGAACAACAGACAGTCTTTCACCTTATGGGATCTTATCTACTAGCAGAAAACAATTCTCGGTCAGCGCAGTGCGTATCATTATGTTTTCCACAAGGTGGTAAAAGATATGAAAACTGGAGCAGGAAAGGAGGAGTACAAGGTAAGTGACGTCACACCGCTTAGATGCATGGAAGGGTCAAGAGGCTGGAGTGGTTTGACCCCCAAACCAGCACAGAGGGGCCCAAGGAGGACAGCAGACAGCAGCCTGGAGGGACTAGACCCTTGGCTCCCCACTCACTGCCACTGGGGACCCAGCAGAGGCTGAAATCCAGCCAAAGGCCAGAAGCACCTGGAATAAGATTCCTCCACTGGGCTTTAGAATGGCCCCGCTTGAGAGTGGAAGCAAAGGAAGCAACCGATGGTGCAGCCTTCAGAACTGAGATAATAGTTTGAGATGATGTCTGAGCATCACCCCACCCTCCACCCCCCACCCCACCCCCACTCACACCACAGAGATTGGTGCATCAGGAACAGAAAACCCACAGGGCAAGGGAGCTGGCAGAGAGAGAGAGAGAGAGATGGGGGCGGGGGTCACGTTGCACATTTTGATCACAGAAGCAATCAAGTTACTTAGTTTTAAAACCCAGTCTCGCTGGCTGCTCAGGAAATAGACTTCAGGAGAGGAACAGGAAGAGCAATTAGAAATGACAGCAGGATTCCCCCTGCAAGGTGGCCTCGGCTAAAGTCGGTGGTAATGGAGACTTTAAAGTGTCTGGAATCTAGATATATTTTAAAGACGATCTGTTTCTTTGTGACTTGGCTGTGGAATATGTGCATGTGGGAGAGAAGCCAAAGATGCTCCTGTAGGTTCAGGCCTGAACACCTAGACTGTGGATTTTGCCATCAGCTAAGATGAAGGAAACAAGTGGCGCACGCCTCTATGTACTCCAAGCACTTGGGAAGCAGAGGCAGACGGACCTCTGTGAGTTTCAGGCCAGCCTGGTCTATAGAGTGAGTTCCAGGACAGCCAGGGCTACAGAGAGACTCTGTCTCAAAAAAAAAAAAAAAAGAAAAAGAAAAAGAAAAAAAGGAAGAAGAGGAAGAAGCAAATAGCAGGTATCCTGTTAGGGAGAGGAGTGGAGGCCAGTTAAAACGGACATACCGAGTAAGAACGTCTGTGCCAGCCATCCCACAAGGGACACTGGGTAGGGCAGAACAGTGGCTCTCAAGTACTTCCCAGTCTTGTCTTGACAACCTGTGGCTGTGTCATTTTAGGTAGTAAGAGGGCCTTTGCAAATGTCAGTAGGTTAACCTCGAGGTGGCAAGTTATTTGGGAGGCCTCACCTATTTGCACCAGTCCCTAAAAGCTGAGAACTTTTCCGCGGTGGTCAGAAGCCAGGCAGCTCTTGAAGAATGCCCAGTGAGCATCCTTGCTGACTGTAGATGAAGGAAAGGAAAGCCTGGGTCTGAGGGTGTGGGTGGCAAAATCAACAGGGCGGGAACGCCTATTCTCCGCTAGATCCTCAAGACGGCCAAATGGCTGACCATAAAACTATAAAATAATAAACTTTAACTTGGGCAGTTCACTACAGTAGCCAGAGGGGGGGAAATCCATAAACAGTTAGATACAAGAATCTGTAAGAAGAGAAAGAAAGGGAAGAGTTTGAAAGCGCAGGGGTAGCACTGGAGGCCTTGGCTGGAGGAGATTGGTAGAGGTAAGATGGCGAGGTAGCCCTTATCTGTTCCTTTGCTCCCGTACCCTGCCGGCCAGGTGCTCATTCGGGTGGCCTGAGTGAGAATGGGTCAGTGGGCTTCTCCAGGAATTCCACCTGGTGGCGGACACGTATGAGTAGAGGGTGAAGCTAACGTGAGATACTGACAAAGGCTGGAGGGAAACGGCGTGCCAAGAGAGTCAGGGGAGGAAAAAGTGCCCAGAACAGAGAGATACACTAACTGTAAAAAGCCTCTGCTAAAATTTGAACAAGACATAACATTAAATTCTTAAAGATTTTTTTTTTAATTTTTATGTGTATTGAATGTTTCTGCCTGCATGTCTGTCTGCGTTACCACGTGTGTGCCTGGTGCCCTGGGAGGTCAGAAGGAGGGTATCAGAGTCCCTGAAACTGGAGGTCAAGGCTGTTGTGAGTCACTACTTGGGTGCTGGGGACCAAACCCAATGCTTGTGTGAGAGCAACAATGTGCTCTTAACCACTGAGCCATCTCTCCAACTCCCAGCCATGTGTTCTGCAATACAAAATTCAAGTTTTGAAATGGTAATTGTGCATGTGTGTGTGCGTGTGCGCACGCGTGTGTGTGTGTGGGTGTATAACATAAAACCCAGGGCCTTGCACATGTTAGGCAAATTCTCTGCCATTAAGCTGCACCCCAGTCCTTGATAGCTTTGACTCTAAGCAGTGTCCATGTGCTCAGTATATCAAAAGAGTTCAATGTATCAAAAGATACCCATGGCATCCTGGAGACTCTGAGCCAAGTTCCAGCCCCTGCTCCCAACCAGGGCCCTCATGTTTATTGTAATGTCTTATTCCTTGTTATCTCAATCTTTCCATGGCTTCAGTCACGCACATTTTAACAGACGTGTTGCATCCTCAGAGAGAACTTCTGTAGTACCCTGACAAGATGTCGCACGCTGCTCTTGGCACATACAATCACCCAGTTCTCTCTCAGTGAACACTGACTTCTTGACACTCCTGTGTATCTGCTGCTCACCTCTGCCCAGCCATATCTCTCTCTCTCTCACACACACACACACACACACACACACACACACACACACTCAGATTCATATTTACTCTCTCTTTCTCTTTGGCTTGAAAATAGTATCCCTACCTTCACACTTCCCCATAAGGAAGGAGTCAAGTCTACATTTGTTGACTACACAGTTTTCAACCCACCCCCACCCCCTGCCCCACCCCCACCCCCACCCCCACTCCCACCCTCACCCCCACCCCCTGCCCCATGAACTGGTTTTATCTCAGCTCATGAAGTCACAGCCTGAGGAACCACGGAGGCACTGGGCCTCACTGGAAGACAAGCTATGATCCCTCTCTGAAGCTTCCAGGCTCTTGCTGACCTGCACAGGATGAGGGGGAACTCCTATCTTTTTGTCAGATGGGCTAAGAGCATGATATAATTTCTAGGTAAGAAGGAGACAGGAGACTGGATTAACCACAGGATTCTGGGTATCTGATGGTGTGCCTCAAACCACCCAAAAGGTTCATGACTTCAAACAATGGTAATCACCTGTTACTGGAGTCTGGGATTTGGCTGTGTGGCCTGTCACTGTTCCACATGGTATTCACTGGGGAGACTCAACAGCTGGGGGATGGGTTCATCTACAGGCTTGGTGACGTGTCTGGTGCCTGATGTGAGATACCCAGATTCTTCCAGCATGTTCCTCTCTGTCTATGTGACCTCTCTGTGGTGTATTATTTTCCAAGGGTGGCTGCACCGAAGTACAATCTCCACAGGCAGTGCCAGCATCACAGCGAGCTCTGACATTTGCCCAGGGCTTGCTGCTGTCCAGGCATTGTGCAGCGTTACATCTGCGTCACATTATTTAACCCCTGGCAGCTGTGATTTATATAGGTAGCCTGCTTCTTACACAGAAGGGTTGGAGAGTCAGTGGGGTTAAATGCTGAGTTTTGAGCTCACAATGGACTTCTGAATTTTGTGAAGAAAGGGCTGGTGGCGGCAGAGAGTCAGTGGGAAGGAGCCTTGCCTCCAGAGAGAAAGCAAAACCACAGCTTTGCTGATGCCTCTGGCAGCTGGTCCTGGGCAGCTACCCCACCCCCACTACAAGCACACCCCTCCCTTCCCTCCAGGACGGAAGCACTTCATTCCGTTCAATCACATCTCAGCGATATTTTTACTTGCATTTTTCCACTGAAACACGAATCACTTTTGTTACAACTCGAGTCAGTGAATTGATCTAGAAACTTAAGTACTATGAAAAGTCACACAAACTGATTTGTGAAAACCAGGCCTCAGCCACAGTAGTTCACACCTTTAATCCCAGCACTCTGAAGGCAGAGGCAGGTGGATCTCCGGAGTTTGTGGCCAGCCTGGTCTACATAGCAAGTTACAGGCCAGCCAAGGCTACATACACAGTGAGTGAAACTCTATCTCAAACAATAAAAATGGGGGTGGCAAACTGCTGGTGTGTTAAGAAGCTTTACGTATAAAGGAAACATTTGTGTTTTACCAGAGTTGCAAACAGTTTTTCTTTTTTCTTTTTTCTTTTAGCTTTATTTATTGGTTATTATGTATACAGTATTTCACCTGCATGTCAGAAGAGGGCACCAGATCTCATGATAGATGGCTGTGAGCCACCATGTGGTTGCTAGGAATTGAACTCAGGACCTTTGGAAGAGCAGGCAGCGCTCTTAACCTCTGAGCCATCTCTCCATCCCCGCAAACAGTTTTTCAACCAGACACCACACCTGAGTCTCCATGAGGGTCGCTGCTGACAGAAGAGCAAGTGTACGGTGGGCCTCTGGTCCTAACCCACAGCCTCCTCTACCTTACACAAGTCCTGTCCTGCCTCAGCCTCACTTTTTTTTTTTTTATTGTAATAGCCTCATCTTGGATACTGTTGTCCATACATTTGAACCCTCCCAAACAGTTGCTGCATCTGTGGCTTTTTTCCCCTTGTGTCTTGGCATCAGTCTATGGAAAGGAGAAACGTAGTTTGGTCTGGGGACATCTTCTTAGTGTCCCAAAGAGATAGAAATGTTTGTTGTTTCTTCCTTACAGGAGTGGGTTAGACGCACGCCTGTGTGTCTGTTAGTTCACACTGTCATTGATTTCTCCACCAGTGGGCCCAACAGATAGACAGTGCCTCCTCTCACAAAGCCTACATCCTTAGGGCCGAGGCAGTAAGCTCACAGCACCTTTACTTGGTCAGGCTGTGAGGAAGGTCACGTAAAAAGTAGATCCCACAGAGGGCTTGTTAGCTCTCCTCACCAGGGGACAATGCCCTGGTTCATGGGATGGACATGATCCATCCTGGCAGGGAAGGCATGGTGACAGGTCAGGAGGATACAGCTCACCTAAAGTGGGTGTCATAACCTCAAGTCCCACCCCAAGTGACCCGTTTCCTCCAGCTGGGCTTCAAAAAAAATTCCACAAATTTCCGGTACGACACCGTCAGCTGTGGACCGTGTGTACAAACACGTGAGCCTCAGGGGGACATTTCACATTTAGACAGTCACAGAAAGGACTGAGAATGTCAGATTATGTCATCCTATCCAACTGTGTCCCCATGGTTTTCCGTCCTGATGTAGAAGGTCCCACGTGAGCCAGCAGTGCCCTGCTCATTTCTCAGGCACACAGGTCTCGTTACCACAGGGACCCTGGGCATTACCATTGTCCTTGCTCTCGTGCTTTCCTTTCTGTCTGTGTGGCCACCCTCCTACCGACAACACTAACCCCTTCACCTCTTTTTTGGACTCTACACAGACTCATCATCCTAAGTATCAGTCACTTCATGACTACCCTGCACACCTCTACTCTTGGTCACACAGCAACTGAGGAGGTAATGGTTGGGCATAAGCATGACCGAAGCCATGTCACCAAATTTCTCTCCAGAGAGCAAGTCGGCCTGTCACCGGGAGCCCAGGATGTCTGCCCTTCAGCTGTTAGGCAGGTTCTCTGGGGTGCCACCGTGGGGATCCCCCTGGGCTCTACAGTAGAAACAGTTCAACCCTGACTTAATGGGGAATTCCACATGACATTTGGCCTCCCATCCTGTGCCCCACACTCTGTGGATGGGATGGAGTTTCCTGACATTGGGGGCCTGCTTCAGATACAGGTGAGGCTACTCCAGGAGCCTTGGCTGTGTGTATCCAGTCAGTGTCCCCTGCCAGGGAGCCCGTTCTAGCCCTCCTCAGACGTTTCTCTTACATCAGCATCTCTGGCTGCCCCAGCTGTGTTCTCAGCTTTCAGTTTCACTGTCTCTGATGACCTCTTATGTATTTTTTTGTTTTGTTTGGCTCAGAAACTGAAACTGCACCTCAAACCTAACAGGTTTGTGTCTACCTCGTCCCATGCGTTAACACCTCTGCTTCCTTTCTCTTCTCCTACCACTCACTTCTTAGTTCTAGGGCATCAAGGAAGGACATCTCTGCCCCCAGGAGTAGTGTTCCACACGGGACAGTTTTGGAGACACAGTTTTCTTGTCACAGGTCCGCTCCTCGCAGGCTTAAAGGTGGCGTCCTTTGTGTAAGAGGGACAGGTAGGGAGCCTGGGGAAATAGCTCAATGTATAGCTTGGCTGTATATGCATGAAGAGGGGGGGTTCGGATCTCAGCATCCATTAAAAAGGGCCATGTGCTTGTCCCTGTGCGTGTCTGTAACCCCAGTCCTGCGGGGAATAGAGTCACTGAGTCTTGATGGCTGCCAGCCTAGCTCCAAATTCAGTGAGAGATCCTGTCTCAAAGAAGTAAGGCAGAGACCGATAGAAGAGGGTGATTATCAGTGTCCTCTGCCCTCTGCATGTGTACACATACATGTGTACACATACATGTGCTTACACCACATATATCCATCCATCCATCCATCTATCTATCTCCCCTCTCCCTCCCTCTTTCTCTCACACACATTCACTCGTTGACTCATAGAGAGAGGGGGAGGGGGAGGGAGACAAAGGAGAAAAAGCCAGCTAAGCCATTTTACCAGCCTCCCCAGGAGTCTGAAGCTGGCCTGGCTCTTCTGACCTCTCTTGACTTGGCTGTGGTGGCCTTTATACCAGCCTCTCTCAGTCATTGCGTGTCAGTCACCTTGAGAAAATGGACCTGGGCAAAGTTCTTCTCTGCAGAACCCTAAATCACTTCTTGCAAGTGTAGCATGAAACCCCTCCCTGTCAGGCCTCAACTGTGCCTCTGACACCTTCCACATTACTGTAGGTGAAGCTTGGCCTCATCTCTAAGATAGGATGCAGGTTTTTCATTAGGAACCAGTGACCTCTGATGCTGGAGAGATGGCTCTGTGGTTAAGAGCTCTTGCTGCCCTTCCATAGAACCCAGGTTTGGTTTCCAGATTCCACTTGGTTGCTCACAGTGACTCTTAACTCCAGTTCCAGGGGATCTTATACTTTTTTCTAGCTCCTTTGGGCACAAGGAAAATATGTAACACATACATGCAGGCAAAGCACTCATACATACAAAATAAAGGCAAAAAAGTGTTTTTTAGAAAAAAATAAGTAAACTTTATGGTCAGTTTTAGTTCGCTACTGAAATTTTGTAGATGTCATTGATAAAGCCTTAGAGATGTCTATGGAGCCCTCCTGTCTGGCAAACGGAGATGTGGGGTAGGGTGGCTTTCCACAGCTCAGACCCGCTCCTATCACTAGGACTGGGGTCAGGAGAGAAAAGTCATCCAGGGAGGGTGTATTCCAGAAGGAAACTCTGTTGTGGGCTATGGGAACCCAGACCCTTCAGACAACTCTAGAGACCAATCCTCACTCTCCAAAAGCTACCCCACTCACTTGGAAAGGAAATAAAGACATTGCTGATCAACTAACTGCCCACATGTCCCTGACTGAGACTGTGTCCTGAGGTCATTAACTCCCTGTGTTTCCACTGTCTGCCGAGGAGCCCTGACAGTAGAGTTGTAGTGTTGTATTTACCAGGAGTGGTACTGGCACAGTCTTTGTCCAAGGTTAACTTCTTGGGGTAACCTAGCTTCCCGGAGCCAGAAAGCTACTTTCATATGAGCCCTTGAGGAGGAGGCAGTGACAGCACCTGTTTCAGAGGATTGCCCAAGACGAGAATGCAGAGACCCTGACTACCCACCAAGACTCTTGATGATGATTATTAAACATCTTCCTGCTCTGTGCCCCGAGCAGGGAATGCGATCTCTTTCTCAGAGTTCAGGAAAAGCTGACCAATAGTCACAGCACTGTGTGCAGATGCTATTGTGCTGACGGACACTACAGCACTCACTGGTGTCCAGGCAACAGGAGGAGACATGAGCAACAGTCACAGCATTGTGAGCAGCTGTGGCCAGACAGTACAGCACTCAGTGGTGTCCAAGCAACAAGAGGAGACATGACCAAGAGTCACAGCATTGTGTGCAGCTCCTGCTGTACTGTGACCAGGCACTACAGTGCTCAGTGATGTGCAGGTCTTGCTAGAAAAGCTGTTCCAGAAAGAAAGGTGCTTCCGGTCTGTCTTCCATTATTAACAGACTGAGTCTTGATCAAAATCCCAATGGGAATGAACAATATTAAAGTGGGTGAAGGGTGGGGTAACGTGCTGGTAAGGAGTTGGGGGCAAGATTTTTCACTCTGTCTTTATCACCTACCTAAGGAGCATTCATTGGGCAATAGGCAAATTAAGCCTTCGTTTCCCCTGAAAATGGGATCAATACATTAGAACCCAACTCACGGGGGTGTTTACTTCATGATGTAACTAATACATAAATATTTAACTAGAGCTTGCCACGGAATAGCTTGCCACAACATTAGCCGCAATGCTGATTATGATTGACAGGAGGGAGTGGAAAGGGGGGATCAGGTGAGAGAATAGCCAGAGCTTGGGTAAATGTGACAAGGAAGAAGCAAAAGGAGAAATGATAGTGCCAGGGAAGTGGTGGGAAAGGAGTTACAGCTGAGAAGGCTGCCCACTTAGAACAAAATCTCACAGCAGAACCTTAAGGGGAAGCCCCGTATGTAAAATATATTAACAGAGCTGCTTATTTGACAGTGGAGTCGGGGAACAAGGTCCTGCCATTTTTTTTCCCTCCTCCTCCAACTACCCACAGCCCCTGAGGGAATTTTGAGAAACCCCAGTGCTGCAAAAACAAAACCAGTTTCTATAGAAGGATTTTAAAGAAGCCACTGCAACACCTCATTTGTTCTGAATTGGTTACGTTTTCCAAAAAAGAAAAAAAAAATCCATTTCCTTGATGAAACTTTGCTTAAGTGTGTTACTTTTTTGCCTTTACAAGGCTGAGTGAGAACTTTGTAACCTGTTCTTGAGGATTTTGGGCTAGACACAATTCCGGGTTTTGATGGATGCTTTTCAGCCTCGGAGGTTCTGATGAGTACACACTCCTGGCGGCTCCACGCTCTCAAGATTACTGTGGGCAGTGACCTGGCATTGGAGCTTCTGGACCTGGGGACCAGGCTGTCCAGACTGCAACCCTAGGTCTATCTCCTTGTACTGTGACCCTGAACTGGTATTTGACCTCTGTCTCAAGTTCTCCTGCAAACTGAATCATAGTCACACTTACTCAGCAGGGTCATGGCAAGAAATCAGTTTTAAAATCCTCACATGTTCAAAACAATCATTTATATAAGAATGCTATGTAAGAGTGATGGTGGTGGTGGTGCTAGTGAGGACTTTGATACAATTTTTTGGTCATCTTCTTTGACATAGCATAGTTCTTAAGCCTGTGAACTCTGAAGCCATTAATAATGTGAATCTCAGTCCCACCAACACTGTGACCTTGGGATAGTTAACTTAATTCTGTGGTTGAGTTTATTCGTCTGAGAAAGTGGGCTAAAATACAAATTAGCGCATATGATTTCTGTGAAAACTAAACTGTTAAACCCTTGTTAGCACCTGCCTGGCACACAGTGAGTGGCCCTTGTATGGCATCTATCTTTCTTGTTAAGTAAGAGTCTTGATATAATGTGTAATACAGAGTCTAGAGTTTATATTTTTTCACTCCTAAAAGCCATTGAGAAGATTTTTTTTGCATTGTTACTTAACTGGCTTCAGCTAATAGCAGTTGTTAACTGAACTCTAAAAGTGAGGTGCTCCATGTCAGTGCAAGGTAGGTGGATGGCGAGATTAACCATGGCCGTATACATAACACGGTGCTCACTGTAGAACTGTGGCTCCGAATGTGCATGTGTTTATACTGAGGGATCACGCTTTGTTGAGAAGGTAGACACGCTTCATGTTCTCACGAGGCGGGGAGCGGGGGGGGGGATTTTGCCACAGGAAGGAAAGCAGTAAGGAAATGTGTTGGTAGAAATGACTAAAAGCAAAGCGGGGCAAGCAGCAAGTTTTCTCATGTGGCCAACTAGAAGCCAAATATGTGGTGAAAAACAAGAAAGAAAACAGACAGGCCAGAAAGACAAGAAGAGAAATACTTTTACAGCTTTTCAGGGAAGGGGCAGGGGGAGATGTTCACCTCCATTGCATTTGACTAGCTTATATCTGTCTGTAGAATAGTGATTCTCAACTTGTGGGCTACGAACATTTGGAATCGCATGTCAGATATCCTGTGTGTCAGATGTTTATGTTATGATTCATAACAGTGGCGAGTCACAGTTACAAAGTAGCAACAAAATAGTTTTTATGGTTGGGGATCACTACAACATGAAACTGATTTTTTTTTGTTTTTTTGTTTTTTTTTGTTTTTCAAGACTGGGTTTCTCTGGGTAGCCTTAGCTGTCCTAGACTCACTTTGTAGTCCAGGCTGGCCTTGAACTCACAGCGATCCACCAGTCTCTGCCTCCCAAGTGCTAGGATTAAAGGCGTGTGCCACCACCGCCCAGCCTTTTTTTTTTTTTTTAAAGATTTATTTATTATTATGTATACAGTGTTGTCTGCTTGTACACCTGCAGGCCAGAAGAGGGCATCAGGTTACATTATAGATGGTTTTGAGCCACCATGTGGTTGCTGGGAATTGAACTCAGGACCTTTAGAAGAGCAGGCGGTGCTCTTAACCACTGAGCCATCTCTCCAGCCCATGAAACTGAATTAAAGGGTCACGAGCATTGGAAAGATTGAGAGCTAGTGGCCAGTCCTTCCTCTGTTATATTCCAACAAGGCTTGCAGTGGGGAAGGGGATGAACTGGTGAGATTACCACAGATCGGTTCCAGCACTGAAGAACATATTGAAATTACCCACTTTACCGTAGCTCAGACTGTTCAGGTTAAGCCTTTCATTTAAAAAAAAAAAAAAAAAAAGGGAAAAAAAAAAGTCTCAACTTTTGTTGGAAGTTTTTACTGCAAGCTGGTGGGATAGCTCTGCAGGTAAAGGCACTGGCTACATGGGCCCTCCAGCCTGAGCCTGGCCCCCAGGAGCCATGATGAAAAGGAGAATCACCCTCTGTAAGCTTTCTTTTAACTTCCAACACACATCATGGTCCGCACACCTGCATGCATACACAACAGCAGCAACATCCTTTTAAAACAAGGAAAATGGAAGTTTGTGTTCCAGTAAGGAATTTAGATTTTCTTGCCTCATTTTTACTTAGCAGATATTGATTTAACTAATACTTACTCCTCCTTGAATGTAAGTTCCTTGAAAGCGTGGGTCTCTTTATACGATGTTCACCACTGTGCTCCACGCACCTCACACAGTTCAGGGTAGATGGTACATGGTCCTCTAAAGAGTCCTGGGGTGGCTGACTAATTCACCACTTACAAAACAAGGAATGACTTTAGAACTTGGTAACGGGTAATTTTGGATGCTGCAAATGCTGAGCCTGATTGGCTCAGCTTTGCCACACTTTTAGCATCCTAAAGACAAAATGTAAGTCTCTCATTGGCCACCTGTAGCAAGCATTTCTATTCATTACAGCACTTAAAAAAAAAAAAAAAAAAAAAAAAAAAAAAGCACTATCCTGTTTTAAAACTACCAAAACATGGAGCAATTGGATGTGAGGTAAGTGATGGAGCCATTTCCCTGGATGCATTTGGGTTCTCTGGGTGACAAACACAGCAACATAGAAAGTGCTGAAAGTGCTAAAAGAGCATAAGAATTAGTGATGCAAAACTGAATTCCCCCACTATTGATCGATGCTGCCATGCCCTCTCCCTCCTTAGACTCCCGCCTCTCAAGTTCCTTGCTGCTCTAACTGCCTCAGTTTCTCCCCTCCTCCCCCCACCCTGGAACCTGTAGTATACAAGTCAGCAAGTTCCGGGGATGTGATGTGCACTGTTAATCTGGATACAGGCTCGAAAGTTTTCCTTGAGCTTCAGGTTTGATCTTTTCCATTAGATGTTAGAAATGGTGACTTCTAACATTCCGAAATTCTGAACGTGAAAAACTACATATCCCAGGGGTCCCGCTCAAACTAAGGCACCAGCCAAGGACAATACAGGCAGTAAACTTTAAACCCCTACCCAGATCTAGCCAATGGACAGAACATTCTCCACAGTTGAGTGGAGAGTGGAGTATGACTTCCACACGAACTCTGGTGTCTCATATTTGACCATGTCCCCTGGAGGGGGAGACCTGGTGGCACTCAGAGGAAGGATAGCAGGCTACCAAGAAGAGACTTGATCCCCTATGAGCATATACAAGGGGAGGTAATCCCCCTCAGGCACAGTCATAGGGGAGGGGAATAAGGGGAAAATGGGAGGGAGGGAAGAATGGGAGGATACAAGGGATGGGATAACCATTGAGATGTAACAAGAATAAATTAATAAAAAAAATTTAAAAAAAAAGAAAACTACATATAAGTTAAGAAATCTGTGAGCTACCTGGTAAATTTGTAACTGTTGGCCTACACAATAGCTGTGAGTAGACTAGGTTTTGTCTGTGCACATTAATTGGAGCCCTTACTGTCCAGTGAGATGAGAGACACAAAAGCTGCTATTTGTGTACCGTCAATACCCTTTCTGCCCTCACTAGAATCACTGAGCTGCTCATAGCCTTCTCTGATTCTCCACACCATCCAGTCCTGAGCTCAAATACTGTGCAAGGGTAATGCAGATGATTTTCTAACTACATGTTTATAGTGGCATAAAGCCACTATATGCCACCCTTCCCCCACATCAGCCATGGCCCTCTAAATCTGTCACAACTAACCCATGAGCAAAATAAATACCCACGGTCACGGATGCTAGTATTGCAATATACCAAGGTTCGTCAATTTAGTTATCTAAACCAAGCTCAAAATGTATTCTTCCTATAGAAATAATGTTGTAAGTCACTATTGGTAGGCGTTACCCGCCAGCCTGCATGCCCATCTGATGTATGGCTGCCCGCATCATGAACAAGTTCCAAGGCAACTAGATTGTACCTGAGTCCCTAGTAGGGTGTTTACAGTTAACAGCCACTGGGAGACATGCTGTGCCGACACTTGGCAACTCGCATCTGATTAATAAGAAGTTGGCCTTTTAATCCTTGTTGTATAAAGCGGCCCCCGCTGATAATCAAAGAATTGCTAGGTGCCTTGCTCCGTGATCATCACTACAAAGAGCGAACAGGACACTGTACTGTCTCTGCCTGCAGAGCTTAATTCAGAGCTAGAAGAAACACAAGTTGAATGGAAGGAGGATAGAGAAGTGGGTGCATCTGTAGCATCCCAGGAGGAAGGTTGCCTCTGTGAAAAGAAACCCTGGAGGTTGTAAACACAACACCAGCCCTGAGTAGACAATTTCTGAACAAACAGAACTTCCGAAGAGAAACCTTTGGGGTTGAAGGTTTAAAAAGTATCAGAGAAAAGGAGTGAGAATGTATGAACAAAGTGTCTCCTGAGGGTGGCTGGTAGGTGGGGAAGGAGAGCCTTGTAGACACTCAGTGAGGGGAGCAAAGGACCCTGGGCCCTTTCTTAGGGCACTACTGTGCCAGCTGTCCAGAACAAGTGGAACGCTGAGTAGATGGGGGAGGGGGAGGGGGAAGGCAGCAGTGTAGGTGTCAGAATAAATGACAGTGCCTCAGCAATGACCTAGAAGTGGCTGTGTGACCTTATCCAGTGAGTCATCATCCAGAAGATGCCAGCTTCAGCCCTTTGCCCCGCCTTTGCTGTTTTACTGCCCCACCCCCACCCCCACTACCTACCTGCTCTGCTGGGCTGAGTACCTTAGCTCACTCACTAGAGTCCTCTAGCCCCGCCCCCTTAAAAAGAATACAGCACACTTGGAGAATTTGTGTGTCATCCTTGCACAGGAGGCATGTGATCTTCTCTGTGTTGTTCCAGTTTTAGTTTGTGCGCTGCTGAAGCAAGCGAGCACAAACCTCCCTTTTAAAAAAGTACCACTTCCCCAAAGTTCCCCTCAGCTTTCCTTTCCTTCCCAACAGCTGTTGCTACCTGACTTTTATATTCCTTATTTTCTGTTTTCTCCCACCAACTGTAAATCCCACCAGTCAGGGAGCCTGGATCTCTGCTGTGTGTCCTGTGCTGAAGATGTGGCTCACTTAGCATACTGAACATGAAATTAGGAAGGGCATTTTCTTTTTCTTTTTCTTTTCTTTTTTTTCCCAATTTATTTTTTAATTCACTTCACATCCCAATCATAGCCCCCTTCCTCCTCTCCCCCCGACCCACCCTCTCTCCCTCTTCCCCCATCCCCCCTCCTACTCCCCTGAAAAAGGGAGCCCTCCAACCCACCCCTGCACATCAGATCACATCTGGACTGAGCACATCATCATCTGTGGCCAGACAAAACAGCCCCACCAGGAGGAAGTGATCGAAAAGCAGGCAACAGAGTCCATGTAAGAGACAGTCTCTGCTCCCCCTACTAGGGGACCCACATGAAGACCGAGCTGCCCATTGGCTACATCTGTGTAGGGGCCTAATAGAGGGAGAGGAACAACCATCCACCCACAAAAAAAGTTCACCCAAAATTTACCCTGCCTCCAAGATGTGCAGGGATAAAGATAGAGCAGAGATTGAGAGAATGTCCAACCAATCCCAGGCCCAACCTGAGACCCATCCCATGGGAGAGAGCCAAACACTAACACTATTAATGATACTCTGCTATGTTTGCAAATGGGACCCTAACATAGCTGTCCTCTGAGAGGAGGTGCATTTTCTAAGAAGGGCATTTGGCTGGAAAAAGCTTTTCCCTTACAAAAGTCTTTATATGAGGGATCCTTCTGCTGTCATTTGTATCCAGTCACAAGATCACTTCCGTGCAGAAGGTGATTCAGTTAGTAGTCAGATTCCTCTGCTAGAAGCCTGTATGGATGAGGACATTTGTTGCCCTTTTGGTGTTTAATCTTTCACTTCTCTTCCAAGTATTATATTGACATTAAGAGCCCGTGGTAGAGTCACAAGAGTGTTGCAAGGAAAGTCCAAGTTTCCCAAGTAATCCACCGTTTGTCCCCACACCATCACACTCACTCCGCCTCTCTATGCTGTTTATCTCGGTATAATTCTCACAGTTGTTCATGTTACAAATGTCGTTCTTCTAAATTCTTCAGTGTTATCACTCAAGAAGGAGATCCAGTGAGCACACCCGGAATCACATATGACACTCAGTTGGCACGTTTCTTTAATCTTTATAATGTGTATTTGGTTTTCATTGACATTAATATTTCATTAAATGGCCCTTGCCAGAGGTTTTTTTTTTATATTTCTGTTATTAAAGATAGACTTTTTTGGAGAAATATCACACAGTAAACACATCAGCTTAGCAGATGTGTGATGTCGAAGTGTACCCTTACTAGTGTTGCCAACTTTGAGCCTTGGCTTTAGGAAATGTTTGTCCCGTTTCCTCAACCAGCACATAGTAGTGGTGAGGACTTTGTAACTCACAAGTTTATAATACAAAACTTTGTTACATAGTACTATATAGCATTTGTGTGGACAAATATTGTAAAACTACCTAAATATCCTGTTCCCCAACATCTTTTACCTGTTTGTTTATGACCCCTAGAAATTACTGCCCGAAGCAACGGCATTGGGACAAAATGGTGATTTTTATGACCTTTCACTCCTTAGAGAAGTTATCATAAAGAACCTCCTTTTTCTCATCTTATTTGCTTGATTGCTTTTTTAAATATTAACATGAGTTATTTTTAGTGCATTATCAATGCATTAATGTCATTCATTTTAATGTTCAGATTATCCTCGAGTTAGTCTAACTTCTAGCTTCTGGGGAGAGAAGGCACTAATTCTAGAAGTAATGAGTGTTTTTAGTCATTTTTCATGCTTCCCAAGTTGTGATTGCACAGGAGACACCCAGGCTGGGCCCCAGATTCGTCATCCCTATCCCACCACCCAGTAATGATGACGCTCAGGGGACTGAATTAAAGTAGCACCATTGTATAAGTCTGTAAGATGCTGGCCTTAAAAAGTTAAAACACATATATTCTAAAAAAACATGATTTCTGGGCCTAGAGAGGGGGCTCAGTGGTAAAGAGCCCTTGCTACTCTTGCAGAGGACCTGGGTTTGGTTTCCAGCAACTTAGAACCACCTGTAACTCCTGTTCCAGAGGTTCTGACACCATCTTCTGCCTTTAACAGTTCCTGCACATATGGGGTACAACTCGAAAATAAAAACATAGGAAGGTAAAACTTGTTCTCTTAGCATGGGAGAACATGATCCTTGAGGGATGTGTGTCCTCTGGTAGACAGGAAAAGAGGCACCCCTTCAATCAAGTCCCGGAACCTGCTAACAAGGTGCCACCACATTCACACCCCTTCGCCAGTCTTCGTCTTTCACAGAGGTGCTTTCAACACCAGGTTCCTGGGACCCTGAGACAGGGCAGTAGTCTCAGCTGTGGATGTTCATTATTAAGGTTCTTGTAACTTCATGGGTATTCAAACACAAGTTAGACAGGCTGCGCTTTCTGCATCAAAACTGAATGTTTTTCCTGACCTACAGAAGTAACTTTTGATCAGATAGCTCCCTTAGTTTCCTTAGAAGTCATTTCTAGACAGATTATTGTGAGCACTCTGACTATTTGTAGTTAGAGATGTGTGCTTTCATAAAAATTCCACATATGCATGGTATGTGTGTTGCTTAGTAACCTTGTTCAATTTATTTGCATTCTTATCAGTAATTCTTTTTTCCTTAAGGTAATTTCATTTGCCCTTCTGTTGTCTTACTTTATTTCCCCAAACTTCATCCTATAAAGAACAGAAATTTTTGGTTTTTGTTTTTCTTGCAAGCAAATACCGCAAGAACACTTGCACTCTCATGGACACAGGATGAGGCACACCTTACTTACCTCTCTCTTTCTGTGTAAGCTACAGAAAATGTACCAGAAATGAGAGGACGCCTGCTGATTTAAACTCTGATCCTCTGAACCACGAGGCTTCAGCTGGGCATCAGAGAGTGAGTGGAGTGGAGCAGAGGCGGGTGATTATGTCAACTCAGGGTTAACAGGAACAGAAACAGTTCCCAAATGGGTGCTTTTGTTTTATTTGTGTATTTGTTTCTTTTATTTTGTACTGTCTGGCATTTTGGATAGATCGGGGATTAATAGAATTAGGCTTCTATTTCAAAAGAATAGGTCAGCTTCTGAAATGAGTGACCTACAACTCTGCTCTGGCCCTCTGCTCTCTCAGCTCTCTTTGATGGGTGTTAGACACTATCCTTCTCATTGTGAAGAGTCTATCTGCTGCCAGAGTCCCCGTCTGTGCCAGAAGGTGATGTTCAGGTGACTTGTCCCCTGGTCTCACCACCACACACCTACGAAGCCCATTGAACAATGTCATCATTGGGGTTACATTTTCTTTTCCTCAGTGATGTTTAAGGTAGTCTCTCTAAGACTAACCTGGAAATCATCTGTCATGCTGTTAAAGCCAGTAGGTATCTGTTAAGTCTTCTAGGTGGAATTTTTGATAATGAGTTCTGTAGGGAGCTCAATCTGGTGAGAAGCCACTGTCCCACAGAGGTTCAGTGTATGCTACAGAAGTACAGGGCCAGGCACAAGGCACTATCTAGGTATTCGAAGCTTGCCGGTGGCTGGATGCCAGGCCCTGTGGTGAGCAGAAAGGCTACATGGTGCCTCTAATGTGCAACACCTGCTACCAATTAGTTCATACCTGCCTTGTGCTGGCCTGTTGTTCCCATTCTCTCTCCCATGAGCTAAAAAAAAAAAAAAAAAAAAAAAGCAGAAATGTTTCAGATTCTGACCCAGATCACTGTGTATCTTTATAGCTCTGAAAAAATGTCGAAGAATCTGGATAATAAATAAGAGATCAAGTTTTACCTATTCTCTCTCTTTAAATGTAGATAAATGTCACATTCTTTCTGACATTGAAAATTTCTCATATGCTTCACACACACAGAGAGAGAGAGAGAGAGAGAGAGAGAGAGAGAGAGAGAGAGAGGGAGGGAGGGAGGGAGGACCATGACATCATTCTTCATGGTGTAAATATATGTTTTTAAAATTAATTAATTTAGTCGGGTGGTGGTGGCACACGCCTTTAATCCCAGCGCTCGGGACGCAGAGGCAGGAGTTCGAGGCCAGCCTGGTCTACAAGATGAGTCCAGGACAGCCAAGGCTATACAGAGAAACCCTGTCTCAAAAAACCAAAAAAAAAAAATTTTTTTTATTTATTCACTGTACATCCCTGTTGTAGCCCCTTGCCTCCTCTCCTCCCAGTCCCAGCTTCCCTCTCTCTTCCCCCTGACCCATCCCCTGTTGCTCAGAAAAGGGGATCCCTCTCTACCCACCCACCCCAGCTCATGAGGTCACATTAGGACTGAGTGCAAACAAAAACTTCGACCCCAAATTTACCCTGTCTACAAGATGTGTAGGGATAAAGATAGAGCAGAGATTGAAGGAATGTCCATCCAATGCCTGGCCCAACCCAAGACCCACCCTCGTGGAAGAGAGCCAATCCCTGACACTATTCATGATATTCTGTTATTCTTGCAGTCAGGAGCCTAGCAGAGTTGTCCTTTGAGAGGCTCCACCAAGCAGCAGTTCAAAACAGATGCTGAGACTCACAGCCAAACATTGGGAGAAGTGTAGGGAGTCTTATGGGAAAGTAGGGGTAAAGAGTAAATGTATCCTTATTTGCCTGATTTAATTGTGGTCTCTGATGCTTACTGCCTCTGCTAACCTAGGTCTAGTCCTGGAAGGTCCTAGCCCCCATACAGTCTAATCTAGGTCTAGAATGTTTTTAGCCTCTGAGACTTACTGCTGAATTAGCTCACCCTTTCTAGTTCTTTCCGAACTCTTGCTGGCTGGTTCAACTCAGCTGTTCTCACTCAAACTCTTCTCCTATCTGACTGATTCAAACTGGTTTCTCTCACAGCATCTGTCTGAATTGCTCTGCTTGGCCTCAAACTAACTCTAGCAATGTAGTCTAATCTTCTGGCTTGGCTCCTTTTCATTCCCTGGCTCATTCTGTCTTTACCTGTGTCTAGCTTGTTCTCTTTTTAATTTGTCTGTAAAACTAACTTAGTAAAATTGCCTCGGAATTCCACAAACTGAACTGCCACAAACTCAACTCCACTGCACTGCCTCTCAACTCACTGACTCAACCGAACTGCCTGAACAGCACTGAGGTCCACATGCCTCTGTCTCCTGAGTGCTAGGATTAAAGGCGTGTACCACCACGCCTGGACCTAAGCTTTTCTCTACCTGAAACTCACTCTATACCAAGCTGGCCTTGAACTCAGAGATCTGCCTCTGTCTCCTGGGTTAAAGACGTGCCTGTATTCCAGCCAGATCACACAGACCTAGAAGGACTTTGGATGTGAGCTCTGGCTAGAGCAGCCATGTTCTGAATTAAAATTCCTCTACATCATGATACTCAAAATAGTGTTTAGCATGCATTTGAGTTTGAACACATACTCAAAGCCAGAAGAGATGGCAACTGAATACATTTTATTTTCACTTCCCATCTCATGAGATTGTTCCAATTGTAACTTTGATTCCAGCAGACGTAAACACCTCAGTATGTTCCGGTATCGTGTGATCACTGACCAGGCGTTAGTCCCTTCCTGTGTGCACACGAGTGCATACATTGACCTGCAAGGTCCAAATGCACAAATGTGCCCTTACTACAAACAGTTGCCTTGAGGATTGATTGCTAGACTGAAGGAGACCCTGGAGAGTCAAGTGGTGCCTTCAGTTTTACCCGAAACACCTTGAGATTGTTTCTTAGAGTGCGACTGCACGACAGCTGCTGTATTAGTTTTACTTGCTGTATTGCCATAGAAATTATCGTATATTCTGCCCTCATTTATTGGACACAAAATGTATGCACCGACCTCCTCTTGACTTCAAGTTATATGCCACTTTCCCTGATCCTAATAAAGAACAAGAACACCGATACTGTTCAAAGCTCCTTAAAGTATGGAGTACATGGGTCTCTAGCAGCCTTCCACAGGTAGACTCCTGCCAGGTGGTGAGGACAAAGGGCTATTCTGGACGACTCAGAATTGTAACTGGGCTAAATGGGTGAAGAAAAGAGGATGGGGCACAGGTAGGCAAAGGCTAGAATTTTACACTCACTGTGTATTTGAGTCATAGGCAAGGTTGAGAAGAGTGGAGCTAAGGTCTGAGAGCTCCACTCTAGGGCAGGATGCTCTAGAATGGGGCTGAGAAGCACCAGGATGGATCCACAGCACCGCCTTCATCCTTGCTGTCTTGGGAAGCCTCAGTTGCAGAGACACCCTCATTCACACGATGAGCAAACTGACTGTGTCTACTTTGTGGAGTTGCATAAGTAATAAACGAAGTAACAGGCAGGAGAAGTGCTGAACACATCCACGCTTGGCTGTTGAGCAAGGAAAGAGCGTGGAAGCCACTTTGGGAAGTTGGCTTTGACGGGCACTGGTTCGTTGAAGTTTTGTGGGGTTGCTGCTCACTTGTGTGTTATTAAAGATGGGATTTGAGGGTGTTGCCCTGATTCCAGGCTTCTGGGTGTAGGAAGGCACAGGGGTGTGCAAGAGTACTGTGTCAGCAAGACCGTTCTGTTTCTATGACAAGTGCAGGCCACAGATGTGGGCAACAGTCACAGTCACGTTACTGGACGGCAGCTGTTGGGAGGTGTGCAGTAGCCACAGAGAACTCTAATTCTCAGAGGGAGTGATGTGATAGCTCTAGACCTTTGTTTACTTATTTATTTTTGTTAACATTGTATATTGTATTCCTGGAAGCTCCTGTGCTGACAGGGACGAAATAGAGAATTAATCTGAATAAATCTAAATAGAAAGTAACTATGAATATCCCTGGGAGAATGGCAGAGCCTCATTTTAATGACTAATGCATGCTAACTAGGGGTGGAGAGTAAATAAGAACATGGAACATCGTTCCCTCTGTGAAAATAACAATTCAGTGTTTCTTGTTTTCTTAACGTCATCATGCAAAGTAGTAAGTTCTGTCATGGCATTTCCATCCATACATGTCACACTCTGTTCTAATTTGTACCCCTTTCCCAGGGACCCTGGATCCCCTTAGCCACCCACTGGTTCCTTCTTCCATTTATTGTTTCTGCTTTTTTTTTTCTTTCATACTATCTATGCATACTATCGTTCTCTCTTTCCCTGTCCCTTTAGGTCTCGTCCCCTTTCCTGATAGTCCCTCTTCCGGTTTCATGGCCTATATAAGCCACAGTATAAACACATGAATATACACACACATTTACATTTACATTTAGGTTCCACATATGAGAGAAAAAAACATGGAATTTTCCTTTCTGAGTTGGACTAATTTCATTTAACATAATTCTTAGTGTAATTCATTTTCTTGAATATGTTTGTCTTACTCGTGTTCTGTGGCTATGAAGAGGCACCATGACCACAGCAACTCTTACGAAAGAAAGCACTTAACTGGGGCAGTTTTCCCCATTCTGTAGGCTGGATCTGCACTTTAAAAAAAATTTTATTAATTCATTCATATATACATCTCAGTTGTTAGCCCACTCCTTGTATCCTCCCGTTCCTCCCTCCTTCCCGCTTTCCCCTTACTCCCCTCCCCTATGACTGTGACTGAGGGGGACTTCCTCCCCTTGTATATGCTCATAGGGTATCAAGTCTCTTCTTGGTAGCCTGCTATCCTTCCTCTGAGTGCCACCAGGCCTCCCCATCCAGGGGATGTGGTCAAATATGGGGCACCAGAGTTCGTGTGAAAGTCAGTCCCCACTCTCCACTCAACGGTGGAGAATATCCTGACCATTAGCTAGATCTGGGTGGGGGTTCAAAGTTTACTGCATGTATTGTCCTTGGCTGGTGCCATAGTTTGAGCAGGACCCCTGGGCACAGATCCACCCATTATAATGTTCTTCTTGTAGGTTTCTAGGACCCTCTGGATCCTTCTATTTTCCCATTCTTCCATACTTCTCTCACCTACAGTCCCAATAGGATGACCTCCCCTCTGACCCATTTTCCTGGTAAGTGAAGACTTTCATGGGACATGCCCCTTGGCCTAGTGTCCAGATATAAGTGAGTATATGCCATTTGACTCTTTCTGCTTCTGAGTTAACTCACTCATTATGATCATTTCTAGTTCAATCCATTTGTCCACAAATTTCGGGAAATCCTTGTTTTTAATAGCTGAGTAGTATTCCATAGTGTAAATGTACCACAGTTTCTTTTTTTTAAGATTTATTTATTTATTACAATGTATACAGTGCTCTGCCTGCATATATATTTGCAGGCCAGAGGAGGGCATCCGATCTCATTATTATAGATGGTTGTAAGCCACCATGTGGTTTCTGGGAATTGAACTCAGGACCTCTGGAAGAGCAGTCAGTGCTCTTAATCGCTGAGCCATCTCTCCAGCCCCCACAGTTTCTTTATCCATTCTTCTACTGAGGGACACTTAGGCTGTTTCCATGTTCTGGCTATTATGAATAAGGCTGCTATGAACATGGTTAAGCATATACCCCTGTTGTGTGGTGGAGCATTTTCTGGGTATATTCCAAGGAGTGGAATATCTGGGTCTTGAGGAAGCCCTATTCCCATTTTTCTGAGAAAGTGCCAAATAGATTTCCAAAGTGGTTGTACCACTTTGCATTCCCACCAGCAATGAAGGAGTGTTCCTCTTTCTCCACATCCTTGCCAGCATGTGGTGTCACTTGAATTTTTGATTTTAGCCATTCTGATGGGTGTGAGATCAGAATGATGGGTGGTGTTTAATTTCTTGAGTTCTTTATATATTTTGGATATTAGACCTTTGTCAGATGTAGGGTTGGTGAAGATCTTTTCCTAGTCTGTAGGTTGTCGCTTTGTTCTGTTGACAGTGTCTCCTGCCTTACAGAAGCTTCTCAGCCTCATGAGAGGCTCAGCCTCATTTATTAATTGTTGACCTTAGGGCCTGGGCTGTTGGTGTTCTGTTTAGGAAGTTGTCTCCTGTGCCAATATGTTCCAGACTCTTCCCCACTTCTTCCTCTAACCGATTAGTTGTCTTTGGTTTTATGTTGAGGTCTTTAATCCACTTGGACTTGAGTTTTGTGCATGGTGACAAATATGGGTATAATTGCTTTTTTCTACATGTAGACATCCAGTTAGACCAGCATCATTTGTTGAAGATGCTAAAGTTTTCCCATTGAATAGATTTGGCTTCTTTGTCAAAAATCAAGTGACCAAATGTGTGTGGATTCATCTCTGGGTCTTCTATTTGATTCCATTGTGGATCTGCAATTTGATGTTGGTTTCCTTTGCTGTGCAAAGAATTTTGATTTCATGCAATCCCATCTTTCAGTTCTTGGAATTTTTCTTCATGTCTTGGGAGTACTTTTCAGAAAGTCCTCACTTGTGCCTGTGTCTTGGAGTGTTTTACCTGTGTTTCCCCTAGGGAGTTCTGATTGTATTAGGGTTTTTGATCTGTTTTCAATTGATTTGTATACAGGCTGGGGGACACGGCTGTAGTTTTATTCTTTGACAGATGGGGAGGGAATCTAGTTTTGCCCCATTAGTTGTTTAAAAATCTGTGTTTAATGTATATTTTTGACACTTTTGTCAAAAATTAGGTGATGGTAGGTGTATGGGCATATGTTCTATTATTCTTGTTTGTTTGTTTGTTTGTTTTCAAGACAGGGTTTCTCTATGTAGCCTTGGCTGTCCTGGACTCACTTTGTAGACTAGCCTGGCCTCGAATTTACAGAGATCCCCTGCCTCTGTCACCTGAATGCTGGGATTATAGGCGTGTGCCACCACACCTAGCTTGTTCTATTATTCTAAAGATCTGCTTTTGTGTCAGTATTTGGCTGTTCAGTTACTGTACTTCTGTAATGTAATTTCAGGTCAGTATTTTGATACTTTCAGCATTTCTCTTTTACTAAGGATTATTTTGTGGGCTTATTTGGTTGGTTGGTTTTGTTTTTCCGAGACAGGATTTCTCTGTCTTGCCTTGGCTGTTCTGGACTCTCTTTGTAGACCAGGCAGGCCTGGAACTCAGAGACCTGCTTGCCTCTCCCTCCCTAGGAGGGCGTGTGCCACCACACCCGGCATTGCTCAGTATTTTGAAAGTATTATAGTTAGTTAACTTTGTTCTTAGACAATTCCACACATGCACACAATATATACTGACCACTATGACCCCTCCCCCACCTTGCTTCCCCCTCCCCCCAATATCTCTTTTTCTCTCATTCATGTCTCTTTGCTTTGTTTTATGACCTATTTAGTATAACCCTGGCTTATTGGTGTGCCCATGGGTATGAAGCTATCAATTGGAGCCTGGTGGCTCAGCAGAGAGGGTATTGAATTGTATAGCCCCTTCCAGAATCTTAGCCAAAAGTTCATCACTAAAGGGCAGGACCCCTGTGCAGCCTCTCTCCCTTCCATGACTGATAGTTGACAGGGCCAGTCTTGTGCGGGGCCACCTCGGCTAATCTTAGTTGTTAGGAGTTAATGACCTCATGGTTGTCTAAAGTCTAAAGGAGGTGGTATTTCACAGCCATTCACCTCATCTTCCAACATTTCCCATAGGTCCCAGCACCTCTTCTACAGTCTGCCTGAGTCTTAAAGGGGGTGGTGTGAATGCCTTGTTTCTGGCAGAGCCCACGACCACCACTTGTTCTCAGCATCTTGGGCTGCCATGAGTCTGCCTTCACCACTGTTCATTGTATGGACAGACTTGTCTGATAAAGGCTGGGATCAGCTTCTGTCTAGGGATAAAAACGTAGGTATTTGAATGGGAGTTTAGTTTTAACATCAGCAAGTTATGTACCTGGCCCATTGACCTCCCCAGATCCGTGTTGTTCACATAGCTTACTGGTACCTGGCATGGATTCCCCACCTTATGGAGCAACCCCAAACCCAGTCAGATGGCAGAATTGGTTATCCCCGCCGCTACCAAGCTGCTAGCTAGTACACTAGTGGGTAGATCTTGCCCGGCAGGTTGGCCTTCTGATGAAGAGTTCACCACCGGGAAAGATGAACAACGTTTTCTCTTGTGCAGTAGCCCCCTCAGCCCGGGAGTTTTGATGCTCGCTGGCAGGGAGGAAGTTGGTAGCTCACGCCTTTCCTGCTTTTCTCTATGTCTCAAACCCAAGGTGTTTGGTGTCTTCTGCAGTATGATCTTAGCCTCTCTCAAGCTGTCTTAGTTTGCTTCCTGTTGCTGTGATAAAAAGCACCATGACCAAAAGCAGCTTTTGGAGGGGAAGGGTTTATTTGGTGCACACTTTCCGCTCACGGTCCCTTGTTAAGGGAGTTCAGGACAGGAATTCAAGGAACCTCTAGGCAGAGACTAAAGCAGAGGGCATAGTGAACACTCACGAGGGAGTGTTTCTCCATGGCTTGCTAAGCTTGCTGTCCTTCCCAAGGATGGTACGCCCCTGTGAACTGGGCCCGTCCATACCAATCATTAATGAAGAAAATGCACCACAGACTGGACTAAGGGCCCAGCTGATGAAGGCAGCTTCTCAGCTGAGGCTTCCTCTTCCCAGAGGGCTGACAACAGCTCCTGCTGTTTGGGGCCTGAGCTTCCCTCACCAACCCACCACTTCTAGGAGCATCACCACCCAGCCGTACAGCGAACGTGACTATCTCCAGTCCCTCTTCTGTAATTTTCATTTGGCTTCTAAAACGCCACACTTCGATATGGCTTCTGTCAACTCCCTTTGTCCAAGTTACAACCCCCCCCACACACACACACCCTATTATGAGTAGGGATTCCCCCCACACCCCTGATTTTTTTTTCTCATCAGATCCATCATATCCATAGCATATAATAAAGCTACTGACTTTTGTTTGTTGATTTTCTGTTCTACTAATATGTTGAACATGTTCACCAGTTCTAAGAGTTTGCTGGTAGAGTCTTTTTTTTTTTTTTCTTTAGACAGGGTTTCTCTGTGTAGCCTTAGCTTTCCTGGACTCCCTTTGTAGACCAAGCTGGCCTTGAACTCAGAGATCCGCCTGCCTCTGCCTCCCCACTGCTAGGATTAAAGGCGTGTGCCACCACGCCTGGTTTGCTGGTAGAGTCTTTTAAGTGTAGGATCATGTTATCTGTCTTATTTTGAATTCCTTTTATTGTTCTCTTCTTGCTCTAGCTAAAATGTCAAGCAGTGGATTGGGTAAAAGTGGGGAGAAGCTCTTGCCTCATTCTAGATTTCAGAGGAAATGGTACTAGTTTTTCATTTGGTATATTGTTGGTTATAGGTTTGCCACATACAGCGAGATGGCTGTTCTTTTGTCACTTTGACTATCTGGAATTAATAAATGCAAAAATGGAAGGGCACCCACCAGGGATTTTTGCTTAATTTAAGTAGGAAGATCCATTTCTAATCCAGATCTCCTGAGGCGGGAAGACACACCTCTAATCTGGGCCACACCTTCTGCTGGAAGCCTATATAAAAGCATTTCTGAAGGAAGGTTTTGCTCTTTTGCCTGCTTGCTCTTGCCTCTCTAGCAAGTCCGTTCCTTCCCTGGCAGCATTAGAGCCTGCCTCGTGGGGATTCCAGCATACACTGAAGACAGCCCTGTGGACTGAGCAACTGCTGGATTCTTGGACTTTTTGTTCATAGGCAGCCACTGTTAGATTAGCTGGACACTGTAAGTTATCCTAATGAGATGTATATTTCATTCTGTAAGTTCTGTTACTCTGGAGAACCCTGACTTACACATAACGATCTTTATCGTGTTGGGGAATGTTCCTTCTAACCCTAGTTTTCTCAGAGCCTTTGTTATAAAGTGATACTGAACTTTCTCTGAGGCCCTTTTGCCTCTGATCTGATTTCTGTCCCTAAATCTATTCTGTCCCTAAGTGTGTTACATTTATTGATTGCATCTATTGAGCAGTATTTCCATTCCTGACATATAAACCCACCTTAATTATGATATTTGATTTTTTTGTTTTGTTTTGTTTGAGATAGAGTTTCTCTGTGTAGCCTTGGCTGTCCTGGATTTGCTTTTAGACCAGGCTGGCCTTGAACTCAGAGATCTACCCGCCTCTGCCTCCTGAGTGCTGGGATTACAGGCGTGCACCACCACTCCTGGTTCCTGATTATCTTAATGTATTCTTGAGTTTGGTTTGTGAGAATTGTATTGAGTTTTTTGTTTGTTTGTTTTTGTTTTTGTTTTTATTAATGTCCATCAGAAACACTGGTGAGTAGTTTTTGTTTCTGATGTTGTGTCCCCATCCAGTTTTGGAATCAGGGTAATTCATGAACATCTTTGGTTAGCAGTACGCCTTCCACTCGATTGTGTCTGACTGTGAGGAACGCTTGTGCAAGGTGCTCCTCAGTGGTTTCTATTTAATTTCGGTGATTCGATATATGGCTAGGAATTTATCTATTTCTAGGAAATTTCTAAAATGCCCAGGGTTTTTGGAGTAGAAATTGTCAAAATAGTTCCTCAAGACCATCTGGGTTTCATTGGAATGTGCTATAGTGCCCTCTTTCTCATCTTTAATGTAATGAGTTTGGGTTTCTTTATTTTGGTTAGTTTAGTTAAAGGTTTGTCATTCTTGTTTTTTGTTTTTTCCAAAGACATAATTCTGTGTAGTGTTCTCAGTTCCCATCCTGATCTGTGTCACTTCGTGCTGCCTGTAGCCTTGGGGAGTGTCTTGTTACATTTCTACAACCTTGGGGCACATCACTATAGTATTTCCATTGAGATCATTATGACTTTAATGAGAGTCATAATTTTCACTTTATTTTGGTTTGTGGTCTAGAGTATGGCTTTATTTCGGAGAAGGCTCTGTAGACTGCTGAGAAGGAAGCCTTTCGATCTGGTGAGTGGAATAGTGTGTAGATACCTAGAAATTACATTTGATCTGTGCTATGGTTTGACTCTGTTGTTTCCTTGTTGGTTTTTCAAGTTTTGATGACCTTTCTAAAGATGGGAGTAAGTTATTGACACTCACTCACTGTTATAGTATCAGGACCTATTTCACCTTTTATGTGTGTTCATGTTTGCTTTGGAAAATTGGGAGCTTCAAAGTTTGGTGCAGATAAAATTGTTATGTCTTCTTGATGGCTTTTCATTCATTAATATGTACTAAATGTATTTATATCTCCTGCCTAACTTTTGTTTGAAGTCTATTTTATCAGGTATCAGAATAGTCATAGCAGCTTAGCTGATAGAGTGGCTTCCTCCTTAGGCTCTACGAGGTCTTCATTAGTTAGAGCTGTTTCTTAGAGACAATAGTTGCATCTAGATTTTGTTTGCTTGTTGTTCGGTTTGTTTGTTCATTTTTGTTTTGTTTTTTGAGACTGGGTTTCTCTGCGTAGCCTTGGTTGTCCTGGGCTTGCTTTGTAGAACAGGCTGGACTGGAACTCACAGAGATCCTCCTGCCTCTGCCTCTGCCTCCCGGAGGGCTGGAATTACAGGTATGCCCCACCACGCCCAGCTTCTAGACAGAGTCTCTTTATGTATAGCTCTGTAGACCAGGCTGGTCTCAAACGCATATAGATCCTCCCTGTCTCTGCTTAAAGGCATGCACCACCACCACCTGGTGGATCTAGTTTCCGGTTTGGTTGTTTATTTTTGTCTTTCTATTTTGAGACAGTCTGTTTTAAGACAGTCTTTCTATTGTGCAGCTATGGCTGTGCTGGAACTCATTATACAGACCAAGGGATGGTAACTCAGAGACATCCTACTGCCTCTGCCTCCCAGGCACTGGGTGGGATTAAAGGCTTGCACCACCATGCCTGGCTCTAGTTTTTTAGTCTATCAGCCCGTCTGCTCCTCTTTATTAGTGATATGAGGGTATTAGTGATTAAGTTACTATCAGAAGGTGTTTACTAGTGCTTGTGATTTTGTTAGGGTTTTTGTTGGCTGGTTATTGTTATTTTCTTCTCCCACGTAAGTGTCCCGGGATCTTCTGCCTTCTGAATTGGGCATGATAGATTCCTTGTAGGAATCTGTTCATCTCTTTCTATTAGAAAATTTATTATTTCTTTGTTTTGTTTTTTTATTTTTTCAAGACATTGTTTCTCTGTGTAGCTTTGGGTGTCCTGGACTCACTTTGTAGACCAGGGTGGCCTTAAACTCACATTGATCCACCTGCCTCTGCCTCTGAGGACTGGGATTAAAGGAGTGTGCCACCACACCTGGCTTGAAAATTCTTTTTGTTTGTTTGTTTGTGTTTTGACTTTTTTTCGATACAGGATTTCTCCGTGTAGCCTTGGCTGTCCTGGACTCACTTTGTAGACCAGGCTAGCCTTAAACTCACAGCGATCCGCCTACCTCTGCCTCCCGAGTTCTGGAATTAAAAGCATACGCCACTGCTGCCTGGCATATTTTCTTCTTTGGCTGTAGCATTCCTTTAAATATCTTCTTCAGAGATGGTTTGGTGATCATTCACAGCCTTAGTTCGTGCTTATGTTGGAATGTTATTATTTCTTCATCAAATTTAAGAGAAAGCCTTTCTGGATGTAATAGAGTCCAGGATAACCAAGGCTAACACAGAGAGACCCTGTCTGAAAAAACAAAAAAAAAGAAAGAAAAGAAAGAAAAAAAATGTGGTCATTGGTAATGGGTAACTATAATATCTGGTGCCTGGGAGCCTAAGGTAGGAGCGTTGCCACTGTGAGGCCAGCCTAGGTTGTGTAGGGAGCTTGTTCTCAGCTTGGGTAACATAGTAAATCTTGTCTCAAAACCCACAAATAGGGGGAAAAAAATGCCTCTGTAATGCTTGAGAAAGTACATCTATTTTTAAGGTGTTGTCTTTAAATTATAACTATGCACGTGTAAATAAATATGTGTAAATACCGTCTGAATCAATTGCAGTAACTATCTGGCTATGTGTAGTGCTAATTAGTTCCATGACAAATAGAAGTATTAGCTTGATATGAACCAATCCAAAAGTATGCCTAGAATTAACTACCCTGTAACAACGATTTTGCAGTACATCACTCTGGTTCCTAGTCACTAATATGAACAACAATTCACTGTGATTTCGTTTCTTTTTTTATTTTTCGAGACAGGGTTTCTCTGTGTAGCCTTGGCTGTCCTGGACTTGCTTTGGAGACCAGGCTGGCCTCGAACTCACAGCTAAGCCCTGCGCCTTCCACGTTCTCCTCTTCTTCAGATGCAGGCCGCATGACTCTGCAGCCCCTTAGCCTTCTGCCAGTTGTTTCATCCCTTGTATTCCCCTAGTTTTACTGTGGGTGTCTGTAAGTCGCACAGCATCAGCAGCAGTGCTAGCCCATACTACAGGGCTCTCTGTGTTTTTGTATGTGGCTGGGCTAGTCTCTCTCCTAGCCTTGATTCTAAATCTAATCAGTTTTCTTAAGCTTTTTCTAACTCAGAGGTGGTTGGGCGCAGCCCCTTCTGTTAGTGGACACACCCCTGGGTGGGGCTATAGTGCTGCTGTGTTGTCACTCAGCATTCTCCCATTTAGTCTCCTCTTTTTTAGAAGGTGCTAGTCTTGTGTTAAGAGGCGGATTGATGAACTCATTGTATCTTTAAAGAACGTATTTCTAAAGAAAGTTCATCAGACTCAAAGTCCTTTGAAAGTTCTTTTGGAGAGCATGCAGTCCCCACAGCTGACATTTAGAACAAGTCTGTGTAATGCGTACCATATAAAATTTAACACTTGATGTGGCAGAATCGAGTTATGAAACTTTATCAAGTTATGTAAAAGTAATAACTTTATATAAATAAAAGGCAAATCAAGTTAATAAACCATGAAGAAAACCATGAAATGTTTATACAAATGCCAATATGTGGATCCCAGGTTCTACTCCCTTGGCTTATTAATGACTAGTCGGTGGTTGGATGCTCCTAATGTAAACTGCCTTAATTGACATAAAGGCTTTGTGTCTGTAAATGTCAGTATTTACAGGCCTCGTGTCTAGGCTTCTTAACTTCCATTTCTAATTACAGAAAGTTTTTCCTTCTAGTAGAAACAAATGCTTAACTTAAAACTTTAGACTTCCTCTGTAAAAAGCATCAAAGAATTAAGGGGACACTAAGGGAAATGACGCTCTACCAACTTACAGTTTCCCAGTCCCAGTGACCTTCCCTGGCAGTTTGTGATAACCCAACATCTGTGCAGCATTCCAGGAAGTGACAAGTCACTGGGAATGTAAATCAGGATCAACAGTCCCTAGGAACGCTTGCTTTCCAAAGCTATGCATGCAGATAGTCTGTGGGTTTACCAATCTTTGATCTGGGGAGCAACCTTCTCAATTTAGTAAATTAAAATGGCAGTTTTAAAACCTATTTGATATCAAAGCCTCTTAGAACTCACCTAGACCTTCATCTTGGTGACTGTGTGCAAAGTGCCTTGAAGCTGCATGTTAGGGTCACCCCGCAAAGCTAGCTGTGGCGTGCTGTGCCTGTCTGCATCTCAAGTCTCCTTGTTAAGAAGCGCGGAGATGAGAACACACCTCCTCCTCAGCTCCAGCTGATCAAGGCAGATCTGGTTCCACAGCTGCAGTGTCCTTATTTTCAGGTGTGTCGTAGCTAGTTGCAGCTGCTGTTTTTCAAAGGTGAAGAGCTGGTAGGCAGGCTTTCCCCCACCTTTGCCTCCAGGGTCTCTTCAGCCAGCAGCTGGCAGCTGGAGCTAGCCACCTGAGAGGCTGCAGCTACTACAAAAAGCGCGGCAACGTGAGTAGGTAGCTTACTTACTGCTCTTGAAGGTCAGCACCCCAGAATCCCAGACAAAACGGGAGGCTGCACCCTTTAAACATCACTAGGGCTCCTGAGTATTTTGAGGTGAGAAGTGTGAGGTCCAGATCCTTAACAAATAGGGCAGAATGCTTTTAATATTTGTGTTCTCTCTCTCTCTCTCTCTCTCTCTCTCTCTCTCTCTCTCTCTCTCTCTCTCTCTCTCTCTCTCTCTCTCTCTCTCTGTCTCTCTGGTTTTCAAGACAAGGTTTCTCTGGGTAGCCTTGGCTGTCCTGGACTCACTTTGTAGACCAGGCTGGCCTCAAACTCACAGGGAGGCCTCTGCCTCCCTGAGTGCTGGCATCAAAGGCATGTGCCACCATGCCCCACGTGTGAGGCAATTTCTTGATTAGTGATTCCTGTGGAAGCATCCTGTCCTCTGTGGGCGCCATCCACAGGCAGGTGGTGCTGGCGTGGGTAAACAAGCAAAGCAAACAAGCCAGGAGGAATAAGGCAGTGGGCAGTGTTCCTGCATGGCCTCTCCTTCAGTTCCTGCCCTGATTTCCTCCCAGGGATAGACTGTGACATGGAAAGGCTAGCCCAAGAAACCCTTTCCTTTCCAAGTTGCTTTTGGCCAGCTCATAGTATTACAAAGCAAACTAGAAGCTGGACCCACTGGCGCACACCTGTAATCCCAGCACTCTGGGAGGCAGAGGCAGGCTGATCTCTGTGAGATCGAGGCCAGCCTGGTCTATAAAGTGACTCCAGGATAGCCAAGGTTATGTATGTCTAGAGAAGAAGAAAGAAAGGAAAGAGAAAGAAAGTAAACTAGAACTCTGGACAGATAGATGAGCTCTGGTGCAGTGAGAGGCCTTGTGTCAAAAATAAGGCAGAATGATGCAATCTGAAGAGGAACCCCAGCATTGTTCTCTGGCCTCCACATACATGCATACACACCTGACGTAGATATGAGTAGAGCAGAGTGTCATTAGGAGTCGTTTTATTACTATGGCATTTGTTGTTGTTTAGACCAGTAATATTTGGGTTTAGCCCAGGTCCCTGGCTATCTAATCTCTGGTTCTTGGTCACACTTGTCAGGTATGGGTTCTGTCTCATAGAGTGAGCGTTAAGTCAGATCATATATTGGTTGGTTACTCCCACACGTTTTGTGCCACCATTGCACTAGCGTATATTGCAGGCAGGACACCCACCACTGTGTAGATTAGAGTGTTTGTGGCTGGGTTGGATTTTACATTTCTCTTTTGATAGCTGCAGGGTACCTTCCTGTACTAAAGACACTGGTGTGTAGGGGTGAAGGCTGTAGGTAGGTGCCAGCCTGACTTCTCTATGGTCAGTGAGTCGGGTGGGTATTGTCTTCAGCAATGGGACCTTGCTGTCAGCTTGTGGAGAGCAATGTACAGTCTTGGCAATGGCCTGGGTTGTTTGAGGATTCCCATGGGACCCTTTTGGCCAGTAGCTCAATTAGATGGAAACCAATCCTGCTATTGGAAGCTTCGTTTGGTAAGAAGAGATGGCTAGTTGTGGCTCTGTCCCCTCATTATTTGGTGATTTCATTTTGATCACCTTCATGTATGTCTTTTCTTCTGTCCTGGGGTTTCCATACTACCCTTCAAATGGGCCTTAATTTTAGTTCTCTTTTGCTACATTCCCTCTCTATTCCTCTTTTCCCTCCCCTTCCCACTTTATCCTCTCTTTCTAGCCCTCCAATCCATCAATAACTATTCTATTTCCCTTTCCTAATGATTTCTATCTTTTTCCCTTAGTCCCTTACTGTATTCACAATCTCTGTGGTTCAATGGATTGTAGCTTGGTTCTCATTGATTTAGCAGCAATATCCACATATTAGTGAATACATACCAAATTCGTCTTTCTGGGTCTGGATTCATCTACTCTCCTTCAGGATGATTTTTTTTTTCCTAGTTCCATTCATTTATGTGCAAATTTCATGAAGTCATTTTGAGTTGAGTACTACTCCGTTGTGTAAATGTACCATGTTTTCATTATCTATTCTATTGAGAGACATATGGGTTGTTTCCAATTTCTGGATGTGGTTGAGCGAGTGTCCATGTGGTAGGATAAAGAGACCTTTGGGTATATATACCCAAGAGTGGTACAGCTGGATCTTGAGGTAGATCGATTCTCGTCTTTCTGAGGAACCTCCATACTTAGTCCCATAGTAGCTGACCAAGTTTGCACTCTGCCCAGCAGTGGAGGAGTGTTCCCTTGCACTGCATCCTTGCCAGCATGAACTGTCATTTGTTTTACTGATCTCAGCCATTCACAGGCGTAAGATGAATATCATTTGCATTTCTTTGACAGCTAAGGATGTTGAATGTTCCTCTAATTTTGAATTTTCTTTTTAAGGTTATTTATTTTATGTATGAGTGCCCTATCTGCATGTATGCCTGCCCAACCAGAAGACGGCATCAGATCCCAGTATAGTTGGTTGTGAGCCACCATGTGGTTGCCGGGAATTGAACTCAGAACCTCAAGAAGAGCAGACGGTGCTCTTTACCGCTGAGCCATCTCTCCAGGCCCCTAATTTTGAATTTTCACACAGACATGACATCAAACATGGGAAGAAGGATACTATGTATTTAGTGCTTCATGTCTGCAGAAGGGAAGATAAAAGTGTGCTCTTGTCAGCACGCGCATCAGCGCTGGAGATGAACTGTGACAGCCTTGGCGTGATGGGCTGCTCCTGGGAAGTGGGAGAACACACTGCCCTGATGCCCGCTCATGTCTCCCCTTTTCCATGCTCCTTGCTGACCATTGTTTTTTCTGTTTGCATACACGTTTTCCAGAGAAGAAATAATTGTTACAGTAAGGTTTTCTAAATATATCGTGACTCAGCCAGTCCTCACTCTTTGAGACATTTCCCAGTCGGGGAGATAGAGTTTTGAATATGTGTAAAACTACACATACATCTAATACATATCCACTTCTTAATTTAAGCCACCGCTCATTTTGCTCATTTTGCTCATTTTACTCATGAGTAGCGATCTTAGCTTTAAATTCCCGGAGGGTGGAAAGCGGGCGTATTGAAGATGAGTTGGGTCAGCTAGCTTTTCCTCCTGGTGCATTGTAAAAGCAAGCGAAGTATATGAAGGAGTTTGTTCTACTTATTTGTGCACGAGGACTTTAATGAGATAAATGTTCTATAACTCTTGTCTCTCCAGAGCAGGGGACAGTACAGCTGCGGGAAGTTTAAGTTAACTCACAGCGTGTTTGTCTGTTGAATATATAGTCAGTGGAGCCGTGGCACCATCCCACGTAACTTCTCTATGATGTGTGCCTGTATCAGGACCGGTTAAGTGATGAGAAAATGGAGGCATAGGTGCTGAAATGTAAACCCCAGGAGCAACTGTACCATGACTTGAACTTAAGCAGTCTTGCCTGCTGCAAAGGCGGATGCTGTTTTTTTCCTTGTTTGTTTGTTCACAATCCATGGAGGAAACGTTTCCTACGAATCTGTTATGTTTTAGCCTCTGCCGCAAGGCTTGGCAGTGATGGCCAAGGCCCTGCCGTTATGAGCTTCAGCTTCAGTCACCATATATCCATGTGGCCAGCTTATATTTCCATGTGTTCCTTACTTAAGATGCGGTGAGCCATACCAGGAGAGACCTTCTCTAGTTGGCTAAGATAATTCTTCCCAACTCTTTAGCCTCCCTTGAACTATGAGGGGGAAGTTATCATGGCTCCAAAGGGTCCCAAGACTCTGAACTCCTGAGAGTTACCAGTTTTTATCCTGTATTTTATTTAGCTCGTGTCTCCCTGCTTTGTATTAGACCCCCACCTCTGGCTTTTTATAAACCTAGACAGAAAAATACAAAAACAAAACCAAAAATCTGTATCCTAGTCAGTCATTAAGTTCTCGAATACCTGAAAACAACAGATAAACCAATTTTACCTCTCTCAGGTTTTGTAAGAGTGATTTTCCCCCCTTCTTCTTCCCACCCGTCTGACCTCCCAGGTCCAAGATGGATTTGTGAATGGAGGGAGAAGTGCTTCCCCTCTGGGCCTTCACCTTCTCCTCTGTCTGCTGTTCACCTCTTTCTCCCGCTGGCTGCCTGCCTGCCCATCAGCACCGCATTACCTGACAGTCCACTGCTGACTCTGGACTCCTCCCTGGGCCCTTCTTCCTTTGGACTTAGGAGTCTGCTAATCCTGCCAGATGTGAGAGCAGATAGCTCAAGTGGCACATTAACCCTGCCAGGGTCCCATGCGGAGAGTCTGTATCTTACTGGGAGGGAGGGGGAAAAAACCCAAAACACTAGACTTTTGTTATTCCCTTGGTAGAGGGAAGTAAGTCAATTCTTAATGTTGACCTAGTTATTAAAACTTTTATAGACACGAGTTTCCTAGTGAAATATTTAAGGTTCCTCGTCTTAGTTTTAAAGTTTGAATGTGCTCCAGAAATCCGAGGAAGGAGAACTTTCGGACCGTTGCATTCTTCCATCTATCCTCTCAATTGTATTTGTTATAATAACAGAATATATACAGAAAATCTTCCATGTACATAATGGTTAAGATGATGACAGGGCCTCTGAATTTGGCCGGCGGTGCAGCTCAGTGGCAATATACCTGCCTAGCATAGTAAAACTCAGGGTTTGACCTCAAATGTTCCCCTTCATCAAAAGAAGACATAATTGCCATTCTCGGGGGGGGGGGGATCAAGCTGAAGGAATTGACTTATCCTACTAAAATACAGGTTCTTGAGCCAATAAGATGGTTTATCAGGGAAAAAAAGGTGCTGGCCTGATCCTGAGTTCTGTCCCAGAACCTATGGCGAAATGAGAGAACTGACTTCTAAGATGTCCTCTCGCCTCTCCATTGTGGAGGACCCTTACTATAGAGGTGAGAGAAGACTCAGCACAACACAGGTGCTCACACAGGCTGATGTGCACTCTAAATCAATAGAAGCTTCTCAATAAGGAATAAATGAAAACAAAACTGATCTCTTGGCACTCGATCTGCTCTTTAAATTCTAATCCGCAGCTATCGATAAAAGTAAAAACTTTTCCTGGAATTCTCTTTCCTGTATTTGTCTGTTGATGTTGCTGGGGTTTCAGTCCCCTCATTTAGCATAAATTCTCTGCCTGGAGCTTGGGAGGATTATTCGTAGTTTCTACCATAAGTCTCCTGTGCATGTATTACCCCAGGACTTTAGTTAAACCTCCTACAGTTTCATAAAGACGATTTGAAATGTCCTAGTCCTGATGGTTGGAGAAATTCAGTTTCCCTTAACAGTTTGAAACTATTTCAGTTCTGTGCTTTGTGCGTGTGTTGCCCGCGTGCGTACCTGTGCACCGCACGCATGCGGGGCCTGTGAAGGCTAGAAGAGGGCAGAGGGTCCTCTAGGACTAAAGTTACAGACAGTTGTGAGCCACTAGCTGGAATTCAAGCTGGGAGTGGAGCAAAGGTCCTGTGGAAGAGCCCTTCGCCCCCGAGCTATCTCTGAGCCAGCCCCTCAGTTCTATTCTTTTGTCTTCAAGAATTACCGGAACTTGCTCCATCAGCCATTAACACCATAGTAAAGGAAAATAGGATTGTTGTCCACTACTACCCCACTTCCCAAAAAAAGGAAAAAAATATGCTGACTTTCCATTATAGCATAATACATTGAAAGTCCTTTAAAATATTGGCTTAGGAAGATGGCTCAGTGGGTAGAATAGCTGCCGTAAAAGCACGAGGACCCGAGTTCAGGGTCACCACCACCCATGTAAAAGCTGGCTTTTGTTAGGGCAGCGAGAACAGAGATAGGTGAACCCCCAGAGCTCACTGGCTAGCTAGTGTGACCAGCTGGTTCAGTGAAAGTCTCAAAAGATAAGATACACGCACGCACGCACGCACGCACGCACGCATGAAAAAAGAAGACAGGTTTAGTCTTGTTCCTGTCGCTGGCATTTCTCTGCTGGTTTCTAGTGTACTGGGTCTCTCCTCTTTTCTGGCTTTTCTTTTCCATTTGTTCTCAGATCCATAGCCTTGGGATTGTGCCTTACTGCCTTTCTAGAAGTGGGCACACGGGCCTGACCTCTTGACCACGGCCTAGTGCTTTCACCTGAGTTCCGTGCTATTTGGTTGTGATCTGCTTAATACTGTTAATAAATTTAGATATATTTCTATATAACTCTTGTGGCTAAGTCTCCACTCCCTGGTGTGACTTTAATTAACAGTCCTAGGGATTATATCTTTATCTTACATACTCTGAAGATTCACCCTAGAAGTCAAAGAAAAAGCATAAAATAGAGGATCTGTCCTCAAATGTAACTGTTCCTGGTTTTGTTGTTGTTGTTGTTTTGGTTTGTTTGGTTTTGTTTTTGTCTGTTTGTTTTAAATAAGCATTTCTTTGAGTGTTTGCTTCACTGGGAATGCACAGTCAAGGACAAACACGCAGGGCTCACATTTTACTTCAGACTCCTAGATAAAATGGACGGTTCAAGTCAGGGGATGGGTAACTTCAAAGAGTAAGAATGTGGTGCTTGGGGCTGAGGAGATGGCTCAGTGGATAAAGTGCTTGCAGGCAATGTGAAGATCAGAGTTTAAATCCTGCCTTCACATAAAGTCTGGGTAGTTATGTCAGCCCACCTGTAATTCCACCACTCGGGACAAAGACAGATCCTGTATCAGCAAGCTCTTAGGTTCCATCAGAGACATGCTACATTGGATATGGTGGAAAGTGACATCAGCTTTGGGCTCCACATGCATGCACGTACTTGTACACATGCACCTACACAGGTGAAAACACATGCAAAAAACTGATGAGTTGTCATGTCATATGTGTGGTCTGTGTCTGTAGAGAAGGCTCCTTGAAGCTTTGAGGTGTCCAAGAGATGCTGTTTGAAATCAGCGGATACCTAAAAAAATACATAAGAATTGTTCAGACGCCGGGCAGTGGTGGCTCACGCCTTTAATCCCAGCACTTGGGAGGCAGAGGCAGGCGGATCGCTGTGAGTTCCGAGGCCAGCCTGGTCTACAAAGTGAGTCAGGACAGTCAAGGCTACACAGAGAAACCCTGTCTCGAAAAACCAAAAAAAAAAAAAAAAAGAATTGTTCAGACTTAACAGGGACAGGAAAGAGTAAGTGGATTAGGTTAGGGTGCCAATTTGTAAGAAGACTGTTTAGCCAGAAGTCAAGGAGGTCCTTTAAGGCTTGGGTCATGGAAGTCAGGAGGGCCTGTGACAGGGATTTGGGGCCTTTTTAAAGCAAGGGGCAAGATGTGGCACATTGTAGTTAGGAGTCCTGTGTCTCTGAGGAGGAGGAGGAGGACAGGGTGACAGGGCTCCGAATGGAGACTGATTCATAGTCTGAATACAAAGGGAAGAGATGGTGGTGACCCCACCCCACCCCTTCTTCAGCTCTCTGCCCCTCCCTGCACTCCTCCATCACCAATATTTCAGTAGTCCTCGGCTTTGAGCTGTGATACTTATGATCATAACACAAAGGTACTTGGGCCCAGTAGGATAATTACATTAAATTGTGATATTTTCCACAATCTCTATAGAAAGACATTTAGATTACAGGAGGCAGTTCATACGTTAAAGATACTCTGTTAAAAGACTATACTGAAGTACATAAACTAACTTAAAATAATAAAAAGACCATCATTTAATTCTCAGGGGACTCTATCTCCCTATTTTTTCAACTAAGTTACACCATTAAAATCAGTTGATATTAATGTACTACTTAGTTACAAGTGGTGAAAATGGCTGCTGTTACTAGCTCTCCCCCTCTCCTTCCCCTTCTCCATATATATATATAATATATATAAATTATATATATATATTTTAAATTACCATGTTAACTATATATCTTGTAACTTCTTGTACTTAAGAATTCCTAAAAGGTATAAATAAAACTGAACTGATCCCTTTTGTTTTGGCTTTGGCTTGATGCAAATCAGCTGTGATTTTGGATTTGCTCTTTGTTTGGGGGGAGTTGGTGGTCTTGTGTGTCTGTAAAATGAAGTCAGGAATTCATGCCGCACTGCCATACACTTAGAATGCACACTCACCAGAAACCACTGTCCTTTCCTGCCATTGATCTTGCTATTATTTTTGTTGGGGTTTTTGCTTCTTTGTTTTTCAAGACAGGCTTTCTCTGTGTAGCCTTGGCTGTCCTGGACCTTTGTAGACCATGCTGGCCTTGGACTCCTAGAGATCCACCTGCCTCAGCCTCCCTGAGTGATGGTATTACAAGCATGTCGCGCCGGTTATGCCCCACAGGCATGTGCCCAGCTCTTGTTATTATTTTTAATCAGACTAATGTTTAAGTTTTAAATTACTGTTTGGTGGGCTTTATTGTCATTTAATTTTTACAGCAACTGGAAATTGGACCTACAGCCTTGGACCTGTTAGGCAAGCAATCCAGTTGCTTTTCTTTTTTTCTTTTTTGGGTGAGAGAGACAGAGAGACAGAGACAGACAGAGACAGACACAGAGAGAGAATCCAGGTGGTTGCTAAAGAAGAGAAAGAAGAAATTACAAACTGATGGTTTGAATAAGAATGGCCCCCATAGAGTCATATATTTGAATGCTTGAGCATCAGGGAGTGATACTATTTGAGAAGGACTGGGCAGATTAGGAGCTGTGGCCTTCCTGGGCAAAGCTTCTCACTGGGGGCAGGCTTTGAGGTTTCAAAAGCATGTGGGAAGACTGGTCTGTCTTGGCCTAATAGGGATCAAGATGTATCTCTCAGCACCACAGTTGCCTGACACCATGCTCCCTCCCATGATGAGTGTGAACTGGTCTCTGAGGCTATAAGCAAGTCCTGGTTAAACATTTTTTCCTTTACAAGAGTTTCTATGGCCATGGCTTCATTTCACAGCAATTGAAAGTTGACACTGTTTGAGTACAAACGTGTGCAGGGACTCACAAAGGGTGGGACCCTGTTCCATTTCTCAGCCCCACCACCACATTCCAGCATCCCCACCTCTAAATCCACATTCAGGGACTGGTTGCAGCCTAAGTATGGGCACCCAGTCCGCCTTTGTTAGCGTATGGCCTTTTTGGATCCATGACCAAGATCATTTCTGAAAATGCTGGGTAACTCATTCACTGATCACCAGTTGCATTCGTTTTGGAGTTCACGAGCTGTTTGTTACCCTTGAAAAAAAATATGTTTTAAAATAAATTCAGACACAAACTAGAACTATATTAGGCCGATTTGTATGTGCCACAGTATATACAGCACCGTCTCCCCGTTTATTTTAGTCGAATCTTCCCATTGCATATTTAAATACCTCAGAAATAGGTTGGCTTTTCATATTTGGATCCCTCCGGTATGAACGACATGATGAAGCCTAAAGTCACTTGACGATGATTTGTCTTCTTTTGTTTACTGTAATTGCTGTGTCTTCTAGAAGTCACCCCCTTCCTGGAACCATAGTTTTGCGAAAGGGGTCCATAAAGTTATAATCACTTAAAGCTCTATCAGAAGATGGCGTCTTCCTGTGGCGTCTCTCAAAGGAGTTTGCTTTACTTGCGTCAATTTACCTGTGTAGTTATAGAAACATGGATAGTTTTTAAAGCTTCCTGTATCTCTGGATACCTGTGTGCCTGGACTGTGGCTTTGTTCCTCCAGCCTCCACAATCTGTCACTAGCCAGAGGTGCTGCCTGCCTCTAGGAGATAAAGCAAATGCTCTGCATTCTCTGAGAATTCTTTAGCCACCTTTGCTCTGGCTTTTACAAAAGAGATGATGGAATTGCAACCTTTCCCCGCCCCTGGTGTGTGAGATTAAAGGTTGCTTCGCAGCTTGCCCTTTGGAGAATGCTCCTTTTATATATTTGATCAGTAAGTGAAGGCTACCTTGGTTTGCCTAGGACCCTAGAAGTCCAGGATTATAGTCTTTAAAAAAGCTGGGTGTGGTGGCCTTTAATCCCAGCACTTGAGGAGGCAGAGTCAGGCAGATAGATGTGAATTCCAAGCCAGCCTGTTCTAAGATATAAATCCAGGACAGTGAAGGCTATACAGAAAACCCTGTCTCGAAAGGACCAGGTCTAGCTTATGCTTAGCACAGTTGTATTTGTAGGAATTTGAGTTTGGGGAAAGCAGTAGGAAAGGATCAAATGAGGAGTACAGGACGTCTTTCAAGAAGTCTTTTTCCTTCAATGAATGGTGTCTTAGAAATCTCAAAGTCCACTAGAAAGAGCATGAGGTAGGGGTGTGGTGTGGGGGGGGAGGGCTTGTTTTTTTTGAGTCTTGCAAACTAATACATTTTTACCTCTTATGGCTCTCACTCCCTACACAAATTTCCAGTTCACTTGTATGCCAGTGATCTTAATTGCTTAATTGCAGCAAGTTCAATAGTGATTTCTAAATAAGATTCATAGCAAGAGATCTTCATCTCCACTACAACCCCGTGGGTACAGTATGGGAACAATGCCCCGCTAGGAGACAGTTCTTTGATATTTTAAATTAGATTTATTTGTATAGATGCTGGTGGGTGCGCTTGGGCCACCTTGCCCTTCCAGAGGTCAGAAGACAACTTGCAAGAGTCTTTCTGTCTGCTCTCTCCTTCCCTTGGTTACTGGGGAATTGACCAAGTCCTCAGGCTTGGGGGCAAGTTCCTTTATCCGCTGAGGCATCTCCCCCCCGCCCCAAGGAGAAAATTTAGTGGAGTGACTCAGTCTCAGCGCTGACCATCGCTTTTGAGCCCGCCAGGAAAAACATACTGGTCATTGTTATAATGAAAACAACTGAGAGATGGGTGGCGAGGATAAGGCGAACAGAGATAAAATTTGGCCCCAGCTACGTGTCACCTAGGAGCGACAGGGGTGGGGGCAGGGCGCGCAGGGTGTCCCAGGCGCCTAGGAGGAGCACCGACAGGCAGGCGTGGGTTGAGGGCGTGGCCGACGGGTAGGGGCGGGGCCCAAGAGAGGGGCGTGGCCGGCCGACGGGCGGCTCTGGCGGTTGGAGGTAGGTGGAGCTGCCCTTGGAGGCGGCACCGGCCTGGCCCCAAGGCCCGCCGCGCCCTATCGCGCCAGAGCCGAGTGGCCCCGCGGAGCCCGCGCGCTCCCGCCTGCTGGGGGAGGGCGGACAGGGCGCGGGGGACCAGACAGGCCGCGGCGGGAGCTGTTTCTCTTTCGCTTTCCCGGGCTCGGAGGCGGGCGTGCCGGCGGGCTGAGAAGCGGCGGCGGCCACTGGGTAGGTACCGCGCGGGGGCGGCCCGGCCGCGCGCCAAGTTTGCGCCGGCGGTCGCGGCGCCCCAGACACCTGCCGCGCCGGGCGCTGGAGCCCGAGTCGCTCGGGGGCGGGGCGGGCGCGTGGGGCTTCGGGTCTGCGCTCGGGGGAGGGGGGGGCGGCTCGGTCGGCCCGCGGAGACTCGTCCTGTCCCGGGGTCCCCGCGCGAGTGGCCCCCGAGTCCTGGGCCGAGCACCTGCCGGGCGGCGGAGGGCTCGAACCTCCGGGACTCTCGCCGCCCAACGCGGAAAAGTTGCCAGGGGCCGCCGGCGCGACACCGCAAGCACTCGCTTCCTTTGGGTGACAGGGCTCTGGGTTTGGGATCAGGGCTGCCGCAAGCGCCTAAGTCCCAGGAGAAAGGAAGAGCGGAGATCCAGACGAGGGTATTAATGCTTTGCTGAAGGTCACCAAGGGCTAAGGCCAGAACCCCTAGATTGCAATTAATTTAATTACACTTTCTGTCATATCCTTAACACCATTTCCCCGAAGGGATAGACGCTGGGAGCCTAAGCCCTGAATGTTCGCAGTGGGTGTGTGCTGATGGAATGATGCCTTCTAGACTTTTCCAGTCGTTTTACACTCGCCTATGAGCTAACAGCCAAGATAGGAGAAAAGTTCCTGCCTGAAAAATGAGCTTAAGCGTAGAAGAATTTAGTGAAATCAGCATCTTCATTGACGTTGTTTTCCAAGGGCATCTTTCTTGTAAGGAATTTGCACAACTTTTAAAATAACCTAACTAGCTATTCGTAAAGTTGCAAGAGAAATTAGTGGCATTTCTTCGGTTTTCACTGTGCATTATCTTACTTTAAAACATTTAAGCCTCACTTATTTAGGTAGCTAGGTCTCTTTTATTTTACAACTAAGCAACAAAATAAACAGGCACAGTGCATTTCCCAGGTTGTGTATCTACTGATTGTGACTGGTTTCTATTGAAACTTTCTGCCTAGCAGAGGAGATAAAGATGGTAGAGTAGTGCTTGCCAAGGCGTGCACTGTCCTTGAGTTGATCCCTGTCCCAGCATGGTGGGACACACCTGTAATCCCAGCACTCTGAAGAAGGCAGGAGGATCAGAGGTTCAAGGTCATCCCATCTGTAGCAGAAGTTCAAGGCCAGCCTGAGCTATATGAAAACCCAGCCTCAGAAAACAAGAATGAATGAATGATAACATGAAAGAAAAATCTAATCAGGGAGAAATAAACGTTAACAAATACAGAACGTCAGAGGAAGGACAGCAGGTTACCGAGAAGAGACTTGATACCCTATGAGCATATATACAGGGGGAGATAATCCCCCTCAGGAACAGACATAGGGGAGGGGAATAAGGGGAAAATGGGAGGGAGGGAAGAATGGGAGGATACAAGGGATGGGATAACCATTGAGATGTAACAAGAACAAATTAATAAAAAAAAGTAAAAAAAAAAACAAATACAGAACACACTAAGTACAGCATGGGAGAGGGAGTCAGGCAAAGATGCAGCTGTCAAGTTGGGTGGAAGACAGGAGCCTGCAGAGTCCATTGTGAGAGAGAAGTGATCCCCTAGGTTTACTACCTGAAGTGTTGAAGGAAAGGTTAAAGTCAGCCTAGGAATATGGTTTACATCTCCTGGGACATGCTAAGAAACTTACCTTTTTATTTTTTTTTTTTTTTTGAGACTACTAAATGTGATGGATAGAAAAAACCTGATAGTAGAATATAAGAGGCCATGACTAGAGGGTATCTATTTGAGGAGAGGAAATGGACATCAGCTTGATTTGACTATTCAGTAGATGGAGAACATAAAATGGAAACAGAGGCCACTTGGATAGGAGGGCTAATGACTTCAGTATTGAGTCCTTGTACCTTGTACTGATAGAAACTCTTTGGAGAAAGTCAAGCAGATAGTAAAAACTGGTGAAAATGATATTAATTTGATTCAGTGGTTTGGGTGCCATGAGTGGAGGTGATAATTGAGGCTTCAGAACTGGGTGAATGTTACTCTCAATTATAATAGATTTACAGGTTAATTGTATAGTAAAGGTTCTGCCACCAAACGTAGACCTTACAAATGTACTGTTAATGATATTAGGTACAGTATAAGAAACTTGATGCCTTCTCTCTATGATTTTGGAAACAGATATGAAAAAGGACCGCCAAAAGGAGTGATGATCAGTGATCTGTGCTCAGACTGGGTGTGCATGCTCATGACGCAGGACCCCTGCCAAGAACGCTGCGCCAGCTTTGGGGACCAGCTTCTTCTCCCTAGTGCCCCTCTCTGCCTGAACTGCTAAAGCCAGCTGACCACGAATGGCTACCCAAAGGAAACACTTGGTGAAAGATTTCAATCCCTACATCACCTGCTATATCTGCAAAGGATATCTGATCAAGCCAACCACAGTGACAGAATGCCTCCATACATGTATGTATTTCGCCTGCTCACCAAAATTTATCTTTGTGTTTTTTCTTTAAACCTGCTGTGCTTTGTTTTTGTCTGGATTTTAAGTTTGAAAAAGCAGTCTCGGGAAAATTTTATGCTGTTAACATCCCAGTGACAAATTCTGAAAATTAACTTGAAAATAATTCATCGGTTGAATCCTAATACAATAACTTAAAAATAATTCATCAGTTGAATCCTAATACACGTTGACTCTAAAACCAGATTGTAAAATGGTCTTAAAAGACTTTAATTGGTTATGAGTTTTCAAAAAGTGACATATTATCAAGGAAAGAGGCATTTTTACAACCATTTGTATGAGTATACATACTTTCTGTGTTCTGTACTGTACTTTTCTTCAGTGAACCTGATTCTAGTAGCCCCACTTTAAGGTCTATCATAGGTTCTAAACTAGATGCTGTGTGTACTGAAGTCATTTTAACTTTTTAGTAATCTTGAAGCAGTCTGGAGTGGATTTAGGGCAAAGAGTATTCGGATTGTCCTCGTGTGTGAAAAGAAAGTGGTGGACTTGAATTCAGCTCCAGCACCTGTTCAGTGTCTCATATAATAACAGGTCTTTTTTCAAAGCTTCATTTGAGCTCATTTTCCCCACTGAACAGATAGACTGCATACCCATAGTTTCAAACAAAGGAGCCGAATAAAATCACTTGGAAGTAATCTGACAAATCTAAGGTTATATATAATTGTCTAAGTCAGGGTTTCTATTGCTCAACAAAACATCATGACCAAAACCCAAGTTTGGAGGAAAGAGTGTGTTGGCTTACACTTGCAGCTCATAGCCCTTCACTGGCGGCAGTCAGGACAGGAGCTGATGCAGAGGCCATGGAGGGTGCTACTTACTGGCTTGTTTCCCCTGCCTTGCTCAGCCTGTTTTCTTGTAGAACCCAGGACCACCAGCCTAAGGATGGTACCACTCACCATGGGCCGGGCTCGCCCCTGTTGATCATTAATTAAGAAAATGCCTTACAGCTGGATCTCACCAAGGCGTTTCTTCAATTGAGGTTCCTTCCTCTCTGATGACTCTAGCTTGTGTCAAATTGACACACAGAAGGAACTAGTACAATAATCACAGTTTTAAACACAGAATTTTATTGAAAGCTGTTTGAACATACTGAAACCTGCTGGGTCTTACGGTCAAGTCTGGTCACATATACTGTGGAAAAACTGTCGTGGTGTTGATGGATACTCCCCTGGGATGTTAACTGTTCAATTAGCAGTTAACTATGAAATGTCTTCTATGGTTAATTTGTCCTTGCTTTGTATTTAACTTGAACAATTAATAATTAATTGTCATTGGATACACTTACTGATTACCTACTCTGTGTTAGGTACAATGCTAAATAGAGAGGATTACAAGAGGGCTTAATAACTGTCATTGAAAACATTTATTGATTACCTACTATATGTCGGGTGCAGTGCTAAATACAGAGGATGCAAGAGTTCTCAAAAATTTAAAACCAAAAACCTCTGCTCAATGAGTTTACCTTCTAGGAAGGAGAACTTATAATAAATACGTTCAATATTAGTTGGTGATGATTGGCATGAAGAGGAACAGATTGTAGATAGGATGGAGTTGTTTGAGAGGATGTCATGTCAGCCTATCTGTGCCATTTTAACAGAAATGTTAAGGGATTGCACACACACACACACACACACACACACACACACACACATACAGAGGCTTCAAAGACAGTAAGATCTGGGGTGGAGGTAGTGGAGGTGACTGGGATGTGGATGTTTTGGGGAAAGAGTTAAGGAGTGCACACTGGAGTAGGCAGCTGAGCATGTTCTTTTGTTTCCTGTCATACCTATGTATAGTCCGCAGTCTGTTTTGTTTCATTGATCCTAGCATTTGTGCATTTGGATCTCTCCAGCAGAAATGGCTGACTATGAGAGATAAGATAAAAGCACAAATCTCCCAATTTCTGTCTATTATAAATTTTATATCCTGAAAGAAATTTTGAAATAAAATCCCAAATTATTATCTTTTTGTAAAGAAAACCAAAAGATTCTAGAAGTATACTAGTTAGAAGCAAAAATCATTTTTATTTTCTTTTTTCTTGATAAACCATGAAATTTTATTTTGCTATTTTTACCATTTATCTTATCACTGAAGAATATATTGTTAATATGCTTTATAAAGTATTATTTTCCATTGAAGGAGTGGTTGGGGTTTTTCTTTTTGCATTTTTATTGAAACTTTTTATAAACCTAGTCTGGTTGCACTCTCCCCTTCCTCTCACCTGCCTCTGCACATCATAACTCCATGCCCTTTTTTTCTCTCTTTAAAAAAATAAACAAAAAACACCCCAAAAAACTCATCTGTGCATGAACATATAATAACCCACAAAATCAGAAACCATACTATACAAGCAAAAGACCAGTACGACAAAAAAAATTCCAAACAAAGCAATATGAGACAAAAAGTCTACAAAAATACCACTGTGTTCATTTTGTATTGCCCATTTACTTCTGGGCATGGGGCTTACTCTGGAGTGTAGATAGTATACCCAATGAGGCTCCGTTGGAGGAGACTAACTTTTCCTTTGCCAGTGGGTGCCTGTTGCAGATAGCTTCTTGGTAGGGGTGGGGGGGCTTGTGTCCACTTCCCCTCTCAGTGCTGAGACCCCATCTGTCTTGAACCTGTGTAAGCCCTGTGCATGCAGCCACAGTCTCTGAGTTCATATGTGCATCGGTCCTGTTGTGTCTGGAGACCATTTGCTTGGAGTCCTCTGTCATCTCTGGCGCTAGCAGTCTTTTTGCATAGGTCCCTGAGCCCTAGTGGAGAGATTGGCCAAGGCATCCCATCTGTGACTGAGTGCTACGAAGTCTCCCCTCTGCACATTGTCCACTTGTGGGTCTTTTAGTTCTCATCTGCTGCAAGAGGCAGCTTTTCTGATGATGGCTGATAGAAGCACTGATCTATTGTATAACAATGGCATTTAAAGTCATTTTATTGCTATGTTCTTCCAGCAGAGCTATAGGATTTGGTTTTCCCCTAGGATAGGCTTCTCTATACTCAGTGACATCTGCGAGTGTTGTCTTCAGCAGTAGGGCCTTACTGTCCCTTTGTGGAGAGTAGCCAGCAACCTTGGCAATAGCCTGTTGAAAGAGTAGTTGAAAGCCTAGCAAGGTAAATAACAAACTGTACAGGTCACTCTGCTATAAGCAGTTCTTGGGCAGTGCCCACCCTGAGCCTTTCCTGAGAACTGAAGTGGCAGAGTTCTGATGAGAACACAATGCTAACACAAATGTGGAAGCCATCATCCACCGAGAGCCCTGGACAGTCAGTCAGTGTGGGGTCAGGTACTCAGCGTGGTGCCCAACCTCGGGATTCTATAGCCATAGCATGAGGGTTATTACTCTTGGGTTTTTGGATTTCTGTGTCCTGTAGATCTTTATATTGAACCCTTAGGGAAATAACCCTATTTGCAGAGCACTCTCTTGTTTGTTCTGATAACATGAACAGTACTATAAAGCAGCATTGGTGGCCTTGCATGGGTGCTTTGATGTGATCATATTCTGCATCTGTGTCTTCCGCCAGGGTTTTTCCTATGTAATAACATAGGAAGAATACAGTTTTACAATAATTTGAAATGTGTATAAAATTGAGCAAAGCAGCCAAGTGGGAAAGGCAGGAACTGAGACAGATTAAGTGACATTGTGATGCTTTGTAGTTTTAGAGGTTGACCTAACTTTATATGAAGAGTGCTTTACTAAAATATCTGCACAAAAACTACCGTGGGATGATATGTGGGTAAAGAAAGAGCACTCGGTCTTGCTGTGGAACTAAAGACATCTGCCCCATTGGTCAGTCAGGTGAGAAATATGTAAGCGAAGTTATGCTAGTGAGCAAAACCAGCCCTGGAATCTGCCTCCTGGCCTCGCCGGTAAAGCTGGAGAAGAGTGAGGGAGTGAAAAACAGGCAAATGAACGAAGCATGGTGAGGAAGATGGGCATGGTGGAACCACAAGGGTGGGTCGGGGTATTGGAGCAGAATGGAGTGAGGGCATTGCTGAGATCCCTGAAGCCTTAGGCCGTCCCAGGTAGGGCCAGGTGTGTATGCGCGGTGCGTCCCAGGTAGGGCCAGGTGTGTGTGTGTGTGTGTGTTTGTGCAGGCTGTTGCAGGTAGGGCCAGATGTGTGTGCAGGCTGTTGC
>OU015757.1:55240180-55263806 GCA_907169655.1 Acomys percivali
CTTATTTTTTTTATTGAAATAGATCACATACTTTCTTCCTTCCTGTTCCTGCGTCCAGCCCCTGCCAGGTACCCTCCCTCCAAACACTTCCATGTTCCTTCCACTCTCAACTCTTTGATTATTGTTCCTACATATGTATACAGTATATGTATATGCAAATATATAAGTACAACCTGCTGAATCTGTTTTTGTTGTTTGTGTATATGTGGTTTCAGGAACGACCACTCTACATTTGACAACCAATAAGGGGGCTCATCTCTGGGACAAGCTAATTTTACCAGTGGTCATTACTTGCTCTAGTTCTTTGTCTAGTGGTGGGACCCATTGAAATTTTCTTCCTTCTACTTTAATATGTCTGTTGATACTGTCATTTTCCCAGTCATTTCTAGAGGAGACTGTTTCATAGAAGCCGTCCTGGTAAGCAGTCTTCTGCAATGTTCCCCCAGCCACAGATGTAGGACTTGTGATAGTTGTGTATGCCCCCATCCACTGATCTCTGCATTGCAGCCATGTGTGGCTTTCTGTCATGGTTCCCATTTGCTGTAAAGATGGGTGTTTTGATGAGGTCTAAACTATAGTTACCTGTAGGTCTAAGGAAAAGATTTAGTGTATAGTAGGGAATTATGGTGGTCTAACAAAGTAGCTGTAGTAGATTCTTTTTGATTATTAAGAAGCTAGGTTTGTGTTCATAAGACACTCCCGCATTGAGTAGGCATGTGGTCCAGTTAGACAGCTATTGGTTGGTTCTCTTTACCCTCGACCACAAACTGACAGAGTTCCCGTCCATCTGGCTTCACCCCTGCTGCTGTCCTCCTTCAGGCCCGCCTTCCTTCTCACCAGCCATACTGTTACACAGCCCTGACCAGCATCAGGATGGCTGTGCCTAAAGACTTTGTCACTGTCACTTTCCTTTTTGGTTTTTCAAGACAGGGCTTCTCTGTGTGTATCCCAGGCTATCCTGGACTCACTTTGTAGACCAGGCCGGTCTTGAACTCACAGGGATGGACCTGCCTCTGCCTCCCAGTTCTGGGATTAAAGGCATGTGCCACCATATCTGGCTCTGTCACTGCCACTTTTCATCTTGACCCTGCCCCCTCCCCCCAAAAAAAGTCTGAAAGGTATGATACTGGCCAGGCCTGGTGACACACACACACCTGTAATCCCAGCATCAGGAAGAGGAGGCAAGCAGATTGCTGTGAGTTCAAGGCCAGCCTGGTCTACAAAGCGAGTCCAGGACAGCCAAGACTACATAGAGAAAAACCCTGTCTCAAAAAAAAAGAAAGAAAGGAAGGAAGGTGTGATGCTGCCGCCTCCAGGATAAATTAAAGCTACTTTCCTGTGGTTTGTTTCCCTGCTTCTCCTCTGCATCACACACAGGGAGACACTTGGTTAAGGTACTTGCTCTCCTTGGCACGAATTTCTTTTGCTGTGTTCTCTGCCAACAACTATCCATCCGTTAACATTTATCCCTCTAAGTTCCATCTATACATGTCGCTCTCCTTCTACACAGGTGTAGGTTAAGTGGCCTGCCACTGAGCTTAAGTTAGATTCTTCATACACACACACACACACACACACACACACACACACACACACACACACGGAGAGAGTGAGAGTAAATGTAATAGAATATAGGAGTAGCTTAATCACGATGGCAAATTTTAGTTACTTATTCACTGGTTTTTGTTTTAAAGACTTGCTTTTTAATTATATGTATGTATCTGTGTGAGTTTGTCCACATGAGTGTAGGTATCCACAGAGGCCATAAGAGGGTGTCAAATTCTGGGGAGCTGGAGTTACAGATGTTGTGAGCTATCCATCGTGGGGCTTGGAATCACAAGGTCCTCTGCAGCTGTGTAAAAACAGTACACACTCATAAGTGTCGGGCCATCGCTCCAGCTCCCATTTACTGTTTCTGAACAAATATAGTAATCATATGGCCATGCAACTAAGGTATAGGGGCTGATATTTAATGCTAAAATCTCATGCCCCATACTCTTGCTATTCACAGCTCAGTCTTCAGGCTAGCAGCATCCATGAGCAACGGTGTCACCTGGGAACTCATTAGCAGTGCAAATTCTTGGGCTTCACTGTAGACCTGTGGAATCAGAACCTCTGGGGATAAGGGCAGAAATCTGTATTAACAACCCTCTAGGTGAATCTGTGTTATACTAGAGTCTGACAAGCACCACTCTGGACCAGACCTTTGTCATCCTAGCATCCGTTAAATTAGACAGTTTACAGTTTAATCATACTGTGATTAGGTAAATGCTAATAAAAGATTGAAGTCATAGTTATTGTTTATTGAATGTTTGTCATAGGGAATTTGAGCTCTTTCCTTTCATTGTCTTATTTCATCTAACCAAGACTCCTTGTAGCTGGGCAGTATTATTTGATCATTCAGCGAGTGTTTATTGGCACTTACATGTGCCAGGTATTATAATTACCACAGGAAACAGAAAAACAAATATGTTGGGCCTAGCTCATAACCTCCTAGAACTTACCCTCTGATAGGGTAGACCTTCAACAGGCAAGGAAAGAATGAGATCCAGGTTCTGTATATACCAATGCTGTGAGGAAATGAAGCGGATAAAAGCCTTTCTTAGTAGTTGATATTCAGCAGAGACCAAAAAATAGAAAGACATGGGCTACAGAAAGGCTGGAGGGAAATGTATTTCAGATCCTCGTTCCAAATTCTTCTTTCAGGTAGATGACTGAGAAATACTAAGAAACACCCAGAATGGACCAGAGCCGGGTCCTCAGTTCTACTGTCTGACTCAGGCTCTTCTGCAAATGCCTGTGACATTTCCCTAATTCTCTTCTTTCTTCATTCGCTTATCTTTGTTTTTAATATTTCATTAAGTAACATTAATTACATGTGAGAGGAAAGACTGGTTTTGTGAGGTATTAGATGCTTGATAAGGATGTGAGTCTGCTTGTAGTTCTGAATTGAGAAGCTATCCTAATGGAAAAAGACATTATTTTGATGAAATTCCTGGTGTTTTATTTATGAGGTTCTTAGATTTGGAGTGAAAGTCTGTTTAGAAAACAAAATCCAGATTGAAATCACATTAGCAGTAGGTGCACGTGCAGTGCCACAGGTCATCATGCTGCTGTTAAAGCTTCACATAGTGTTTGGCCCCCATTCATAAAAGTGATTACAGTGTTTGTTTGGATGATCTTTAGAAATAAGAATAGTTGCTGATTTTAAACAGTTTGGATACTAGCTGTTAATCATAATGTTAAAGATGAATTATGGATCTTTTTTATTTTGAAGCTATGAAATAGTGAGGAATAAACTACTGAGCAAACATCATCATAGGAGACACAAAAGGATAAATAAAGGGATAACAGAAAATTTAAAAGTTTAATTATATTGTATATTGATGTCTGATAAATAGGGGCCAGAATGAATTGGAACTGATACCAGCATTGGACTGATGTCAGAGTATGTAACAGAAAGTCCCCAGACCTGGAGGTAATGGTAAATAAATAATACTAATTAAGAACCCAGCACAAAGGCTGAATGGAAACCTAAGAGCTGCAGTCTAACATTGCACGAGACTTTGAGGAATCTTCACAGTTGCTGATATTTTATACGTAACTGGTCCTAACAGACTATGTATAAAAAAGCCAAACAAAACTCCCTTCATTAGAATATGCAACTGCCAATTTGTACTGTTGGAATGAGTGCCTCTTCATGGCTGCTGGTAAACTCAGAATTCCTTCAGTTGACATGTAGACTTCTGTCTGACTTGACTACAGTGATAGAGTTGTAGGCCTAGAATCTGGGCTCCCTTTAGTATCCTAACCCCCATGGCTTCCTTTTATCTGCATGTATTCACTGAGCCTGTTTTTGTTCAGATTCTGGTCCAGATACTTGGGACATAGAGTATCATACATAATATATAGTAGAAGGTTATCACTTATCTGCTATAGATAGTGAAGGTCAAACTGGACAACGGGACTTGAACAATCAATATGGTATTAGAATCCATAAAAGTCTATATGCAGGAAAAGCTTAAGTCAGTGACATTTGAACCTGTAGCAGAGAAGCTAACCCATCAGATATCTGAGAGAAGACTGGGCAGAGGGAATGCTAAGATCACAGACTTGAAGCTGTGAGTGTGCTTGAGGCCAGTGTGGCTGAACAACAGTGAGCAGATGAAAGTTCAGAGGTGAGGGGGGAAGGGTGTGGTCCACAAGTTCTGCATATTTAAGGATTCTGGCGGGGTTTTTTGGAAATGAAGGCCCATTTTGTGGATGGGTTTGAGTAAGGAATAATACAAACTAGACTGTAGTTAAAAGAGTCACCTAAACTTAAAGTGTGGAAGTAGCAGTGCCAGGAATCTTACATAGTGATGGTTTGTGCCAAGGTGCTGATGTGGTAAAATGTCAGTTCCTTCATCTCAGTGGAAAAAGGGATACAGCTTTCTAGGAAATAGTTATCACTATAGGGTTTTGAGGCAAGCTACATATAACAACATGGAAGAAATTAAGGTACTTGTTAGTTCCTTATGTTAGTAAAACTAAGAAGCTCATGGCAGCAGATTGTAACTTTAGGGAAGTTTTAAATCAGTGTTAGTTACACATGTAGGAATATGTGTTATGAAAAGCAGGAAACATACCTCTCCTGTGTATAACCTGATAGTAGAAAAAGTTCTCAACATAAAAACTATATGAGAAATGTTTCCGACAGTAACCTATAAGATTGAAGTTCTAGTTCAGTGGTAGAAGGAGGAGGAGGAGGAGAAGAAAAAAAAGAAGGGCCCAACCCAGACACAGTTGTATGTGCCTTTAACCCCAGCACTTAGGAAACAGAGGCAGGCAGATCTCTGGGTTAGAGACCAGCCCCAGGCTAGCCAGAACTGCGTAGAGAGACTCTGTTTTGTTTGGTTTGGGTTTTGATTTATTTTTGTTCTTTTTAAAGAATGGCACATTTAATGATACCCTTAAAGAAGGAGGGGAAAATGTTTTTAAGTTGGGTGATAAGACTAATATACCTAGATGTTTTTTAACAGAAGTAAGCCCTTGCACAATTTAATAAATAGGGTGTTACTGCTGGGTGGCAGTGTAAAGATATGAGATAAAAGCTGATTATTATAATGTGGTCAGTAATGTCAGAATTAGTGCTCTGAAAGAGAAATCTGAATTTACTTGTTCTATCAAAGCAGACAGGTAAGAGACGTGGATAGGCTGCATTTCCATGATAGGCCAACAACTTGCCAGGTACCTGCTCTGTAGATGCCCCCAAAGTCGTGAAAGTAAGGAAGTGAGATGGCTGATGATAGATCTTGGGTAATTCAGCCATGACAGCAGCCTGTAATAGTACATGTGCATCAAAATGATTGAGAAGTGAATGTGAGTGACTTCTAGCCCAAGGTCATTTGTTGGGATGTACTGAACATGAAGTTCAGGGGAAAATGTCTACTGGAAAAGGGTTAGTTGATTGGATGAGAACCAACCCCAGTCCCACTTTGCCTCAGAAAAAGAAGTGTCCCACATGAGAAGAAAGTTTTCATGGAGGCAAAACAATCAATGTGTCTTGAACATCACATCTAAGTTGCAAGTAGAAATGATTGCGAGGTATTAACCACAAAGTGATAGACAGTCCACTTCCAGTGGCATGCCCACCTGTTAAATGGGCATATCGAACCAGGCATAGTCTGATGGCATTCAGCACTTTATGTTAGTTCTCCTTGTTCTGATGGTTTGCTCACCCAGTAATCTGATTTACAGAAAGAGCTCACATTTAAGTTAACAGACACTATAAACCAGTAATTAATTTTATTTGGTCCCCATAATAACCAAGTAGGGTAGATAGCTTTTAAAATCTCTTCTCTTACACACAGGTACAAATGAATGAGCCTAATGATGGGCATGTGGACAGTCTGTGGCAGGACTGTCTGGAGTGGCCAGCCTCTGCTACCTCGGCTTCCGTCCTTTGCACTGGCTCACACACTGTCTGGCCGTATCTGTCCTGAGGCGGTGATTTGCCCTTGGCGAATGAAGTACTTCTGACTACAGTTTAGCAGAGAGCCAGATCCTAGAATGGGGCAGGTTTTATAAAGGAAGATGCTTGTGACCAGCTTCTGCCCATCATCAGTCACAGTGGCCAGTGTTGCCCAGTTACTGTTTGCCTACACCAGTAAGGGAGCTTTGCAGAGTTAGCATCTTAGGGCAGGTGAATTAGTCCAAAAGAGAATGTGCAGATATTTCTATACAAGCTGTCTGCTCCCGTTTGTGTTGCCCATATCAATGTAGAAAAACTGTATTAGATGGCATAATAGCTATCTCCCCATTGATTTGTATATTTGACATTTTTCAAACCTAAAGAATAGAAGCAGTAAAAATATTCAGTAATTATTTTCACTTTAATGATGTTTATGGTGAGCTCATGAGAAATTAAAGCTACAAGGGGGGTAGTAGAGCACTTACCCGACATGTTTGGGGCCCTGGTTAACTCCTTCCCTGCAGTGTAGAGGTGGCCTTCATTCACACTGTATTAAGTGGGTCTCTGTATTTTAATTGAAGAATCTCCTGTCTCAGTGTTGTGTAAAAGTTTTCTATCATCTCTGATTGGTTAATAAAGAGTTGAACAGTCTATTGCTGGGTAGAAAATTAAGATGGGACTTGCAGTCCCAGGAGGAGGATCTCAGGTGGAGCACAGAGAAAGAGAAGGTCGCCAGGCCATGAGAGAGTCTCCATGCGGACACAGATGGAGCAGGAGCAGCCAGGGTGAGACTAGATGGCAGGTAATGCAGCACATGGCCGGGAGGTAGGCCAGGCCAGCACAGTCGGGTTAGAAAGCTGACTATCTGCCCAGCTACAGTGCTTCACAGCTTTTAATAAATGTGACAGGTCCTGACTCATTTTTCAGGAGCTAGGGCAAGTATTAGAAACAGCACCAACTAGTTTAACATTGCGGCAACACATAAATGCCATCTTGAGGTCAGGGACTAAATACTCTTTATCCTAAGATACATTGCATTGTGTGCTAGGTGTTGGAGCTGGATGTTTGGATTGTAGCTCTGCATATAGCCAGGAAGTTGTAGGCAGTCTCCATACTCCGTATGCCACTGTTCATTTGTGAAAGGAGCATGGTCAGAGTAATCCATACAAAGATGTGAGCCCAGAGCCTGGCATCTGTCAGCATTGTCACTGAAGTGCTTTCCCACCTAGAGCCCAACTCTTTCTTCCCCGGCTATTTCATGTGGCTGGTGAGGAGGAAGACTTGGCGCTCTGCATGCATAATCTTACCAGAGACTGGGGCCTTTGTAACGCCATTCAGAGGCCAGTTGAGTTAGCCAGGAGAACAGCTGAACACTTACAGAGCTCAGAGTCAAATATTTAAGGTACCTTAGAGAGTATTTTGTGCTAAGCTACATCTCAGGTAGCTTCCTAGTGATGAACAGGTTTTAAGCACCAGAAATCTGTCCCCATTTCACTTTTTCATTGTCATTGAACTTTCCTCAAGCTCTAATCTGTGTAATATAAACACTGTGCTTATTTAACATCTTATAACATCCAAGAGGGGGATATATTTCCTACCGTGCACCTAAAGCATGGGAGTGCACATCTGTAATCCTAGCACTCAGGAGGTAGAGGCAGGCAGATCTCTGTGAATTCAAGTCCAGCCTGGACTACAAAGTCCAGGACAGTGACAGAGAAACCCTCTCTCAACCCCCCCCAAAACCTAACATAACCTAAAATTACTTAATATACTATGTATTAATATATATATACCTGTAATATACTAAAAGAGATTTAATTCCATAAATTGACCTGTACAACTCCCAAAATAGTGAATAAGGTAGTGTTGTTCTATAGTTTGTAGATCAGTGGGGAAAAGTGATCCAATCAGCAAGAGATACATTATACCAATATGCACTGGTTTTCAATAGACACTGAATTCAAGTCCTGGATTCCCACCATGTACTGTCATGATGTCAGACAGTTTGTCCTCTGCTCACATTCCTCAAGCATGAAGTTGAATACTTCTAGCCAGTTTATAGGGCTGTAGTGAATATCAAATTATTAGATTGTATTAATGTATCTAATTCAGTGGTTCTCAGCCTGTGGGTCACCATTTCTTTGGGGTAAACCTCTATCTGCAAAAATATATTACAATTCATAACAGCAGCAAAATTATAGTTAAGAAGTAGAAATAAAAATAATTTTATGGTTGGGAATCACCATAACATGAGGAACTTCATTAAAGGGTTGCAGCATTATGAAGGTTGAGAACTACTGAATTGATTTATAAAACTGCATGAGGATGAGGCTGGTATGTGTAATTCCGTGATACATTGATGGTGATAGCAGCCATCAGCGACCACTAGGAACATAGAGGAATACTGGAATTTAAAAAATGGGTTATTGTTCTATGTCTTACATTTTTCTTTAAAAAAACTTATTTTAAAAATTGAATTTTGTTTAATGCTAGTTTTGAGCCTTAGCGTCTAGAAAGAAGCTGTCCGGTTTATGTCATAAAGCCTGCATTTTGGTCTTAGTTCCACTATTTATCAGAGAAGACCTACTGAAGCTGCTTGCTTTTCATTTGCAGAAATGAATAAAATGCTGTATCTCAAATGTCCCAATGGGAAAGAAACTCATTCTTTGATGAGAATTTCCGTCCATTTAGAGCAGTACTCTTCAGTGGAAATAGCTGTGATCCACAACTAGACACGGTGCTTCCGCTGTCCCAGGCTGATGCCGCGGAGTGACAAGCTCATAATATGCCTGAGCTGTACAGCAACTCAGGACCCCTCTGAGCTACTGAGACTCAGTCTCACTAAAATTTTAAACAAGGCTGGGAATAGAGGGTGTAACACATGCCTATCTTGAGCAAACCCCTGGATTTAGTCCCTAACCATCCACCCAAAACTAGCCCACATAAATAATTTTAAAATATCTAGTATTAGTACAGGGCTAGAGAGATAGCTCAGTGCTTAAGACTGCTCTTCCAGAGGGACCCAGAGTCTATTGACAGCACTGACACGGTGGTTCACAACTATCTATAATTACATTTCCATGCTGTCTAATTCTTCCTTCTGGCCTCTGAGAGCACTGTACACATGTAGTACACAGACATGCATGCAAACAATATATCCATCTGCACAAAATAGTAATATCACATGACTACATTTAAAAGAAAAACTTTAATATTTATCCCAGTATATCTAAAATAATTGTCATTCCAATGTGTAATAACATAAAATCATTGAGGTTATTTTTATATTAAATATTTTATTTTTTCATGTGGATTTATTTTTTATTTCTTCACATTATGCCCTGATTGTTATCCCCTCACTCTTATCTTCCCATTCCCACCCTCCCTCTTTTGCCCTATTCCCCTCCCCTAGGACCGGTGCTCCTCTCTACTGTCTGACCACAGCCTATCAGGTTTCATCAGGATAGCCTGCACCCCCTTCCTCTGTGTGCCCTCAAGGCCTTCCTACCAAGGGACAGTGACCAAATTGTGGGCACCAGAGTGCATGCCAGAGGTTGAGCAGCAGCATCCCCCCCCCCCACACACACACAGAATTAGCTGTTGATCCCCTACATCTGAACAGTGGGTCTAGGTTGTCTGCATGCATTGTCCTTGGTTAGGGCATCAGTTTGTGCAGGCCCCCTTGTGTCCAGATCCCTGAGCCCTGATGGTCTCCCTGTGGGGATCGTAACTCCTCCTGATCCTTCCCTCTCCCCCACTCTTCCATACTTCCCGCTTCAAGTCCCAGGATCCTTCCCAAATCCGCCACTGGGTGGAGTCTCTCAGAGGACGTCTGTATTGGGCTAATATCCACTTATAAGTGAGTATATTCTATGTGTGTCTTTCTGGGTCTGTGTTACCTCAGGATGATCTTTTCTAGTTCCATCCATTTGCCTGAAAATTTCAAGATTTCCTTGTTTTTAATAACTGAGTAGTATTCCATTGTGCAAATGTACCACAGTTTCTTTATCCCCTAGGAGTGGTGTAGCTAGGTCTTAAGTTAGTACTATTCCCAATTTTCTGAGAAAGTACCAGATTTGATTTCCAAAGTGGTTGTATAAGTTTGCACTTGCACCAGCAATAGAAGAGTGTCCCCTTGCTCCATATCCTCACCAGCATGTTCTATCACTTGAGTTTTTGATCTTAGCCATTCTGATAGGTATAAGATGGAATCTCAAAGTTGTTTTGATTTGCATTTCCCTGATGACTAAGGATGTTGAAATGTGACAGTCCTCTGTTGAGAATTCTCTTTTTAGTTCTGTACCCCATTTTTAAAATTGGATTATTTGGTTTGGTGGAGTTTAATTTCTTGAGTTCTTTTTATATTTTGGATAATAGCCCTTTGTGAGATGTAGGGTTGGTGAGAATCTTTTCCCAAGTCTATAGGCTGCCATATTGTTCTGTTCATAGTGTCCTTTGCCTTAGAGAAGCTCTTCAGTTTCCTGAGATCCCATTTATTAATTGTTGACCTTAGAGCCTGGCCTGTTGCTGTTCTGTTCAGGAACTTCTCTCCTGTGCCAATGAGTTCGAGGTTCTTCCCCATTTTTTCTTCTAACAGATTTAGTGTGTCTGGTTTTATTTTGAGGTCTTAGTCTACTTAGACTTGAGTTTGGTGCCGGGTGATAAATATGGATCTATTCGCATTTTTCTACATGTAGCCATCTAGTTAGACTAGCACCATTTGTTCACGATGCTATCTTTTTTCATTGTATGGTTTTGGCTTCTATGTCAAAAATCAAGTGTGCACAGATATATGGGTTTATTTCTGGGTCTTCGATTCAATTCCATTGATTAATCAGCCTATTTCCATGCCAGTACCATGCCATTTTTATTACTGTTGCTTTACAAAATCAGGGATGGAGATTCCTCCAGAAGATCTTTTATTGACAAGAGTGTTTTAGCTATTATGGGTTTTTGTTTGTTTGTTTGCTTGCTTGCTTTTCCATATGAAGTTGAGACTTGATCTTTCAAGGTCAGTAAATAATTGTGTAGGTATTTCGATAGGAATTGCATTGAATCTGTAGATTTCTTTTTGTAAGATGGCCATTTTTACTATGTTGATCCTCCCAATCCACAGCATGGGAGATCTTTCCATCTTCTGATATCTTCTTCAATTTCCTTCTTCAGAGACTTGAAATTTTTTTTCATACGAGTCTTTCACTTGCTTGGTTAGAGTTACACCAAGATACTTTGTTTTTTGTGGCTATTATGAAGGGTGTAGTTTCCCTAATTTCTTTCTCAGCCTGTTTGCCATTTGTATACAGGAGGGCTATTGATTTTTTTGAGTTGATTTTTGTATCCAGCCACTTTGCTGAAGGTGTTTATCAGCTGTAGGAGTTCTCTGGTATAATTTTCGGGGTCACTTATGTATACTATCACGTCATAGTGATACTTTGCTTCCTTTCCAACTTGTATCCTCTTGTTCTCCTTTAGTTGTCTTATTGCTCTAGCTATGACATCAAGTACTGTATTGAAGAGATATGGAGAGAGTGGACAGCCATGTCTTGTTCCTGACTTTAGTGGAATCAGTTTAAGTTTCTCTCCATTTAGTTTGATGTTGGCTATATATATGCTTGCTGTATATAGCCTTTATTATTTTTAGGTATGTGCCTTGTATCCCTCATCTCTCCAAGACTTTAAACATGGATGGGTGTTGGATTTTGTTTGTCAAATCTTTTTCAGCATCTAAGGAGATGATCATTTGAGTTTTTTTTTCTTTCAGTTTGTTGATATGATGGATTACATTGATGGATTTCCATATATTGAACCACCCCTGCATGCCTGGGATGGAAGCCTACTTGGTCATGGTGGATGAGATTTTTTATTTGTTCTTGGATTCTGTTTGCCAGTATTTTATAGAGTTTTGGTCTGAAATTCTCTTTGTTAGGTCTTAGGTATTAAGGTGACAGTGGATTCATAGAATGAGTTGGCTTGTGGTCCTTCTGTTTCTATTTTGTAGAATAGTTTGAGGAGTATTAGTATTATTTCTTCTTTGAAGGGCTAGTAGAATTCTGAGCTGAGTTCATCTGGCCCTGGATTTTTTTGGTTGAGAGATTGTTGATGACTGCTTCTATTTCCTTGGGAGGATATCAGACTATTTAATTTGTTTACCTGATCTTGATTCAGCTTTGGGAAGTGAAATTTATCAAGAAAATTGTCCATATCATTTACATTTTCAAATTTTGTGGCATATGGGCTTTTGAAGTAAGAACTACTGACTCTGGGTTTCCTTGGTGTCTGTTGTTCTGTCTCCCCTTTCCTTCCTGACGTTGTTGCTTTGGGTACTCTCCCTTGGTCTTTTAGTTAGCTTGGCTAAGGGTTTGTCTGTCTTGTTGATTTTCTCAAAAATCCAGCTCTTGCTTTTGTTGATTCTTTCAGTTGTTTTCTGTATTTCTAATTTCTTGATTTCATCCCTTAGTTTCATTATTTCTAGCTGTCTACTCCTCTTGGCTATGTCTACTTTTTTACCCCTAGGGCTTTCAAGTGTTCCGTTAAGTTGCTTGTGTCTCCTATTTCTTTATGGAGGCACTTGTTGCTATGAACTCTTAGCACTGCTTTCACTGTGTCCCATAAGTTTGAGTATTTTGTACCTTCATTTTCATTGAATTCTAGAAAGTCTTTAATTTCTTTATTTGATTCCTGACCCAGTTGTCATTGGGTACAACATTGTTCAGTTTCCATGAGTGTGTAGGCTTTTTGTTACTTCTATTCTTGTTGAAGGTCAGCTTTAGTCCATGGTGGTCTGATAAGATACAGGGAATTATTTCAATTTTCTTGTATCTGTTGAGGCTTGCTTTGTGACCAACTATATGGTCAATTTTGGAGATGGTTCTGTGAGGTCCTGAAAAAATGTATTCTTTAGTGTTTGGGTGAAAAGTTCTATGGCTGTCTGTTGGGTCCATTTGATTCATGATCTCTGTTAGCTTCACTATTTCTCTAGTTTCTACCTCGATGATCTGTCCATTTGTGACAGTGGGGTTGTGCTGGAGAGATGGCTCAGCCAGTAAAGGCTAGGCTCACAACCAAAAATACATTAAATATTTAATTTTTGAATAAATTATCCAAATTCCATCCCGGTTGCTATCCCCTTACATATATCTTCCTGTTTCCCCCCACACACCTTCTTTCACCCTATTCCCCTCCCCTAGACCTGTGACAAAAGGGGACTTCCTCCCCCACCATATGATCACAGTCTATCAGGTCTCATTCCTCTGAGTGCCACCAGGCCTCTCCACCAAGGGAAAGTGGTCAAATAGGGGGCACCAGAGTTCATGCCAGGCAGTCCCAGCTCTCCCCACTACCATGAGATGAGCTGTCCATTGGCTAGATCTGAACAGGGGGTGTCTAGGTTTACTGAATATCTAACATAAATGTACAATTGCAGCACATCTCAAATTAACCACATTTCAAGTGCTCACTCAGTAACAGTATGTGGCCAGTGACTACCATTTGAACAGCCCAGATCGAGACTTTAGATAAATATTCCTCATCAGTGTTCTGAGTACTGGTTCTGCTTTGGCCACAAGCATCTCACACACCTTTGGATGCTTCCCCCTTACATCCCTTTGATCAGATAACTTAGACTAGCATTGGTATCCCTAGGACGATAGGGTCTGACCCTTAGTGTCTTGCCTGGCTTAGTGAGCATTTGCTCTGGGTATGCCATGTGTCTTTTCAGTCAAGGCTTGTGTACAACCACAGATTACATTAAGTGCAGTACAACTTTTGGACCACAAAAATCAGAGCTCTAAGTCAGTAGTAGCACTACTTGCCTTTATAAAAACACTTTATTCTTGTTTTTTATATATTTTTTTCTGTCTTTCCTACATTTCAGGGAGCACATACCAGGAATTTTCTAATGGAATTCTGTCTCTGTTTTTTGCTCTACTGTCACTTAGAGAGGCAGCCCTGTCAGAGATTATTTTGACTTTTGAACAAACAGTTGAGAACCCTCTTGAGATGTAGGTGTGCTGATGCTTATCTGTAAACCCAGGTACCTGAGAGAGAGAAACAGGAGCATCAGAAATAGTGAATTGAGAGCCAGCCTGGACTATATGAGGCTCTGTATCAAACAAACAATTTTTTATAAACTCTTTAGGGGTCAAAATAGCTTGAAGAACAAGACAGACACTTCTTTTTAAACATACTTTCTGATGTTGTCTTTTACCTGGATTTCAGAAGTATAGTGAAGAGGTTGTTACCACCCTTAACTGTTTGGGACTTAAGTGTCCTTATCACAGAACACAGAAACACCTTTTTAAGAGGCCTAACCTGATGGTTCTACACAACTGCTAGACACCAGGGCTCTGTCTTTAGTTTCTTAAGGGCAAGGGGGTTAAGACTACCACTCATTAACTAAAATTTGCATGCCTTTATGTGACTAGTATGCACTCTATAAGGATGTGGACTTTATGTCACTTATTCCTGTATTGCCAGCACCTAGTGTAATGCCTGGCGTTCAGTTCATTTAATAAATGAACAATTAAATGAAGTAAGTGGTATCCCCATATATACTAGGTGATTTTAAATCACATGCCTGGCAGAGTTCTCCATATTGTTGCTCTAGCAGTGTGTATGATAGACGTCTTCAGACCCAGTCCCAGTGGTAGGAATCTTAGTGTTTCCTCTTGGCCAGTCATTTAGATAACCTTTGACTTCTGTCAGAGCATGTGGGATACAAGGAGAGGGAAGGAAGTAGATTGGAATACAGTTGCAAAGCAAAGCAAAGGGGAGCAGGTCTATACCCAGAGAAAATGTGAGATGATATAGAGAAATAATACAGAAAGGAGGATTATTGGCGTAGGAATTGGATTGCAGTTTTGTAGTTCAGGTGCTGAGATTTGTATAAGGACATGTTTAGACAGAGCAGTTGGCTTACTAAGTAACAAAAGCTTAGGTGAAGATAAAAGGAGTTCACGACCATAGAGATTAGTACTGTTCGGAGGAAGTGTGGGCTGTATTGCCATATGGCTCCAAACTTCTATACTCTTGTCCATTCCTCAATCATTTTTCCAGTTCACCTTTGTGCCAGCTTGACACTATTTCTTATACTGTGTGTTTTGTGACACTATGGCACCTGTGAACACAAATTCACCATGCTCTCAGAGCCCAGAAGTTCCATAGTAACTGCTGATTTCTCTCAAGAGCCAAAAATGAAACTCTCATGGGTTTTGTTTTTCCAGTGCTGTGAAATAAATCTGGGGCCTCACAGACATGACCTGCTTTATCACTGGACTACATGCCCAGTCATTTAAGTTTTATTGGGAACTGTTTATATTACATTAAAACAAAGCTTTAGCAAAAGAAGTACAAGCAAAATCAACAATTTGTACTTTCCTGTGCCCCATTTCTTTAAGTGAGAAAGACCCTTTTTGTAAAATGCACAGGTGTTTTTAAATGAGTAGAGTGTATTTAATTTATAACTATATTAATAGAAACAGTAAGTACATTGGAATTTCCTTTTGATACTGCATCAGGAGGCTTTGATTTCAGTTAGGCTTTATTTTGGTGATATAATTTGAGAAGTTCATAGAGCTTAATTTTAACCTACCATCCTATCTCTTCCTAGTCTGTAAGACCTGTATTGTCCAGCACTTTGAAGACAGCAATGATTGTCCAAGGTGTGGCAACCAAGTTCATGAAACAAATCCATTAGAAATGTTAAGGTAAAGAAATATATTCTACAATTTGTCTGACCTTAATTAATTGTATGCATTTGTAATCTTTATTATCTATTATGCTATTTGAACATAATTTAGGTCTTAGGCATTTGCAGTCTTTTTAAAGCATTTTATTTCATTTTTAAATCTTTTAATAAAAGTTTAAGATAAGATTACACAGTATTTAGGAAATGTATCTGCAATTAAAATGACAACATTCTCTTAGAATTTTTAGAGTTCAGATATTTTCAGGTGCAGGTGATCTAGGTTGGATAAATGTATTATAAATTATCAGGAAAGCAATAGTAGGAAAAATATGTGATGGGAAAAAGAGATTGATAAGTGATGTGGGACCTAAGAATGCAAGGTTGATGTGAGGTGATAAGAAAGAACATGTGGGAGACAAACTGAGAAGTAGCTGAGAGTAAGGCTTAGTGAAAAGTGTGACTCCAGTGAGAGAAGTCAGCCCTTTTACTCCGAGCCCATTTGGAAGTGTTGTATCATTTAAAACTTTAAGAGTTGAATGAGACAGTCTTGATATATATGAGCAAGAGGAGGTGGCTGAGATTTTCAGCCTCTGTTAGAAATACAGAGCTAGAGCTAAGGAGTGAGACAAACCTAACTGTCCACATGTTTAGTTTCAAGCTGGAACCCTGGAACATGGTCTGGGGAAAACTTAAAAGAAGGTATAGAAGGCAGTAGGGAATACTCAGCCCTCCATATCCCTGGATCTGTCTCCACTGCACCTGGCCAACTGCCCATTGGATCTGTTTGCAAGAAAAATAGCTTCTGTGCTGAACATTTAATTGTCATTATTCCCTAAACAGTAAAGTACATTAACCGATGCATTCACATTGTGTTATTACAAGCAGACTGCCCCTGGTTTGAAATTAAATAGCAAGCCCTACAGTGTCTGACAAGAATGAAGGACTGGACCAGGCAGACGTGTTGTCTGTGAAGAGTCCTGGAACCTGCTCCCACCACTGGGGAATAACTCTAGCTGGATAAAGAAAACTATTTAGGCACAGAGAACAGACGGAAAAAATTAAAAAGAGTTAAGCCATGCTGTTAGACTGTTACAAAATGATACTGGTTGTAAGACCAGTTATAGGGAGCTCAGCAAGTAACAGCATATAACAGTAACAACAAACTACACTTTCAAACTTGTTCAGGTTGAAAGAGGATTAAGAAACAGAAAGTGTGTGTGTGTGTGTGTGTGTGTGTGTGTGTCTGCTTGTGTGTGTGTGTCTGCTTGTGTGTGTGTGTATCTGTCTCTCTGCTTAGTGTATGTGTGTGTATATCTGTCTGTCTGTCTGCTTGTGTGTCTGTGTATCTGTCTGTCTGCTAGTGTATGTGTGTGTGTGTGTATCTGCCTGTCTGCTTATGTATGTGTGTGTGTTTCTGACTGTCTATCTGCGTGTGTGTGTGTGTGTGTGTGTCCGTCCGTCCGTCCGTCCGTCCGTCCCTGTCCCCGTCTCCGTCTGTCTGCTTGCTTGTCTGGGTCTGTGTGTCTACAGCAGGTGTGTGCAGAGGCTAGAGGAAGGCTTGAGATCTGGAGCTAGCGTTAAGGGCAGCTGTGGCCTATCCAGCTTGGGTGCTGGGAACTGACCTCCAGTCGGCTGCAGTGCTGAGCCACCTCTCCAGCTCCAATAACAGCTTTAAAAGACACTTTTGGAGAAGATTTTGCCTCTTTAGATGTTTGATGTCAGAGAAGAGCAATACTGTTGAGAAGAATGAAGATGAAGCAAGAACAGGTGCTGTAGAAAAAGCAAGAGAATGGGCTGAAGCAACAAGGCCTGGGAAAGAGGATTATATGTTGTCAGGAAAAGAAAACAAGAAAAATGCCAAGATACAAAACTCTTTATCTAGGGAACCTAAATGACCAAACTGTCTAAATTACTCAGAAAATGAAATGGAGAACATTCATTTTTAGAAAAGGACTAGAACTGTAGGGATTTGAGGAGAGGGAATGTTAGCTGTTACTGCATGACAAACCACCCCTCCATTAGTGCTTCATGACACGCATTCCTCACTCCTCACCACCGCTGTGGGCTAGTGAGCAATCTGGCCTTGGCTTCCCTCATTCCTGCACCTTCAGTTAACAGCTGTGTTCCGCCATGTGTTGGGGTGGACTGCCAGTGCAGTGCCTAGGGCCAGATCGCCAGGGAAGTGGGGCTCTTCTGTGGCTGGATCACACGGAACACACGGAACACAGACCTGCAGGGCCCCTTAAGACCTAGGCTAGGGCTCAGTATCATTTGCCCAATGTTCTTTTTGGTCTAAGCAGTTTTCCCAGGTAGTCCTTATTCTCCGGTTTGGGAATTCTCAGAGATCTGGGCTCCACCTCTTAATCAGGGGACAAATGACAGACGCATGCGTGCGTAGAGGAGTGCATCTACACAAGGCTGATTATTTCTCCGTTAGCACACCACCAGAGCAGGCTCCGAGGAGTGGTGTGCGCTCTGTGCAGGCAGCAGTGGTGTAGTGAGTACACTCAAATCATCTGTAGTCTGTGTCTCATAATACAGGTAACAAGTCTCAAACTGTGTGCATACTGAGTTTTGATATCTTTATTGTTTATCCCTGCCTCCCAACCCCTGAAGGCTGGATAACACGTTGGAGGAAATTATATTTAAGTTGGTGCCTGGACTACGAGAAAGTAAGTTCCCTTTGGGTTCTAAAGACTTCTTGGGTTTTTTGTGTGTCTTGTATTTCTACTAAAGATTTCATACTGCTATGGTTTTCATATTTTTTTCTTCAATTAGAAGAACTTCAGCGTGAATTGGAATTTTGGAAGAAAAATAAACCTCAAGAAAACGGACAAGGTAACTCTCTATGTGTGTCTCTGCCAGCTTCTCTCGGTGTTCTCGATTGTTATGTTGGTGGAGTAATATCTTTCCACACTCACAGATCTCCTGTGCAGGAGTCATGTGGCACTCACGAGATTTTATCTAAATCTGTGCAGATCTGCATGATCTTGAATTACCAGTTAAAAGTAATTGGAGAGAGGAAATTGGACTTGGAGGAAAACCTAAGAAAAAACTGAATAGGTGATAATAGCAATAGTTTCAGGACAGAAAAATCTGAAGAAATAATCTTAGTGTGACCCTCAATCATGAGGGCATTTTAATTTTACTTCACTTATAAAGGTACTCCAATAAGAGACAGAGTGAAATGTGCCTAAGAGCCACGTCAGGGGTTTGCTGTGCTCTGAGGCTCTGAAAGGAGCTTATACTCAAGTCTTGGACCTGTCAGGAAGCACCTCTGTGCACTTACCAAGATGTCCCCATCACCAGGCCCAGTGTCCATGTTTCTTCTCTAGGATCTAGGTAATGATAATTTCAGCAGGGCCTGGAGAAGGAGAAAGAACTCACTGGCTAAAATACTTGCCTTGAAAACAGGAGTACCTGAGTTTGATCCCCAGAATGCACATGAAAGGCTGAGGTATGGGCCAGCATGATGCTCAGTGCTTAGAGGTACTTACATACAGGCTCTTCAGTCCCTCAAGATGACAGAGAAAATTGCCTTCAGAGATGTGTCCTCTGACATCCACATGGGCACCTGCACATACATGCCCACAGTTTTTAAGTCACCTTTGAAAAGATAGAGATAGGCCTATCTCTAGGACTTGTTGGCCAGCCAGCCCAACCTAATCAATCAGTGGTTCCAGGACAGTGATAGACCCCATCCCAAAAAAAAAAAAAAAAAAAAAAAGGATAAAACTCGAGGAAGAGCATTGCTGGCTCTGTTTCTTAACAATTAGACTTTATTATACAACCCAGCAATCCTATACAAGAAGGAAAAGGGGTTAAAGGGAAACAAGAGTGAACCTTCCGGTATCTGTTCCACTGGACAGACCCCCAGGTGTCTCTGGCCTGCACGCTGGTCTCTCCTCAAATCCATGTGCAATCCTGCTCCAAAAGATGCATCTCTCTCAGGTGTGCAATGGCCGGTCTGGGCCAGGATCTCTGCCCCCACAGGTGTTTGATTAGAAACAATAGCCCGGCTGGAGTCCCCTAGTCCACTTCCCTGAATTTCAGACCCAGGATGGCTCCATTCAGTCTATCCGTGGTGTTTCCAAGGGGCAAAGCCCGCCAAGACTGCTTTCACCTGGGACAAAGCTTACACTCCTTCCCACACATCCCCCCTTTTCTTAAAAAAAAAAAAAAAAAGTTAAGAACTATATACACAAGCACACATATACACAGACTCATCAGGCATCAATACATAGCCCAGTCCTTTTCTATTTGTTAACCTTGGAGAAAGTATTCTACTGTCCTATCAAAGAGAGTCCTTTCCTATTGTCTAAAGTTTTTCTAAAGCCTCTTCATTAAAAGTTGCAATCATCAATCTATAAATGTGTTTTTAATTTTTTTAGGAATTTATTTATTTAATGTATATGATAATGCACACCAGAAGAGGGCATCCGATCACATTACAGATGGTTGTGAGCCACCATGTGGTTGCTGGGAATTGAACTCAGGACCTCTGGAAGAGCAGACAGTGTTCTTAACCTCTAACCCTCCAGCCCCCTGTGTTTTTAATTTTTAAACTAAAGCTTCTAGTAACACTGGCTATCTAGTCTGCAATCCCATCAGAGACCCAAGAAGGAAATTCTATCTAATAGAAAGGAAGGGCTGGCAGCCAAACATCAAGATTGATTCCTAGCCTTCATGAACATGTGTGCATACATTTGGGCACAAAAACACATTTACACACAGTAAATAAGAACAATAATTTCTGCAAAGTGGCCTGGCACAGTGGCTTACACCTTTAATCCCAGTACCCAGGGAGACAGGGGCAGGCGGATCTCTGTAAGTTCAACGCCAGCCTGGTCTACAAATCAAGTCCAGGACACAGTGAAACCCTGACTCGAAAAATCAAAAAAATAAAATTAAAAAAAAATCAGCAAAGTGGCAAATATTACTGGTCAGAGAGTGGGCTGTTTGTATGTATATTATCGACACAAAGAGCTATCTAAATTATAAAGTAATATTATTCTTTGTATTTTTAAACACAAGACTTCATTCAGTATGCTCTACATACCAGCAGAGTGGCCTGTATGCATTTGTGAACTTTGTTTCCCAGCCTTGACTTTCTCATAAATTATCATAAAATCAGTGCCATTTAAGATGGGTGAGGGAATGCTGGGTCTCTTTCTCAGGGGTAATCGGGATCATGGCTTTAATAGTTTTATTTAACTGTGCAGAATTAATCCCTCATCAGGGAGCTTTGATAATAATTTGATGAGTAAAATAAGGTAGCAAGGGGATGTTTTTATACATAACCACAAAATGAAGAACGGTGCTGAAATGATTTAACCAAAAGCTTATTTTACCTATGTACATTGTACTTAGACCGTTTGACATTTTTTTAGAAAGTGGATAATACAAAGTCAATTAAATATTCCAGTTTTAACTACCATGGAGGCATATGGCATTGCCCTCAAAATTGTAAAATAGGATTAATCAATGATTTGTTTTGTATAAGAGGGTCATACACAAAATAGACATTTTGTATATCCTGGTTTATGAGCCTTTTCCTATTTTTTTCCTTTCCAAAGTATTTTTGGATTTGATTTTTAGTTTGGGGCATGTTTTTCATTGAGCCAAGTGTTGATAAAAGATAGTGACTGTACATGGGCTCTGTACATATGGGTAGAAAAAGAAGCAAGAGCCGTCGTCCCACTTCAATAAGGTACTTTTACTATATTGAGCAAGGATGTGCCTCTCATTGTAGGGGAACTTTATAATGTACTTCTTGCAAAGCTGGTTTTCATATTTAGCTTAGGTAGATATATTTCATCTGAAATATTTCTGAATCTTACATAGTCACATCTCATTTACCACTTCATCCAGTATCTGCCTTTTTTACAGCAGCACCATGCAAGCACATGAGCCTGTGGGCATTTTCTGTTCAGACTTCACATCCTTAATCATGTGCTTATCTCAGGTGTCTAACACATTGTTCAAGATGGTTCATAAATGCATCAGTAAATACAGTTGCATGCATGTAACATTCTAAGTAAATTTTGTGTTATAGAAAGTACAGTATTCAAATTTTCTTAGTGGAATTTTAGTGTGTTAAGTGACTACAAAGCATTTTTAAATCTACTTTTTCTGTCATTGAGTTCATAAGTAATTTGAAATTCTGATAACTTAGAGAAGTTTGCTTATAATTTAAAATTTTTAAAGTTAATACTTGGTTTATAGTTTGAACATATCTTTCATTGAAGTTGGAAGTATTTTGTATCCATTTGCCTTCTAAAGTGTCCTAATCCCTAATTGCAATTTTTGTGACCAAACAGAGTTAATCTAGAATTTCTCCTTTGGATTTTCTAGTAAGTTCATTAGAGGGTTTAAAAAATATTAGTTATGGTGATTACCATCATGTTGCTCTCTTTTAAACTTTGGGTCACGTGAGTTTCGCTTCGGTTATACAGATGACATTTCAAAGGTTGACAAATCTAAAGCAGATGAAGAAGGTGAGGAAAACCAAGATGATAAGGACTATCATAGAAGTGACCCACAGATTGCTATCTGTCTGGATTGTTTACGAAATAACGGGCAGTCGGGGGACAATGTAGTAAAGGTGAGTAGGCAGGTTGCACTGTTAATTCTTGATGAATTTTCTAACATAGCAACATTATTTCTTTCAAAGATCTTTGTTAATGTGATGCAGTTGAATGCCATTCTCTAAAACCCTGGCTTTCCAGGCACCTGTCTTTCCACCCGCAACCATCCCAGGCCAGTGCCACCATCTAGTGGCTAATATTTGAAATGCAGCAGCCAAAACAGACTGGTTATTTCATTCAAGCAGTGTCTCCAACTTTAATTGTCTTTAAACTTATTCTTTCTAAAGTTTAGGTTTATTCATGTGTGTAGGTGCTTTACTTGCATGTATTCCTGTGCATCATGTGTATGCCTGCAGAGTGTTGGATCCCCTGGAGTTACAGGCGGTGTGTGAGCAGCCATGTGGTGCTAGGGATTGAACCTGGATCCGCTGGCAGAGTGTTGGTGCTCTTACTAATGCTGAGTATTCTCTTCAGCCTAAATTATATTCTTCAGTCTTCTACTTTTTCTTGAAACTCTGTAAGCCTCCTGTGTCAGGGATAACATCTTTCATTAATAAAATAGTAGGTTTGAAATAAAGTTGTGTTATAAAGCGCCTTGGAGACTTCCATTATTTTCTACACAGTCTTCATTCCTTGTGTCTCATCATTGATCTGTCTCTTAAAAAATCTTAAAACTCACTGCTGTCTCAACTTGGTGTTTAAATATTATTTAGTGTTTCCTGTTTTTTAATTGGAAGCAGCTTTCATTCTCATTATAAATGTTCACTACTTGAGTGAGCTCTTATATAATCTTGTCACTTTGTCCAAGCACTTCTTAGTTACCCAGGTTGTTGTTTTTCTTCTGTGCTTTGTTTTATTCACAAGTTCATATTTATTTTATTTTTAATTTTCTTCATCTGTGTAAATCTTATAGGTCTTCGGGTTGAATTTCTTTACTATCATATTACTAATAATGGTACTTTGTATTGTGAAGTTAAAAACAAATTTTAACCTATATTTTCAGTTAAACAGTGTTTTGAAACAATGACTATATCTGAGCATAGTAAGCTAATGAATATTTATTTATTGTGTGGTAAATATATTAGTAGTAAGAAAAAAATCTCGTCACTTGAGACACACGAGCAGTTGCCAGGTCAGGTGTGGGAGCAGGACTAGGAAGTAACTACTAACGTGTAAAGGATTTCTTTGGAAGACAAGGAAAAATTTGAAATTGGATATTGCAATTGTTGAACAACTACTAAATTGTTCATTTTAGATAAGTTAAAGTCACTTGTTAATTATTGTGACTGGTAGAGATGTAAATCATAATACTAAAGAAATGAGAGAAAAACATGAAGAGTCTGGACTTTACACACACACACACACACACACACACACACACACACACACACACACACACAC
>OU015757.1:55263816-55285235 GCA_907169655.1 Acomys percivali
CACACACACACACACACACACACACACACACACACACACACACACACTCACAGGAAACTGATAAGTCATTGTTGTACCCTAGAACTGCAGGCCTCTCTGAGCTTACAGGGTAGAGCACTGCAGATTTTGTATTTAGTCTTTTAACTCTTCAGAACCAGAGGAAGACAGAATCTGAGCCTTTGATTATCAACCTCTGACAACTGCTGCTGTACTTCTGCCTCTGAAGCTGCTGTGCTTTCTCCCACTGTGGCCTCAGGGAAGCAGCTTAGAAAGAGACATTTCTGAATTCTGTACTTCCTGAGTTAGACAACAGGACACAGTAAGGGTGTTGTGCCATGGGAAGGTGACACTGTGGAAACAAAACATGACAGCTGAGCAGGGTGAGGTCAGTCTCTGGTGAGCCCTGGGCTGTACCACAGTGCTCCCATTTTCTATATGTCAGAAGAGAGATAGAAAGAAGAAGCTTGGTTCCGCGCCTCCCCACCACCCACCACCCAACAGACACCAGTCACCTCTGTCGTAAGGTACCAGCCACTCTAGACATCTATATGGTCGTTCTCAGGTGCACAGAGCAAGTGTAATTTGGTTTCATTTCTGGAGAATGTGCTCATTATTTTTATTTTCTAAATATTTCCAAATCAACTTTTAGATAATCCAGATTGGAGTTTTGTTAGATTTGTGCCAGACTATATTGAATTATGAATTCTAGCAACACTCCGTTGCCTTGTCTTAAAAGTGTTCCTTTAACTATTCTGATATCTCTGGATTATTAATTTTGGGAGGTTGAACAGTGATGTGAGGATCAGTTAGGAGGAGGCTCTGCTCAAGCTTAAAGAGCGAATCAGAACCACTGTCCTCCTGTAAGACAAGAGCCACATCAAGGCACACAGAGCTTAGTGATGGCGCCCAAGTGCAGTCGCGCACCCTGGGGAATGCTTTTCCTCTAGCCAGAGCGCACTGCTCAGCTTGCAGGCACTGAGCCTGCTGCCACAGAGCAGGTGCCTTCCTGCTGTACCCAGATGCCCCAGTCTTAATGAAGCTCCTGCTCTCTCTGGTTACTTAGAGGCTCTCCATTATGCTTAACAAGTGTTCCTCCTGCTTTAGAAAGTAGCATTGTTTAATAAAGTGTTGATATTTTTGTATCTTTTTACTTAAACTCTATTTTCTTTATATAAAAAAAATCTTTGGGGAAAAAAAAAACAGATTGCCTACTTAACAGATTGCTGACTCACGCACTAATACATTCTTGAAGAATGTCATGTAAATAATAGGCAATAATTGGGACTTTTTTTTTTTTTTTTTTTTTTTTTACTTAAGAGAATTGGAAGTTTTTGTTTTACATTTAGGAAATACTCAAAGTAACTCGAGAAGACCATGCCTTTGGTTTGGGGTTGGTTTGGTTTGGTTTGGGGTGGTCTTATGAGACTGTCTCACTTTGCAACCCATGTGGACTCGAATTCAAATCCTGCCTCATCCTCTGAATGCTGGGATTACAGGTATATGCCTAAAGTTTTAGTAAAAACAAATTAGATTGTTTAATTTGTCTACCTGTTCCCTTTAGGGTCTCATGAAGAAATTCATTCGATGTTCTACACGCGTTACCGTAGGAACTATTAAAAAGTTTCTGAGTTTAAAACTAAAACTTCCAAGTTCTTATGAGGTAAGTAAAATATTTAATTGTGATTATTTTTAAGATTCTGATCTGTAGCAAAACTCTGGAAAAAGAAATAAGAATATCTTCAAGTTAATTTTTACAGAAAATAATTATTTTCATGTTTAAAAATTAATATTTAGAATTTAATATTTATCTAACATTTTATAAGAACATATCCCAAGTACATCGCATTAATGCATTTTAACTAAAAGAGATATTTGAAATTTTTATATTAATACTCTCAAAATAAATTGCCTAGCTAAATGAGTTCCTTTTTTATAATGTCAGCATGCTTTAAGATATGTCACTTCTTAAATTTTTTGTTTTACTCTTTGACCACTTTGTATATGTATATAGAAATTTAAGCTGCTTTCCTACCCACTCCCCTCTCATCACCCCTGACTGAGTTGGAATCCTAAGTACACTCCCTACTATGTCTGTGCCTTCTTTTTGTTTGTGGTTCATTGAATTTGGTAAGAGTCTCTTGCCTGAGCCCAGGAAAGAAGTTATTTATTGAAGCAAGGACAATTTACTTTAACCACATTCTGACATCTCTGGATTATTAATTTGTGGGCGGTTGAATAATGACTCCTTCCCCAGCAACCAGTAATTGCCAGTAGACACCCAGTGTGTGATGGGGCCTCATGGACTCCTCCATCTGTGAAGAAATGTTGCTCTGCCCAGCCTTGTGCAAGCCTTGTATGGATAACTACAGCTGCAGAGCTTCCATTAGTAGTACAGGGGCTCTGTCATGTCCATAAGACTTTTTTTGCTGCCCAGCTCCCTGTCCTCTGGCTCTTAAAGTCTCCTTTTCTGTGATACCCCCTGAGCCTTGGAGGCCACAGCACAATTCTCAAGTGGCCAACAGGAAATGGAACCAAAGCATAGGCAGGTGCCCTATCCTCAAGTGGTGAACTGGAGCAGAGGCCAAAGAACAGGCATGCTCTGTGGGGACATGTGACTTCTCATGAGACTTAAAGGCCAGTACTAAAGGCAGCTGAAGTGTGATGGGCCTTAAGCACAGACCCTGGCAGACAGGAGTCTCTGAGGACGCATCTGATCTTGAACCTAATGGAAATGTCTGGCTTGATTGTTTATTCGTCTGGGTTAATTTTTTTTTTATTAGTTTGGGTCTACAGCTTTCTTTCTTTCTTTCTTTCTTTCTTTCTTTCTTTCTTTCTTTCATAAAGGCTGGAGTGGTTAAGAGCAGTGGCTGTTTTTTCAGATGACCTGGGTTCAATCCCAGCACCCACATGACAGCTCACAACTGTCTGTAATCCAGCTCCAAGAGATTCAATGCCTTTACACAGACACACATGCAGGCAAAGCACCAGTGCACATAAAATAAAAATAAATCGTTTTTAAAACTCCAGATACATTAATATTTGTATTAGGAAAAATGTGAAAGTGTCAGAGCCCGATCCCAAAGATAACAACTTTGTTGGAAGATGGTCTGATGTATTTTGATACTGATTACTGCTTGCTGTGTGTGTGACCCACCTTTTGCTTAATAAAAAGCCATCCTACCTGGGCAGGGCAGGAGATAGGTGGAGCTAGGAGAGAGAGGAATTCTGAGAAGAAAAAAGACCTCCACTGAGAAAGAACAAAAAGGAGAGAAGACCTGAGGAGAGGAGAGGAAGTCCGCCATGGGTTAGCTAAAGGAAAGCACATGGCCAGCAGGGTGGATGGAGAATCCAGCCCAGATGAAGAACATTAACAAGTATTTGGGATTATGGATGGGAGGTAGCTTAATAGAGGTTATTGGAAGCAGATGGTATGGGATTGAGGCCTGCCCTACTATGGGAGGTAGTTTAGAGGATTGATATCTGCCTTGCCCCAGGTTAACTAAGGCTATTTTAAAATATAACGTGTCTGTGTCTTGATTGATTGCTAGCCAGGCCTGTAGATAATACATGTAACTTAAAAACAATAATTGGCGCCCAACGTGGGCCTCAAACCCATGACCCTGAGATTAAGAGTCTCATGTTCTACCGACTGAGCTTTCTTTAAGGTATGGATTGGTCTCCCATTATTTTCTGCCCATCATATAAGGGTATTATTTAATTAAATGTCTGAAACAGCGTTGCTAATTGGGACCAGGTGCCTGAATTGCTCATGATTATTGATGCAGCCTGCCTGATTAGCAATTGCTTCTTTTCAGCTTTGCTTATAAATTTGTTTTACAGAGAAGATAAAGAAAAGAGAGTTGAATCCTTTGTTCTTTTGAGAATTAATAAAATAACTGAAAAAGTTTCAAAGTTTATATATTACAACATGTTATTAAAATATTAATAATATAGTTCATATATCTAATATAATTGAGGCTATATTTTGCAATAGGCTTCAAGTACAGAATTCTAGTCTTTGTCTAAATAGATACAGATTCATTTAAAATTCATTTCCCTCCACACTTGAAATAAAATCTTAAGCAGTTTCTTTAACTGGGAACTAGAGAACTGAGATGTCTCATTTTTGGGAATCTCTGTTGAATCAGTGAAAGATGGACAGAGTTCTTCTAGCCTCTTGAGGCTTTAGCATGGGTGCCTATAGGAAGCCACCTCGAACAAAAGGGAGACTTTGTAAGTACATCAGAGAGGCCGGATAGCCACGAACACACAGATGTGCGCCATAGTCTAAGGCTCTGTCTCTTTGACCCTGAACTAAGGAGAAGGTAAAACACCTTTCCATGCTGGGAACCTCAGAGGAGTCTGAGAGGTGGATATAGAATGTGCTTGCTCCCAACATGTGTCTAAAGCCTATAGATCTGTAGAACATGAATCAATAGTTGGCATTGCCTTTATAAATTGTGTGCCAACTTGAGATACGGTTGTGTGGCACAGGTAAGTCCTGGTTCATGTTACATCTGAGCAGTTGAAATTCTGTGACAAAGTGGGTTAGTGAAAATAGCCAGTGTTCTTACATGTCAATATAGCTCGTTGGATATTTTAAAATTTGAAAATGTATAAAAATGTATAGGTTCAAATGTCCTTTGCATTAATGTATTTTAACTATTCTTTCTAAAGCTGGATGTGCTGTGCAATGGTGAAATTATGGGAAAGGATCATACTATGGAATTCATCTATATGACAAGATGGCGACTAAGAGGAGAAAATGTAAATTGCTTTTGTATTTACCTATGTATATATTTACTTATATATTATTATATAATTCGAATTTAGCAGTATCATTTAGGAGCATTAAAATCAAGAACATTTGTTTGGGAAAGAGAAGAAACTGGTTCCTCTTTATTCTCCAGTACCTAAAACTTGGCCCAAGTACAAGGCCAATGTCTGTGTTAAATATTTGAAGGTAAATTTTTAAGTTCAACTGTAAATAGGTCCAGTATTCTGCTAGCCTGAGAACAGAGATGGCATGTACTTTTTAAAGCCTGGTGTCTGCTAGAAATGTGAAAGTATGAAGTGAGATTGGTTAGATTCCAGTCAGTCAGAGACCGTTAGGGCCATCATGGAAAGAGACAGTGGGTGGGGTTGCATAATCAATACAAGTGTCACATCAGGATTGAGGAAAAGAGACTTAGTGGAGGTCTTTGTTGCCAGAAGTAGATTACTGTGCTGTGCTCCCTAGTGATGAAGGAGAAAACCTAGGACCCCCACCCCCAAAAAAGGGTTTTGTGTTTTAAATATCTTTGCTTAGGTTAACTGTTAAACTTCAGTCCACCTGAGCCAGGAGTGCTAGCAAGTGTGAGGTGCTCTGCATACTGTGACAAGCCTGTCTGTGGGAAGCAGCAGCACTGGGAATGCTACCAGAGGCAGCATATGTATATACCCAAGGCTGATTAGAGCTACCCATCAGACAGCACATCATGTGTCAAACAACGTTGAGTTTTTGCCTCACACAGTATAGATAATGTGGGATTTACAAATAACCGAGGGTTGCCATGTTTCTGTAGCACAGAGATATTCTGATGTCATATAACTAACATCTGTTGGACTGTTAGAAAACCTCAGAAGATCCTTCTACTATATATATATATAGTGGTTAAGATATTTGTCTGTTTTTTTTTTTTTTTTCAGAAGAAAATGAGATGGTGATGTTAGAATAATATTGAAACACCTGAGATCTTAAATCAGAAGGTTTTTGTCGTTTTCCTATCTGGTTTTCACACAGATTAAAAAAATATTCTCTATCATTTGCAGTACTCTAGCCACAGGCAAAAATACCTCAAGATCAGGAAGGGAAAATTATGTCCTAGTGTCAGTCACTTGCTAGTTGTGTGCCCTTGAAGAACTCATCAAACTACCTTAGGGTTCCTTTTTTAATGTACTTGTATCGCATAAATAATAACCTGCCTTGTTTATAGCCTTTAAGGATTGCATGCACATTGCCTTCATTTACCTGAGCCTGAAGTTTGTTTCAGGTGAAGGTGCACACTGCAGAGGGTAAGTCTGCACTGTTGGAAGCAGATGCTCTAGCTCTGCAGTAACAGTATTGCAGTGACTGTAATGTTGGCTTGCTTTGCTAGTTCAGTGGGCATTTCAGCATGTGAGTGCTGGAACTCATCATTGTGGATAGACCACCCTAAAGGTTAAAGGTCACTCATTGTAAGCCCTTTGCTAGTGCTCACCTGTTATAGTGGTCTCCTGAAAGCTGCCCGTGGTGTCCATTTGTATATGTCTGGGTGGGGGAGTATTTTTTGAAGGGAGATTTTACTATTTAGCCCAAGCTGACCTGGAGCTCACTGTAGCACTGGCTGGCCTAAGACTAATATTCTTCGGCCTCAGCCTGATTAGAAGCAAGAGCCAAGAAGCTCAGTTACCAGTTATTTTAATGTCAAAGCATCAGAGGGCTGATTCAAGCTTTCTACCAAAAGATTGCCAACTAAATCAGTCTTCATGCAGTTACACTTCTGAGCACACAGTTTTGAGGTTTCAGGCTTTTTAAAGTTATTAGAAGTAGACCTGGAAAGATGGCTTGTCTTCTCTAAACTGTTTTTTGCTAGTGTTCCATGTCTCTAGCTTTGAGATTGATTGCTCCATCCATGCCAGCAGGAGGCTAGGATGCTGCAGCTTCAGTGATTCAGTACTCTGCTGCTGGCCTTACTAACTAGCTTAGCCCTGGGCTGTGCTCAGCTTGTTCCTGCTCTGATAGCTACTAAACGTTAAACATTCTAGTCCACTTGGAATTGACTCATTTACACACAAGGTTAAAGAGTTAGTTTATTCTGTAGATTATTGAGTAGTGCAGCCTGCACCTCACTGTGTGAAGACTCCGCCATTGTCTGCACATGCGCATGTGCACACACCTGTGTGTGTTCTAAATAGGCCTGTTCTGACCCAGGCCTGCACACAGTGCAGCTTTCACAAAGCTCCTGTCTAAAGCCTTGCGCTTGTCTTTTTTCTTTGAAGTCCTAATATGTCTTATTATAAGGCCTTCTAAATTGATTTATGAGGTCCATTTGTACCAATTGAGAGAGAAATTTTATTTTTAAAATCATGTTGAACCTCAGCTTTTGAGTGGGTTTGTGATTGGCACTGGGCTGTACTTCTGGATTGCTATGGCTGTAATTGTCACCTTTGCAGTTTTTTGTTCTCGGCAGTGCTGTGGAATGTCTGCTTGTAAATTCTGCACTAGGTTGAGTCATTGGCCTCAGGCAAGGGTACTCCATCTTTGTGTCCCTCTCTCATGCTGTTTCTGTCCTCTCGGGGAAGTGAGTTTTCCTCCCAGTTCTACAGAGCTGGAGTGTCCTCTGCAGCATCCAGGCCTGTGGCCATGCTTTCCTTTCCCCACCTTAGGTTCTCTTAGCTTAGCCCCTTTAGAAAAGATGACATGGGTGCCTTCTGCCCATTCTAGGCCTTGTCTCCATCGTGATAAATTGTTTTTAAATATCTTTATCCTTATGAATCAAAACACATACCTGGTCAAACAGCTGCTATAAATTTTATAATTTATTACAATAATTTTGCTTGAAAATTGTTATGCTGAATGTTGGAGTTAACCTGTTGTTCACACAGTAGTGCTTAAATCTCAGGGATAATGACCAAGTGTGGCTTCTTTGAATTGAGGGTATGGAAGTAGAGATTCATGTTTCAGTCAGGGATAACTCAGTCATCTAATGTTCCCCTCCAGCTAGTATTTCTCTACATAAGGCCATGCCTGTGGTCATAAGTTTTCTGAGACATAAATGGATTCATACATATTTCTAGCAACTGTATTCTCATTGCTAATATGTATTATGGAAAACAATTACATTTTAAAGTTACTCTTTTTAATATATTGGTACAATTCCATTTGTGTGACTAGCATAATTTAATTAACTTTTATTTTGGTGGACATCAAGATTTTGTTTTCATTTTTAACATTACAAGCAGTGCTGTGTCTATTCTAAACATGTATTTTGCAAATATACAAGCATATCCATTGCCTAGAGTGCTAGCTTTACAGTGGAGTAAGCTTACATTGTGAGGGGTTGCCAATTGTCCAGTAATGCGTAAGAGGGCCCATTTCTGACTTGTTGACACACATCTTAGCAATATACTATCTCTGCTAATCATGAGCTTGTCTTTTCTTGTTGACTTGTAGGAACTGCTTGTATTTTCTGAACACTAACTTTTCACTATATATACTATAGCTTCTTTTCCTTCAGCTGTGTCTTACCTCCCTATTTTCCCTCAGTTTTGGGAATCCTTAAAATTGTGACAGTTTAGCAAGAACTACTATTATATGCTAAAGTAGTTAGCAGAATGCCTACTGTAATAAGTGTAAAAAAGTAATGGCGCCTCTGTTAGACTGCATTAGGATCTCAGTCCTGCACTTTTACTTCCACACTGCTCAGGTTAGGTTCTTTAGTTCACGCCTGGTTTAATAGCAGCTTCCTGCTCAGCCCCAGCTTTCGTCACGGGCATGCTCTTCCTGCTCACCTTGTGGGTAGGTACATACCCTGAGTCTACTAGCTGTCTCTCCCAGATGGCCCTTGCTGTTCCTCTTCCTAACTCAGCCACTCCAGCACCATAGCTTGATTTGTAGTCTCTGCCTGTTCTAGGAAGGCAAACAAACACATCTGTTTTGACTGATACCAAAGAGATTAATAGGAAAAAGTTAATGAAATCGCTTTTTTTTCCATCTTAACTCTATTTTTAGTGAATGATTTTTGCAATTAGCCTACTCAGACATAGTGTGATAAGTTAGCGCTTAGGGACCCATCTGAGTCAGTCGAGGACAGTAGTGTGAGGCTGGCATTAGAGGATAGTGATGAGCACTGGACAGAGTCAAGGACCAACTTCCAGAGAAAGCTTGGTGAAATTTTATAACCGTCCAAAATATAACCTTAAAAAGCCTACTTTGGGAAGTTGAATTTTTCCTGATTAATCTAAACTTGTGTTTTCATATGTTTAATTTTTTAGCTATTTATACATCTAATTTTTTTCCATTTGGAAGAGTGTGCAGTGTTAAATAATGCATAGCTTAAAATGTAAGTTCTGTAGCTATTAAGACTGCAAACATGACTATCAAACAGACTCAAGGAGCTCATCAATGCTATTAAAACAAGTGTGGGAACTAAGAATCTAACCTGAGCAGTGTGTCAGTCCTTAGGGTGAGTGAAGTTTCTGGTCTTGAATAGTACTGCGCTCAGGGCAGGTGAAGAGGAGGCATAGGAAAGACTGACTGCAGGAACAGGTAGGAGAAAAATGTTACCCACTCAATACTAAGAAACGAAAAGGGTAGGATACCATCTCAGTAGTTTCAGAATATTAAAAACAAAAAACCTTCATAGACAAATGTTAAAATTACTTAACACTAAAATTTACCAATCACTGTTATTAAATATTCCCCCTCCAGCCGGGCACACACCTGTAATCCCAGCACTTGGAAGGCAGAGGCAGACAAATCTCTGAGTTTGAGACAAGCCTGGTTTACAGAGTGAGCCCAGGACAGCCAAGGCTACACAGAGAAACCCTGTCTACAAAGCAAAACAAAACAAAAAACTGACCTCCCAAAACCCCTACCACTCCTCAGTGTTTATTTAAATTACTCATGTTGGCACTTATTTTTTAGTTAAACTACTTTAAATAACAAGTTTTAAATGTGTCCCGTTGTGGATGCCTCTTATCTGATGAGTTCATCTCCTCCGCAGTTTTGCTGTCTGAACTGCTCAGCCTCGCAAGTCTGCTCTCAGGATGGCACTTTGTATCAGGTAAGAGGCACTCATGACGGGACATATGACCACCACAGTGCCTGTGCTGAGCACTCCCATCCCAAGCTAAGTTCTCAGACACTTTGTAAAACTAGTTTCCTGAGTCTTTTCAAACTTAACAAAAATTCCCATTATTTCAGTTCTTTTGTATTAGCCCTTTTACTGAACTAAGAATGAAATTCTGTCTTAACAACTATTATTTATGAATCAAGAATTTCTAAACTTACTTATTTTAGCCCTTGAGGCATCTCTAATCTGTCCTGGAGTGAGATGAAAAGTCAAACTGAGTGACTGTTAATAGGAGCTCGGGCTAACTCTGTGAGCAGGCTGCTGTGGGCAGCCTTAGCTGTGAGCGGGCTGCTGTGGGCAGCCTTAACTGTTGCTCTGGGATGCCATGATGGAATGACTGAGATCACTTAGTAACACACAAGGAACTTAAACTTGTGCCTAAGAAACACTTCTCTAATAAAAATACATTTTAGAGATTTGGAAACTGGCCTGGAAAGATGACTCAGCAGTTAAAAAGCTGTACTGCTCTTCCAGAAGACCCAGTTTTGATTCCCAGCACCCATGTCAGGTGGCTCCTAACTACCTGTAACTCCAGTTCCAGGGCATTTGAGACCTCTAGGCTCCCCAGACGCCCTCACTGGTATGCACATGCCCACACACGCACATATGTTTAAAGAGAAATACATTTTTAAATGGAAAAGAGTTTGTATGCAGTGTAGTAAGACATTACTATATTACTAAGTACAGAGATCACGTGCCCCTTCTTAATCTCACAGATGAGTCATCAGATGTTTTTACAAGCAATCCATTGTCCTTTTCCCCAGTAGTTAAGCAAATCATCAATCTAGTTCCTAGGGGTCAGTACTAGGGACCTTCGTGGTGCAGTTCTGTGGTTAAGCTTAGTCTTTTGTTTACTGCTGCGATACAGGAATCTCAATCCACCATTAAGATATGAACATTTGGAAACACTGTTTTAAGTCCTAGCTTTTTAGACACGATGTAACCTAACATACCATCTAGCCAGGGAAAGAGAAAGCCACTCAGGAAGGGTGCTGTGCAGATGAGGGAGAGGGCTGAACAGTTTAGTTGACTGAGTAGAACTTGTGAAGTCGGCAGGGTAGAGGCGAAACACTGCAGCGATCCTTTGTCTGTAGCTGTAACCCACGACACCCAGGCCTCCACCCTTTGCCTTCATGTTGTGTCTGTTTCCTGAGAGATGCGGTTCCTCTTTAGCTATGATCCTAAGTGATGGCGAGCACTGTAATCAGGGAAATCTGCAGCTGCACCTCAGTTCCTTTGTGTTCTTCAACACTTCATTGTGGATAACAGTACTGTAAGAAAATTAAACTTTAAGTTTAAATTCTCCTAAAATCATTTCCGAAAGGAAGCATCAATATGACAGTAAAACTTGACAGAGAATTCAGGTAGAAAACTAGTACCAAGAGGCCAGAGAGGGTGCAGGTGTTAAAGTGCAAGTTGTTCCTGCAGAGGACCAGGGTGCAATTCCTAGCACCCACATCAGGTGGTTCCAAGGAATGGAAAGCCTCTGGACAGCTTGGGCACCTGCACTCACATGTGCCCAAACCGCACACAGGCACGCTTTAAAATACATAGCTTTAAAATAAAATAAAATCTTAAAATAAAAAAATAAACTAGAACCAAATCTCACTTTGAATATAAACAATATTAAATAACACACAAAATAATTACTAAAATATCATACAAAAGGGATAAAGTCAAGACTTTGTAGAATATTTATCAGAAATGTAAAATGGCTTAGCATTGTAGGAGAAGACAGACAGATAATAAGCTAGTTTTTATGGAATTCTCCAAAATAAAAGTCACTAGATGCTGAAAAGACATTTTATAAAACACAGCGTTGGTACTAATTTTTCTATGAGCTTCTTAGTTTGACATTTTACAACTAACAACTGAAGTAATTATTTCAAAGACCCTTTGCCTAAGTTACCAACTAATAGTTCACATTTCTGTCTCCTCTTTGTCTCTTGTTTTCATCTCTTAGATTTTGCCGGGTGGTGGTGGTGCACGCCTTTAATCTCCCAGCACTTGGGAGGCAGAGGCAGGCGGATCACTATGAGTTCTAGGCCAGCGAGTCCAGGACAGTCAAGACTACACAGAGAGATCCTGTCTCAGAAAAAAAAAAAAAGTCAAATATAATGACAAGTGATCATACAACTTTTAGCCAGTATATCTATCCTCAGAACAAGACCTACTCATGGCTTACACAAAGACCTTAAGTGGCTTCTAAGATGGCAGACTCTGCATGATTAAATTGTGAAGTTAGATGTAACTCCAAACACTTCTTCAAGATTTTATTTAACCTAACAAAGCTAGCAAACTACTGTTAGCAAGCATTTCTTGTCAGTCACACTTTCAGGCGAGCAATGAACAGGGCATGATCACTGCCACCCACATGCTGCAGTGTGTTATAAAGCTCAGGGCTCAGATCAGGGGCCGACTTCCACAGCATGAGGAGAGAATTGCTCCAGGATAGACTGCAGCACAGGAGCCCCTGCGTGCAGTGCTGCCGAGCAAGGGCTGAGGCAGAAAGGCTCTTTAACGAAAAGCTGGTGAGCAGGTTAATTCTGCACAGGGTTCTCTTCCAGCCCTGGGGCTATAGAAGGAAACATCAAACATAGTTTTTCTCTTGTGAACTTACATACAAAAAACAAGGAAATTTTAGTGTCAGAAGGAAACTTTAAGAAAATATATAGAGTTTAGAGGGCTAGGTTGATGTCTTAGTTGGCAGTGTTCTTGTCTTGATGCCATGAGGACCTGTGTTCATCCCAGAATCCATATAAAAAATCTGGACAGATGAGTATATAGTCCCAGTACTTGGAGTCAGAGGCAGGTAGGTTTCTGTGATCCCTAGTCAGGAAGCCTTATCTAGTTGGCTAGCTCTGGGTGAATAAAAGAGTCCCTGTCTCAAAAATTAAGGTGAACAGTTTCAGAGAAGCCACACTCAAGATTATTCTCTGGTCTCCACAAATGTGTATGCACACACACACTCTCTCACACACATACATTCTTACACACCCACACACTCATGCACATATACATACACTCACATACACTTACACATAGTCACACATACACACAGTCACAGACATACTCACACAGGGTAGGGGGTAACATGTGCAACTATGGCCTCACAAAGTCTGACTGGGCTTCAGAAATAGCCAGAGAATTTTGTATCCATCTAACCAAGTTCCAAGCTTCTCCTACAGGACCAGAGTAAACCTTAAGATGAATAGAAGTAATATATGGGTAAGACCATTGGAACCTTGCAAGTCTGAGACTTCTGTGCCAGTCTGTTAGACCACAAGCGGCACCTGCTTTATTCTTCAGCTGAGGACAAAGCCTAGGGCACCATTCCCTACTCTTCTAACTGGAAGTTAGTGCATACCAGCATCGAGTCTTCTCACTGTGACGTGCATGGAAATACTGAGAGGGCATGTCAGGACTGTAGAGTCTCGGTCTGCCCTTTTTCTATTAAAGAATGCAGTGTTCTCTTTGTTGAAGGTACCCAGAGATAGCAGCAGAGCATTGGTCAGTAGTCATCTCAGCCTTTTCTTGACTCCATGATAGTTAGCTCACTGGAGTTCACTTAAAAAGTAGGAACCTGCAGATTATAGAACAGCAAAGTCATTGATTCTCCGTACTGCATTCTGACCATTTGGTTCTCTGTGGTGGTGGAAGGTGGAGTTAAAGCGGATGGAGAGGGTGTGTGGTGCCTGCCTCTATCTGCGGGAGGCTCTTTCCTCCCTAGGACTTGTGTGGTAGGCAGCTGGATGCCAGAGCCTTTCTACATAGAACAACACTGAGGACAATGAAAAGGCTTTAATTACGTCAAGCAGTAGCTATGAACAGTGACTCAGATTGAAAGAAGGTGGTCACCATTTCATGTAGCAGTTAGGTACATGCTTTTCAATACTTCTAAAGACCATTTTAAAATAAATGCTAAATACTAAAGGAAAGGGTATCAAATGTGTGAACAGTATTGTGGAAACTCTTGTTTCACTGATTTGCAGAGTAGGGGCCCTTACTCTTGTGTGGTTCAGTGGGTTTCCACCTGCAGCAGCCTGGGAGAATCCACAGCGCAAATCCTCAGCCCACAGAGTTGCTGGTGGGATGCAATGCAGCTGCAGTCTTCCATGGGCCCCCTAGAGGAAGGGAGGGGGAGGTACTGAGAGTAACTTGAATCTTAAATTACATTTTAATCACTTCAATTTAGTAGTGACAACTTTAATTTGTAATCACCATTACCAGGAAATACATTTATGAAGTTATGAAATCTCAGTTCTTCAAGGCTTTTCTGTATAAACCATTGCTTTTATGTAAACATAGTCTTACTCATGGTTGTTGTTGTTGTTTTTTATAGTCATACCCTATGGTGTTGCAGTATCGACCAAGAATTGATTTTGGGTAGGCCGAGGGCCAGACTGCACTGAATGAACCCTGCACTATTTGTCTACTCGTCGACAGATTGCACAGTGAACGGTGTGTGGACTTGAGAGACACAATTTGACTTTCAGCATGCACATAAGGCCATTGTCTGTCTCCAAAGTGTCAGTTTCCTTCATGTTGTTTCTATTAGGAGCAATTCAAGTGCCCTTCTGCTACTGACCATCTGCCGTCTCAGAGTGCAAGCCATGGCTGAAATCAATTAAGTGTGCAGCCAGGACTCGGCTTTCTCAATATTTTGCTTGCCTGTTGAAAGGTTGTTCCGATGTTAATTACACTAGTAAAATGGCTCAATCCTTGTGGTGTTGCAGTTTTCACATACTTAATACTTTTATTCTTGTTAAAATAGAGTACTGTACAAGAACCTAGTATAATTATATCTTGAAATTATTTTGTATAAGAATATATTTAGAAAGGTGGTTTCTGAGCCACTGTCCTATTCTTGGTAAACTTTTATGTAAAAAAGAATAAACCAAAAAAAAAAAAAAAAAAGCCAAAATGCCAGCTTATTCTTGAGTGTGCAAGTCTTTTGTGAAGAATTCCAGTTATTTTTTGACAAGAGCACATTGCAATTGGAGATGCCCTAAATGTCTGGGTAGTCTCCCATTGCACAGAAAGGCGTGTAGCCCTTCATGTTGAAACTTGTGACTTGTGACAACTGAAGTTCATAATGTTGGCAGCTGATCATATTGACTTAATAAAATTAATGTGTGAGTACATTAACGTTTGTTACTGTCTTAGAGCAGGTGAGTGTTGCTTTACAAGACTCCATTGGTTGTCTAGCCCATGTTGTGTGTGCATCATTGCATTGTTGATGTCATTTTATGCAAGCATTTTTTTTTAAGTTGGCCTTAGGCGTGTGTCATGGCATGCAGAGGGTTATGTGCGATGGTTTTAAATACCAGGATTTTTAGATAACATTCTCAAGCTACTGATTCAGATGGTCAGCTGCGTATCACGGTTTCCAAACCGTACGCACAAAACAAACTTTTGCCATGTAGTAGATAAATATGCTAACCAAAATTAGTGGTTTGGGGATACTTTATTTTAGATACTGTAGTAACCAGGTGAAGTGGAATTATTGTTTTAGATGTGAGTTCGTTAAAAGTGCGTGCGTGGAAGTCAGAAGTAAGATGATGTCCTTGATGGTGGCAGTTTGGCTAAGTCTTCCATTCATTTTGAAAGTAGTCTGCAAGTTAGAGTCCCCTTACCTTATTACATGCAAACATGTAAGTCTTGTAAAACATGTAGTTGTTTTAAAAAAGAGAACAGTGGAGCATGTCTACTGGCTGTTCTGAAACAAGCTAACTTCTGAGAGGTAGGAGGAAATTAGGAAAAAATGCTTGTTTTAGAAATCTGATAAGAGCCTTGTGCATGGTCCACACTTTTTTTTTCTGTAAACACAGGTGGTCCAGTTTTTTAGTAAACTATTTCACAAACTAATGTTTCTGAATTCCAGAGTACTTCATAGAAATCAACATTGCACAGCTCTAAGAAATATACAAAATACAGCTCAATCTTAGTGGTTTTCATAATATAAAAGGCTGAAAGTGTATGATTTTTATATTTTTTTTTAAGTCAAAAAGTCTGTATTAAAGTTTGCTGTATTAGAAGGCCACAGCAGTTTCTTAACTTCATCTTGTTAGATTGCTGTTTTTGGAAGAACTCAGGAGCAGGGTTTAAAAGCCTGATGATTTACTCTTAAGAGTGTAGAGAAGACCGTTATACTTGACCAAAAAGCTGAATTTTGTATCTAACTGGAGAAATTATATTGCTGTGTTGCAAAATCTAGTTCCTAGTTATCCCTAAAAAGAATTTAAAGATTTTGCAATTTGTTACATTTAGCTAAATATGTTTTACATATGAAGGTGAATTTTAATTAACATAAGTCAAAATCCATTTTGAAAGCCACACACTGAGACTTGGCTATTTGGCTCCTCAACCAAGCCTTAAGGCCACAGGTGAATTTTGTATCCAAGGTCTCATTAAATTTTGCTTGTTGCCTGGTCACATACATGACTATTTTCCAAGGGATACATAGCAAACAGAAACCAGAAAAGTTTTATAAAATTTTCCTTAATTTAATGTCACTTCACTGAGATGCAATGGACTATGTGCCAAAACATACCATTAAGGATGTCTGCTATCAGATGGGACCATGAGTAATGTGGTGTGCTTCTTCAGCCAGCCTCCTGCGGTATATCAGCCCAAGCGTGGACCACATGCACCTATTTTACACTTAGTTGCCCTTGTCCATAACCTGCTGTAGGAAACTCAAGCAGGCCCTATTTGTGGCCATCTTTTACATGTATAGGATTGATTAACAAAAACCCCTAAATTTAAATAATTTGCAAGAATAACTATCTGAATCTATAAGCCCAAGAATAAATGAAAGTTACTCTTCAACCTGCTGTTTCTTAAGCAATAAACTAAAGAACTTTATTCCAGAAAATATTTTGTTAACAGTTTTACTTGCCTTAAAAATCGGACCTAAAAGGGCCATGGAATCTTGGATATAAAGTCAGTGGTCTATAAGAATCACTTTAAGTTGCAGCGATGAATGACATCAGTTAATAGAGATAAAAATGTCCTTTTCTCTAGCTTAAAAGTAAACTAAAAGGCTCATTGAATAAGTTATATTAAGTCTGAGGTTTGAGTGACTAAGAATAATGTTTTTTAACAGCTTTTAAATATTCTTTATTCACTAAATACATACCCCATAGTAATATGCTACATTGCACAAATGCAGTGAGTTTGCACGAATGTTAATTTAAACTGAGTCCTTCAGAAGAAGCAAGTGTGTTATATAATGCTGTGACTTGATGTTCTCTGACTTGAGAAAGTGCCTCATTGCTGAAGTGCACTTCCGCTGTAGGTTTCCTGCGTAAGTCTCCAGTCGTCTGTACCTGTCTCAATGGTTTCCTATCTAAGTGGGCGCTTACAAGCTTCTTAAAAAGAGTTTTGTAAGAACATAGGCATCACCAAAGACATTTTACTGTTACATGTTGGAGACAGACTGTAAATCGGCAGTAGTAACCTTGACTGGTTACTGCAAGTCACCAGTGAAGGCACTGCAATATGTTTTCTTGGTGTGATAAGTCAAGTGTCTTTCTTGTCACAATCAGCATATTTCCCTTCAAATATGTTCACTTCCCCCCCCCCAACACCATCTGGTAGATCTTAGAAAATCCTCAAATATGAGAAAGAAATAAACAATTACAAATATCCTCCCTATAAAAATGGAAGAAATACAAACTTACTTTAAAAATTTGAAATTGAGGTTTTTGAATTTTAAGAATCCTTTTATTCCATGGAGGTGGTAAGAAGAAAATTAGGCCTGTTTAGCTCCGTTGAAGGTAGGCTTTAATAAAGTCCTGACAGGCACAGCAGTGTGGAGTGCAGTCTGCTGGCTTCACAGACAGTAGAAGTGCAGACAAGCCTGTGTAGAACAAACTGTATTCTACTGAACTTACAGAAGTGTTTCTACTGTTTTTAAAAGTGAAATTCCATAAGGGCCTGTGTGATTCTTTTTCTTTAAAAGTGACCTTTTTCAGCAGCCATTTTATTGAAATTAAACAGCCATGTGGCCAAATTTTGGCAAAATGGAGCACTGAAAATGTCCTAGTGTGCCATTCTTTCTTTGGGGTTGACAAGTCTGCTCTGCTCTGGTGCTGAGGTAAAATCAGCCTGAGGTTAGACCTCCGCAGAGTGGATGAACCAGCCCACCGTCCTGTACAACTGAGCCGCATTCCTCACCCATTCCTCTGATTAGATGGGAATTCTCTAGAAAGCTAAGCTTTATACCAGTAAAATATTGGTATGAATTTGCCAAAACCTCTTTTCTGGATTAGAATCATAAAAACTTGAAATGCTGTTACCGTTGTTTTCAGTATGTGAATCCTGTGGAGAGCGATAGAGGGTGGGACATGTCTGCTAGGTCTGGTTCGTGAAAAGCTGAGCAAATGCCCTGACTACTCAGACGCCCTTCAAAGCCCAGAATCACCAGCTGTTTGGATTTACTTCATGAGCTCTGCACAGTGTGTTTTGGTGAAAACCATGAGATTAAGATTAAAAAACACAAAATGTCCTTAAACAGGAGGGACCTTATTGCTTTGTGTAAAGCTGTAGTGTTTCTCGGGTCATTTGAAAATGCTTCTTTTCCTGGAATATGATTTTCACAAATAGTAAGTTTACTGGCCGCCATATTTTCTAGTAGGATTAAAATGTTTGGGCACTTTGAAAAATGATAAAAGTAAACTTCAAAATAATTCCTTAAAATCTCATCCAAATGTATCTATCCTCATGCCACTTTTCCATGATTCAAAACAGTTTTCCAGAAATATGTTTTCGTCTTAATTGTCTTTGAATCTAGAATCAGCTGTAACAGATATGTTAAATACTAGGCCTAGTTTTCTTCTATCTTGTAACAGTTACTAGAAAAAAGAACAAACTGTAGCACAAATGGAGACCAACCATTCTGGGAGCATCTGTACAAAGTCTGGTGTGTTCACGTAAGTCCAGGAGCAGGGGCTCTGTCTACACATGCACATATTTGGAGGTCAGCCTGGCACTGTTAGAGGCCGGTTTTCTTTTGCAGTCTTTTCAGATTGGGATTGGGGGCCTAAGTGTCCTTAAGAAGCTGTGGTCCAGGACAAGAGCGTGGGGGCGGGGGGTACAGGTTCCTTCACTTTCCTGTGTCTGGCAACTCAACAGCTATCATTTCTTAGAATAGCCCTCATGGTTATTAAATCTAGCACAGAATATATTGTAAAGTTATGTTGCTAATTTTATTTTGAAATATGAAATATTTTAAGCTTTTTGTCAAAAGTGATAACATCTTAATACAAATAAAAACCTTTTTGTGGTTGTAAGATTTAGCTTATGAATCATTCAAATTGAAGTGAAAGAATTACCAGGTCATTGTTAATGACTTAGTCTATTAAGAATCTATGTATTTTTGTAAAGGAAAAGCATCTGTAGATATTTAATCAGTACAAGATCTATGTCTGTTTTGCAGAAAGAAAATGCTGCTTAGACACTCTCTTTAAATATTTTTTATTTTTGTGCTCATGTATTTTCTGTTGATCTATGGAATGTTCTGTACAAAACTGTATAACTGTACTGTTGAGCTGGATACATTTTTTTTTTAAATTCTCGGCTTAGCTATGTATATTTGACCATGTTGAAAATAGTATCTTTGTTATTAAATTTTTTGATTGCATATTTATTGTTTGCCTGTTAATGTTACTTGGTATAGACCACTCCCTCTGTTAAAAATGTTTTAAGTGCAGTTTCCAAAGCAAGTTCTAACACACACACACACACACACACACACACACACACACACACACACACACACCGTTACATGTCATTGACCAGAAGTTGGCCTGCTGGGAAGACAGCTAGGGGATCTGGTAAAGCCATGCCCTAAACAGGACTACACATTCAGCATAATTTGCATTTGAGAAAGGAGGCCACAGTGTGCATGGGACTTCACAGTGTTTTCTTCAAACAGGTTTGGCTGTTACCTTTCGAAGACTGGCCTTGAGCTGCTCAGCTTTTTGTGTACCTGGAAATTTGCAGGGGATATTTTCTGAAAGCCAATTAAAACAGTCCTTAGTGTTCAAACTCCTATGTTAGAGTTTGGTTCCAGCATAGCTATCCTAGAGATGAGCTGGGGAATCATGCCCAACAAGGCGACATAGGCTGCGACACAATGAGAAACTATCCTGTTTCAAACTACCTTCGTCAGGAAGACCCACTCTACAAGGCTCTGCTCTTACAGGCCACTTGGGGTTCTTCCTCTTAAAGCTCCTACTTATAAGCCTGTTTCTCCTGCATAGCCCTGCTCCTTTAAGCTCTCCTGTCCCAGATCCTCACCCTATAGAGCTATCTTCAATATCCTGTACCTTTTAATAAAAACATCCTGCTCTCATCTTTTTAGGGGGACTAAGTACAGTCCATGCCAGGCCCCTGTGGGCCTGGTTAGCTCTGTTGTCTTCTTGTGACGCTCCTTTCACCTCCAGGTCCTGTTCTCCTTCCCCTCTCTTTTCCACAAGACTCCCTACATGTCTCCCAGTGTATGGCTGTGACTCTCAGCATCTATTTCAAGGCACTGCTAGGTGGAGCCTCTCAGGACAGTTATGCTAGGCTCCTGTCTGCAAGCATGGCAGAGGATCATTAATAGTGTCCCAGGTTGGCTCTCTCCTGTGAGGTGGGTATGGGGTTGGACCAGGCATTGGACATTTCCTCAATCTGTGTCTTCATCTTGAACATCTTGTAGGCAGGGTAAAATTTGGGTCAAAGTTTTTGTGAGTGGGTTGGTGTTTCCTTCCCTCTATTAGAAGGTGTCCTCTTCAGTCTCTATGGACCCTCCTACTAGAAAAGAAGTCTTCCCGGAGCCTATCCTAACTTAGGTCTCCAGTTTGTCACAGAGATGCCCCCACCCATAGTTTCTTTTTTCTCTACAGGCTTTCTGTCTTCTACAGCTGTCCCCACCCTCATAGCTGCTGCTTTCTCAGAAAACTGGGAATACCTCTACCTCAAGACCCAGCTATACCACCCCTGGTTATATACTCAAAGGACCCTCCACCGTACAAGGACACTTGCTCAACTATGTATATAGCAGCTTTATTCATAATAGTCAGAATCTGGAAACAACTTAGATGTCCCTCAACCAAAGAATGGATAAAGAAAATATGGTACATTTATACGATAGAATACTACTCAGCTATTAAAATCATGAAATTTGCAGGCAAATGGATGGAACTAGAAAAGATCATCCTGAGTGAGGTAACTCAGACCCAGAAAGACACCCATATATGTACCCAGTTATAAGTGGATTTTAATCATATAGCACAGGATAAACCCACAGCAATGCACAGACCCAAAGAAGATAAATAACAAGGAGGACCCAAGAGAGGATGCTGAAATGTCACGCAGAAGGGGAAATAGAATAGACAGAGGTAGTGGTTGAAGAGAGGGAACAAGGTAGGAGCACAGTAGCTAGAGTTGCCCCAGGAGTCCTTGGGTTCCCTTTCCCTGCCTCTGACAGCCAGGGATGCGTCTCTCTCTCTCTCTCTCTCTCTCTCTCTCTCTCTCTCTCTCTCTCTCTCTCTC
>OU015757.1:55288107-55298207 GCA_907169655.1 Acomys percivali
ACACCTACAGCGGTCCTTCCTGATGCCCTGTCAGATGGAGGATGCAGATAACAACTGCTTAAGCAATATTTTCCACCACAAAAAGGAGAGAAAGCTGCTTTAACACTGCGTATAGGCTTTGAGCTTTTTCAAACCTACTTGATTTGGGGTTCTTTAATGCCTATGCCTCCCTTCCAACCCACCTACCCTACATAGGAGAGGAAAGAGGATAATAGGAACAGGAGAAGCAGACCTTTTTAGACTCAGTTCCTTGGAGCAATTCCACTCTTTATAGTCAGGATTTCAGCAGACTAGCTGAAACAGCAAACTAGCAATTCAGCAAAGGTGACTGCAACCGCAACAGCTGGAATCCCGAGCAGCAGCTGGGTCCCAGAACCTTGAAGTGGTCTCTGGAGTGATTCTTTCTAGGAGTGTCTTGAAGTAGAACAGCAAGCAGCCAAATGATAAGAAGTGATGCCAGGACCAAAAACCCAAGCCTCTTGACTTGGAGCTCATATATATATCTGCTCTCAGAGTGAGTCTGTTCTATGATGTTTATCAGTTGGCAAAGACCACGCCCCCCACAAGAGGCAGTTCCTCTTCTAGTGGATAAACATCACGTGTGCTCTCAAAAGTCTGTTTTGTATCCCACACTTGGGATCAAAACAAAAACTGTTTGCATACACTACAACTGCCTGACGTCTGGGATCTTCATGTCAGACTCAGAGAAGCCACTCATAGCTGTAGGAACGATGACCCTTTCCACTGATACAGAGGGTGATGTGGGCTCAGATTCACCCTCATCCCAGTGTGGTCAGTCTCACCTCCCTTTACATTTCTTTTTCCTTTTTCTTTTTCTTCTAATTTCTACATTTAGAGGTTGAAATAATAGTTTTATATAAAACTACTTTTTAAGCTTGAACACTTCCAAATTATGGCCTTTAAATCCACATAGATGAAAGGTTCCAAGTAGAGCTCATATTGTCAAAACTCCATTCTCTTCTCACACTCTCCAGACTTGTCACTCAGACCGTCTGCTTATCAAAGTCTGTGACACAGACCAGCACAGTATTATCTCTTTTCCATCACGTCTCGCCCAACAGCCCCTGTGGGCACATGATCCAGGTCCTTAGCTTCAACAGACAGCAGCTGAACCAAAATCCCGTGATGTCAAAGTGTTGACGTCTGACTTACATAAAAGCTGCCTTTAAAGGAGAAGTAGACCTCAGAACTACCATTCCTTGGGACATTTGCTCTTCTACACATGAGTGAACCACAGCTTCACCCATCTACCTCTCCAATTTTCAAAAGGAGCTTTGAAAGCAACTTCAGTCCAAAAACAAATGGTGTAAAATGTACAAATGTAAGTAGGCCAAGATATGTTTTTTTTTTTTTATAAAACTAGGGCATAGTTTGATTAGAAGAATCAAAGGGAATACAATGTTGAAAGCTTCCTTATTCATTGGGGTTTTTAGCTTTTAGATAACAAGATTTAAGGTTCTATTCTGTGGGCAGTCCTTGTTCGGTTTATTTTCAGGAAAAAAACCTATCTTTATATTCCATTTATAGTAAATATTTTCCATAACCCCTGAGAGAAATATGAGGAATTACACACTGTTGATACTTTACATCTTCACATTCCTACCCAAGATCAAAATCCTAACCTCAGTACACACTGGGTGCACATGGAACCCCAAAGTCAGGAAGCCCTGATGGTGTAAACACTGGCTGCGCTATCCCAGGGCTGGTCTCACAGCTCTCACCATGTGTGTGTGTGTGGGGGGGGGGGTGTTTGACATTATTTAAGTCATATCAACTTCTTTTCTTTAAAAATGCAAGTTGTGGTATTGGTTGGATATAAATCAATCCTCTTTATACAGCGTTTCTGTAAATAATTTCAGCGTTTCTGAAAACAACAGAACCATAATACTGAGTAAGGTTGCTCTAGTACAGTGTTGCCCATTCTGCCTTTGTAGTTGGCCATGTTCCTGGCACATGGAAGGCTCACAATAGCTACTTACAGTGGAGACAAACAAACAGAAAGAGGCATGCCTACCTAGCTGCCCAGTCAGCCTGGACTTTGAACACTTCTCTGGTCTCCTTAAGTCGTCTGCAGTTTACTAACAGCGTGCGTGGATTTGAGACATGGAGGTGAGATATTTGGTGGGTTTTTTTTATTTTATTTTAACTAGTTTTTATAACATCATTAAACTTCGAGTCTTGCTTTTCTTGTCCGGTTGTGTCCGTCAACGTTTCCTCCCTTCTCGGTAGAGTTCTGGACGATCTAGAAAGTTAGTAATTGTGAGTCAGTCTTTTACATTGCTCCTCCACCCAGGGCTGTGTGAGAACCAGCTGGGGCCCCACTGGGGTTTGTTAAGTTTTCCTTTGCCATGATCCTTCCTCAAGTCTCAGAAATTCACAATTCCCAATAAAACTGTTCTTTTTCTTAAATTTTAATTCTTTTCTCATTAATTTGGTACATGACTACAATGTATTTAGGTCATATCTATATACATCCCCCGCATGATGCTACAAAGAACTGAAGACAAATGACTGTCCCTCCCTCCCAGTGGCCACAAACTACCAATAACTCCTCCTCAGCTAGGCCTGGGACCTCAGGAGCCCTCCCCCCAGTCATACTGTCATATTGACTGGCTCAGTTTTGTGCTAGCAATCCAAGTTGTGGTGAGTCTGTGAGTACATGGTCCTGTCAAGTCCAGAAGACATTGTTCTAAAGCGTTCTCCTCCAGTCTCTGGCACTTGGAATCTTTCCATCCCCTCTTCTACAAGTGGCATTGATTTTCCCACTGGCTTGCTCACTAGTGCTGTACACTTTGTACACGAGCATTTGAGGATAGGACTACGCACGTGTCACCCTGCAGGTAAACAGCCGAGACATGTTTCTTTCTCTTTGAATTCAGAGTTTAAAGGTAAAGTGACAAAACCCACATAGAGTTTCTTTCCTTGGTACTCGACAGTGAAGAGGAAAGATGGAGGAAATTCAGCCCCTTCCCCCAAAATGAGTGGAAGTAGCAAGGTACTCTGTCACTCAGGGGAATGTAACTAGCAAATAGACACACCTTGGCACTCTTCCCACTAAGAAATGTCAACTGCATCTTGTCTCCTTGAATCTGGGCCTCTCTAAGTGACTCCGTCACAACTAAATCACAGAAGGTGTAAGGCCACTCTGCCTCGGAGCCTGCTCCTACCCCCTATGCAAGAGCCCTGGTGATTCTGGGACTTGTGTGCCTCTAAAGCCATGAGCATGGGCTTCTGGCCAACAGCTCAACTGAAGTTCCAGTCAACAGTCTGTGCCAATTGCCAGCCACATACAAGAGCCAGCTTGGTTAGCCAGTTCCATCAGCCAAGCCACCATGTCACAGCAGCCTCATGGGAGACATTGAGTTCTGCCAGACTGTTTCTAAATCTGACTCTCATGGTATAATAATTCATTTCAACCACTAAATTTGGGGAAGATACAGTACAAATTAATAATAATGTGGCCAGTTACCTCTGGGAGTTATTATTCTAGAAAACCTATGAATTCTCTGTTTCCCCCATCAGGGAATTGAGTGCTTTGTCAGTTTTCAAAGCAAGAGCACAGAAGGACCAGGAACCCACCAGTCCTCTGGGTCTTAGTCCATAACTACAAACAAATTCTGGAGCCTGTACATGCACGACCCACTGAGACCAGGAGGGCAGTCCCTGCTTAACAGAGGCAAGAAAGATAAAAACCTGTCTAACCCGAGAGCTGCAGTTATCAGAGGCTTCGGCAAAGTGGCGTTTCCTAGTTACTGAACAAAAACTGGGTTACTAGAAAGGTGCTGAAATTCATCTCCTCGGAAAGGAAACGAGAGGAAAAATCCTTCACGGAAACATCTTGTGATTGAAGGCAGCTCCGCCCCCACACCGGGCTGCAGTGCTGACTTCATCCCCAGCAATGTCTCCGTGACTAATTTCTGACAATTACTCCAAACTTCTGAATACTCCCCCCAGCCAAGACAGCCGTAGGAAACCTTTCCATATGGCCAGATCTTTCCACAGTCGGGAGTGTTTACAGGATTCGTAAATTAGACCTTTCACTTGTATAAAAGGAGAGAATTGCGCATGGGACCGTTTGTTCTCTCTCGCATCTGAATCACGCCGCGAGTGCCTGTCCTTGTCCAGCTACAAGGTGGAGGCTTCTTGGGCTGTGACCTTTGTTGCAGCCGACCCTGCCTTTTGCCACTCAACCCTCAACACTCTGTGTTTGGCAGGATTAGCGTGGACTGAGCGGCACTTTTTAGAGACCCGTGCTGTCATCACATGTCCTTTCTCCCCCCCTCCCCCACAGCCTGGCATGCTAGACCAGGGCAGCCTGAAGCCAGGAACATCTATGGCAGAGCTCTGATTCCACAAGTGGCTGCTTAGTTGGCAGCTTCCTATGGCTGTTCCTGAAACTGAGAACTGCACCATCCCCACCCCTCCTCCCACCAGAGCAATCTTGTTGAGAAGATGTGCTGGAGACTCAGAGGCAATGGCTTGCAAGCTGTAATCGGAGAAGCCACAAAGACACACCTATGGGTTACCACAGAGAGTAAGGGTGAGAGATTGAGATGACTAGCCCCAGCACACACACCACTTCCCACCCACACAACAAGCACAACACCTCAACCTTTTTTTTTTGGTTTGCATGTCTGGCTTCAAATAGTTCATTTCCAGAAAGAAAAAAAAAAAAGTTTGGGTTTTTTTTTTTCCTCCTAAAAATTGTTTGCAAATCCCTGCAGAGTAAAAAGAGGAGGGATTTTGGGATCTAGGTGCTGTGGTCCTAAACCTAATTCTGACTGACTGTCTTTCTCAGCTCTTCTGTCAGGTGGAGGCAACAATGCTGACCTCACAGGCATAGAGGAGATCAAATGAGACGTGATCAAACAGCCGAGTGTATATTCTAGTAGTTCAGCAAACGCTAACACTTGGAGCTTTAAAGGGGCCAGTGTTGTGTTTCTTTGGAGGTAGGTGTGTGTACACAGAAGTGAGCTTCCCTGTGACACTGTCACGCATTCATGCCCTTTCAGCCTGCTCCCTTTGCCAGTCCCCTCCACTCCCCCTCCCACTTGCTGATCCTCCCACCATCCCAAAACACTCCCTGCTCTGCTCAAGGGTACACACCTTCCATTACTCTCTCTCTCTCTCTCTCTCTCTCTCTCTCTCTCTCTTCCCCCTTCCTTCCTTGAGACCTAACCTTCCCATCAAAGTCCCCTTTCCATCTGCATGCCATATATATGATGCCCAAGTTTAAATTATCATTCCATACAGGTGAGAAATCCAGGTATTTGCCCATCCGAGTCCGACTTATTTCATTTAATGTAATAATACCCAGTTCCATCCACTTTCCTGAAAAGGTCATAGTTTCACTTTCTTTGCAGCTGAATAAAACTTTATTTTGCACATTTACCATTTTCTTTACTTACTCCTCAACTTGATGGATACCATGACTAGTTCTGTGTCTTGGCTATTATAAACAGTGTGACAATAAACATATATAGATATATAGATGTAGATATATAGATACACACACACACACACACACACACACACACACACACACGCAATTTTGCCTTATACTGACTTAGATTTCTTTATGTATTTACCCAGCAGTGGTATGGGTGGGTCATATGGCAGTTATTTTTTCAGTGTTTTTGAGTAAGTTCTACTCTAACTTCCAAAGTGGTTACAAAGGTCTCTGTTCTCATAAGTGGAGTACGAGGAGGATTTCCACCTCTCCCTGTTCTCACCTGCATTTGCTGTCATTCGTTTTACTGATGATGGCCATTCTGCCTGAGACAGATTTTCACAGCAGTTTTAATTTGCATTTCTCGGATGGATAAGAGTATTAAATGAAGTGCCTTTTCACATATTTATTGACATTTATATTTCTTTCTTGGAGAGCAGTCAAATTCCCGAGTCTATTTATCAACTGGAGGATTTGGATTTTTGGTATTTATTATTTTGGAAATAAGATTGTGTTTATAGATTCCAGGCATCAATTCCCTGTCAGGTAAGAGTCAACAAAGACCTTTCCCCATTCTGTCGACTGGCTCTACACTCTGTTGAGGCTTCCATTGCTGTCCAGGAGTTTTTGTTTGTTTGCTTGTTTGTTTGTTTTGTTTTTTTAATTTCAAGTGAGCCAATTTTTTAGTTTTTGGGATTATTTCCAGTTTATTAGAATCCTTTTTTAGAGAGTTGTCGCCAATGCCGAAACCTTCAAGTGTTTCTTTCCCCCTAACAGTTTTAGTGTTTGGTTCTATGGTAAGATTTTTTTGATCCAGTTTTCATCTGATTTTGTGTAGGGTAAGAGATACAGATCTAGTTTCAGTGTTATGCACGTGGATTTCCCCAGCACTGTTTGCTGAGGAAGCCTTTTCCCAATACACATTTTTAACACTTTCATGAACAGTTAGTATAGGGGTTTATTCTGGGGTCCTCTGTTCTATTCTTTTGCTCTACATGTTTGCTACATGACTGTTTTTGTGCCAGCACTAGCTTGTTTCTGTTTCTACAGATCGGAGGCATAATTTGAGATCAGGCGCTATGATGCCTTCAAGAATTGCTCTTTCTGCTTAAGATTGCTTTGGGAATTTAGGTTCTTATGTGCTTCCATCTGAATTGAGGATATTTTTTCACAGTTCTGTGAAAAATATCATTGGAATTTTGGTAGGGTTGCATCGAATCTGTAGATCACTTTCACAATTATTGCCAACTCCATGATGTTAATTCTGCCAATCTGTATCTTCATCAGTGTTTTAACACTTTTCACAGTAAAGATAATGTGGGTGCGATTGTTTTGTTTTATTTCGTTCGTTATTGGTTCAATATTGATGCTTGTTTTGGATCTATTTACTTGTTTGCATCTTCTTGGTTTAATTTTGGCAGGTCATATATGTCTAGACATTTATCCATTTCTACTAAAATTTCCAGTTTGTTTAGAATATGAATATTCAAAATATTTGCTAATCCCTGATTCCATTAGAATCTATTATAACCTCCGTTCTCATTTATAATTTTATTAATTTTGTTCCCCCCTCTCTCTCTCAGATTGGCTAAAGACTGATGCTATTTTGTTTGTTTGTTTCCAAAGTACCAGGTCTTGGGTTGAGTCTATTCAGAAGTGATAAAGGGCCAGCATTATCTCTTTTTGTATGCCCATGTTCAAAATCCATTATGAGAAAGATTCAAAATGACAAAAGATGAAGCCCCCAAGGAGATTTAGCTCCACTCCAGCAGAGGACTTTCTAATACTATATTCTAGAGTTAAATTTGCCTACCCACTATAAGAGCTGGAAATTTGCTGGCTTGTCTCAGGGCAGAAAAGGAGATCCTAAGTAGATACTTGTAAGGAAGGGAATGAATTATATTTACCCACTTTGTGAAACTCCCTAATGTATAAGTTACTCATAACAGTTATGAGTCACACAGATCCATCACATACAGACACACATGTTCAATGCACAATTATAAATGATACTAATTATTATGCATCTTTGTTTGCTTTCTAATGATAAATCCAGAGGTTTCCATAGGTCAGGCAACAAGCCCAGTGATTTCTTAAAACAACAACAACAACAACAAAAACAAACAAAAAAACCAACCAAACAAACAAAAAATTTTAATAAGTATAAAGTGAAGCATCCACTGGGAAAGTATACAAAGAGAAAATATGCCACATTCAGTCTTGATTATACCTTGATAAAGGCTTTTCTAGGAGTTAGATATGTGTGAGATGGCAGACAGATTAATCCACTGTATTAAAAAAGACAATGTGGCTCACTGCTGCAGGGCGGGGAGTACTCTGTGACTATCTTCACATAGAATGGCTGCCCCAGAACAGACAACAGAGTCATCAGATATAAGCTCCGCTATACATCTTTATAAACCTTCAGGGTAATTTTTGAAGAGTGTGTATCAGTTACTGTTAGTGGTATTCGTTGGTACACTTAACTCCTGTTGTCTTAGGAAAGCCCACACTCTGCTCCCTGACTCAGAGCATTTCTAATCACCCCAGGGGATATGCTGCCTAGAATCTATTCAGATTTTTTAAAAAGGTTTTGATAATAACTCTCCAACCTCTTTTACCGTGAAGATTAATCTTGAGAGTTCCAACAGCTCACCTAATGTCACAGCATGAAATGTATGTATACCACACTGAGGTGAAGACGTTTAACCCAGTGTGATCATGGGGATTTACTCATATCTCTGAAAACATTCATTTTAACTGGGATGAACACTCCTCTCATGGTGCCAAAATACTTGGAAAAGAGAAAATGGATATTTAGTTAATTTTGGTCTAGTTTTGTTTTATTCCCTTTTCTTAGATTTTTTTTTTCTGGAAGAATTTTGCACAGTTATAATAAGTGGAGAAGAAAATAGCTGTATCTGTGGGAGACTGTGCATAGGAAACAACCATGAATGACCTGGCAAACAGCAAGGTCTCAACACAAATGTGGGTATTTATGGGGACAAAAGATGTGTTGGTGGTTCTCTGTGACTATAGATTTTCCCTGAACTTTTTCTAATTCCAAAACCTAAATGGATTTGAAAAAGAAGCCCCGATTGGGAAAATAACATAAACTTTGTCAAACTTATTTGCTGAGTGGAGTGTGCTAAGTACTAGATTTTCCTATCCTACATTCAATATTTCCCCCACATCAATAGAATTAGGATCAACATAACCATCATTTTATACAGCGGGACACTAAAGAGCTGGAGTGACCCAGAACAGGACACAGGGCTGGCAAGTACAGGATTTGTGCTCATACTCAAGGACCCTGACCCCCAAGGTGTGAGACTATGTGGACAGTATTTTCACTTTTGAGAAAATTTCAACAAATACAACTTGTAATCAGTTGGGGTGTTTTGTTTTGTTTGTTTGTTTAATAAAAAGTCTTTCTGGGCCCTACTGGATATGAAGAGTTCAAGCAACAACAGAACTATTTGGAAAATTCTCCTCCTATTGGAGGCAAAAATCCTCCCCAGTTTATAGAATAGAATAGAAATGAAATTCACACAAGAAACTCTACAAGAGAAAGTTGCTCCCAACAAGGGGCACATAATGGTTCCCAAGGGACAATAGACTAGCCTCCACATTGCTGTGTGGAAAATGGCTCAACCCTGGGATACAAGCTTGGAAGATATTTTATATACCCAGGGCTGGCACAAAACCCTGGTCTTAATTACAAAGGCAAGACATCCCAGAAGGCCTGGCAACAACCTAATAGTCAGTACACTGCCAGGAATGGAGAGCATCACAATAGAAGAATAGACGGCCACCTTGGGTACATTTATATGAAAATAACCCAAAAGTTTGGCCTCCTACTAGATAATTCAAGACAAAAACTTCTTAATGCATTTTTATTTGAAAATGTTTGTCTTCCGAAAAGAAAAGGACAACTGCGATGCTGTGCTAGGAAGGTCTCCTTGTCACATTGCATCACGGCTGTTTCACAGTCAAGCAAGAGTTTGAGCCATCATTATGCAGGGTTCAGTCTCTCAGAACCTTTTAGTTCCTTGCATATAAGCTGTTCTTACTAGGTCTTATTTGTTTGGACATTTCCTACAGCTTAATCAGAAACAAGCTTCCATGCGAGATTGAAGGAGGATTCCTGGGAAATAATGTAGAGACCTTGTATGGTCACATCAAACATGTCCCACTAGAATACAAACAAGCCTAAAGCTAAGAGGAACTTGGGGGGAATTTTGTCTGACAGAGGCAGGGTTGTGTGGTCCAAGGGCTGCCTCTGAAGCTGGTTCTTTGGGTTGTGTATCACAATTCATTGCTGGATGCAATAGCTGGGACTAGAAGTGTAACAGTGAACACAGGTGGTTTGGACCGTGAGAAGCTCACAGTAAATCTGAGACACGAGATACATCCATATCAAAGATAGACCACTATTCAAACCAGAAAGCCAGCTGACATATAAATGGACAGAAACATTTTTTGTTTATTTAATGTTTGTTGACAACTCTAAACATGTATATCATTTCCTAGTCAATTCACCCCCATCCCTTTATACTGTCACCCCTCCCTGTGTGTGTGCATGTGTGTGTGTGTGTGTGTGTGTGTGTGTGTGTGTGTGTGTGTGTGT
>OU015757.1:55321612-55350182 GCA_907169655.1 Acomys percivali
CTTTCTTTCTTTCTTTCTTTCTTTCTTTCTTTCTTTCTTTCTTTCTTTCTTTCTCTTCAGATGAAAAGGATACAAAACTGTCCCATGAGTCTTATGGTGGGAAATTTGTATGTAGAAGCAGTTTGAGCAAGTAGAAAATATTAGCAAAAGATAAACAGAAAATCTGCATTTGATAAGAATCGGGCAATCATCAAAGCCAGGATTAACATAAAGTTATGAGAGAAACAGCACTGATAATTACAAATCACATGATTATACTTCAGCAGTAAATTGTACTTCAGTTCTAACAGTATAAAACCTGAAGACTAATGTTTTGTATTATGATAAATCTACGTTGGAAGAATAAGGGGAAGCAAGAGACATACGCAAGAGTTATAACCTAAATCTAAATACTAAAACCTGTATTGTGTGTATACAATATATCCTATTGACACAGTAAGATGCAGACATAAATCATTAATTTTTAAATTATGCAAGCAAATGCTAGAAAAACAACTATTGCCTGTGTGTCTGGATGTGGGTATGTGCACACATGAGTGCAGGGACCTGCAGAGGCCCAAAGAGGGTGTTAGATCTACTGGAATTACAGAGGTTGTGAGCCATCTGCTGTGGGTGCTGCAAACAGAACTCAGGTCCTCTTAAAGAACAACTAGTGCTTTTTATTCACTTAACCATCTCTCCATTCCTCTGAGATTTAGTTCATGGCTCATTATCTATCTAATTTTGGAAACACCCCATGCGTTCTTAAGGTGAACTTACATTCTCCATCATTGAATATAGTTTTCTGTGTCAACTGACTAATTTTATTGTTGTTATTGTTTGCAGACAGCATCTCACTCTCTACCATAAGCTGGCTTCAAACTTGTAATAATCCCTCTGCCTCAAGCCTCATAAATGCAGGGATTATAGGCACCAGGCAGCACAGACAACTCAACTGAATATCTTGATTGTTGACTGGTAACTTCATTAAGATCTTCTATATCCTTGCTAATATTTCCTTATCTACTCATTCTTCTAATTACTGACAGAGTGATGTCAAAAAATTGCCATCTATGATTGTGGAATGTACGTACTTAGTTTTGCTTGTCAATTTTAAAGTTCCCTCATGAGATGCTACATGTTTAGGATTGTTATGAATTACTGTTCATCTCTTCTAATATATTTGTCTTGCGATCCAACTAATCTGATGTTAATATAGTAATACCAGATTATTTTAATCCCGAATTTTTGTATGATATAGTTTTCTTCTATCGGTATCTTTATATTTAGAGTATATCTCTTGTAGATATCATATATTACTCTTTTTACTAATGTTACCAGAATATCTCTCCCTTTTAGTTAGACTATTACTGAGGTAATTTACATTTAATGAAGTCAGCCGTAGAGTGGGATTTAAATTAACTTTCTTGATACTTATTTTTATTTTATCCTTTCTATTTGTTTTCTCCCCCTCTTGCTTGCTTTTAGCATTCTTTGGGGTTAAAGTGGAATTCTTAAAAAAAAAAAAACCTATTTTGTCTCACTTTCACAATTTGTCAGCTTCAGCTATGTGTGTAATTCAACAAGTACACACCATTAACCATGTACATTCCTTGACTCAAATATTTCCTTAGCTCTGATTACTCAGGGTAGAAATGATCAAGGTTTAACAAAGAGAATTAATGCTTTAGATAAAATTATCCTTTATATAGGGACTCAGAGTCAAAATATCAGATGCAACTAATTACCTCGAGTTAGGCTAACTATAAATGGATTTATGTTACTCCTCTCCCCTGTGTGGGTCAGGGATGTCTTGGGATCTAGCACAGGCACACCTGAGAGGTATTTGGCATACTTCAGAGCTCTCGCTATTAACATGGAAATGCTATAGTTTCAGTCACATTCAAACATCTAATGGTCTTCATGTGTCATCCCTGAAAACAAAAACAAAAACAAAAACAAAAGCTCTGGAGTGGGCTGCCTCCAGGGAGCTCCCTTGCTTGCTTTTGCCAACTCAGTATGTAATTGCTCCTGGCAACAATTGACGCCTCAATTGTGTCTCTTTTGTACTAGCCTTCTGGTGACTGTTCAAAGGCCAATAACATGCATCCTTGGCAAAGTCTACTTGGAGACCTTATTTCATTTCTTCAAATTTCACACTTCAATCTTCCTTCTTCATCCTTCCCTCTTTACCTGATGCTGTCACATCCCACTTGTGTCTCCCATGTATCACTGCACAGATGCTATAAGTTAGGATAGGATAATTTCTTCCTTGCTCATTGTACTACTATTGTAACATTTTTATACTGATAGTATAAAGCCCCTTTACATAATAATTAATTTTGCTTTAATGGGAAATTACAAAGTGAAAAAGTCATATTTTAAACATGCTGCCTTATTTACCATTTCTATTACGTGTATATTGAAACCATTTGTTCCACAGGTACCAAAGGTGCTATCTATTTTGTATTAATTTTCCTTTATGTGTAATATTTAAAAATTTATTGTGCTTTCAATTTTAGAATTTCTATTTATAAATATATATGTATTTATTCCATTTTTCTTCCAAAATTCTTTAATTATTAAGGCATATTTTCTATAGCCCTTATTTTTCTGTTTATAATAGCTTTTCTAAAATTCATACATGGTATCTTAGTTTCTGTTGTTGTGACAAAATATTTTGGCAAAAGTACCATGGCATGAAAGTCTAGGCAGCAGGAATGTCAGTGGTCAGGAAAAAAAAAAAAAGCAATGAAGCATGCAAGTTAGCTCTCGGGGGCTTGCTCTACTCTTACACAGAAGCCCAGGATCCCTTGCTCAGGGAATGGTGCTACCCACAAGGGGCAAATCTTCCTACCTTAATTAGTGTAATCAAGACAATTCCCCACAGACTTGCTTATAGGCCAACATAATCTAGATGATCCCTTGGGAAGCTCCTGTAATTCTAGACAGTAATCATCACTTGGTAAATCTTATAGCTACACCATCCTGAGGCTCTTCCTTGTTTACTTCTTCCTGTCTTGATTATTACAGTAGTTAAGAGCCACATTTTACTGTTTCCTTAAGAACCCAGTAAATGTTTGGCTATTCTGTGTTATCCATGGATATAGTACAGAAAACTTTGTATTGTTATCTGCCTTAGAAGAATGTTACATTTTGTCATGGCATGCAAACCAGCTATTGGCTGACCAGTAACTTGTGTATGTCTAGCCTCATGCTTCATAGAGTAGGTGTATGGGAAACACTCTCTGTTTGGCTTCTTGTGAAAGATTTGTATTAGGTGTTTACAGAGCAAGTTGGGAGACTCTCTTTAAGGATTGGTCCCTATTGCAAGGTGAGCCCTTGATCACAAAGGTGGATGTGCTATGTGGCTAAGAAGACCTTGACTCTCTCCTCCAGCTGAGGGAGATCCCCAGTTCCCGATCTTTATTCTCTCCAGTCCATAGCCATGCAGTAGTTGCTCTCTGAGAAGCCCGTATAGTCTCTCCCTGCATTTGACAGCCGCAGCCAAGAACTCTGACTGACTTTCTCCCAAGGTCTCAGCCCAGCTCTGCGCCTCTTTTTCTCTGGCACTCTGCTTCACACCACTAGCCACATCTGATGCCAGATCATGACCTGCATTTCCTCAGCTCAGGGGAATGACATGACTCTGCTTGGATCATACTCCCTACACCTGCACCAGGAAAATGTCCCCCAATTTGACATCTTCAGCAAAGTGATGTTTCTGTGCGTCATGGGATGTACTGGCCTTTTCTGGTGCTTCACAGTAGTTATTTGTTCTGTTCAGAGTTATGACCTCTTATTAGCAGAGTAATGTTCTAGCACCAGCTACTCCATTTTAGATGTGAGCAGAATCGAGCCAAAGTTGCAACTAAAGGGCAAAATTGAAAAAAGGGATAGGATAATCTTATTCATTATTCTCCACCAATTGTTCAACACTGTAATATTCATATTTATGGATTATTACAAGAATACAAATGTTTGGTTCATTAAGGAGTTAATACAGTGAACCTCAAACCTAAGCCAATTAGACTGACATGACCTTTCAAAAACACTATGCTCTCCTGTATCGGCCATTTAGGCAGAACAGTTGTCACAATGTCCTTCTCTATTTCCTCAGCCCATATCAGCCACTTGAATCTAAGTCTTAATTTATAATTTATTGAGTCTTCTATTTGTATTTGACAGCCTTGAAGAAAACATCTTTCCTATCTTGGTGCATCTAAAATTCTGAATATAAATCAATCTCTATCACATCTTGTCATTATCAACTAAATTTGATAACATGCTTGCATTAATAAGACCTTTGAGAATACTGCCTTGGCCTTGAACAATGAAAAGTTATGATACATAAAGAAAATATTTTGAGCCTTCTTACTCAGCATCTCCTTTTAGGGTCTCAACAGTTCTTGCTACTGGAAAGTAGACTGACAGAACAGATGGGGTCTCCATCAGGACACAGAGGGGAGCTTTCAATAGTCCTTTCTATAAACTTCCTTCACCATCGTAATTTTAACAAGGTCTAGCTCCCCAGGTTTCCACTTAGATTTACCTTAACAAACTCCACAAATGCGACAAGAGATGGATTTTTGCTCAATGCAGAGTAGAAACCGTTCCACTCTGATCTTTAGCTGAGTGGCTGGGTACAGCAGTTCCCACTGGGGTGGCAGGGGGGTGGGGGGGTGTCTCAAGATCTTGCTGCTATCAGCACTTGTCAGTCATAGCCAGAAGGCAAGAACTGCAAGGAAGCCTAGTTTTTCCCTCATCGTGTGCTGCTCAAACCACACCAATATTTCCAGGTTTCTCTAGGGATAGATGAGTCACAAAACCACTTTCTCCCTAGATGTAAGATGCTGTTTGCTTCACCCAAGATGACCTGGGATTCCAGAGGACTCCACTCTGTTGGTCTACAGTTAAGGTTTACAGTGAAGAACAGATCAAACCTCTATCATTGAAGGTTTGGGGGCATTAATTAATCAGATCATTTCTGAGGAAGTGGAAATGTAAGCAGACGAGCCAAGGAAGGAAGTAATACAGAAAGGAAAAGGTGTTGAAGGAATGAAAGAGCTCAGAAAGAGAAAGCAGGACCACTGGTAATAAATCTGTCATCTCTGCAATTTCCCTAGGGCTGGTTTTGAATTTGGCAACTAAGTCACAGTCTTCCACTAGTCAGAGCCTGAGTATTTACCTACTAGCTGCCGGCAAAGGAACTGCAGGTCAAGTGGGAGGTGAGTGTGGGAGATCCCTGCATGACCTGCCAAGATCTCTTCAGGAATGAAGGGACAATTGCCCACAGCACCTAAGACTACCTCAAACACCCCACTCTCACCTGTCACCCTCTCTCTTTGTAAGTCACCCAGTTTAAAGAAACTGCCTTTGAGCTGGGCATGGTGGGGCTTGCTTTTAATCCCAGCACTCTGGGAGGTAGAGGCAGGCAGATCTCTATGAGTTAGAGGCCAGCCAGGTGCACAAAGCAAGTCCAAGACAGCCAAGGCTACACAGAGAAACCCTATCTCACTCCACCCACCCCCCCCACCACCACACACAAAAGAAACTGCCTTTGCCAAGATCACATGTGCTTCTGAAAGGATTTCTGTTTCTAACTACTGGTCCACACAGTACAAGGAGTCCAACCTGGAAACACTTCTGCTTTTTCATCCCACCTCTAAAGTCCCTCATATGGCTGGCACCATACCTGCTAACATTGCCTGTAGCTCATTCTCTTCCTCTACCCGTCCTTCCTTCTTTTCTTCCTTCCCACAGATATTTCTCCAAGTAATTTCTTAAAAATGTCTTGCTTGCCAGCTTTCATCTCAGAGCCTGCTATCTGGGGATTTCAATCTGCAATAACCAGGCTGGGAGGGTCCCATTTTCCCAATGAACTAACCCTGTCCTACACAACTCTAAGCAAGCAAGAGGTCTGTGGGTCCCTGGGCTGCTTACACAGATGTGGATGCCTTTTATTCTGTGTACATTTTCTCAGTGATAGAGCAAATATAAATAGGCTTGGGAAGGCAGGGGTGGGGGTGGGGTTCCCTTCTCTGAGTGGTTCCATGGATGCCCAAGCAAGTCATTGGTGCATTGGTTCTTGGGTTAAAAAGCCTAGAAAACTGAGTTATAACAGGGCTAAAATATGGAATCTGGAGCATCACTAGCCTCAGGCTTGGATTCAATCCAATGTTTTGCCTTAGTCAGCACTACAGTGAGAGCTGCAAGCCTTAACCGACTCTAAGTCCACTCTGCTTTCTGGCTGTAGCCTATTGAATTCCAACATCTTGAGTCTGGCCTCTCTTTGGCCTTCCTCAAATTGAATTCACTCCTCATAGATTTGTTTTGCTGGCCTGAAACGAGAGCAAGCTGAAAAGACTCTTGTGATGTTATCACCTTGAAGATGAAGATCAATTATCTTAGAGAGAGAAGGAAAAAAAAAACCCACAAGATCAGATTCCCAGTGTAGACAAGAATATCACTATAAAAGACGTGACAAGTGAGCAAGTATGCAGGTTACTTTTGGAGCATACTTTGGACAAACCCTTAGGATTCTGCTAGTTACTAAGGAATGTGAGGAAGAATGTGAAGAAAATATAGTGTGAGTGTCACACAAAAAACCCAAAAATGCCCTTCCTCTCATCCTGATCCATGGGAGCTGGGAGAAGAGGTCTCTTACAGGTATGATTATAAAATCTTGGTTCTTCCTGGCTATGAATCACAGCTCTAAACATAGACCTGCATGCCTGCACATGCCCACAATTGTAGCAACTTCCTCGTTGGCTCAAAGAATTGGGTTTCAACTTTTCACTTCTAAGAAATACTGTTCTTTCCTATTCCTGCATGCTTGAGTCACCCCACACACACACCCCCCGTGCTCCCTAAAAGACAACAGAGCCAGATTTATAGAACCAAAGTACAGGGTATTTTAAGAACAAGCTGCCATGGGAAGCTGGCCTTCTTGATGGAACTCATACTACCAGATGACATTTCCAGACAAAATTTCTCGTTTGATGATAAGGCAGTGTGTAATCTCTGCACCTTGATCCATGGATGTTGGAACTTAGCTAGAATTATGAGGCTTTTAAATGAAGTTTTCTAGATAAATCATAAATATATTGAGGTCATTTCTAGATAAAGACAGACATACAGACAGATGGAAAGGAAGAAAGAATGAAAAGAAGGAAGAGAGAGAGAGAGAGAGAAAGAGAGAGATTGATGATTTGGTTTCTATGTATTGATTTTTACTCAGTTACTTAAGTATTTGATTTAGTTTTTATCTGTGTTTAAAAGAGAGTAAACTTTATATATTTTTATTTGTCAGTATTATTCCATAGGCTATCCAATAAATAGTCCATCACCCAGCCATGTGGCTGCGTGGTAGAAACTGAGCAGTATAATTACTTGATACTTGCTATACACCAATGTATGAAGTATGCTATGGCTTGAATATTTTTGTCCAAAATCCACAGGTTAAATCTTAATCCCAGACTCATCTGGGTTGGGAGCAGGGCCTTTGGGGTGGTGTTTAGATGTTCAAGTCTTGAACAGACCTTTACAATGCCTGTCTGCCATTTCCTGCACTTCTACCTTCTGCCATGGTTGATGCAGCAAGAAGTGCCTTGATCACAGACTTTCTAGCCTCTAAAACCATGAGAAGTCAGTTACATTGTTACAAAATGCCCTGTCTGTGATAACAACATTACAACAAAAGAACACAGACTAAGATGTGGCAGTGTTGTCTCAGGAAAATCGTCTGGTTGGGGTAAGCAGGTGTAAACACTCCATCTGTAGACAGGAAGTTCTCAGGACAAGAGCACAAACAATATCCTATTGGCCTGTCATACTATTAGCCCCAGTAAGCCTTAGTCACAAACGCCTGCAGGGACCAAGTGATGTCGTCTTTTATAGATAGGACACTAAGACCTTACAGCTTGAGGCAAATCCAGACCACCGCACAAAACCCATCCCACTAGTTAATGGGAAGGCTGGCTCCCAGTTATATGGGTGAACAGCAGATAGCAAGCAGAGCATAGGTCCAGAATTCTCACTTTTTTTTAAAGCACAGAGTCACCGTGTCCTTTCCTTTTGCCCTTTTCAGAAGTGCCAAAGACCCACAAGTTCAAATACAGTTTACAGTGTTAGTGCAATTGGATCACCTGGTTCTTATTTCATTTCATGCCACTCAGAAGTTTTCAATGATTGATTCTGATCTTTTCCCAATGCTTTATGTACTATCTGATGAGATGTATTCCTTCCTTCCTTCCTTCCTTCCTTCCTTCCTTCCTTCCTTCCTTCCTTCCCTTACTGGAATTCGCATGGTTTCCAAGTGCTGACTTTATATGCAGAAAGACAGTACAAAGAGAATTGCTTTGCTCACACCAGTACTTTTGTTGTTACATGAAGACCAGTTTGTTCTTTTCTACTTTCTAAAAACAGCTGAAGAGACAGCATGTTTGTCAGCGTCTGGTCTGTGACTGATTGCCAGACTCCTGTGGTATTAGAAAGGTCTGGAGACCAGATGAAAGCATTTTTCCCCTTTTGGTTTTGCTTATCGGCCCTTCAGAGAAGGAAGGGAAGGAAAGGGGCTGGGGTGCAATTCTGTAATCGGGTTACTTTCGCACTCAGTGAGGTGGTGCTGCCTTTGTTGGGTACTTGGCTATTTTTTTGCTTTTGTTTTAAGGATGGAGACTCATTTCTGAAATCCAAAAATTAACCTGCTTCTGCCTTTCAAAGGCATGTTGCGTTTTTAGGCAATAAAATCCTCTATGTTTGATCATAAGATCCATCTTTGTCATGTTGATTACAGGAAATCAACAACAACAAAAAATATCCCCAAAGCATCTGACTTTAGTTACGAGGACACATTTCATTTTTCAGCTATGTATACAAGTGTGCGCAGGCCGAAGAGGAAAATGAGCTCCTCGATGTTTTGGTTTGTTTATTCTTTGAAATTTTCATACTTGTCTACAATGTAGTATCTTGATCAGAAACACTCTGATCTCCTTCAACTCCCCCTGCATTTCCCACGCTTCTCGCTCCCGACTCATGTTGTCACTCTTTCTTTTTTTTTTTTAATAACCCACTGAGTCAGTTCAATTAGTGTTTGCCATATGCACTGGGGCCTGAGCAACCTCCCAGCAGCCACATCCCTAAAGAAATATCTCGTTCCAACACCCATCAATCCTCAGCTGCACACAGGGCCAGGGGAGCCCCACCCCCTTCGTGTTAGAATTCATTCCCGGCTTGATCTTGCACACACACGTCTTGCATGCAGGTAGCCACAGCACTGTGAGTTTGAGAGTGTCACAGCTGCAACGTGAGCACAGGACAGACAGCCTTTCACATCTGCCCTCTCCATCCTCCAGCTAGCTCTCATCATGCTTTCTACCCTCTCTTCTGAGGTGGTCCCCAAGTCTTTGGCAAGGAGGACATAGATGTTCCATCTACACTGGGGCACGCACGGGCAAGTCAGCTTTTAGGATACGAAGACTACGGACCCCTGAAGGGCAGTTCTCCAGAGGGTTTGCACTCCCCGAGAATGGCTGGAGTGTGCTGATAATGCACTGTCCTGAAAGGGGAACTTCCCTACACCCCCTGATGCATGATCCTGTTCCTCTCAGGTGATGTAGCCGCCTGAGGTAGGGAGGAACTGCTCAAAACAGCCAAGGCCTTGCTTCTCTGTCCACTAAGAGAAGAACACTTGTCAAAGCATTACCCACTAGTCACACAGCAAGAGGTATGTACTTAACCAGGCCGAGCTACCTTGCCAGAGGTTACCCAGTAAATTCTTTGTCGTCACAAGAAGTAGAGTCAGGGAAACAGGTACAGCTGAAGCCTGACCTGTGCTGGGCAGCTTTCTTGTGCCTTAGGCCTTGCTCACAGTAGATCTTAGATTTCTTTTTTCCCTTTTATACCATCTGCTAGTGGATAGAACCAAACTCCTTTGTATATATATTTTTTGCAGTTAAATATCATGTGTTAATTGTCTTTTCATCACAGTTAGCTGATAGAAATGCTGTAAGGGAGGAAGGGCTTGCTTTGTCTCATGATTTCGTACATTTGAGTTCCCCATAGTGGGAGGCTGTATGTTCTCTCAAGGACTCAGGCAGGTAACCAGTGTACAGTGATTTCATTACCAGTGGTCAGCAGCGCCAAATTCTAGGCTAGGCTCTGCTGCACGCCTGAGTAGGCAATTCTTTATCAAGCTTTAAGTGCTTGCTTGAGTGGGTATTAAAGGTTCTTACACTTACAGTGTTACAATTTTTCTTCTTGTAAGCCTTCAAAATATCTTTTACAAATCTTAATTGTATGTCATTTGGTGCCTAAAGCTCATGAGGATCTCTTCATTGAGAAAATTACATTTGATCAAAATAAAAGGTATTAACAGATGGGTGTGGTGGTGCACACCTGTAAACCCAGAACTCTGGGAGGCAGAGGCAGGTAGATCCATGTGAGTTCAAGGCCAACCTGGTCTACAAAGTGAGTCCAGAACAGCCAAGGCTACACAGAGAGACCCTGTCTCAAAAAACCAAAACAAAACAAAACAAGTATTCTTTTTGTTTGTTTGTTTTTGTTTTTTCTTGTTTGTTTGTTTGTTTGTTTTTTTGGCCTGGGATTGCATTTTCCCTTGAACAGTAATGCTGATTTTACAACGGTTCTTTTCTTTTCTAAAGCATTTTTTATTGAGGTGTATTGACTCATTGCAGGTATAAACACAGAACCACTTTATTACACAAACAACTGTTGTCAGCTGAGCAGAACAGTCCCCACAGTGTCTTGCTTTGATCTCTCACTTCTCACAGTCCCTACTAGGTTGTTGGGAAAAACCAATCCCTCTCCACCTCCTCCCAGTCCAGGCTGGAGCTTCATTTACAGTGGTCTGGGATAAGATCTCATGAGTGTGGTCCTTAAGTGCTCAGTATGCTCTCTTGCCCTCTGCCTGGTCCTTGTGCCTGACCCTCAGCTGGGAGGTGAGGGAAGGAGTCTCTTAGGTGACTGTACACGGGAAGTGGGTGACTTTTAATCTTTTATGGGTCCCACTAGTGGGGATGAGGTAGCAGACCACTGTCTGTCATCCTAGCTGAATCAGCTCACTATCGACAGGCTTGATGGACGCGACGGTGGTCACAAATGAGCCTTCATAAGATGCACATGTGTCTACCTGGCACCAGGTACCAAGCTCGGTGGCATTCCTCTGTTGCATATTCCTCTTTGACCCCAGCGATGGCGTACCACTATGTACGGTTTTCAATCCCCACTCTGCGGCATGAGCCTGAAAGAACCAAAATGGATTTGTACTTTGAATTCTCAGGATTCAAGAAGGAGGCCTCCCTACGGGAAGTTTCTTCGCTCTTTCTCTCTCTGTCTCTTTGTCCTTCAGTAAACCAGCAACCCCTGTATCCTAATTTTCCGGAGAGCAAGACCCAAGTCTCCTTTCATGTGTGTGTGTGGGGGGGGGGGAGTCTACCAAACTTCATTAATAGAGTTGTCTGCCTTCATGTTTGAAGTATGCATTTCATGATCCTCAATGAAATCATGGATGGAACAGAATCATTTACACTGTTTTTGCAGTTATATATCCACGTGTTAGTATTTGCGCATCGTGGTTACCTGTGGTTCTGCACACTGGACTGGGAAGGATCAAGTGAGCCAGACAGGGCGAATCCACAGGGCAGTGCAGGGAGGTGGGGGGCGGGGACGGGGTGGCGGAGGGGAGGGGGGAGGGGGAGGGGCGGGCGGTAAGGTCCTTCTCTGAGGTTTCCAGTATCACAGATCTTTTGGGTGATAGCAGCCCAGGGCCAGTTTCTTCCCTTTGGAGCATCCAGACACCGGAGAAAGGAACAAAGGAAGGAAGCCTAACAGGGCAGGCGGGTCCAAGGCTCTCAATCCAATGGTGAATGCCTGGAGAGAGAAAGCCTTCTCCAAAACACCTTTTAGCTCGGAGCTCTCCCAGTGAAACAGCAGCTCTTAGACGATATCCAGTGAAACAGCGTGTGCGCTTTACTCAGGGTGAGCAAGGGTTATATGGACCTTGGGGAGTGGGAAGGGACGGTCAGGGTGAGTGTATATCATTGGCTGGGGCAGGGATGCTGGGGGTGCCTTATTTACGTGGAGAGAAATTCCAGGTACCAGGCTTTGTGACTGCTCAGAGAACTGCAGAGGTAGCAGCTAGAGACTACAGGCACAGAACTGGAAGGGAGCAATCCTTACTCCTGCCACTCTGACGACTGAGATTTCCCTGCCAGTTTCCCTGGTGGTACATTCGCATGACCCACGGTTACCTGACAGAAACAGTGTAAGGAGGAAGGTTTGTTTTGCCTCATGATTTCGAACTTTCGGGTCCCTCATAGTGGGAGAGTCATGGTAATGGGAGCTTGGTGTGGTGGCTTCTCACAGGTCAGGTGCCAGGAACCAGAGAATGCTTGCACAAACACAGGTATAACCCCCCGCTAGTGAACCCCTTGTAATCTATTTTTGTCAGTCAGGCCCCAGCTCCTAATGCTTACTGTGCACATAAAACAGGAGCCTATGGCTAGCACGGATTCAAACCAGAACATTTTCAGCCACAACATGTCTCCCAAAGGCTCTTGGTTATCTCACAATGCAAAGTACATTTTAACCATGTCATGAGACTTTGTAGTCTTAACTGTCCTGGCACTGTTCAAAAGTCCAAAGTCTCTTTTAAGACTCAGGCAAACTCTTAACTGTTAAGCCCTTGTGAAGTTGAAAAGAAATGTATGTACATCTAATATACACTGGCCAGGGTTTTGCATGGCAGCGTCACGGATGAAGATAGCCAGCCGTGTGCGTGCAGTATGAGCACGCTCACACGTGTGCATGCGCACGCACACAGAGCACATCCTGCCATTTAAAAAGGGAGCAACAAAAAGATAGCAAGGAAGAATTTAGCCAAAGCAGCGTCAACATCCTGTGCTTCTGCGTCCAGCTTCTGGAGAACATGGTGGCATTATACAAGCTGTGGCTTTTGGCAGACCCAGCCCTCTTGCCGTTTGTCGCACGTATATGACTTTCCTCTGTTCAGCACCTGAGACATTCCTTGGCAGGTGCACGATGTTCCTGGCATCTCGGATACCCTGGGGGTCTCCTTTACAACATAAACATCAGCATGACAGCTTCATGAACAGCCTGTACAAAGGTTCCCTGGAGAGAACTGCACCTTACCTTACGATACACCGCCTGTCCTCACAAGCTTTTCCGTGTGTCCTGGTGTAAGCCCTCCTGACTCCAGGACTTAACGTTCTCAGGCCTCCAAACCAGCACCATGGAGGACATCGAGTTCTGTTGCCTAGAGACTAACCTGCTGCACATCCTACGGACTTCAAAGCCCTCCAAGTGGAGCTGCAAGCTGGAGGCTGAGTGCTCAAAACACGAGCCTGTCGGGGCAGCCCCGATTCAGACAGTAACAGCACAGAACATTTAATACCAGCAACTCATAAGGACATGAGAAATCTAAGTCACCGGACTACAGCTGGGTAGACATGATTTCTCCCTTGCAGTATCTTACTTCACTGCTCACACCAGTCCTTGTGAGGATGTGAACTGATACTTGAAAACACCACTTTGTGACTCTTCTTTGGTGTATCTGAACCGATAACATTACCACCCTTGTGCATGGTGGGTTGCTATTAAATAAAATAAAGGTGATTTAGGTTTTGTACAGGAAACCACAGCTGCTGTGACTTCCTGAGTGCATCAGTTCTGTAATGCCCAGAAGCCACAGAGTCTCAGCAATCCACCCCTAGGTTGTTTTAAATGAAAAGTGAACCCTAAACTTTCTATTTCACCAATAAAGACTCGGAAGTCAGATGCTGGGGTGAAAACCTGCTAGCTCTGGGAGGCAGAGAAAGCACCCAACTGACCTTCCTACTCAGCTCACATCTCAGAGGAAAAAGCCTAAAAAGCTCACAAGCTCAGTTGACTGCCTAAGAGGAAAAGGCCAAAGACTTGTTAGCTCAAAGCTCAAAAGGCCCTTTCTTATCCATGCTGTCTTAAATACCCTTAACTCAAATCCCTCCTTCTGTTTAACCCCTGTCAGCTGGTTTTTTGCTCTGCCTCTTGACCTAGGGTTAACTTTATTAAATCTCATGTACAGAAAACTTTCGGGTTAAAGGTGTGTGTTACAGCTGGCTGAACCACACCATAATTACCTGTTTACAATAAACAGAAAGTTCTTGGTTTAAAAGTGTGTGTTATGGCTCAACCACGCCAAACAAAAGACATATTTTTACAGTTCTCAATCTCAGGGTTCACAATGGGGTTAAATATCCTGCAACACCTCTACTTCTACCTCTGACTCAATCATTCATCACCTCTTCCTTGATGTGCCCTGAGCCTGGGGGAATGAAGTAATACGGGTCTTCGTTTGTGGCTGAGAACTCCGCAGTCACCTATTCTTTGCCTGTGCAACAGTTGTGACTTCATATTAATCATGGACTACTGCAAAAAAAAAAAAAAAAAAAAAAAAAGAAGTTATCTGATGAGGTGTTTTATCTTCTCATCTTTTCCTCCCCCCACCCTCATTTTTTGTTTTTGCTTTTGTTTTTGTTTTTCGAGACAGGGTTTCTCTATGATAGCCTTGGCTGTCCTGCTCAATTTGTAGACCAGGCTGGCCTCAAACTCGCAGAGATCCGCCTGCCTTTGCCTCTCCAGTGCTGGGATTAAAGGCATGCACCATCATGCCTGGCTTTCTCTCTCATTTTTAAGGCAGTTCACTTTCCCATGTTGATGATTTCTAAATCTTTTATTTGGCATAAAGTTATGGTCCTTATGCATCTTCCAGTGTTATTTGCTTGATTATACTCCCATGAGGACTGGACTTTCTTCCAGAATTCTTTGAAACTCTCTTTTTCTTTTATAAATCATTCTTGCAGATTCAGTCCCTTTAAACAGCTAAGTTCATATCTCAAATACAGATGCTCCCCGCCAACCTCTTATGTTGTCAGAAATGGGAATTCTGTGGTGGGAGAAGAGAGGGTATACCCTAATGGCAGCACTGGAAACAGATTATAATCCACAGATTATAGGATTCTTTCTGTATCTGTCTCCGTCTCTCTCTCTCTCCCCCTCCCTCCTTCCTTCTTTCCCTTCCTCACCTCCCATCCCCATCCCTATCCTACTATGATGTACATCTTTATAAGCTCTTAGTTTCTATCTTAGGAGTGTGATAATGGACAATGGCCTGTGCTTCTGCCTCAAGGTTTCATTCCAAATGATAACAGTTAATGAATATTTCAAAATCACTTTTTGTACTTTTCTGGTGATGGCTGACTCAGAAATTCCTATTTTAAGCAGGAGAATAGTATTGCTTTGTAGAAAATAAGTTCAAAGTGGATGAGGAACATGGGGCAGGACCATGACCAGAAAGCATCCATGAAAAATTTGGGGAATAAACAGGCTCATCAAGTTTACAAAGTAGAAGATCTGAATGGCCCTTTCTGTGGTAACAGGCCAATTCAGAGGTACTCATGGAGAAATGCAAAGGTTCCTTGTCTCTTCTGTTGATTACATGGGGATTTTAAATGTTTATCTGGGGAGAGATGCCAACAACCCTTCTTAGAAGTGTTAGCAGAGTTTTATCTTTCCTATTCAAATATCATGATTATTTAATTATTTAAGGCTGAGTAAATGTCCTTGTCTATGAAACAGAAGGGCAAAGCATTAACTTGTTTTAAGTACATTCAAAACGGGAGAAGCTACAGGATTGGCTGGTGCTGTTGTCTGTGCTGCCATACAGTGACAAAGATTCTGCACAGTGGACAGGGAGCCCTGAGGATGTCACAACTAAGGGTGCTCTTGCTACTGGAAATTCATGTTAGTATTTCCACAGACTCCCAAGTAACACAGTGGCCTGACAACTACAATCCAATTAACTGAGTCATTTTAGACAAATAACAAGCTCATTTCAGTGGGACTCAGTTTCCAAAGCCATAAAATATGGTTATGTCTAAGAAACTGTGATTAGTTCAAAGGTTTAGAGACAGTTACCCAGATATGATGTGTGCTTTTCATTTAAGTCTATTCTCCAGAGCCAAGCAATGTATGGATAGACAAGTTTTTGAATCACATCAAATTTTGAGAGCTTCATCTCATCGCAAGTTCCCCACTGCTTCAAGTGATTGTCCAACAGCCAAAACAGAGACTCAGATATCTGTCTCTATTCAAAACATTCTAATTAGTCTTTATCAGCCAAAATGACCATGTCCAAGATTTTAATTATTCATCCTTGTCAGAAAAAAACTAGTGAAATGTCTGTATTTTTCTGCTTATAAATAACAGGCATTGGCAATTGTACCAAGAAACTGATATCAATAAATGAACATAAAATCAGAAACATTTAAGGAAAGAACTGAAGGTGAAATGCATGCTAATTTACCCTGTGAATTCTAGACACTGTGGTCCTTCTGAAATCGCAACTCTGTTACTCAAGTTGAAAGTCTTCTCTTTGGGATTTCTTCTGTATTCAGTAGCCCAGAAACCTTGAACAAGAAGCTTGGTAACTATAGGGGCCACCCCATTCACTTCCATTATGTAAAGGCTCACTGTCCTGTACTGCTTCCTGTCAAATGTCTGAGGACCATTAGCCCATATATTTTGTGTGCCTTTTAATCATTTCAATCTGAGACCTAGGGTCCAGTTAGTATTACTCCATCATGAACAGAAATTTCTGGATAGCTAGTTTTATAATTTTAAGTATTTTTAAATCATGAACGTATTTATACATACACATGTATATTCATCCTTAAATATAGTCTTGGTACTTTATGTATTTCCCCTGACCTACCTCATCTCTAATCATTGTCATTGTTTTCATCTTGGTAAATGACTAAAAAGGGTTCTAATAGAGTCCACATGTGAGATTTGATATTTTTCTTTCTTTGCTAATGCCTCTATTTTATCAAAGTTTTTTTGTATCATTATAAACTCATGAAATTATCTGATATGCTTCAGTTTCTGAATTCGTGATTCCTACTGATACTCAACTTGTCCCCTACCTGGTCATGAATAGCGGTAACCTATTCATGTTGATTTCTGCATTCTTATGACATGGCCCTGGTTGTCTTTAGTGTCTTCCTTCCTATCTGCTTTGACAAAATAAGGCTAGCGTGACTATGCTGGATAATAGTAGGTCTTCTCTGTAGGGGTGGTAGCATCTTCCATTCCCTCTGGAATATACAAGTGATGGTTTCCCTATAACCTTGTCCTGGTTAGCTAACTTGACCCAAGCTAGAGCCATCTGGGAAGAAACTCTCAATGCGTCCATCAAATTACCTATGAGCAAGTCTGTAGGGCATTTTCTCAGTTAATGATTGAGGTGGGAGGAGCCAGCCCACTGGGGACAGTGCCACCCCGGGATACGTGAGCCTGAGTAGAATGCCATGTTGAGCAGCAAGCCAGTAAGCGACATTCCTCCATAGTCTCTGCTTCGGTTCTTACCTCTAAGTTCCTACCCTGCTTGGATTCTTGCCAGGGCTTCTCTCAACAATGAACTCTGATAGGGACATACAAGCCAAATAAAGCCTTTATTCTTTAAAAAAAAAAAAAAGCCTTTATTGTCCATGTTGCTTTTGGTCATGGTGCCTCTATCACAGCACCTAGAAAATAACTAGGGCAGAATATTGAGTTAAACTTCTGGGTTTTTGCAGATTTGATAGGTGAGGAATTGTATCTTTGTAGTGCTAATTTGAATTTATCACTGTTAGGCTGAACATTTCTACATATGGTTAAAAGTCATTTGCTGTGAGCGGTCTGTACCCCAGACCATTTTGCAAAAGGTTTTAAAGCAAACTGTAATTTCTTTGGAAGACTATCCTAAGCCATATGCCCACTTTCTAAAGTTAATTAAGATACAAAATAATTTTAAGTTCATTTATCCCAGCAACATAAATTTATCCAGAAAGGGTGCCACATGGTAAGAATGAACACTGGTTCAAGACACTGTGTGAGTTACAGAGCCCCATCTCACTCTGACTCTCAGAATACCTAATGCTCTATATGTGACATATAAGATACATAGGGTAAAGGGAAAATCCAAGGTCAACCTGTACGTGTAGTTTTAAAGTCTGTATTAGTTATTTTTTGTCATCACTATGACAAAATACTCAACAGATGCAACCTAAGGAAGGAGATGTTTGTTTGGGCTCACTGTTTAAGGAGATAAAGTCTGGGCTGGCTGGTCTTACATCAACTGGACACAAGCTAGAGTTATCTGAAAGTTTTCCATTGAGAAAATGCCTCCGTAAGATCCAGCTGTAGGACATTTTCTTAGTGAGTAATGGGAAAGAACCCAGACCATTGTGGGTGGTGTCATCCCTGGGCTGGTGGTCCTGGGTTCTATAAGAAAGCAGGCTGAGCAAGCCTTTAGGAGCAAGCCAGTAAGCAGCACCCCTCCATGGCCTCCGCATCAGCTCCTGCCTCCAGGTTCCTGCTCTGCTTGAGTTCCTGTCCTGTCCTCCTTCAATGGCAAACTACAATGTGGAAGTGTAAGTCAAATAAATCCTTTCCTCTCCAAGTTGCTTTGGTCAAGGTGTCTTGCCACAGCAAAGGAACCTTTACTAAGATATAGTCCACCGTGGCAGAGAAAGCGTGGTGGTGGCAGCAGCTTTGATACTGCTTAAGGCTTCTTCTCAGCCACAAACCAGCAGTTTTCTAGAAATTTCACCAGAGACCCCATTTACAGGAGAAAGACATGTACTAAACCAACTTGACCAACTCTACTGGCTCTTGGCTTTACCTTCTCAGACTATAATTTCATCCAAGGCATCTTCAGAGCCACTTCACTTATCTCACTTATCAAAAGAGATAGAAAAGAAAAGGAGGGAAAAAGATTTCTTAGCAACCTTTGGAAATGCAACTTGAGAGTCATCAGAATGATATATATGGTTAAGGCTAAGACAATTGCTTACTCTCTCTTGAGGAGCCTGTGTCTTACTCACCACTTGGATATGTCTTCCTCCCTTGGGACACACATCCCACCCTTTGGGTGTGTCTTATTTTCTTCTGAGTGCCTCTCTTTCTCTTAACCCTCATGTTTCAGCCCATATTAAAACATCTTTAATAATTTCCAACTTTGCTTCACTATCTCCACAAGTCCTGAAATGTTTTCATCATCAAACACAAAATAAAGCCTGGCTCAGCCTATGCTGAGGTCCATAATGTCTTAGAGGAACTTCTTAGACTGGTGAGGAGGCAGCATGGAGCTCTTTCTGTCTTACTGGCATAGCAAACCATAGGCCCCACAATCTCAGTACCAGCAGCTGGAGATCAAGTGTCCAAACACATCAGATTTAGGAGGACATTTCATGTTCCCAACTACTGCAAATTGTTTCATTTATTTCCAATTTTTTTAGACTCAAAGGATAACACAAGTATATCAATAATTGTTTTGTTAATGAATATAGTTAATAATCTTTTAAAATACCTTCAAAGCTTACCTTGCATACCCACAATGAGAGATATACAGAATCCACTTTGGTAACCATCGTCAACAGGATAAGGCTCTCTCGGTTTTAGCATGGCATAAAGGAGGATCCATCAGGATGTGCCTCTGTCCACATTCCAGCCTCATCTCGTGTCATGAACAGCTGAGCCTGCTGTTCATGTGCTTCTATTTCATCTCTTGCGCAACAGACTGCCGTGTGCCCTGTACCAACATCTGCTCCTGTGTTACCTGAAAGAGACCTCTCCTCTGTGTGGCCATCCTGATTTTCTTAGACTGGCGTCCACTGTGTCTCTTTCTAAGGACTGAAGGACATTATTAAAGGGCACCAACAGAGAATGTCTGGGGAGTCTGGGAAGCAAGTACAGCTGGGCCTCTCCCTTTAACTGAACTCATGGCCCCAGGACCAGGGAGCAGAAAGAGTGGACTGCAAGTGAGGTGAGACCTTAAACTCTCAAATCCCACCCTTAGCAATGCACTTCTGGCTGTATCACCTCCAGGAACAGCACCACCAACTGGAGACCAACTATTCAAACATCTGAGCCTTAGAGGGACATTTCTTACTTAACCGCCCACACATGATAACCCCATCTGAGACAGGCTTACCTCCTGAGTCCTTCTCCTCTTCCTGTGTCTCCAAAAGGGTGGAATGTGCTGCGTTCCCTCTAGGATCACACTGAAGCACTACTTCTGTGGGTTTACATCTGACTCCTCCAGGAAGTTTGACCTCACCTGCCCGGCCCTATTTTTGACTTAGCTTTTTTTCTTCAGCATAGCTTCAGCCATTGTACCCCAAAAGAGCCTCTGCTGCTTCTGTCTTCCAACAGAACCACCAGCCTAGGCTCTGATGCTCAGCCACATGTCAGGAAGATGACTAATTATGGGATGAGGAGAGTCAGACACAGGCTGGACCCACATCTAAGGCACCTCTTCCTACGCTCATCCTGAAGCTTCCTTCTCAGTGCAGAGAAGGTGCTGTTCCTGCAGGTGATACAGCCAGAAGTGCACTGCTAAGGGTGGGATTTGAAAGTTTAAGGTCTCACCTCACTTGCAGTCCACTCTTTCTGCTCCCTGGTCCTGTGGCCATGTCTGCTGCTTGCTCTTATGTCTTCCCTCTGCCATGATGGACTCTTAATCCCTCCTGACCCATAAACCGAAATCAACTATTTTTTCTTTAAGTTGGTTCAGCTTGGGTGTTTTATCACTGTAACAGAAAAGTATCTAACAGACCATGTTCAAGAATTACCCAAGTTCTTACCTCTTATTTCCTCTAGACCTGCTCATCGGCACCTCACTCTACCTCCATTTCCCTGCGGAAACCCCGTTGGCTGGGCCTCCATCCTATTTGCTAACTCCAGGCCAGTGCAAGCTCTAGGCCTGAGTTCTAATGGAGACCTGGGAGGCCCAACTATCACTCGAAGACTGACCAAAGAGCATAAATAAAGCCATCACTTAGATCCCTGTTCTCCATCTTTATAGAGACTATTCACTAGGCACAAGTTCCCCAAAAGGGAAAGAGACAAATGCTTGGCTTTTCAGACCTTAGATCATAAATACAGTTGGGCAAACCCAATGAAATGAATGTTCCACTCAAAGACTGAGAAGAAACTCAATGATTACCATGCCACTGTATTTAGGGTCCATCAGTTCTGCACAGAGTTCATTAAAATGGCCGATTCCAGGACATCTTTTGAGACACTGATTGCGCAAAGTCTGGATAATATCTGGACACTTAGATCCCCAGGGAATTTGGATGCAGGTAGTTTCAGTGGCCTAAACAAAGAAAAGGCAGAAATTTTAAGCTGTAAAGGCTGCTCGAATCATTAAAACGCCGTACGTAAAGGAAGTGTTTTTGTGTAGGCCACCTCTATGCTGTGAGTTATGCAGCTGGCTAGCTGGTCTGGTTGTGGCCTCATGGGCATTCTTGGGCCATCCTTTGCCTTCCCTTCTGGCTGGCCAGCAAGGAGGTAGCTCTGAACACTGCTGCAGAGATTGGTACCTTGGCCTTGAACTCATCCTCTCATTTCTGTGGCTTTGGTTACTGTGAAATGCAGAGCTTCTCTCTGGCTGCAGACAAAGCAGTGCTGCTCAATCTCATGCAACGACACGTCCGGAAGAATGTTCGGAACAGTAACTTCCTGCTCAAACCATCTGCTCTAATCCCAACAGCAGCTCTCCTACCCAGGGCCCCACCCCCGCCTGGCCTGCCCTTTGTTCTCAACTCCCAAGGCCACCCACACCCACACCTCTTTCCCAGGGTCCTGGGTGCCCCTCCCCTGTATGGAAGGCTTTTTGTTCCTTTCCACCTCTTGGTGTTTTAAATCGCTCTGCTCCGAGATCTCTGATCTCAGCCCTTCCCCTCCTTACTTTCCGGTCTAGGTTGTCAATCACTCCATTCCATCTGCTTTTTCTTTATTTCTTTCCTAGCCTGGAATAGAAGAATTTCCAAGAGTTTCCAGTCCCTGCTGGTGGATGAAGGTCTGGCTTGACAAAAGACCCCTTTCTCTTATCCATGCTTAGTGCATGCACTACCCCAGAGGGGACTTGGGTGTGCGCCATGCCCCAGGGAAAGGAGAGGGGGGGAATAAAAAGCCTCACCCTGCCAACAGGACCGATGCCAGATCCTTCTCTGTTCAAGTCACGGCAGTGAATGTCACCCTGTGCGGTGTCTTGGCAGACAACTGGCTTTCCAGGGCGATACCCCTATGAATTGCCTGGACTCCATTCACAGCATTCAAGGAAAAGAACGGAAGAAAAGCTAAACTAGATTAGACCAATCTTCCTCCCAGAGCATCGGAGCTCTGCACAGCAGCCATGACTGGCAGCTGCCCTTTCAGCTATTTACCTCATTAGATTAGGTGCAGCTCCAAACAGCTTCTTTTCTTTAGTAACCGGCCACTTGAGCTCCTTCGTTCCCACCGCTGTCGTGTCCTGCCAGTTTTTGCTGCCACTGTCATTGCTGTAGCCTTCATTATCTCTCACATCCCAGCTACTGGCAGGGGATGATTTCTGTGGTGAGTCCTCCCTTACCTGTACTAAAACAATCTCTTCGAGTTCTATAGCTTAACCAACTTCCTAGCCGACTCCGTCCATACTAAGGTCTTTATTGGTCCAATGTCCCAAGACCATTTGCAGATCTCCAACCTATAATCTCTCTCGTTTTCTTTTTCACCTGCCTGTACTGTTAGTTTCAGGAAGAGTGACAAGAAAGAAAGGGGGAAAAAAAAAGAGTCTGAAAACAGTCATTACTGACAGTAATCTCTGAAACTTTTAGGCCTAGAGTTAGTTGAATTTACAGATGCAGATGCTCTGTGTACAAAAGTTGATTGTGCATTTAAAATAATTTGATGGTGGGACTCTCTTAGCTTCTGTATTTGTTACCTATAACCTGCAGACAGGTCTACTGTGTACTGACCTACTCAGTCTCTCTTTCAGATGTATATAACTTGGGTTTTTTGTTTTTGTGGGGGTTTGGTTTTGTCTTGTTTCTGTTTTGAGACAGAGTTTCTTTGTGTAATCTTGGGTGTCTTGGACTCTTTTGTAGATCAGCCTGGCCTCGAACTCACAGAGATCTGTTCACCTCTGCCTCCAGAGTGTTGGGATTACAGATGTGTGCCACCGTGCCTGGCATATTTTGAATTTTTAGTTAAGAGAAAAAAAAACATTACTGAAAATATTCCCTATATGAAGTGGGTCGGCCACAATTGCTTAAATAAATATTTATTTCCCTCTCTCACTCTCCTCCGATTTGATCCCTAATTGTATTCACTTTAGAGTTTCTTATACTTGGTGTGAGGCTTTCCTATTGTCACACAAGCACGTTTTGCTCTTCCGGGAGGGCTGGCAGTCCCCTGCGAAGGGATGTCAAAGGAACTGACCAGTGCTCCGCAAGCCACTCCCTCCATCTTGGTCACTCCGGGGTCCAAGATGTCCATTCCTTTCTCTCTGCTTACCCCCTCATCCTCTTCCATTCTACACTCCCCCAGCACGTGACCTGCACTGTGGACCCCACTCTCGATTCTGCAGTAGTTTGAACATGAACACTGTATACAGACATCAGCCACAACCTCTGTGCTTGTTCACTGTTTCCAAAGCAGAGTTGGGCTGTCTGGTCTTGCCACGGCTCTGGACTTGAGTCAGCTGTACTCAACGGTGGTGAGAGGGCAGACAGAGCCTGCCTACTGTGCTCTTGGCACTGGGAAGGGTATCTCTTCCTCAGAGACACAAGAATATTCAGCCTGAGGGAAAAGAAGCCCAAGGAATTCAAATCAAGTGACCTGAGATATTGATAAAATAGATAGCTTGTCTCCTAGCAACCCTGGGGTCACTGAGAGGAGCCCGGTCAACTGCAGAAGTAGGGAAACCAGAAGAGCCACGATGGTGAATGAGGAGCCAGGAGGCCAACGGTGCCCAGTGGCTCTTCACAGCCTTCACTCACTGGAAAGCCGCCTTTGGCAACCCAACAAGGAAAAGAAGACCTCCCACTGGTGTCCCCAAATGCTAGTGGATTGCTACCATGTCTTGTAGAAAAGGTTTGGATTTTGAAAGGCTTGTAAATCAAGCCCACACATGACTGAATTAGTCTTCATCATGAAAATGGCCAGATGGGCTGGAGAGATGGCTCAGTGGTTAAGAGTACGGACTGCTCTTCCAGAGGTCCTGAGTTCAATCCCCAGCAACCACATGGTGGCTCACAACCATCTATAATGTGCTCTGGCACCCTCTTCTGGCCTGCAGGTGTACATGCAGTCAGAGCGCTGTATACATAATAATAAATAAATCTTGTAAAAAAAAAAAAAAAAAAAGAAAAGAAAAGAAAAGAAAAGAAAATAGCCAGAACTAAAAACTGGACTCTGTAAAAGGCACGGAACTAGAGAAATCACTTCAGGCCACCAGCAGGCCACCTGGAAAGATGCTTTTTGTATATATATCAGCTCTTTCTCAAACCTAAAAGGCAAGAGGGAGAATTAAAATAAGGAGAATAGGAAGGAAGGCAAGTGTGAGGAACTATGTGTGCAAATGTGTAGTGACTTATTTCTTCAGAGTACTTCTTTTTCATCCTTGCAAATGTACACAATCTGAAACCACACAGGACGGCTGGCGAATATACACCACTAGCCCCAGTGACCGTGTTTGTGAGAGGGAGACACAGGAGAAAGGAAAGAAGGACTGGAGAATGGAAACAGTGGTTTCGCTGTCAGCAACAACCATGCTCAGTGTGATATTTTTAAAGCCTAAACTCTGTCCTCTTTTCTGTGGGTTAGAATGGTATGTCTCTAATGCCAATGTAAACTTATTCCTTGGCTTTGGAAAGATATATACAAATACTTCTCAGTGTTTTCAATCCATTTTAATTTCTGGGAAACAGAAGAATGGAAGGAGGGAAGGGGAGAGTGGAAGGATGGGAGAGGAGAGAAAAGTGATTCTCTGTGTGTCTGTGTGTGTGTGTGGCTTGTGCTGACATCATTGTTACTTCTCGAGAACAGACCTTTCATAAGTCACCCACTCGTATTTTGAAACTTGCCAGAATTTGAAATAATTTGATGACTTTTCAGGGCTAAAATTATCCTTGGAGGAAAAGTCCTACACACCAAGTATTCATCCATACCCAAGAGAAGACTCTAGAAATGCAGTTGTTTCGTTGTTCGTGCCACTAACCAAGGCTGGATAATTCATGCCTACCCAAGTAGGGAGGAGAAATCTATGTGCACCTCTCAACACATCGAATCGCTGTCCTGCCTCCACCAAGGCTGCTGTGCATGTCTTTCCCTTGGGTTTGCAAACTGAGACTTGGACCCTCCTTTTCACCTAAGAAAAAAGAAGCCCTCCACATCTGGTGCAGATCTGCCTTGCACAGAGAGGGAACCTGGAAGGGTAAGAAAGGATAAACCATCATAGGGCACCTAAAGCTGTTTAGCAAAAAACAAGCAAACAAGATGTTAAGTTTTCCACTTTAAAAAGCAGGATTTTGGGTGGGTATGGGTTCTTACCTTTAAGCCCCTGGAGGCAGGGGCAGGCAGATCTCTGTGGCTTTGAGGCCAACCTGGAACATATAGCAAGTTCCAGGCCAGTTGGAGCTACACAAAACAAACAAGCAAGAAAGCAAGTAGCTGTTTGGGGGCAATGAGACAGCCCAGCAGGCAAAGGCATTTGCTGTGCAAATCCAGCAACCCAAGATTGATCCCCTGAATTGATATAAAGGAAGAAGGAAATGCATAAAGTTGTCCTGTTACCTCCACATGCATGCTGTGGCCTGTGAATACACAACAACAACAACAACAGTAATAATTAAAAAATAAAACTTAAAAGGAGGTTCTGTGATCTTGACAATGTACTCATTGCTTTTCATTTTCTCTGAGGAAAACTGTGTGACAGGAAATACTTGTCCGTGTGAAGCAAGTGGCTACATCACCTACACCAACGGTTATTCCTTCTCTAATTCACTCTGCTGATTTAGCTAATGGTTTTGCTTTGTCTTCTTCAGTGGCAACATGGCTAAGTTACCTTAGAGAGAGGCATTGTCTTAAAGATGCCCCTGTTGCCTGGGCTACAGAACACATTTGCTTCTTACTAAGGAAAGAGCACAGGCAGGATGTGGCGACCTTGATCACAAATGAACACTTCCTCTCTTCGCCACGTCGCTAAGTGCACTCCCTCCTGCCTCCCCGCCTAACCTGCCCGCTTAGTGCTCTCCTCTCACTGGGGTGGGAGCACTAGTTATTTGATCTGTAGCTGGCATCTGCCTCTTCCCACCTGAGAAGGGGTTTGGGGGGAGCACCGGCTGAATGCTCCATCCTGCCCTGCTCAACACAGGCAGATCCTCAGCAAATGGCAGACAATGTCAAGATCTGAATAAATTAATAAAAAAAGAAAAAATTATGAATTTTAAAATACAACCTGCAACCATTAGATTTTTGTATATTTTAAAAATATGACAAGGACAGTTTAATCTTAGCCTATACTTTTGCTTTCATTGTATTATGATTTTTAAAGTCAACACAGTATTATAATTTGAACGGATTAGGTAGGTTTGTATAATGTTTATATTTACTCTTCTGTTTATCTTTGTTTTAAATAAATCACATAAATTAAAAAAAAAAAAAAAAGATGCTCTGCCACATAGGTTGCCTGACAAGCCAATGACACGAGGCATAGGCTGTGACGTCTCAGATGTTAACCCCTATCTAGATGTGAGCTTGTTTGGGCAAACTGAAATGCACATAATGGTTGCTTTGTTGCCCTTCTACTTAAGTGGTGGTGTGGGGCCACTAATTTTTGTCTCAAAGAGTGAGGGGATCAAGGAAGGGGATTAATCTTCTCTGATTACTTATCTGTCCCAAGCTCCCCCCCAATCATTTTATTAATCCATCGAGCTATCCCAGAGATGAGCATTCATATCTTTTTCACATATGAGAAAAATGGAGCTCAGAGAAACCAAAACTCTTACCAGTATCACACAGCAAGTGACTGGCGAGGAAGCCCACTCTGTCTGTCTCTAATATATGACCTGCACATGGTTTCTACTTTGTGGGCATTCTGGGGAGTCAAGATGCCAACACTGGGCTGAGGCATATTGTCAAAGTCACATGAAAGACACCTGACTGACTGTAAGATGTGCTGTCCACTTTGCTGATCAGAGTCCCTCACTCAGGATGCTCCTTTGTCCTAGAACAACACACACACATGTGTATGCATCCACTCACATCCACCCTCAAAAAAACAAAAAACTTCTGAGTGTTTTTGTGGTGATTTTCAAATATAACATGTTTGAAGGGCTGGAGAAATGTTTCTCTCAGTAGACAAATGCACTTGCTCTTTTGTTAAGTGCCTGCATGCAGGCTGGGCGGCTGACACTGCCAGCAACTCTAGCTCTAAGAGATCTGGCATGCACGCGCGCGCACACGCACGCACGCACACACACACACACACACACACACACACACACAAATAAATAAACAAAATGAAACTAAATTTTATTTATTTATTTGTTTATTTTTCGAGACAGGGTTTCTCTGTGTAGCCTTGGCTGTCCTAGACTCAATTTGTAGACTAAGCTGGCCTTGAACGCACAGTGATCCGCCTGCTTCTGCCTCCCAAGTGCTGGGATTAAAGGCGTTCACCACCATGTCCGGCTACAAAATTAAATTTTTAAAACTTTAAAGCAGTTTTTTTTTTTTTTTTTTAATGTAAGGTGATTTTAAAAGTTGAATTGACTCCTCCATCAAAACACTTCTCTGTCTTCTTACCTTCTGCTCTAGTTTCCTTCTCACACTGTCCTATGACAGGAAGATTTTGTTAGCCCACAAAATCAACAAGAGCCTTCATCTTCTGAGAGTCCTCAGCGCCACCTCAGAGCAAAATAATAAATGAACAAACGCTCAATGAACTTTGCATGAAAACGTGGACCTACCTACCTGAAGGGAGTTTTGCGCTTAACAACCTCAAGCTGCCACTAGAGGGCACTGTAGTCACAAGTACTGTACACCTCTAATGGGGTTCTAGGTGGTTCACAAAAGCAGCTTTTTAAAAAATCCTTATTTCTTATTCGTTATGTATTTCACCATACGTTTTAATCAGTTCTATATTTAAGTTCAGAAAGACATTTTACTGTATAAAAAGAACACTTCAAATAGAGACTTGTCAGAGCATCAGAAAGCCTGTGAATTAATTCCCTGGCCTGGAAGAAGAAATTACCAGTGGAGTGGGGGGCGCCTCTGTAGCCCTCCTCACACGGGAACACCAGTAGCATATCTTTAACATTTCCAAAATGTCCGAGGTTCCACACTTCACTATGTTTATGAAAAACTCACATACACAAGGCATCCGTGAGTCCTAGACAAAGTCACGAAGCACAGCGTCCAGTCTAGGAAAGTTCTATGTATTTATCTCTGGGGCGCATCTTGAGGTATATAACTCAGTCGAAGAATACTTGTCATATGTTTAGCACACATAGGCCATGAGTTCATTCCCAAGAGAACACTTACACAAAGGGGGCACTGGGGACGGAGAGAGGGAGGGAGGGAGGGAGGGAAGGAGGGAGGGAGGGAGAGAGGGAGGAAGGAAGGGAGGGAGTGCTTATTTCTGAGGCACGGATTTGGAGCACTAATGGGACACAGGGTCGGTTTCTGGTGGGCTGTGTCTACT
>OU015757.1:55358420-55371695 GCA_907169655.1 Acomys percivali
AGGAGGAGGAGGAGGAGGAGGAGGAGGAGGAGGAGGAGGAGGAGGAGGAGAAGAAGAAGAAGAAGAAGAAGAAGAAGAAGAAGAAGAAGAAGAAGAAGAAGAAGAAGAAGAAGAAGAAGAAGAAGAAGAAGAAATTGTAAAACACCTGCCTGGGCACACAGGGGATGGAACTCAAGACTTTTGTACGAGCTGTATGTTCTCTTAACCACTGAGCCATGCTTCCAGCTCTTAGTTCTCTAAAGTCTAATAGAGTACACCAGTGACTCTATCTGAGCGTGGACGGTTTTTTAGTTTGGAGATGTTTTAATTATTACTTCAATCACATTTCTTGCTATATACTTGCTTAATTAATTCCTCTTTTGTTTAATTTTGGTAGAAAAATCAACAATTTCTAGATTTAGTGGAATATAAGTTTTAAAAGTATGTCCCATGGTTTTCTGAATTTCCTTTGTGTCTGTTTTAATGTCTCTTGCCTTTAATTTCGTTAATTTGAGAGATTTTCCTCTCTCTTCTTTTGCTTAGTTTGGGTAAGAGTTTGCTTATCTTGTTTATATGTTCAATAAACCAACTCTTCATATCATTGATTTTTTTGTATTGTCAATTTCCATTTCATTACAAATTTCCTTGATTTTTTTTTATTACTTCTACTGGTTTGTTTTTATTTTTCCAAGGCCCTAAGATGCATTATTATTTATTTGAGATCCAATTTTTAAATTTTTAAAAATTTTTTAATTTTTTTAGTGTAAGCTTCCCTCTTAAGGAAAGCTTAAGATTTTATCAAACCCATAGACTTTGTGTGTTGTGTTTCCATTATCACTTGATTTCAAGAAAAATTTAAAATTTCCCTGCTGCTTTATTTGATGACCCATTCATCCATCATTCGGTTACATGTTGTTTAATCACCATGAGCTTCTGTGTGCTCTGTAGTTTCTCTTGATATTGATTTCTAGTTTAATTCCATTCTAGTCAGAAAGAATATAAGTCAAATTTTGTGTATTTGTTGATACATGCTTTATGTCTGATTATAGGATGTGTTTTAAAAACACATGCAGTTTGTGGTGTTTGGATAGACTGTTCTTGAGATGCTAACTGGGTCCATAAGAGCAACAATATTGTTGACTCCACATTTGTCTATTAATACTTGTCAAAATGACCTGCCTTTTGGTAAGAGTAGGGTACTGAAGTTAACAACCATTATTGTGTTAAATCTGTGGTGCCTATATTTGGTGAGTATATGTTTAAAATTGTAATGTCCCCTTGATAGATTCCCTTAAGGAACAGGAAGTGACTTTCTTCACATCTTTTGACTAAACGTGGTTTGAAGTCTATTTGCCAGATATTAGAACAGTGACATTTTGTTTCCTAGTTCTATTTGCTTGGAATGCCTCTTCCCCTTCTTTGAACCCAAAATTGCATGGCATTTGGGTGTTGAGGTGTGTTTCTTGGCAGTAACAAGTAGATTCAAACACCGCAGAATACATTGTTCTCAGAAGCCCTTGGAACTTCCTCTAAATTAAATTGTTTAGCAGGACATGAAGAAGTCTTTCAAAGCCTTTTAATCTAATTGACTGCCTGTGTCTGTTAAGTGAGGAGATAAGATCATCAATATTTAGAATTATTCTTAAAAGATCTATATTAACTACCATTGTTTTGTTGATTTTTTGTAGTGTTTTGTGTTTTCCTCATCCTCAATTGCTTAATCATTGTCCTTGCATAACTTCTTCTCTTTTATAATGACATCATGGGCATGTTTATATTTCTCTTCAGTCCAAAAGATTCTATCAAGTCTCTTCTGTAGCAGTTGCGAGTTGTTATGAGTTCTAGGAGCCTGCTTTTTCACGGCAAGATTTTCTTCCTCCTTCAATTATGGTATCATTTTTCTGGGCTTTTAGGGCTTAAAACACATCACTCCAACCCCTCCTGGCTGGTTAGTTGAAAAGCCAGCTGTTATTCCAGTTGTGCTGCCTTTACATGTGACTCGGTGTTTCCCTTTTACAGCTTCCAGTACATCTTCTTTGCTCTGTGCATTTTATTTTAGCATGAAATGTGACATGAAGAGATTTTTTTTTAGTCTTGTCTATTTAACAATCTAAATGCTTTCTGTACCTGAGCATCTCTTACTCTAATTTGGGGGATTTTTCTGGTAATTGCTTTACAAGGTGTATATGTATGCATGTGTGTATCAAAACACTACATTAGGCCGGGCGTGGTGGTGCACGCCTTTAATCCCAGCACTTGGGAGGCAGAGGCAGGTGGATCACTGTGAGTTCGAGGCCAGCCTGGTCTACAAAGTGAGTCTAGGACAGCCAAAGCTACACAGAGAAACCTTGTCTTGAAAAACAAAACAAACAAAAAAAAAAACCCACTACATTATATACCTTAAAAATACAGTTATCTGTCAACCTTGCCACAGTACATTATTTTCAGTAGAACCAGAGAGTAAAAAGATGACTCTGAACAATCTACCAGATGTGATTCCTTCTTTCTCTCATCTATAAGCTGGAAGTAAGACTTTTCTACAACAATACCTGTTAAAGTGGATTTCTGAGAAGAATAAAGATGCCAATCAAATAAAGTTCTTAGAACATTCTCCAGTACCCAGCAGTGCCCATTAAGCTGCAGTTATTAGAATGCACTTTAGCTCACAAAGCCCTTTTGTGTCTTTTCTATTTTTCTTCACAACACCCATTCAAGTGTAAGGAAATGAACTCACAGAGTAATTTTTGCCAGAGCCATATAGACTGGTTATAAAATGCAAGAGATAGAAAAGTCAATTTTCATAGCTCATTATTTCCAATGCATGTAGTTAAAACCCATAGGCATCTTTTCAAACTCCAAAGAAGGAAGTTCAGTGATTTATAAAGGTGGTTAGATTTCCTGAACTATGACACAGATAGAATTAAAATATTTCAATTAATTAGAGTCATGACTCGAAACAAGTTAAAATTCAGCTAACTGAATTGTTTGGGATGAATTAAGATGAAATTTAGAAATCTATGTGTTTGTGGAGTGTATAATTATGTATGTGTGTGGAGCATGTGTAGGCTTGTGTGTGTTATATGTATTTATGGAGTATGTGTGTGTGGTATGTGTGTATGGTATGTGTGTATGTGGTATATGTGTATTTGTGGAGTGTGTGTGGTGGTGTTGATGTTTGTGAGGTGTGTGTGTGTTGTGTCCTCATACACATGCATACACATGTTGAAAATAACAGGCATATATTCAACAGCAAATTCTGAGAAGGGCATTCAGCAGGGATTTAGACGAAGTAAGGACAATTGCATAGCAAAACAAGAGATGCAAACACAGTCAAAGCTACTAGAGCAGTCTCCGCAATGTTCCAGGCTCTTGCTAAAGAGCATAGTGCCATATCCAGACACTCTAGTCTCATTTCAGACAGAAAACAGTGGCAAAGACTTCCCCTGAGACATACTTAGTTGAGCAGAATTAAATCACATGCTCATCACTAGCTAAAGGGAAGTCCAGAGAAGAGGCCACTTTTAATTGGGCATCTCTAAAAAGACAAGAGGAGGGAGGAATAGCAATGGCTGCCATCTTGATTTGTTTTGATGTCTTCAGCTACCCTGTAATATTTTCTTAAACTAAAAAAAAAAAAAAAAAAAAATTGTAAATGGCACATTCTGTACAGGGTGCTTCTGACGTGTAGCCTATAATGAAGAGTATTTTTTCTAATTCCTCTTTGGTAACAGTCTAAGAGCTCCTTTACAAGCCTCATTAAAGAAACACCTTGCTTTATTAATCTGAGCTTATTGCATTACCTCAACAGCACACTCCTGATAGTATGCTTCCTGGGGGTGGGGAACTCAAGGAGTAATTACACGTGGCGCTTTTCCCGCTTCTCCATGAATTTATTGTAGAACAAATAACAAAGACTCAATGTAGTCTGTGAATGCAAAGTAAATAGGTACAATATGTTCTGGAAGCAGAAAGAAAAATTGGCTCTAATTAGGGCATTCTGAAAATCCTTCTTTGCAAAGAATTCAGGTAAATGCCAGAGCAGGGGGTTTGGATCTTTATTGTAAAGGCTTCAAAAGGCTATGGAGGTATTTTTAAACAAAGGAACAGCAAAGAATTATACATATTCTTAAGAGGTCATTCTGGTGGCAACTAGAGTAGGTAAGAAACTTAAGACCCAAGGCAAACAAAGGAGATGTAAGATGTTGAGGGCAGTGATGAGCCAGTGACACGGGGCATCCCGTTTAGAGGTGCTAGGCTTGATGATCACTGCTCCATTCCTCAGTCTTGGAGCTGGGCAACACTATGCCTTTAAAAGTTCCATCCTCTTTGTTCTGATTTGTTTCACTATAATCTAGCAGTTTTACACATGTGAAACATATTCCCATATCATGCAGCTCACCCATCCACAGATTTTTTTTTTTCTCCACAGGTGAATATAGCCATTGTACGTCAGTCCATCTTCTGCTCCTACAGAAGAGGCCTTGGTTACGCTTCAGCTTTGTCTTCTCCATCCCCGCATCCTCTGACCTAAGTCATCACTAATCCACTCTCTACTACCATAGATGTTTGTTTTGTACATTTTAATTATAATTTTATATAACATATTTTGATAATATTCTTTCCCTTCCTCCTACTCCTCCCTCATCTCCTTAACCCCCCTCAACTTCAGTCTTTTTTTTTTTCATGGTAAAGACTGCTTTATTGGTGGCAGTTAGTACACATCAATAAATATTGATTCCCCAAAGAGGAGCTCAGGAAGATGCCTGGTCCATTGTGTGCTGAATGGAACTGAGCCATGTGAAGACTGGGATGAAGTCAGTTCTGCTTCTTGGGAAACGAAGCCATAACTAACTGATAGATGGCATAGGCTGTTCCACCAACTGTCAGGGCCACTGTGAGTCTGTAGAGGAGGGCATCAGGTGCCCCGTCCTTCAGATGCCCGGGGATCCCATTATCCTCCTGAAACAGCATTTGTTTCTCTGGAACTTTATCTTCAAAATGCCTTCATGAAGTGATGCTGATGGTCCTCTAGGCAATCTGACGAAGAGCAAGCAGATTCTGCAGACATCTTGGCTCAGTTGTTGCCCACCAACCAGGACTCCTGAATGCCAAATAGCCCACACATCAGGCCAGGAATGGAACTCCATACTCTTTTTTGCTCTCATGATTATCTCACCGTTCGAAAGCTGCCTAAAGAACGGCTTGCATGGGTTTACTAGTGTCTGTGTACAGTTGGCTTTTGTTTTTAATAAAAACAAAACACTGTATCTGTGTGTGTGTGTGTGTGTAAACAGAAATAGCTATGGGAGGAGGTCTAAAGATACCAAACAGGGTCTTAGAGAGCATCTATAGTTGAATAGAACTTTTACTGCTTATTTGCTTCATTTCGGTAGCCTGTCTGCTCTACTTTTTTCTGTAATAAAATAGATTGGATTTTTTTTTTCTCCAATAAGTCACAATCATTGTACCAAATGAAGTATATCAACATGGTTAAAAGGAGTGTATTTACCAGCTTGACTACTTCAGGACCAATACTCAATTGGAACGTAAAAAAGATGCTTTCCTTAAAAATGCATTGCAAGGCTGATGGGATGGCTCAGCAGCTTAAAGTACTTGCTGTCCAGCCTGACACCCTGAGCTTGATCCTCAGGGACCCACACAACAGAATGAGAAAACTGACTCATACACACTGTCCTCTGACCTCCACATGTGCAATGTGGCAAACCACACAATAAAGTAATGTGGCAAAGCTTAAAAACAAGACTGAGACAAAAATGTAAAATCAACTGCATGATAATCATGAATGATTGGTTACGAACCATTTCTTCAATGTTCTTTCAGAATCAATTTTGCTGTTTTCAGTACATTATTAGTACTGTGTAATTAAAGTGATTTACTATAAGTTAGACTTTCCATTACCTTCTAACTCCATTTTTGACATTCTTCTTTGGAAATAATAATATCTCTAAATCCCATTTATTGCTCCCACCAACCCAGTCTGGAAACCCTGATTAATCAAGTCCAGTTACATCTGTACTTAGGGAGCCCCCCATCCCCGCTTCTTTTAAAGCTGATGAGTTTGTACTTGGCCATCACACTTGGTGTAGCTGACAGCATCTTCTGCAATGCCTCTATACAGACCAGCCAGAACTCTGTCTGACTCCCACCCCAGCCCCCAAACCCACATCGAACACACACAGAAAGTGTTCAGTGGAAGTTGCCTTACAAGCCTCTAAGTTCCCCCAGACATCACTCTAGCATACCAACAGTGCCCACATCTACTTCCCAGTCCCCACTTGCGTATGAAAGAGATTTTATTATATTTAGTAAGGAGTGGAAACAAATTCCTCATATTGCTTATCTTTTCTATAGGAATTCCTGGGTCAATAAACCTATGGACTTGCTTCAGTTGGCTTTCCTCCTCTGATAAAGTAGAATATGAACATTTCTGACTTGCCAGGTTTTTTTTTTTTGCCAATATATAAATATTTTTGTTCTATTGAATGTGACTAGATGTACAGACACACTTTTATTTTGTCTCACACATGAAAAGTGAAAGCATACGGCATGTAATCCAACTTGTTTCTGGTCCAAGTATTTTAATAGGCAATTACTAAATTTAGCTGAAGACAATAGAAGGGACAAATCCACCACCATTTCAGTATTCTACCAGTCTAGACACACTAGCACAGTACATCCTGAATTGTATTTAAAATGAAGGGTTAACTTGACAATATTTGTTACCAGTTTTCAGCATGCTGACCCACTTAAGAGAAACTAATGATGCTTCCAACGATTTAAGAAGAGAGGGCTGAAAACAAAAATTCAAGAAAAGAGGAACGGAAAAAAAGATGCTACAAAGTAATGCTTACGTCATCTGGCTCATCATTAGTACTGAAATACTTGGCTACTTTATGATACTCATTCCAAACCTTTTGTTAATTAATAGGGAAATATTTGGGGACAGCAACTATATTAAAACTCCAAAACTTCCCATAAACAAGAGCAAAATGTACCATTTCCAAAGCAATACAGTAGGGACTATCCCATTCACTTTATTGCTTGCTACAGATTCTGGGCTTGAAAAACTGCCTCATGCCATGAAAAAACAGTAACTAGTATTTAGCTCTTTCGACTCTGAATTATATAAAATGACATTCTCCAAATCCCCTTTGAATTTGTTGCAAAGATATTCTTGCTTCTTGTATTTAGATCTGAGTATTCTTGGATTAGAAAATTCACTTCACCATGAATAAAATAATGAAGTCTCAACTAAAAATCAGAAGCCCTCAATGTCGAGAAATTCTCTATTTTTAGTAAGTGGTACAGTGAACACTTCCTCCCTCCCTTCCCCTCCATCAGCAGGTGTCTGCCATTCCAGCAGACTGATAAAAGGAAAAAGGAGGGGGCGAGGAGAAAGGAAATTGTCTACGTCTTTCGGTGGTGGAGGTGGGGATATTTTAACATCATGATTTAAAGCAATTCATTTTTAATGTTCTTACCCATAATTTTATTACGAGGTTCATTAAGGATTACGCAGCGGTTTGGGCATGTCCATCTGTAACTTATAAACGGAAGGGGACAGGGATAAGGGAGAATGAAGGCTGGAGGAAGAGAGTGAAATGTAGGCGCGTGGGCACGGGAAGGCAGAGGCGGATTTGCAGTCATGAGGGACCGCGGCTCAAAAATGGAAAATGTGGCCTGGCCTTACTGCCGTGTGTGTGTGTGTGTGTGTGTGTGTGTGTGTGTGTGTGTGTGTGTGTGTGTGTGTGTGTGTGTGTGTGTGTGTGTGTGTGTGTGTGTGTGTTGTGTGTGTGTGTGTGTGTGTGTGTGTGTGCGCGTGCGCGCGCGGGCGTGGGTGGGTGGGAGGGGAGCACGGTGTCGCATTGTCCTCTCCCGACCCTAGGCTCTTCTTCTGTAGGGTGAGGCCATTACAGGATGCACAGGGAAAGCTTTAGTCTGAGGGCTGCTCAGGCAAGCATCCTCCCGGGCACTAGAGGCCCCGCAGAGAAGGGAAAGGTCAAGGGGAAGCCCTGACCCCGGCGTGATGAGAGGGTTTAAAGGCCAAAGGCCACCAGCCGGGTCAGAGGTCCCCGGCTCGCCCACCCCTCTAGGTGAAGGGAAAGCCGGGGGTAGGGGTGGGGGAGAACACGGTCCGCGTCGCCCTAGCGAATCCAGGCCCTCCCACGAAGCCCCACCGCGCGGTCCCCCGCTCCCTCTGCTCACGCGACAGCCCCGCAAACAACATGGCTGCCGGGCGCCCCCCGCGCTGTCTCCTCTGCGGGTCCTCGCGCGTGACGTAAGACCGCGGGCGGCCTGAGCCCTGGGCGACCCGCGGGAGCGGCGCGCGGCCCAGCGGCCGAGCCGGGGGCGCGCAGGCAGGGGCGGCGGAGCCCCGCGGAGGAGGGCCTAGGGCGCGCGCGCGGGCGCGCGGAGCTGCTGACGGACGCGCGCGCCGACATCCGGGTGCGCGCGCGGGGGCGGAGCGGCGGCGGCGGTTGGAAGGAGCCCTCTCGCGGCCGCGGCTGCAGCAGCGCCCGCCCCGGCTGCAGTCCGGCCGCCGCCGCCGCCGCCTCGCGCCCCAGCCGCCCAGCCCGACATGAGTGAGGCGGCTCGGGATCCCTCACCCGGAGCGCCGCCGGCGGTGGCCGCGGCCGCCTCCGAGGAGAAGAAGGGAAAAGAGCCGGAGCGGGAGAAGCTGCCACCCATCGTGACGGCCGGCGCAGCCGCGGTAGGTGGGGCGGGGGCCGGGGGGGTCGCCCTGGCGGCCGGTGAAAACGACCTGGGAGAGGGGACACCGGGGAAGTCGCGCCTCCGGGGCAGCCGCGCTTTCCATGCTCTGGGCAGTGTAGTCCGCTGCCCGACGCTGGGCGTTTGTCGTCTGGGATCTGGCTCCCTACTTTCTCCGTTGGATAAGCTTAGATGACAGGCGGGCGGCAGTGGTTTTTTTGGTTTTTTTTTTTTTTTACAGAGATGGAAAACCCGCCTTGGGGAAGCCGGGGCACCGCTTCTCTCTTCTTCGCCTTTTCTGTCCTTTCTCCCTTCAGGTGGAACAGACTCTGAGGCGAGTTTCCACCTAATTCTGACCTTTCCGTTGCTATCAGGGTCGTGGGAGGTAGATGCATCCCTGATGCTTTTATTTTTCATATGGTACAGACATGTGACTTAAAGGAGAGAGGCTTTTTTCTTCTTTTAAAACTCAGTTACCTAAGCTTAACAGGGGTCGTTTCCCAGCTGGATTTTGCAAGGGTTATTTGGAAGGTGCTCTCAGCCTTCAAACTCCATACAGCCAAATGATGTCATGGGACATCATCCCCTCTCTCCCTTCCCCCTGTTTGTACTGGCGGTTGTGAGTCTGGCTGCTTATAATTAACCTCTGATTTTGACATTTTTATTTGACATACTATTTAAATACTTCGGGTAAGTTTGCTTTCATATATTTAAAGGTTATGACTTGTCACACATCTGTACGTGACAAAATAGTAAAAGTTTAAAGGATATTATACATTTTTAAGATTTCTACTTGCAATTAGTTTCTTGAAGCCACCCTCTTAAATGACTAAGAACTTACTGAAATAGCTCACCCTCCTTTATAAAGTATTAGTGTCAGAATAATGTTATGATTTGGTAGGTTTTTCCAAAAATGTCTAAAGCTTGTAATAACTGGAAACTGTTAAAGACAACTCTTTTCTCCTAAGTCAGCGCAGCAAATGACACATTTTAGAAGCCTAGCTACGACTGGCTGGGAAATTGCAGCTGCGGTTAGGGATTGCCCTGGGAAATGCTTTGAAGCAATTTGTCAATCAAATTGTAGTCTGCCGGTGCCCTGAGTTTTCAGAATTTACTGTGTAGGACTTCTTAACACCAGTGTGTTTTGTTTGTTTTTCAAGTCTGTGTGTCTCTGTCTGGTCTGTGCATGAATGTATGTGAGCGGGGGTGTACATGCGTGGTCAGGGGCAAACCTCTGATGTCAGTCCTCACCTTTGAACTTATTTGAGACAAAGTGTCTTGTTTCTGAATCTTCATAAACCAGGTTTCCAGGATTCTCCTCTGGCTACTTCTTATAGATCTCTGGGAGTACTGAGATTACAGATGCACATTGCTGAACCCATCTTTACAAGGGTTCTGAGGATGTGAACTCAGAGCCACACACACCAGCCCAGTGCGTTTATCTGCTGAGCCACCTCACCATCCTCCTAGCAGTTTTTCCTAAGGTGGTTATTAGGGGGGAATGTATCTGCTTTTAGAAGCAGTTATATGAACGAGTTTAGTTTTTAATGGCAAGCACCTTTCCCCAAATCAATCAAAATCTCTATCCCTCCCTCCCCCCCTCCCTCTCCCCCCCCCATCAAGGTAACAGAAAAAGGTTTAGAATGAGAGAATTTGAGAACAGTGTGGGTATAGGTCTGACATCTGGTATCTGAAGCCCATAAGTCTTTGTAATGTCAAGTTTTTCAGATTTTTGAGAAAGCAGCTAAGTACATACACCACATGTAATACTTACAGTAAAGCCTTGGCTAATTTCCCAGCATCAATCATTTTTAAAACTGTAGAAAATGTATTGCCTGGTTACACTAAATGGAATAAGCTTTAAAAGCTGTTACCTGCCTCGTATCATTTCTAGTCAGAATCACATTTTTGCCACCAAATGAGTTGCAAAGACATTTGTTTCAGGATTGTGGACTAGTTAGTCAAAAAGACTATAATTTAGGAATTTTTTAAATCTTTAAGTAAACATTGGGGAAAATAACAGTTTGGAATAGAAAACTTGTGATTCTAAGGCAGCTTCTGGTGGTGCCTTAAAATGTAATTCCACATTGGTACTGCTGTTAGAGTTTTAAGTGTCACTTTAAGAGAACAATATAAGTATGTATGCGTATTTGTCAAGAGGATTTTCAGAGCTGAAATTTCAAGGTATCACAATAAAAGGCCTGAGAAAACAATATGCTGACTTCTGAAGATCAGGAAAGCCAGGGCAACTGTGAATGGAATTCTCTCAGTGGAGTGGGGAAGGCTTGATGGACAGGGAAAGGCAGCCTGTTGCCTCTCAGGTTGCTGTCAGACTCCATATGGGTTGAGCAGAATTCAAGGTTTGTTTAGAAACCCAATTGACATCAGTAACTTTGAGGGACCTTTTATTGATTCTTCCTTTTTGACCAGATTACTAGCTCCATCTTTCCAAGTTGAGTTCATGTTTCAATTTAAGTGGCCCTGTAATCATGGCTTTTTCAGAAAATTAGTGTGCCACGGTTATGTCAGTGTGGAAACAAGTAAGACTGACAACTCACTAAAATAAAGAGAGGCCAGATTATGTTGATCATAAATAAGGCTAAAAAGTTTAAGCTGTGTTCTGAAGGTTTAAGGAGGTGCCAGGATGGGGGAGAGAATGCTAGGGACTGATAAGTCCTGACCCTACCTCTGCCTCAAGTCCCATTCAGAGAGCTTCTGACAGATCTCAAGCTAGACTGACCATAGCGTTTCTTCAGTAGGATGGTGCAGTTCTGACTCACATCCCATCCTAAGACACAAGTTCTCAACCTTTGATGCACCTGAGAAACATTAGGAAGGCCCAAATGCAAGCTCTTTAAATCAGAACTTCTGAATGGAGACTATAACACACACACACACACACACACACACACACACACTCACACACACACACACACAAATTCCTTGGTATAACTAAAAGCAAAAAACTGATGCTGCTTACACTGAATTAAAAGCTCTTTGAGCACAGCTCAGCAATCTGTTTTTAAACTACACCCTCATCACAAGTCTATTAGGAATCACTGTTAAAGTGGTTCTGTGAGAGATGATGGGGGAGGGGCACTGAAAGGAATGACTGTTAAAGTGGCTCACTGAGAGATGCTCAAGGAGCCCCAAAACTGTGGTACATTTACACAGTGGAATACTATCCAGCTATTAAAAACAAGAAAATCTTGAAATTTGCAGGCAAATGGATGGAACTAAAATAATCATCCTAAGTGAGATAACCCAGACCCAGAAAAACACTCATGGTATATACTCACTTATAAGTGGATATTAGCCCAACATAGATGTCCTCTGAGAGACTCCACCCAGAAGGGGCGGGATCAGGACAGATACTGGGACTCAACGCTGGACTCTGGACAGAGACAGAGCCCTGAGCATTGTAGGAAGAATGGGGGATAGAAGATCCAGGAGGGAGCAGGAGGTCCACAGGGAGACCATCAAGGCCTGCAGATATAGACACAGGGGGTCTACATAAACTGATGCACCAGCCAAGAACAATGCATGCAGAGAACCAAGCCCCCCTTGTTCAGATGTAACCAATGGAATGCCGATTGTCCACGTGTGTGGATGGGGGGCAGGGGGAGTATTGCTGCTGAGCCTCTGACACGTACTCTGGTGCCCATGATTTGGTCACTACCCCTTGGCAAGACGGCCTAGCAGGCACACAGAGGTAGGTAGGAGAAAAGTTTGAGGGGAAACACAAGGCGTATGTAGAGGACAAGAGGGACAAGTTAGTGTTGTGTATAAATGGGGTTGCTGGAGCCTCTGGACCAAGATGGAACCACCAGTCACTGACCGTGTGTTATGCTTAGCTTTGCACCAACTGCTGCAGAAAACACAGACAAGGCTTAGCCAGAATGTCCTGCCTCAGGGGACTCAGGGCTAATGGATAAAGACAAAATCTGCATGTGAAAGCCACACTAAGCTACAAAACCAGTTAGCGATTTGGAGACCAGCATACACAGAACTGTGAGGAAAGGCCTTAAAGATAATTATTTAAGCTGGCTGGCCACTGCAGGAACGATAGGATCTGGGTGAGCAAGGGAAAACATGCAAGGCAAACAGTGGGGAAAACTAACGTGAGGAGCCTACAGGGGAAGTTAGAGAACAAGGAAGCAAGCCCCTTGGAAGCGTGCTGGGGCCCCTGGAGAGGTGTGCAGGGACACAGAGACTTTTCCCTGTGCTCAGTGGGGAGCTTTTGGAATTCCTTGAGTAGGAACAACGTAATGAAATCCTGGTAGTGTGTAGTTAAACTGGAGGAAGTGAGAGGAAGAAAGTGAAGGAAGGAGGGCTGTGGTTCATGCGTAAGATGCTGAGCACATCCACTGGAGTGGTGACCACAGAATAAACTGTACGGGGTAGAAGATCCACACAGTGTGGGACATAGGTAACAGAAGTGAAAGATAAGAAAGATTAATACTGGGAAAAATACTTAGTTTTCCAGAGAAAGTTTCGAAGAAGAAGAAGAAGAAGAAGAAGAAGAAGAAGAAGAAGAAGAAGAAGAAGAAGAAGAAGAAGAAGAAG
>OU015757.1:55377103-55402884 GCA_907169655.1 Acomys percivali
TGTGTGTGTGTGTGTGTGTGTGTGTGTGTGTGTGTGTGTGTGTGTGTGTGTCTAAATCACCCTAAGATGTTCTTCCAATAAGCCCTCTTACTTACAGTGAGGTGCAAAAATATCTTTAATTTTGAAATTTGAAGTATTGTACATTGTTCATTTCTCATAGAACTTATTGGACATTTCTCATTCTCCCTGTGCTTCCAACTTAGGCTGGAAATGGCACTTGCTATTTTGTTGTTGGCTGGCTAAAAGACTTAGCCACTGTTTCAGCTGTTGAAATTGGGTTGGTTTAGCTCCTAATACTGTGTATCTTTCTTTTCATTTTTCTCTCTTACCTTTGGGAATCTATGTTACAAACCTAAGAAAGACTAGGATTATAGTGGTTGTATAGCTGTTAACTAAATTACTTATTTTACTATTTCAAAATTTTACAAGTGAACTAAACAATGTTCCCAGAGGCTTTGTTTTTATTAAGACAAAGTCAGCAAAGGAAAGGGGGTAAAAACCTGGAAGTCTTTCCTAAATCATTAGGATATTAGAAGAGTCCCTAAAGTATTTTTGGTTTTGTACGTATATTATGCTGTCCTGGGTCAGCTTTTCCCCTCCAGTTATCCAGGCATTGCTGTGCACTGGGCTGGACTGGAGGGAATGAAGCTTGGCCAGGGCGGGTGGGTTAGGCAGGATCTCGGTCAGCATGAGTGTGGAGGAACAGCCTTCTCTAGAGACAGTTCTCAGTGACACAGCTCTCTTTATAGGGGGGAATAAGGGCTATATAAGCAAGGGCTATATATATTGGGGAGTGGATTGGGGCTTTTCAGGGTGAGTGTACATTATTGGCTGGGGCTGAAGTTCTGGGAATGATTCATTTGAGTGAAGAGGGAATCCAGGTGCTTGCTGGGCATGTCCTTATAGGTAGAGAGGAAGTTTAACTGAAACCTTGGCCTCCAGGCTACATGGCTGCCTGGGGATAGGGGTAGGGGTGGGGGAGAGATGGGGATCTTAAAACTTATGTGCTCCGGGACTTGCAAGCCCAGAGTGGGGAGGAAGCAGCCCTACACCTGCTGGTTTCAGGATGAGATTTTTGGGGCTTGGACACATCTTGACTTCACTCTTGGCTACCCTGGTTGCATGGCTTTGCTGGCCTCCATATTAATTTCCTTTAGTTAGTTGGGTTGCTCCTAAAGTTCTTAAGTATCATTCAATAGTAATAAAAGTATAACCACAAAGAGTGCTTATTAAAATTGGCAGTATGGTTAACATATTTATTCCCTCATGTCAAGCTTCTACTAGTGATGGGTACTATAGCCAAAGACTGTGTGATGTGGTAATTTACAAGTATACTTGGAATTTGAACTCTGTTTCCTGTGGTTTGTGAACTTGAGCATGAATGGCATTTCAGGTTCCTCAGCTGTACAGTGCAGTGCATTATTCTAGTCTGCTTTTCTGTTGCTGTGATAAATTCCATAAGCAAGTTGGGGGGAGGAAAGGGTTTGTTTTATCTGATAGCCCATCATCAAGGGAAACCAAAGTAGGAACACAAGGCAGAAACCTGGTGCAGAAGCAATGGAAGGACATGGCGCACTGGCTTGTTTCCGGGCTCATGTTCAGCTTCTTTCCTCATACAACTCAGGCCCACCTGCTTGGGGATAGTACTGCTCACAGCAGGCTGAGCCCTCCCGCATCAATTAGCCATCAAGAGCATGCATCCCAGGAGTGCTCACAGGCCATCTGAGAGAAGCCGTTCTTCAGTTGAAGTTCTCTCTTCCCCATGTGTGTCAAGTCGCCAACCAAGACTAGACACCACAGGTACCTCTCTCATAAGAATGTTTTAATGCAGTAAAGCATCAAATATAGTAGTAGAGGCACAACAAACACGCAACACACCATTTGTTCTAGTATGTTATTACAACAAATCAAACACCCAACACACGATGTGTTCTAGTATGTTATTACAACAAATCGTCATTTTTTGAGTACTCATTATTTTGTAGCTCTAACCTTTGATATGTGTCTCTATGATTCTGAGACTTCTGGTACCTTTACTTTACTATTTACTTTACTATACTATTAAAAGACTTTATCTTCAGTTACACAATGTATTCAATTTCCGTGTGTGTGTGTAGATGTCTATATGTCTGGGTACATGTGTGCGGAAACCAAGCCTGGGTATCTTACTCAGTTATTCTCCACATTTTAAAAAAAAAAAAAAAGATCTCCTTCACCACTTAGCTAGACTGGCCAAATACCTGGGTTTTTTGATATAAACTCAGGTCTTCAGGCTTGTATAACAGGCACTTTACCAACCTGAGGCATCTTCTCAGCCCAGATATGCTGAACATTTTTATAGCTAGAAATGTGTCCACCAATTCTAACACAGAAATATCAACTTGGGATTCACTGAGCTGCAAAAACAAATAGCAATAGCAAAGTAAATGGCAGCCAAAGATGTTACACATAAAAAAAATTGCACCTAAAGTCTTCACTTACCAGGAGATTGGGATAGATGTGAGGACATCCTACTGAGACACTAGGTAAGAGAAATATAGGAGATGGGGAAATAGAAGGACCCAGAGGGTCCAAGAAACCTACAAGAACATCGTGATGGGTGGATCAGGGCCCAGGGTCTCTGCTCAAACTATTGCACTAGCCAAGGACAATACAATAGTAAACATCGAACTCCTACTCTGATCTACCCAATGGACAGGACATTCTCCACTGTCGAGTGGAGAGCGGGGACTGACTTTGACATGAACTCTGGTGCTCCATATTTGACCACTTCCCCTTGGTGAGGAGGCCTGGTGGCACTCAAAGAAAGAATAAGCAGGCTACCAAGATGACACTTGATGGCCTATGGCAGTATAGTGGGGGAGGAGGTCCCCCTCAGTCTTAGAGCTAGAGGAGGGGAATAGGATGAAAGTGGGAGGGAGGGAGGAATGGGAGGATAGAAGTGATGGGAAAACAATTTAGTTGTAATATGAATAAATTAATAAAATTTTTAAAAATTGCACCTATGTACTTGAGGAGGTATATCTTTCAGATTCTTAATGTCTCATCACATTTTGGGTAAACTATACACGTGTGTGTGCATATTTTTGTGTGTTCAAGTGCACATGTGTGTCCAAGTTCAAGTGTAGACAGATGTGTACATGTATACATATGCAGTGGAAACCAGTGGACAAGTTTTGAGGCACTTTCTACAGATACTTTCCACCTTTGTGGTTTTAAGGCAGGGTCTCGCACGCGCGCTCTTGCTCTCCCTCCCTCCCTCTCTCTGCCTTCCACTTGCACAGCATGACACATATTTACATGGGCATGTGAACCTTGTGCATGTCTTCACACACATATAGGGTGAACAAAAAGTATGTTAAGTTAACTACTATTATCAAGATTCTGGGAGCTGAAAAATGATGTGGTGGTGTGTATCTGTGATCTTGGTATTGATGAGGCTGAGAGAGGAGTTCAAGGCCAGTCTAAGCTGTAGAACAAATTTTAGGTCAGCAGGGATATATAGAAGCCATGTCTTAAAACAAAACAGAACCTAAGATCTGGAACACAAGTTCATGAAGATCTAAGAACTAAGAAAAGGCCTAAAGGCAGCACCATAGCTTAATTGTGCACTGCTTATATTTTATTATTTACAAAAATACAGATTAGTTAAATGTTTTAGGAGTTTTTGAGTTGTTGGGGTGGAAAATGTGCTAATGGATAGTTTCTTCTTTAACTTGCATGCTCTGTGATCTATACCTAGGGATCCCAAATGGTTAGAACTTTTTTTTTTAATCCTAGGATACCCACAATTTAATTGTAATGCTTTGGAAAAAATCAACAGTAAAGGATTTATCATTTTATATGAATTTTTAAAGTTGGATCAAATGATTATAAAGTACTTTAGCATATCATCCTGTAATATAACTCATAAGTTATTAAAACTTATAACAGTATTATCTAAATGCATAATTAAAATAGTTAACATTTGTGGAATATATACTGTGTATAAGAAGTAGTGTTAACTATTCTATGAACAGACCTTGTTAAACATCATAATAACTATGAAATAAATATACTGTCGCCATCCCCTTTCCAACCCTTACCAGTTTGCAAGTAGTCAGATGATTGATATGGCTCTTCTATGCTTAAGATAATTTGGTCAATTGCATAAATAACAATTTCAGCATCTCTCTGTCATAAAATCTAAATCTCTTTAACACTTTAATTTCTATAATATAATAAACTGCAGCCAGGGGTAATTATGTTACAATTTTAAATCTTTTGTTTTTAGGGCTTGGACAGAGGATCCAAGGGCCAGATTTCCACTTTCAGCAGCTTTGTTTCAACTGTTACCCAGAAGAAAGAAGCCGCTGAAAATAGAAGCTCACCAGCCCATCTTGCTCTCCCTAACATCAGGAATGGTAACGGCCTGTGTATCTTGGCTGAAAGTATATTATAGTATTACACTACTTAATATGTATATTTTAATTATTTAGCACTTCTTTGGTAAGTTTAGTTATTACAAAAAGAGAAATAAGCTATGTAAATATTTAAAATAAGATCTTACATGATTACTTTTAGCTGGAAAGTTTTAGGTGTTATCTAGAGTAAGAATAAAATAAAAAGTAGTGAATAGTAAAGTTTGAATAATATGTGTAGAATATGGTAGGTATGTCAGATATACCATGTGTATCTTTATATGATACAAATTGTATCATTGGAACAAAATGCCTGAGAGAAACAACCTAAATGAACAAGAGCTTATATTTTGGCTCATGGTTTTAGAGATTTTACTTTAGGGTTACTTGGCTCTATGTTTCAGTGCCTATGGTGGGACACTACATACAGTGGGGAGGGGAAGTATGTGAGACTAGAGTTGGTTGCTTTATGGCAGTTGGGAAGTCGAGAGAAAGAGGCCAGAGGGACCAGGCACAAGATAGTCCCTTTTAAGTCATTCCCCCAGTGACTTACTTCTGCCTTGCCTTCTTATAGTCCTTTTAGTATGAGCTCATGGATGTACTTAATAGACTGATGAAACTCACACCTTCACAATCCATTCACAACTCAATGCTGCCACTAGCTAAGGATTAAGCCACAACACATCAGCCTCTTGTGGGGGACACTTTATATTCTGAGCTTCTTGACAGCATATAAGCATGATCTAAATATTTAGTATACTGCCAATATTTAAACTGAAAGTTATTAGAAAACATGATGGACAATGTATGAAATCTAGAAATAAACTCAAAAGGAAATAGATAAAACTTATATAAAGAAAATATGAAAGGCAAGAAGTCTAAATGGAAAAAACATAGAAACTTCATCTAGTTTATTTTACATATTTAATAATTTCAACAGTTCTTTGAGAAAACTTGGCAAAAATTGTTCCATTCTTGATTTATAACAATAAATGTCCAGGAAGATGTGGGAAGACCCATGCCCTTAGAGTGCCAAACCTGGTATTAAATTACTCAAAAAGCATAATTAGAACAACTGACAGACTTCTCAAAAATAACAATTTTAAATTACAAAATACTGAAATAATATGCAGAATATTTTCAAATATGCAAAAATCAACCCAATAATTCTACTCATAGGAGTTTAGTCTAAGGAAATAAATAACATATGTGCAGAGATAGACAGAAAGGATATATACATTGTTTATAGTGGTATTTGAAATAGTCTAGTTTGGTTAAATTATGTCAGTTTGTATTGTGAATATTGTGTTTCTATTAAAAAGAATGTGATGAGGATATAAAATAACCAGGGTAAAGTCCATAGTACATTGTAAAACTAAAGAAGCTATTATACAATTAAGGTAGGTTGCAACTCCAGTGTTTTTAAGTGACATGAACCCTTTTATACTTTGCGTATATATTTTGACTCTTCTCTGGGGCTCCTCACAGTTCTGTTAATGGTTGCCTTCGGGAGGGGGATTAGGTGTATGTTACTAGTGTTTCTTTAGGTAGCTTATTTTGTCATAGAAAACATAAATTGTTTACATTTTCCTCAGTATTGCTTACCCAGTGAAAACAAAAAACAGATCTTTAAAACTTGGATGCCCCTTATACTCTAGCCAAATAAAATAACTACATATGTGATAAATTATTTTTACAAAAGTTTTCTGTTTGGCAGTACATGCTAACATTAGACCTACTGTAGAGTCTTAGAGGTTAGCGCCATAGCACTTTATTTCTGGACCTCTCCCTTGATAACATCTTCCTTCCTTTGATTTATTTACCTCACAGACACATTACAGACACATTATATCACTTATGTCCTATCCCAGAAGATATGTGCTTTATACAGTTCAATAACAGTAAAGCAAAGCTATAACTGTAGTCGTTTTATAGAAATAGAGAAACAAAGAAAGTTAGCCTAATTAGGAGAAAAGTTACAGAAAATGACTTCTATTTAAACACATCAACTGGATAATAACATTTATTTATATAATTTAGAAAGAATTTTATTGGACCCTCAGAATAGTCAAGCAAAATCTCATCATATTTGTTTTCCTTTGCTGCATGATGAATTGTCACAATCTAGTGCTTTAAAATAGCACCCAGTTATTTGCTCACAGCTCTTTAGGTAAGAAGTCTATATGGATGTCGCTAGGTTCTATACTTAGAATCCTAAAAGGCTGAAATCTAGACATTGGTTGAGCTGGACTCTGCACAAATATTCTTTTCTAACCTCCTTCAAATTGGTGGCAAAATTGGCAATTGTAAGAGCAACGTGCCATCACCTTTCCTGACTGTAGACATGAGGTGCTTGCCACACACCTTCTGACTGGGTCTCAGTGATATCACGGCTTGTTCTTTCAAGGCAGCAACAGGGTCCTTTTACTGAGTTTTTTTTTAATGCATCCAGTATGTTCAACTTTTTGCAACCAGTGGAAGATCCACTTGTAAGGAATTTGTGTGATTGGGCTCTGTCTACCTGGATAGTCTACCCTTTTAAGGGCAGGTTCCAAGTGTGGACTTTAACATGTCGTTAAAAAGATACAGGGACATGGTTAAGCACAACAGAGAGCTGTAACTTTAAGAACACTGGGACGAGTGGAGTATGGAGTATGTATGACAGGAAATGACAGTGCGGTAGATAACAGTAACCTTTGTCAAGATTTTTTTGTTTAAGTGGCCTTTGCTTCCATTTCCAATTTCTACTTAATGTTTTCTTTTTTATCAGCTTTATTTTTTTTTAAGATTTATTTATTAATTATTATGTTTACAATGCTCTGTTTGTGTGGATACCTGCCAGCCAGAGGAGGCCATCAGATCACATTATAGATGGTTGTGAGGCACCATGTAGTTGCTGGGAATTGAACTTATGACCTCTGGAAGAGCAATCAGTGCTCTTAACCGCTGAGCCATCTCTCCAGCCCCTTTTATCATCTTTAATGAGTGTTCATTTTATGTATTTGTGTTTTGCCTACATGTGTGTCTGTGTACCATGTGCATGCCTGTAGGTTGCTTTCTTTTCTATACAGATACCTTGATTTGTGAACTTGGCTTGTCAGCTCACATGTCTATAGGCTTTTGAGTAGATTTGTTGACTCTAAATATATACCACCTAGTCGAACTCCCACCTACAGCCCGTTTTTCTCTCACTGGAGCCAGTCTTGTAGACTCTGGACTTAGCCCCAAACTCACTCAGCTTGGGGTTTTTGCACACATCACTCTAGCTGAGTAGGTCTTTCAGCAGACTTCTTTACTTTAATAGAACTCCTGTCTAGACATGTGGCTCTTCTGTCTGGATACCACCTTAGCTTTGGTGTGATCACATGTCACAGGTGCTACAGAAAGAACATTTTATTGAATGGAAATTAGACTAAGTCTTTATGGAGGCGTGCTTATAATTCCTTGGCTTTTTTTTTTTTTTTTTTTTAGAAGCCTCTCTCACTTGTCAGTAAGATTTTTTCTTCAGAAGTTAAAAATTCTTAGCAGTTATAATTTTCTTCCTTTCCTGAGCGCAGGACCTACAGCCAGGTGTTCTCTTAACAGCTTCTCCCCCATCTGATCTCCAGGTGGTGAGAGAGAAGCCGTGGAAGGCCCACCTGGGTGCCTAACAGCTGACGGAGCCTTTCCTTCCTGTGGGCTGTCAAGTTGGCTGTCCTTTGAGAAAGCCGAGATGGGTAGGAGGTTTTTACCTACTATAACAGCTGCTAGAGATGATGCATCTTTAAAAAATGACCTAGAAGATAAGTAGGAGTAGAGTTGTGTGGGTAACTACATTCTTTCTTACTTTTTGTGTTTTTCTTTCCCCCTTTTAGACTTTCTTAAAACATGTTTAAAACAGCACAAAACACTTTTAAAGGAAGACAAGCCATTCTTCCTCAGGTCTTTTGAAATATTTGTTTTGTTGGTAATTCAGGGAAGATTGGATATGAACTCCCGTTTACCTGGAGACCAGGGTTTCATTTCCAGCTGAGCTGATGTAATGAGTTTATTCTTAGCAGAGCCTTGGCGTGACATGAGCTCTGCAGTTCTTGCTTGAGAAAAGCATCTTTGTCACTCTAAATAGCCAAAGGAGGACAGGTGCTCTTAGCTCAGTGTGTAGGTCTGTGTGAGGGTCCTGTGATGGATGTGCAGTAAGGTGGTGGAGGTCCCGTTTCAGAGCAGTTTGAAGGGCAGACAGAAATAAGCAGTTTGAGGAGACCCGGGGCAGGACTTGCTGTCTGGGGAGAGCAGAGGACATGCCACTTAAGGATACCTACCATGGGGGTATCTCCAAGGCCTCAGCTGACCCTGAACTCTAGGTTTCCTTTGAAAATGAACCACACTTGGATGGAATCTCTAAGATCCTCCCCTAAGCCAGAATAAGTGCCTTCGTTACTTTCTTTTCTTAGCTATTCCTGGAGAAAGTGTATCTGAAAAAACATATCATGCTGCACTAGTTTACTTATCTTTTTTAGTACTCTCTGCTCCTTACGTGTTTATGTTGGAGAGGGGGAAGGGCTGTTGTTTTTTATCAGAGTTAGCTTATGAATAGCACGTGATTCAAAGGTGGGCTTACCATAAGCCATCCTAAAGAAGTGGTAGAGTACTTAGGTTTAATGTACTTCCCAGAATTGCTACCCCCACAGCAGGCAGTCTCGTACAGAGACGCAGACACCAGCTTCAGCAGTATGCCTGCTTTTCTACTACCTTTCTGAACACATTGGGCTTCCCCGGGGCTTTGACCTCACTCCTCGGGGCAGTGGCTGAGCTTTGTAGTTTGTCTGCCTAAGACTTTTCTAGAGTTAAAAAAAAAAAGCTATAAAAATAAGTAGCTTCATATGTGTCACTGTCGCATTGTTTTGTTCTATCTCCTGTATTCCATAAATATATATATGTATATATGCTTACTCTTATTTCTATACTTAAAAGACAATGGTCCCTACGTGTACATCAACCAGCACCTTAGGTTGTTATTTTCAGTTGTTTTATTTGAGATATCTTTCTTGGTTTTATTTTTAAAACTATATTCCATTATATTAGATCTACATATTTATTTAGACCACATTAAAATGAATGAATTGTGTCCACCCCATTTTGCTTGTTTTAGCAGAAACAGTACCACAACAAGTGGCTTTGTATATATTCCATTTGTTCCTCTGTAAGATATGTGTAAGATATTCCTGGAAGAGTGACTGTCAGTTCTGGGCATGTGCATATTTCTAGTTTTCTTGAGTTTTGAATCCAGGTAGCTCTAGGGTCCAGCATCCATGACTCATTTAGTCTGTACTTGGTAAATAATTTACTGAATAAAGAAATGAATAGGAGACACTTTTTCTGTACTGGCCTGTTTGCCCTACTGGGACACCAGATCCTTCTCTGGTCTTTACTTTTATAAGGCAATCTAGTATAAAGCATTTAGCTCATTAAAGATGAGCTTCTACAGAAAAAAACTCATATTTTTATGACGAAGTCCATAAAAGAACATTTCAGTCATGCTCACAGTTTTGCATACACTTCACTGAACTTGGTAAAAAGTCTATCTCCCAAAACCAGTGAATGTGTTGCTTTATTTGGCTCTGATGGCTAAAGTTCTATGAATCATAGGGTTTTCCCCCTCTTCTTCCTTTCTCCCACCTTCAAGCTTTATTTTTTGCTAAGTGTTCAAAAAGTACTCTTACAGACAGTGATGGAAACACCACCTGCTATGACTAATCTACTCTGGTCTGTCCCTGTGTCTGCTTCATGCCAAAACTGAAGTAGTCAAGGCGGCACAAGAGCTGACCTGAGAGAGGGAGCCATGCCTGGAGCTCACGCTGCCAGCTGACCTCCTGCAACTGCAGCACACTCTTAACCATCCAACCCCAATAGCCTCTTGTTTAACGGCCACAGAATGTGGCAGTTGTGGGTGATGGCCTATAGAATGCCACCTGTACTTAGTTTTATAATATCAGTACAATTTAAGATGGAATTTGCCAGTATATTGATTTTGATTTATCTTTGAGGATATTTTGGTTTTGCTGGGGTGATATTTTTGATACATTCACAGTTTATTAACTTGTGTTTCCAAGTAGGTTTCCCTTCTGCTGCTGACTTTATTCATGGTAGAAGACTAGTCAATAGTAGAAATGATACAGGTTTGATAGCTTTTCAGGCCAGGTTTGAGTCCTGGCTCTGTAATGTATAAACAACCATTCTAGAAAAGTTAATTTCATTCTATTTATTTTACCATATGTAAAATGAGGTAATGAAAAGCTGCCCTTCAAATGCACAAGAATACATGAGAAGAAAACATTTAAAACATATTCAGTCCCATGCCTTAGAAAGTTCAGCAAATGTTAGTGGTCAGTAAATTGTTACATGGTTCCGTCTGTATATATTGTATGGTGCAGAATTGTAGAAGAGGTTATGAGAGCAGACTTCCATTACACCAGGATACTTCATGAGCAACTCAGAGCACAATTTTTTAATCCAAATATGTCATAAATGTTGAATATAATAGTAGTTAAATTGAAGACCATGAACACAGCACTGAAGTCAAGAAAAGAGCAGTACCAGCAGGTCTCAGCGAGCCCACTCCAGCTGCACTGTCCTTCTCAGGGGTCACTGCTGTCCCCTCTCTACAGTTACCCCTGTAAGAACCCTGTGAAACAGGCAGCTTCTCAGACATCTGATGGGCGATTGTCAGATCAATCCTTTGATGCCGACCAGACACCTGGCTTTCCAACTGCCCAGAATACTGTACACAGAAGCCATGAGGTGGCTATCATTAGCTCATTCAGATGGTGGAGCCAGAAAGGAATACAGCAGCGTCACCAGAAATACAGACACAGATACTCACAGAACCATTTCTTTGTTTCTCACGGTTTGAATCTGCAGGGTAATGTGCCTTTTAAAATCTCTTATGATACATACTTGGTAGACACTTTCTGTCTATCAGTTCCTAGATTTAAATTCCAGAAAGAGAAGATCCTTGGAGTATCTCCTCCCTCTGCTTTTTCTGTCCTTCCTCTCTCTCTCTCCTGTAGTTCAAAAGCCAGACGCTCTAAGCTCCTGTTTCTACTGTCCTCTTTTCTCTCCTCTCTCCCCCTTCTTAACTTTTACTATTCCGTATTTGGGGAGATTTCTTTACATTCTTTCATTTCTTTCTCCCCTGTCCCTATCTCCCTTTCTCTCTCTGCACCACTATAGATTGAATGTAGGATTTTGAGTGTTGATGCTTATTTTTTATAAACTATTTTATTTGGGATATTGATGCCTCTGCCTCCCTTGCACCAGCCCTTAGCTCTGCATATGAAAAAGAATGTTAGTGGGGCACAGACCCTTTTACTTCTCCCAGCTCTTTAGGGTCAGTTGGGTTCTTTTGGGGGCAGTACCAGTCTCTGTCAACAGCAAATGTAGCAAGCGCTCTCCTCTGAGCCGCTGCATTGAAACGTTTCTCTAGGTTAGCCACACCGTCCATCTTGGGTCTCTCCAAACTGCTACACACCTCAGGCTGCCACCACATGCCATACCATCTCTCCATGCTCTACTATTTATCTACCTCAGAGTCCTGTGCCATGCCGCCACTCTTCGTGCTGCACAAGGCAGGATGTTCCCAGCTGGCAAAGACTATGCCCGCATGAGTCAATTACAAGCTATGGACAAACTAAAGTCCTACACTTGGTATTAAAACAAAAAATATTTGCATAACATAACTAAGTTTACAAAGAAACCAAAACTTCCAGTACACTTGTGTATACTAGGCAAGCATTGCACAGAGTCTAGCGAAGTTGTCTAGACTAACCCCAAATGTATGATTCTTCTTCAGCCTCCTGCCAGCTGAGATTATAGGCATGCACCCCCATGCTCAGCAGCATAAAGGTCCTTTCTATTGACTATTTAATTTCTGTCTTTAGCTATTAAGATTTCCTTGTCACACCATGAATATTTCTTTTACAAAACATTCTTATGTCATGATTTTTTTAAAAAAATCCATCAGAAGAAAATTTGATAGGTTTCTAAGATAGATTTCTACCCTACCTCCATTCACGGATTTTGATTAACTCAAGTTCTGTCTTTCTTTCTGTGTCTTACCTTCCACATTGAAGGCATTCAATTGGAAGCTTATATTTAGTTTTCTGCTTGTCATTTGCAATAGGGTGCCAAATAATTGAAATCCAAAGCACAGGTAAGAGTTATTGATTTTAAGCTTTATCATAAGGTAATATGGGTGGGCTTCTGTTTAGGGAAGTCTGGTTAATTAACATCATTATTTCTTTTGAGGCATGTCAGATTCTACAAGAAATCTATAATCTCCTCTCGGGGTGTGAGGAGAGAGGGTGGTATTGCAGAGTGAAGCTGAATTGAGTGGTTTGTTGGGAGGATGGGGATGTAAGTGTTTTCTTGATCATTTTTAGCATTTAGTAATTAGTAATTACTTTCCTTATTCTTTCTGTTCTTATCATCTCACCTGTGACATTCCCCCAGTCCAAAGTGTCTGTTGTATTCTCTCCAAAAAATGTAAATCTCCAGATGTCTGCTGGATTGGAGAAGGGATGGGGACCCAGTGGCAGAGAGACCAATTGGGGATCTAAGCTTGTCTTCAGTTTTCACTTTAGTTCGTATTCTTTTAATCCTTCAGAAATTCAGTAGAGTAAGTCAAATTCTATCTCATCTTGCTTCACTAAGCCTTGGTGTGTAGCTGTCTTGAATTTTCTAAGTCATTGTTCATACATTTTTGTTTTGTTTTGTTTTGTTTTGTTTTGTTTTGTTTTGTTTTTACCCTTTAAGGCAATGTAGCCATTTGGCTTATTCTTTTTGAATCTGTACATGTATATTATGAAAATAACAGAGAACCTTTTGTTGTAGTTTTAATAGAATTTTGAGAGAAATTAAAAATCTACTCAGGGAGCAATAGAGACACAAGATGGCAGCCACCACAGGCTCAGGAATAAAAATCCCTTGAAATTTCCAACTGTTGGAAGAGCTGGAAGAAGGCCAGAAAGGAGTAGGTGACGTCACACTTAGCTGGAATCTAGAGGATGATGAAAATAAAATGCTTACAAGATGGACAGGAATGATAATTGGGCCTTTAAGAACAATTTATCAAAACAGAATATACAGCCTCAAAATAGAGTGTTGGGCCTAAATACCAAGAAGCACCCCCATCTGTAAAATTTGTAACAAAGGTCAGTATCAGCAATGTGAGTAGTTCAAATGAAATGGTGGGTCCAAGAGCCATGGCAGTGCTGGCAAAATAGAATTCCCACAGCATCAAAGTCATCCTAAAGGAACTTGATGATGTCAGAAGAGAACATGGAGCCTTCACAGACGCCAGAAGGACAGTGTTACAGCGTCACCAGGGCCCTGGCCTCCCGTCCCCATCTACCTACGTCTTAATTTTCCACAGTAGTGAATTTTCTAGATATATCTGTAGACTTCAAATTACTGGAGAGGAAGCTCCACCCTGTTCTGATACAAATTTCTTGTCCGTTGGAGATACCTAAGTTGTGCTGTGTAACATCTTCTGTCGAGAGTAACCGTTGTCTGTCTGCTTGAACTTCTGGGATCAAGAAGATGTGTTGAAGTCAGATTCTTCTGGGAGCTGTGAGCACAGCTAACACAACTGTGAACAGATACATCACACAGTCACCTGCTGTTGGCACATGGCCTGGGTCTGCCTTTGCCCACCCCACCCTCCCACCACAGCTGTGAGGTGGCCCTTAGAATAGATGGGAAGGCTTCAGGTGGCAGCCGTGGGACTATGCTGGGCTTGGAGTGCTTTCTTAAGTCTTCTGTGATGCCCCATCCAAGCCATCGTCCCTACTTCTCTACTCCCATCCTTGGCAAAACCTTAGATTGTAACCCTTCCCTCCCTCTGAAATTGGCCATGGGTAAAGAATTCAGGGCTTCCTGTCTCCCCGCTTTTATCAACTTTCCCCATCCTCAACTCCCTTGTTGCCCATTACCACCCAACACTTGCTGTGACCTAAAGCCTCAGATGAGATTGGAAGAACTTGGCCTCCCTCACTTAGCTCCAGACCACCCTAGTACACTTGCCACCAGCCAGGGAAGGGAGTGCTGGGTCCTCCTTGGTGGTTTTGCTTATAGAGAAAGGCCATGCAGAGAGTCCTGAGTGCACACTGTTCTGAGCTGGTTCCTTGTCCTGTAATTGCTTTGCTTTTACACATTAAAGAGGTTTGAACAGGGCTTTGTATCACCCTGGCCACCAATCAGGTCTGATGTGGAGTCTGACAGCTGGAACACAAGGCCCTGACCCTGTGGACTCAGGTTTCAGTGTTGCTCCTCAGACCCTCAGCAGGGACCCGGAGGAGCTCTGTGTCACTGTGTTTGTAGACTGGTGGGCCTGATCCCCTGGCTCATTGCTATGTTCCCCACTCTCAAGACCACTAAATATTAAAATGCAGATGCATACCAAAATAAAGGCAATTTGTTGTGTTGAAAAAAAAAAAAAACCCTGCTCAGTTGGCCATTTATCTTGAAAAGCCTCCATTTGTTCCTTCAATTCTTTAAAAAGATTTATTTATTATATATGTATGTATACCCAAGTGTGTGCGGGTGTATGTATACATACATATATGCATGCCTACATGTACCATATACATGGAAGTTCCCACAGAGGCAAAAAGAGAGTATCAGATCCCCTCGAACTATCTCAGGAAGTAATGATTGCCAGATGTGGGTGTTGGGAGCCAAACCCAGGTATTCTGCAAGAGCAGCAGGGTCTCTTTAACTACTGCACCATCCCTTCAGCCTCCCTTATTTGTTTCAAAGATGAGACATGAAATTCTGAGAGATGACTTGATTGTCCCAAGGTCACATTTTCTATCATCTACTTGCATTATAACAACCAAAAAAGTTAGTAATTAAAACAATAACAATATTTATTTAATACATAAATATATAGTTTGGAAGGGGGTCTTTCTTCTCCCGAGCATCATCTGAGGTGTCTTCAAAAATGAGGGACCTAGAGTGACCTGAAGATTTGCTGAACGTTTATGAGGTGGGAGTCTTGGTCTGTAGATGGGCCTGGGACTAGGTGCCTTGTGGCTTCCTAGCCTTCTGTACAGTGTAGTGACTGAATAATCCCAATGAGAAAGCCAAACAAAACTTGTATGGCCTTTTATAATCAACTCATGATTACACTACATTTATTAACAGATATTAGCAGGCTGGCCCATAATCAAAAGGCAACTAACTAGACTCCATCTTTTGATTGAAGGAATATCAAAAAACCTATGGGCATATTTCAAAACTGTGGATATAATATATATACCCAGAAAAAGAAGAAGGGTTTTTGATTCTTCCTAACCTGTCCTTAAAGCATTCTGCAGAGCAGGACTCTATACCTGAAATGAGGCTTTTAGGTGACATGTACATTTTACTTTCCTTTGTACTTACGCTTCTCTATCACAGATCATGATACTAATCACACTCACGAGACACTTTTTCATTCGATTGTTTTGTAAGTCCTGTCCGTTTTGTTTTTGAATAGTTGTTGGAACACAGTTTAAGAATGAAATCATGGGAGAATTCTGAGTGCTTGTGGAAAAAAACTGCCCCCCCCCCAAAAAAACAAGTCTAGAGTCTTGTGACCTCAGTTTCTTCAAAACATAGAAATGTTCTTGCGATGTGTTTTCATTTCCTCCCAGGTGTAGGAGGCAGGATTATGTTTACTCCAGCTGTTACTCATATGCCTCTATCTTAGTTAGGGTTTCTACTGCTGTGCAGAGACACCATGGCCGCGGCAACTCTTATGAAGGAGAGCATTTAATAGAGGCTGGCTTACAGTTTCAGAGATTTAGTCCATTATCACTGTGGCAGGAAGCATGGTGGCACAGAGGAAGACACGGTGCTGCTGGAGAGGTAGCTAAGAGTTCTATATCGGGATCATTTGGATCTGCAGACAGCAGGAAAAGTGAGACACTGGGCTTGGCTTGAGTATCTGAGACCCCAGAGCCCACCCCCACAGACATACTTCCTCCAACAAGGCCACACCTACTCCAACAAGGCCACACCTACTCCAACAAGGCCACACCTACTCCAACAAGGCCACACCTACTCCAACAAGGCCACAACGCTAATCGTGCCATTCCCTATGGGCCTACGGGGCCATTTTCATTCAGACCACCACAGACTCTATGATGTGTGGCTTGTCTTTGATTGTATATTTTACTCAGGCAATTTTTTCTTAATCCTCAAAGTATAAATTGAAGCTCTGAAAAAAGTTGGCTATTGCATGAGACTTTAGACCCCCTCATTTTAGGCAGTAAACAGATAGCTAGAATATAAAGAATCCCAAAGTGCTGATATCTTAAACAAAGAAAGGATGAGCTACTCACAGTCAAGCAGTCCATGCAGTTACACCCCAAGGTGGCCTTTCAAGTTCTATGCAACCATACGAATAACTGACCATTTCATTCATTTTACATTAGAGCTGAGCTTCCAAGAGCCTCAGTGACTATCTAAGGTGAACAGTAATCCAGCAAGCAATAGGTTCAGCCTCTTATTTTCAAGGCTGGTGCTTTCCCAGTACTTATGAAACTTAGAGTATAATATTTTGCAGTTGTGTATTAAAAGCAGAACCTCTTTGTATGTCAGCACTTCATTGTCAGCTGCACATAGACCTAGGTCCCTTCTCTTGAACACACAATATGCATAAACTTGTTTATCTCTGAGCTACTATTGCTATGTGTGATGGCAATGCAGGAGCAGTCTTTAGATAACCAACCAAAATGTCAGTTTTCAACCCATAAATACTGAGATGGCAAAATTTTGCAAATAATCTTACACCCTTACACATAACTATATTACAATCCACACACATTTTAGTATACTACCAACCCTCATCATGGTTGTATTCTTCCATTGGCTTCAAGTGGTTTACTTAATGTTTCTAGGCAACCAAGTAAATCTGGCAGTTTATTAAAAGGAAGGAAAAATGATTACTGCTTATCAATTTAGCACTGAGTGTTCTCAAGTATTGGCTGAATGAAACCTAAATGGCAGGTTTTCACAGATGTATTTTTGCTTTCTTTACTATACTACAATATCCTCGTATATTTCAGAGTTTCATATGTCAGAATGAAATTTTTTCTCCTGTTTATGATATCAAAATGAAGTTTAATTAATCACCATGGTTATTGGTTTTTTTCTTTTGAATTAAATGTTAATGAAAACCATCTGTGAGAAAAGGCAGAAGACCTATCTCTAGAAACAATGCCTTGATATTTAGGGACATGAGAGCAGCTGTGAGCTGTTATTTTTCTTCCCTTAATAGCTGAATGTCACATCCTGTAATTTGGCTTCCATTCACTGATATGAGCAAGGGATTCAGCTCTTCTTTCAGACGTGGAGTTCATTAACATGCATGTTAACATCTGCAGTTTTCTCCAGTCAAGTTAGCTTTGGAACTAAAAATAGAGCCTGCTGTTGGCCTCTAGTGATGCTTCCCTGGACGGTGATGCTTCCCTGGACAGTCCTCCTGGTCTTGGTGTGACTGTCTCTCTTATATAGGACCCTCCCCACTCTGAGGCTCTGCCAGCATCAAGTTCTCTTACTAACTCGAATTTCACTGTTCTTCCACCTCAGCATGGTATTAATAAGAGTGAGTGGGTATAAAAATGTGCACTCAGATAGGCTTAGTTTGTGAATAAGGTGATTTATATTTGAATGTGTCTGTTTGTGTTTAATAGTGGGTGTTTATAGCCAGGTTGGGAAAAGTGTGTGGGAAGGGATAGGAAAGGGTAGTGAAGATTGAGAAAAATGGGAAAAGCCACTGAAGATCATCGTAACAAGACTTGAGTTTATTTCTTTTCTGCTGCAATGCCCATCCCTATTAAGAAAAATTTCTAAACATAAGAAATCATTTCTGGAAATATTTAATTTTACTTGCTAATAAATCAAGGCTTTATCAAATCTTTGTTTACAGTACAAACTTCTAGATCCTTAATATTTAAATACTTAGTAAGAGGAATAAAATAATGATGGAAACAAAGAAATGTAATAATCTCTATTGTGTGTTTTCATCATCACTGTCTTCTCACCTCGTGTCTCTGGATAGTCTATCACAGTGGAAGCCTAGACAACAGTGTCAGCGTCACCTGAGAGCAGCTAGAGTCAGTCTCTTATCCCCTAACCCCACCTGCTTTACCACAGACCACCGCAGACTCTAAGGAGGGCTCGGCCATCAGAGTTCCACACTTAGTAAAGCTCAAAAGCCACACTCTCTGGACTATGAAAAATTGAAAATTCTACTATCGTCCAATAGGAAAGTTTATTATAAAATACCACGTTACCTGGCTTTTTGTACCTAGGACAGATTTCCTTAGGAAATCAACCTAAAGGGAGGGAAGATTTATCTCAAGTCACTGACTCAGCTGATTCTCTGGTAGCCCCATTATACATGGGACAAACTCAGAACAGTAGACTTGTTCACCTCATGGCAGGTGGAAACAGCGAGTCTGAGGAAAAGATACATCCTCTGAAGGCACACTTCCAGGAAATAACAACTGGGGGCCTAAATGATAGATAGAGTTGAATGCTTGGTCACCAGGCAGTGGCACTGTTTGAAAGGATTAGGGGCTGTGGCATTGTTGGAGGAAGTGCATCAATGGAGGTGGGCCAGTGACTGTCTCTTCCTGCTGCCCACAGACCGGAATGTAGAAGCTCCATCTCCAGCACCACGTCTGCCTGCATGCTGCCATGCTCCCACCATGATAATGGACACAGCCTCTAACACTAAGCAAGCCCCAGTTAAATACTTGCTTTTTATAAGAGTTTCTGTGGTCATGGTGTCTCTTCACAGCGCTAGAATACTGACTAAAACAGTAAACTTCTGGCCCCACCTCCTAATAGCCCATTTAACTCTTACCTTGCCGGTGATGACATCAGCACCCTGATGATCACTTACTGTTTACTAAAGTGTTTACATATACTTCAGTAAAGAAAAACACAGTAAAAGAGATTTAGATCGCAAGTTTCCTAATTATAAAAAAATTAATTACTCAAGGGAAAAGTAGATAAAATTACCTAATGCAGTGATGAAAGAAATTTCTGTTTGCTAGACTAAAAACTAAGGGGCAGGTGCCATATTCTGTGAAGCAGCAGAAACAGCACAGTTTTCAATCTCCCTCAATTCACTATGTAAAACATAGGTTAACTATGTATCAATGTTTAATTAAAGTCATGAACATAATTTACAATAAAATTAACTCATAAAATGGCCACTTACACCCCTAAAAATAATCAAAACAAATAACCAAAAATATAAGTTCTCCCTGGTATTAGCTGCTTGGCAGGCAGTATCAAGAGAAGGAAGCAAAGTTGTTTGCTAGACCCTGGAATAAAAAGAGTTTCAAAATAAGCTCAGAAGGCTCTAGAACAAAAGTCGAAGCTGGAAGGATTTTTGTCAAGAGCAGATGAAGGTAGAGGCCCCGTGCTGAGATCTTAAGGAAGCAATAAGATCCCTGAGAATTCTCAGATAACGATAGCCCTTCCTATCCCAGGACACCCCATATTGACCATCAGAGCAAATGAAGAAAAATAATACCTGAGTGCAAGTGGCAGGGAAGATATGGGTCCTGCAGATCTCAGAAGACAAGCTTCCATTTGTTTAGACTTACACAAAAACAGCAAAGGACTGAGGTGTACTTGGTTCTGAGAGCTCAAAAATGACATTTTCAAGTAAAATTTAACACTGGAAAGGATCAGTGCTAAATATTGTACGTTTCAATTACAACTTTTTAATATAATAAGGAACTAAGGAACAGCCATGAAGACCATGAAAACACAAAAAATGCATGTCCTCAATAAGAAAATAAGGTCTTAAGTGCATGTATCTACTTCAAGAAAATGAAAGAACAAATACCGGTTAGAATAAAACTCAAAAATAAGGGGACAGAGGCAAATAAGATCTTACTTATTGTTGGACAGTGATAAAAAAATGCTAGATTTACAAATTATAAGGGCATATATACGTGATTTGTATATTTTAAAAAGCATTAATAGTAGTTTCACTGAAATATTTCTTGAAAAACATTTTAAAAAGAGAGAAAGAACTATTCATATAATTCATTGATCATTGGGTTTGGGGAGAAATGGGGATAGGCAGCAGCTCTAAATTCATAGAAGTTGTTGTCAAATAGCTGTTAAAGGTCTGAATTTATGGAAGACATGGCCAAATGGCTGTTAGAAAGGAAGAGCTGGGGGGGGGTACCGTCACTGGCTGTGATACATGATCCCAAAGTGAACACATTATATGATACTTTGTTTTCTGTTCATGTTGAATTCCCCTGATATTTACTAATTTGGAAAAGCTTTGATTCATTCCATGAAATGTTCTCTTGCACTTCACAGTGAGAGACCTACCACCAATTTGTCTTGATGTTAGACAAAAACAGCGCACGTCTATGGATTCATTACCATCAGAAGTGAAGGTCCCAGCTCTTCCAGAACCTACCCTTCCCAACCAGCCCAAAACTGTGAAAGACTTTGAGTAAGTTCCAATTCACTCTTCTGCGTAGACTGATAGCGTCTGCAGGCCAGTGCTTTACAGTGCTGTGCCTGAAAAGTTAGCTGAACTTTTGTTTGTTTGTTTGGTTGGTGTTTTTGAGACAGGGTTTCTCTGTGTAGCCTTGGCTGTCCTGGACTCACTTTGTAGACCAGGCTGGCCTCGAACTCACAGCGATCCGCCTACTTCTGCCTCCCAAGTGCTGGGATTAAAGGCGTGTGCCACCACCGCCCGGCAGATTCTTAGTAAGATATTAGACAAAATTGAAGACACAAAAGAAAGATATCTCAAGTTGAAGATACAAGCAGTGTGAGTAATGCACAGTGGACATGTTGTAGCAAGAGAGAGTAAGCACCAAGAGAAGCTGAGTCAAACTGGCCCCCAAAGGTCGCAATTAAATAATCAACTCTACCATTAAAACACACACACACACGAATTCATCTGCTATGTAGCCATACTATAAAGCTGTGTCACCACTCAGAATATTAAAATGCATAACTTGAAGCACTAACGTGGGAGTGAGAAAGTAGAGGCGCTGGCCTGTGAGGGAAAGGAAAGGGTGAGAGTGGCTCATGTTAGGTGAAGGTTTTTTAACTGGACATGGTAGAGCACACCAGTCGTCCTAGCACTTAGGGGACTGAGGCAGGAGCAACACCCAGGTTTGAAGCCAACGTGGGCTACAGAACAATACTCTCTTAGGGGGAAAAAAAACTTTTAAAAAAGGGTAAATGGAAACGTTGTAGCTGAATAATATTTTAATGTAATTAAGAACTACACATTTATATGCTGTTTTTGTATCAACTACAACAGATTTACGATGTTTTCAGTGTTAAAATGATATATTCAGCATGACATTCATTTTTTAAAAGAAATACTGTTTATCTGAATGAATTTTCTCTCCATTTAATGGTTAATATGATTTTGCTTGTTTTTTTAGGGAAGATTTAGAAAAGGCTGAGTCAACAGGAAATTGGAAAACAGTACATGCTTTTTATATAACAACATTTGATTCCTTCCCAGAATTAAATGCTGCATTTAAGGTAATAAATAATACATAATAGATACTTTTCATTCATTATTTTAAATAAATGAGATTCCATTTTATAGCCAGTATTGACTTAAACAGTATATGCATGGTAAAGTTATCAAAATATTGTTTTTGATTTAGTAAATATTGTATTTATTTCACTATTACTAATTTTTGATTTCTTTCAACTTTAAAAAGTTATTAAAGCCATTCTTTTTTTTATTAATTTATTCATATTACATCTCAGTTGTTAGCCCATCCCTTGTATCCTCCCATTCCTCCCTCCCTCCCGCTTCCCCCCTACTCCCCTCCCCTATGTCTGTGACTGAGGGGGACCTCCTCCCCCTGTATATGCTCATAGGGTATCGAGTCTCTTCTTGGTGACCTATTATCCTTCCTCTGAGTGCCACCAGGCATCCACATCCAAGGGATATGGACAATTATGGGGCACCAGAGTTTGTGTGAAAGTCAGATCTCCTTCTCCACTTAACGGTGAAGAATGTCCTGTCCATCGGCTAGTCTGGGTAGGGGTTCGAAGTTTACTGCTTATATTTTCCTTGGCTGGTGCCATAGTTTGAGGAGGACCCCAGGGCCCATTCATTTTTATTTTCAATAATTGCCTTAATACTTCTTTTTTGGTAATCAGACAATAAGATTAGTGGAAATTATAAAAAATGTATAATTCAGATATTATTAGGACTACTCCATGAAATGTTAAACATATTTAATTCTTTAATTGACTTTTTAGAAAGATGCCACAGCCTCATTTAATACTATTGAGGACTCTGGGGTTAATGCTCCTTTGGTGAATGCTGTATTTGATGCCTTACTTAATACGGTAAGTATTGTTTATGAACATATTTCAGTAGTATAATTCTTTGTCTCTTCTTTATTTCATGCTTTTATTTTAATTTTTAATTTATGTGTAAGTTTGTGTGAATGTGTGCTGTGTGTATAAGGGTGCCCACAGAGGCCAGAAGAGGGCACCTAATCCCCTGGATGGTGATTGTGAGCTTCCTATATGGAGCTGGGAACTGAATTCAGTCTTCTGGAAGAACAGCAAGTGCCCCTGATCACTTTATGCACTTGGCCATCTCTCCAGTTCCTCTATTTCAAATGCGGCCATTTTGTAACATAATTGCACTAGAATATCTGGCATAATTTTATGATAAATAGAATTGGAATTTTCAGAAAGTTAGGTCATTCTTTTTCTAATTATCTGAGACTTAAATAGAAATTACTTCTCTATCTCATCTACATTTAGAAAGAATTCCTTAAATCCTGCTTCATTTACTCAGGAAGAGTGACTTGAGGGATTCTCAGATTTCATTCTGAATCACTTATAGGAAGTGCTCATTAACACAGTAGAAATCAAGAGTTCATAGCAGCTTTATTTGTGACAGCCAGAATCTGGAAACAACCTGGATGTCCCTCAATCGAAAAATGGATAAAGAAACTGTGGTATATTTACACAATGGAATACCACTCAGCTATCAAAAACAAGGAAATCTTAAAATTTGCAGGCAAATGGATGGAACTAGAAAAGATCATCCTCAGTGAAGTAACCCAGACCCAGAAAGAGACACATGGTATATACTCATAAGGGGATATTAGCCCAACATAGATGTCCTCTGAGAGCCTCCACCCAGAGAGGGATTGGGACAGATGCTGGGACTGGCAGCTGGACTCTGGGCCAAGTGCCGAGAGTCATATGGAAAAGTGGAGGGATGGAAGGGCCCAGATGGGTCAGGAGCTCCACAGGGAGACCGTCAAGGCTGGTGGATCTGGACGCAGGGGCGCCTGACAAACTGATGCACCAGCCAAAGACAGTGCATGCAGAGAACCTCGATGTAGATGGGCAGATGTAGCCGGTGGACAGCTCATTGTCCGCCTAGAGGGCGGGATCGGGGATGGGGTGGTGGGAACTGCCTCTGACATGAACTCTAGAGCCTGTGATTTGATCCCTTCCCCTTGGACAGGCAGCCTCGTGGGCCCACAGTGGACGGATAGGCTGTGGTCAGATGGTAGGGGAGGAGAGCCCCCATTCTCCCCCCGTCAGAGGACTAGGTGAGGGGAATAGGGCGGAAGGGTAAGGGAGTAGGAGGGTGGGTACAGGAGGATACGAGCCACGGGGTAACAGTAATATGAATAAATTATAAAGAAAAAAGAAATCAAGAATTTTCTTTAGTTTGTTAATGTGATTAATTATATACATCTACTTCCAAAGGTCAAGTCAGCCTTGAAAGGTTGGAATAAATCCTACATGGCCATAATGTAGAATGCTTTTTGTAGGTTTTGAGCTCGATTTGTTGATTTTGTGTGTGTGTGTGTTACATCTATACTTAAGAGGAATACTGGTCTATCCCAGTGGTCCTCAGCCTTCATGTACCCCTTTAGCACAGTTCCTCATGGTGTGGTCACCATAAAATTATTTTTATTGCTACTTCATAACTGTAATTGCTACTGTAATGAATCATAATGCAAATATTTTTTGGATATAGAGGTTTGCCAAAGGGGTCACATCCAACATGTTGAAAAAACTGGTCTCTACTTTCCTGTCTTATGATTTTGTTTGTTTGGGGCATTAGGGTAAAAAAAAATTTCTTTTAGTTGGTTATTCACTAACAAAGAACCCCTGAAAACATACATACATACATACATGTAACACTAAAAATACTATATGTGTATCATTACATATTAATTAATGAAAAAAAGAAGCCATGACTTTGAAAGAGAGCCAAGCAGGCTATGTGGGAGGCGTGGAGGAAGGAAAGGGAAGGGGAAGGATGTGATTACATCATAATCTCAAAACAAAAAAAATGTACTTTTAATAGAACATAACTTGGTTGCTCTTGTTAAATTACCAAGAGTAACTTATTAGGATTAGAAGAGTCCCACACAGCCAGGTATAATTGTTCAGACTTGTAATCTGAGCAATTAAGAAGCTGAGGGAGATCAAAAGTTCAAGGCCAGCCTGGGTTATATAGTGAGATGTTTGGCACAGAAAACGTATAACTTGAATCTATGTGTACATATGCAAAATATATGCCAAACATTTTAAATCAGTAAATACAGTACAGTTGGGCCTGTATTCATGGTTTTGTCTTCCCAAGGAGAGGAAAATGAAGTTGTTTCTCAGTTACATAAAACTGTTGTTGATCATCAAAGGATCACCATGTGTATTTCTGCAAATTATACACTGCTTATCCCAGAGGGCAACTTCATAATAATCTACATCATTACTGCTCCCTGGGGTTCTAGAGTATGAAATGGATACTGCTCTTAGTGTCATTCTACAGTCAATACATCTGCTTGTAATTATTCAGACATCTATAAATAAAATTACCATAAAAATCACAAAATACCCTAATAATTATTACATCTTCTTATTTTCTTTTGCCTCCAGCCTCAAGATATTCAGAAGTCAGTATTGAAGGGAATCATTAACAGCCTGTTACGAGAATGGAAAGGGTAATTGTAACTGGATTTTAATCTGTATAGATGGCTTAGATACGTATCTCATGTATCTTTAATATATGTGTGTATGTTTTACTCTTAGGAAGTATCTTTTCTTATTTATTCATCTTACATCCTGGTCATAGCCTCCTTCCCTCTTCTCCTCCCAGTCACAGCCTCCCTCCACCCCCCATCCCCTATTTCTCAGATAAGGGGAACCCCACAGCCTCCCTCCACCCACATCCCCTATTTCTCAGATAAGGGGAACCCCACAGCCTCCCTTCACCCCTCCCATCCCCTAGCATGGTTTTTACCTTAAAATGCTACAGCTTTGCTCAGTAACTTGCTCTTTAAGTGGTATTCACAA
>OU015757.1:55402894-55416148 GCA_907169655.1 Acomys percivali
CTTCTCTTCTCTTCTCTTCTCTTCTCTTCTCTTCTCTTCTCTTCTCTTCCTCTCTCTCTCCTCTCTCTCTTTTAAATCACAATTGGATTAATTTTTTATTTATTTTTACTTTGTATCTGTGTGTCTGTGTGTGAGCTACGCATGTGGAGTACCCATGACAATTAGTCACATGCCCTGGAACTGACACTTCACACAGCTGTGGGTGCTGGAGCCAAACCCAGATCCTCTGGAAGGGCAGCAGGTGCTCTGAACCACCCGGCCATCTCACCAGCTGGCGCCTGATTTTAACAATAGTGGAAATTTCTGAAATGTATGCTGTAATAGAGCTTCAGCTGTGAATTCGAGGCCAGCCTGGTCTACAAAGTGAGTCCAGGACAGTCAAGGCTACACAGAGAAACCCTGTCTCGAAAAACCAAAATAAATAAATAAACAAACAAACAAACAAACAAACAAACACGGGCTTTGCTTAGTTTGTGAGCATTCTTTCAGTCCTTCAACATTTAAAAGTTGTCAGTGCATTCTTGTTCTTTGTGACATATGAAGTTTACTCATTTCCCAGTGCAAAAGTTTTACAACTAGCATTTCATTACTTTCCTTTTTTTTTTTTAAATCAAGAAAAATCACATTATTTTGTTGCTATTTAATTGTATAACAGTGATTTATGAAAGATGGAACTAGGTGATTTATATATGTTTTCTCTTTTAAAACTCAAAACAACTCATTAGATACATATTATTTCCATCTTACAGCTGAGGAACTTGAGAATTAAAGTTTTAAAACCATATCTAATGGCACAGAGCTAATTTGTGGTAGAGCCAACCCTCAGACCCAGATCTTACATGACTTCAAAGTCTGTGCTTTGTTCATTTGTTTGTACTGCAACAGAAACCAGGCTTGCTTAAATGAATAACAAGTCAATTATTTTTAAAGAACTGCACAAACTCAAATGTAGCTTCCTGAATCTGCCACTTAAAACTCAGTAAGCTTGGGGATTTTACTTGTTAACACGATTTTAATAATTATCTTTAATATCTTTTTCAGAATCCTCAGTTTAATATCACATCTACATATGTCATCTATGCTCATTTGCTGCGACAGATAGCCACCTTAGTGGAAGCTGACCACCATTTCCTCGTCCACTGGCTTAAAAAGTAAACAAGCACCTTCACAGTCTCTCAGTTTTAAGTGTAATATTATTAATTTTATGATAAACTATTATAAACTATTTGACTGTTTTGAAGATTTTTAGGATTGATGTTTATACTTTGAAATGTTTCAAAAGCCAGTTATAAAATGTATACTTTAGTAATATATATAAGATTTTAAAATCTATTTTTAATCTAAGTAACCATAGTTTTGTGAAAATTATTGAAAATACGCACCACTTGCAGTTTTTAATATAGCATATTTCTGCTTTTATACATCTCTAATGGATTTGATCAGCTATTATTTTATTGTGTATCTTTTAATTCCCTCTGTTATTAACATGTCTTACTATATATGTGATACTTTCTCCTTGCCTTACTAAAAATACCAGATTACAAAAGCACATTGCTTTTTCCCCCTCAAGACTATATTTACATTAAGAGGCATTTTCCCATGATGGGAAAAAACTAAAAAGACAAAATATTTCCAGAATAAAATTTAAGTACTGTCAGCTCTCATTATTCACACTAACTGTGTTTACAGAGTCCCCATCACTGAGCCCATGCACAGGGCCTCACCACGAGCCTCTGCTCACAGTCATCTCAGCAAGCAACCATTTTGAGACGGCTTATACTTGATGCTTTAGTCCATATAAGTTGATTGGTTAAATTGAGACCATGATGGCTGTACTATAAGCCATGCCAGTATGGCTATGACACAGTTTCTTTGTACAAAACACCGACCGCATCCTTCTTGCTCATTGGAATTAATTTTTATGTTGTATAATTTTTGGTTTTGCTTTTGGATTTTGAGAAAGGCTGGACTCTGTACCTGAGGCTGGCGTGAAACTCATCATGTATCCCAATGGACCTCTAACTCAGAATCCTCCCATCTCAGCCTCTCAATTACAGGGATGAGAGGTGTCCACTGCCATGCCTAGCTGAAGGACCATTTTGAAATAACAGAATCATCAAAAAGCATAAAATGCAAAAAACATGTTACTAGACTTTAGAAAGGACACTTGGTTACAGTATGAGGACTTAAAGAAGCGTGAGCGCACTACCTTGCTGACTTGCTTCGTGCTTGCCAGATGACTCAGGTTTCCCACCATTGTTTTGTGCCCTCAGATGGCCATGAAAGCACACATGCTGACCTATGGAGGAAGGAATAAACTTTAGCATACAGGTTAGCTTCAAGAAGAGGATCTGTGAATAATGAAACTGACTTAATACTGAAAGCCTTAAAAATTATGAGCGACACCACAGTAATTTTGGTGTTTATTTCTTATTTGAGAAACAGTGTAAGTGGCAGGATTTCATGTCTTTTTAAATGTTGTCAACTTAACAAATGTAATTTGTGAGAATGAATAGTCTATATTCTATGTGTATAGGATATAGTTTGATCTCTTAACAAATATATTGATAAAGTAAGAAATAAAAAATGTTGATTGAAATTATTTCAAATACCTTACCAGATTATCCCAGAAGAAATTCAAGCAACTGGTAGAGAGATTGCTACAGTTTGTTTCTTTACGCCTGTTTCCAGCAAAACCTGAAGAATTCCCACCTCTAACAAAGTGTGCCTGGTGGATCCCGTCAGCCTCTAAAGTTCTGGCTTTACTCAGTAGGTTCTGACTACCCCCTTGCTCTCACGTTTCCCTGATAGGTATTAGAGCCGGACCGTAAGGGGCTCAGTGCTAGAGAGCCACCCTCAACTGTTAAACCATGATTTTGAAGGAAAAAAGGTTCTGCGTTGTTTATGAATTTTACAGTATATAAAAATATTATAATAACTTTTATTTATTTATTTTTATGTACATTTTGTGTTTGGTATACATGAATATCTGTGTGAGGGAGTTGAATCCACTAGAACTGGAGTTACAGACAGTTGTGAGCTGCCACCTGGGTGCTGGGAATTGAACCCAGGTCCTCTGAAAGAGCAGCCAGTGCTCTTAACCTCTGAGCCATGTCTCCAATCCCCATATAAATTTTTAAAATTATAAATGTTTTATAAAGCTGGGGAAAGCTTTGTTTATGCATGCAGTATTTTGTATTGTAGTCTTAAGTGCATGTGATTTATTAAGTATTCTTGAGAAAACATGAAGTCCCACTGATTACTGAGGGCTCCTAACAAGACGACACTAGAGGGGAAATGACGAGTAGATGCCCATCTGCTCCCTTCTCTAAATATTTTTATGATCCTCATCATAAAGTAAGAATAGCTGTACTTTGACCACTGAGTTTAAAATGGCCTTTTCATTGGAACTGCAGTTATTTAAAACAGGAGTTTAAGGTTAACCAGTAGATATTAAAATAATGTGTTTATTATTGGAATGAATCACATGCATGTTGAGAAAGCACTATGTGAGAATTTATCTTCACAGATACTGCCAACAATTTGCTCCACCCTCCCCTCATTCCTTACACTGATTTCTATAATTCTACCTTGGATCACATTGATCTCATGGAAGAGTATCATACTTGGCAGAGCTTTGGAAATTCTCACAGGTATGATCAGTAGCTCATCTAATTATTACCTAGCATACTGCTATTTAAAATAACTGGATTTTTAAATTTGTATAAATAATATATAGAGAGTTCCTGTATATATAAACATGTATCATTTAGATATGTAGCTTTAAAATGTCATTGTGTCTATCAAGAGGTTTTACTTTTGCTACATTTTGAGCTTATGCACATGTTAATAAAGTTTTGTTTTGTTTCAAGAGCAGCAGGGGTCTTCCCTCGGTATGAGGTTTCTTGGTGCTTACTTAGTATTCTCCCTGCTGTCTCACACCACGAGAGGCAACGTATCTTTTTTCTCTAAAGGACTAGAAGATAAATACTTCAGTTCTGCGAACAATACATATTGCTATTTTAGTGTGAATAATCCTTAGACAATATATAAATGAAAGACTGCCTTATTTCCAGATTTCTTTATTTACGAAAAACTGATGATGAGCCATCTTGTCTTTGAAGCTATAGTGTGCCAGTACCTGATGTAATTCATTGATCACACACTTAACACACATTCATTCCTCTCCCTTAGCCTGCACCAAAAAACTATTTACAGAAAGAATTGATATTTCAGAGAAAGGAGCGTCTCGGTTTATTTAATGCAACAGATTTTCTAAATGCTTGGCAAAATTCTTGAATACTCTATACTTTGTATCCACATTTCTATTTTGGATTAAAACATCAAGCCTATCCCAAACATAATTTATTTCCCAAACATTAAATACAAAGGAGATTTCTTTTTTCTTACAGAGATGGAAAGATATAAATACAGATATAAATAACCCAGAGATCCCAGATGAACACATAGATTGGTTAATTCTACCAGAATTGACTTAAAATGTATAATAGCCCTCTGATCAAATCTCAGCACATACCCAAACAATCAAAATTGAAAAACAATTTCTTCTACAGACTGTAGTCAGCCTGAGGAATATTTTCTTGGTAGAGTTCCTTTTACAAAGATATTCTTCGTGTTTTAATATAAGTGTAGCCATGAAACAACTAAGAGTTTGACCATTTCAATGTCCACTTCAATAGGAGCTCCTTCCCGTCACAGGGAGCATCCCAGCCGTGCACGCCATAGCTGTTGCTGCTGACCCATCTGCCCTGGCAGTCAGCTGGGCTCTCAATGGGATCTGAACCCCAGGGCAAGTCACTACTGACCAGGGGTGTTTATCTGGGTACTTGATGCATATAGGATTTCTTATGCATTTTATTTTTTATAAAACCAAAATGGCAAAGGTTGAGAAGCACTGTTATAAAGTATATAATGAAACCAACATATATCCTTTTAAGTTTGTTGCATTCTCTTTTATTTCCAAACTTTTAGTTAGCTTTAGCAGCTCAGTACTGAGTTGTGTTTATTGTCAGTTCTGAATCAGTGTAAAGGCTGTCTAATGTTCAGTACATAGGCCTAGCTCTTCTTGCGCATAATGGTCTCATTGCAATGAGTGGCCACAGATATCCCACCTACTGTGTTCAGATGGAGTACAACTAAACTAGATGAGTTTGCTGCAGTAACTTCCACCCAGCCACTTCCAATGGGAGCCTAACCTCTCAAAGTATACATTCTTTCCACATGCATTTCTGTCTGTGTGGTTTGTGGCTTTTATATATATATATAGTGTAAGACTTAGCTCTGATCTGGGAGACAGGTTATGTCCGTACCCTTTGATAACAATGCTATATATTTATAAGTACATACATTTCATATTTTACATTTTTGAAATTTCTTATTATATTGCTCTTAAATTTATGACTGCTTTTTGTATGCTATAATTATCACTATGTTTCTTCACTTCTGATGCTCATACATCAGAAATAGTCCTTGAATAATAAATTGTATATTCATTTGAACGTGTAAATATATTCGGTAGTATTTCTCCACCATCAACACTTTTGCTTCCTGGTCCTGCTGTTGGCCATATTTTCCACAGGTGGTAGTATATAGGTGACTGTGAAAATGGAAATGATTTCTGTGAACAGTGTAAATGACCAGCATATAGGAAGCTGTGGTTTCCTATAAAGAATTAAGACACTGCACTTCTAGGTACATTTTTCATAGGTTTGTGGAAATGAAATCATGCACATAAAATCTTTTATGAATGGCAAAACACCATATAAGCATAATGTTTTATATTGCAAGGAGGGGACTTTAAATTCCCTTAGTGTAATTTTGCTAAAAATGCACCATTTTGCTTTTTCTGTTTTCGCTTGTTGAGCAGGTTTTCCTTCTGTCAGTATCCATTCGTTATTTCTATAGCTGCAAAAAAAATCATTATTCAGAGAGACTCAGAACAACAGATGATAAACATCGCAAGGGTAAGCCAGCTACAAAACATATTTATGCTGACTGTAATGAATATAGTAAATAATAAATAAGTTAAATGTCTTGTGAGTTGTTTTAGTGTAATTGGAAAATATTAAAATATAATCCATGTTATTACCCCCACAAGGCAGCCCTGTTTATAGTGTAGGAAATAGAACACCGCTCATGTAGGCAGTCAGCTTCCCAGTATATTATAAATGCAGCGGAAATGTTTCTGAAAGACCCAGACTGGAGGAGCTTGTTGGACTTCACTTTGTGTAAAGCTCCTAGTCCATGCAGCTAGAGAAGTGTCACTGAAAACCATGATGAGACCAGGAGGGTTTTAACACAAACCGGTTATTCACACTATAGCCTTCTCTGGAGTTCATGAGAATCAGAAACAGCCAAGACACTAAGTATATGTCTTAGATAGGTAAGAAATGTGCTCAAAGAAAGTGAAAGAATTGTTTCTCAGCACATGGGAAATGCACAGAAGTAGGCTAGCCTTTAGGAAAATTGTAGAGCAAGGTAAAGTGTACCTCTGGGCCTGAGTACTGCCTCCCACTGTAGCACAGGAAGGAAGCTCACACGGCTGTCCCTCACGCCTTTGCATCTCAGGCTCCTACCTACAGGTTGGCTGTAGTTTTCCTAAAATAGAAAGAAAACAGAGTAGGCAGAAATTATTCCCAAGAGTATAAAAACAAAGTATAAATTATGATATTTCAAAATATAAAAATAAGAATAGTTTATTCAGTTCTCGGGTATTTTCTTTTTCTATCACAGAGAAGGACAAAGGTTTTGGTGCCTGATAGGCTCCAAAAATTAGCTTACATTGAGTATGAGTATATTAGAAGAAATTTTATAGTCTATGCTCCAAAGAGAATTCTAAGGCCACGCTGCCACTGAAGAATGGGATTAAATGGTGTATTTAGCATCAGATACTGGCTCAAAGGTTAATCTGTGTAGCCAATCTTCTTGACATCTTGATTGAGTTGTATTTCTGTCATGTGCCTTTTTTTAAAGTTTTTTTTTTCATTGTGGCTGTGTAGTTATAGTTTAAATAAAGTAAATAGGACTAGTTTATTTCCATTTCTCTAGCAGTACACGACCACTCTTGCTTAACATATCAGATGCTGTTCTGTGCAATGATTCTTCTACAGAAAACGGGGTAGGGGAATAGACTGAAGACTCAGGCGGCACTGTTAATTCTAACAGGTTTGTTCTCACTGCTGTGAATTAGTGGCTGGTGACTCTTTTGACATAGCTTACACTGTAGTCTGCAATTGCAAAATTAAGTAAATAAATAAATAAGTTCCATAAGACTGTTGGAAATTCTACCTTTGTTGGCCTCTTTTATTTGGAGCAGTCTTATGGCAAATACACATTTCCAGTGAAAAGGGCCACAAAACTTGTCTCCATTAGCATCCAGGGTAAATGTATTTAGTGTTGACATGTGGCAGCTACTTAGGGGCAAGAACAGGAACAGCAGACAAGAAGGGAAGGATAGGATGAAGGTCTGTTACATAGACACTGTCCGTGGACATAGACTTCCTTGGTAAGGTGGCCCAGAAAAGCAGAAAGCTACTCAGAGTCTTCACATTGGAGATTCTAGGCCTGAGGAGGCTGTGAGTCAGCACTTACTACAGTAATCTACAAAATCTTAGGTAATCTCCAACTATAGACTTGGGGCATCTATAGATGTCTGAAATATTCATCCTAATTTGCACAGAATCATTTTCATTGTCACCAAAGACAGTGAAATAGTCTAAATGTCATTATCTAAATAAGTAAATACACAAGCATGTTGACTTGTTGCTATAAATGACATATATATTTTTATACATTTTAATATGTTGGTTTTTATATACTCAGTGCTTAAATTTTGAAGAAACTTGAAAATGTATTTTTAAGCCTTTTATATCTGTATCACCCAGCATATTTGTTATTAACATTTTGGTAAATGTCCTTTTGGTAGTTTTGAAAATCAACACAGTGTTTTATATATATAATTTTAATCCCTATTTGAATGGTTTACATGGTTTTCCTACTCATTTTTAGTAGCTGCATTATATGCCATCAACTATATACTTAGGATAGTTTTAAGCTTTGATTTTTATGGATAATAGTTTTATAAACATCTTATTGAATATTTTTTTCTAATCTTTAAAATTCCCAAAAGTAGGACTTTTAGAATAAAACATCTGAACATTGCCAATGTCTTTGAACTTGTAGACACATTAATTTTTTACTTTCTATAAGTAGACTATTCTTTTAGAATAAATTCAGTGTCTAAAATAGCTTAAGTTTGAGCTTAGCATTTGAAATGCATGCATTGGCTTAAATGTGCTTTTATTATACAGAAAAGTTTGCTATTGAAGGTCTGAGGCCTGTAGAAATTGCAGTGCAGCCTTCTCACTATAAAAGTTGATCAAGATTTTGGTGCCCACTGACTATCATTGTTTCAAAAATAAAGTAATAATAAGATGTTTCACAAACTAAAATGTATGTAATTGATTTATGAGAGATAGAATTAAAAGAATTAAGTTATTTTAACTAATGTGTTTTAAGCCTTTAAATGAAATTATAGTTTAAGTAAAAGTGAAAATTGTTTGCTTTCTTATTTAATTAGCAAAGTCTGGTGGATAAAGTATCTAGAAGACAAAGACCTGACATGAATATGTTATTTCTAAACATGAAAGTAAGGAGGACACATCTGGTTAGCGACTCACTTGATGAGGTATAATTTATTGCAAAATGGTGTTGATTAAAAGAAATTCAACTATGTGACTTACTACTAAAATTTTATTAAGCTAATATTTCTGTGTGCCATTATGTATACTTTCATAAATTCTGATATGGTAAAGATAAATTTCATATAAATGAACTTTATATCATTCTCATATTTATTAAGAGTTGGTTAATTCCTCAGAAGAGTTGATGTGGAATACTTCAATGTGTAATTCATGTTTCTTAGTGTGTACCTGGATTGTAGACCCACACACCTCTCATACTGGTTAGGTGTATAACAAATTATTTTAAATTCTCCAGACCTCAGGCTGCTCATCTATAAACTCACGGGTCTGACCTACAGGGGTATATAGGACCTATTTAGATGCACACAAACTCATGTATGTGTACTGCAATGTTCCCTGCATGTACACTGCTGCAGTCAGACCATCATGTAGTTAAGATGAGATAGTGGCTGTGTTATCTATGTGAGGTTTTTTTTAAATTTAGAGAAAGGGCCATAAAAAGTTATTTTCTACTTAGTCTTCTAAATTAAATTTTTGGATACATTGTGATTCTTGGGGGTAGTAACCTTCATCAAGTCATTTGATCCCTTAATTCTTTTTTCTAATCGATTAAATAAATATAATAGCACCTCACTTATAATGTCTGGCAGATTGGATGGATGGATGTTTGTGGAAGTGAAAATAAGCTAAAGTCTGCCTAATATTGTTTCTAAAATTAAAAAATAAATAAATTCCCCATTTATTGCCCTTTATTCTCCCTTACTACATAACTTCTTCATATAGTTAACCCGGAAAAGAGCAGACTTGAAGAAGAAGCTTAAAGTCACATTTGTGGGGGAAGCTGGTTTGGATATGGGTGGCTTGACCAAAGAATGGTTCCTTCTTCTAATTCGACAGATTTTCCATCCAGATTATGGTGAGTATTTTATGTTTGTGATAATTGTGTCTCTAGTCTTGTTAGAGTTCAGTAGTTGCCCTGACATTTTCATTAGCTATAAATGTAGAATTTGTACAGAAATACCCAATATCTCTTGAATAAACAAAATGCATGAAAGTGTGCCATTGAAATAAAGAACATTCGTAATTTAAAAGCAAGCCTCTGGGTTTTTTGTTTTTGTTTTTTTTCCCTACACTAGTATGTGAAGCCTCTTTCATTAAGTAGTGAGTCATTTTAAGAAATAGAAGTCTGTGGTCCCAGGAGATGGTTCAGTCAGTGAAGTGCTGGCTGTGTAAGTGTGAGGGTCTCAACTTAGGCTCCCAGCGTCCATGTAAAACGCCAGGCACTGGCAGTCCTCCTTTAACCCCAGCACCGGGGAGACAGAGACCGGCAGATCCCTAGAGCTTCCGAGCCAACCAGTCTAGCCTAGTTGGTGAGCTCCAGACTCAGCGTGAGACTCTTTCAAAACTAAGGTGGACTCTGACTGAGGAAGACACCTGACTGGCAGTCGCACACAGGTGAGCATGTGAACATACAGGTTCACACAGACTTGTGTACACACACAAACTACAGACAAACAAAAAGAAGTAGAAATTCACAAGGTAATTAATTTCTTAAGGGCAAAAGCTTTCAATTTCATTTAAAGAAACTGCCTACATAATTGTTCATGTCGATTAAATATTTTCCTTCAAAGGAGAATTTCAGTGTTTTATAGGGCATACATATCCACATATGATAGATAACACAGTTGCATGTGTAAAGCCTTTCTGGTGATATAAGACAGGGTTGGCAAAGGAATATTGAAGTATGCAGGTAATGCTCAAAATTTATGTTGTTCATAAGCTATATTTTATGATGTTATCTGATTAATTTATCCCTTTTATCCTCAACTCAAGGATACCAAAAAATAAAATGCCCTCGCTGGAGTGATTTCCTTTTCATAGATATGATATGTATTTTACCTGTGCTTCTCATTTAGTGAACAAAATGTGTTTCCTGTCTGCAGGCATGTTTACATACCACAAGGACTCCCGCTGCCATTGGTTTAGCAGCTTTAAGTGTGATAACTATTCTGAGTTCCGATTGGTTGGAATTGTATCCTTTAAACTTTCCACTAGGAGGTGCTACTACACTAGGGTTCTTGTTTTGTGTGTGTGTATTTTTTTTAATCTATAGTTTAGAAAATGTTGTTTCAAAAAGTTAAACATTATTAAATTTATTAGATTGTCTGTAATCTGTATAATATGTAATATCACACCTCCATAGTCTCAGTACATTAAAGAAAATAGCTGAGTCTTAAGTCTCTCTTTTATCTCAAAATGATTACTTAAATACCAAAACTATCAGAAAATTAAGTTTTTAAAATCTAGAGCCAGGCGTGGTGGCACATACCTTTAATCCCAGCACTTGGGAGGCAGAGGCAGACGGATCTCTGTGAGTTCGAGGCCAGCCTGGTCTACAAAGCGAGCCTAGGACAGCCAAAGCTAACACAGAGAAACCCTGTCTCAAAAAAAAAAAGTAGAGTATAGTCCATTTATAATAAAATATTGTCTGTTCTGGCATTTTGTGCTCGGTTTACTCAGTTCACTAAATTGAAATTGTAAGAATTAAATCTAGCCTTTTGAATGTATCCTGAAGTCCTGAGACATGAAGGAGGTAATCCTAAAAAAAATTGAAAGGTAAATGCAAAAGGAGATATTTTAAATGTACATAATTGCTTTACAACTTTTGTAATTCTATAAGTCCATTTGCCATCCTCTTACCTCTATCTCAGGTGTGTTGTGTAATTTATTCCTATGTTGGTAGAGCGAAGAGAGGTTCAAGAGATGCCTTGTACATTAGCTTTTTAAATTATAAGAAATATTGTGGGAGTGAAGGAAGAGTAAAGAGATGAGCAAGTGCTGGAGATGTGTGGGAAAGAGGGCAAATCTTGAGACGTTCTGCATTTACATAAATAGGTGAGCGTCAGTGCCTGGTAGTGTGTTCTCAGATACTGTGCAGCATGTCATTAATATAAATCCTGAGGGGTGTGTGACTTCATTAAGATCAAGATTAGCATAAAAATAAGTGTGGTGGGATTTGTAAGGTGGAAAAGACGTGGTATTCTTTCCAGAGAAGGTAGGAATTTTAGCTGGGAGGAAGATGAGAGGAATAAAAGGCCAAGCTGTTACTGACTTGCTACAAGGCAGTGATCACCCTGGGACTTCGGGGAAATGCTGAGCATCCATCAATGCAAGGCCAGTGTTGCATTTTGATTAAATCCTGAGGAGGTATTTGAAAGTTGAAAGAGTAAATGAAAAAGTAGTGGGAAACAAAACTACATATTGAAAGAGTCAAGCTAATTTGAAATGTTTTTTAGATTGTCATGTCTAAAGTCCAGGGTGTCAAATTCCACAATATCCAAGAAGGCTGAAGCACCCATGGATTCCTATTTTTTCCATCGTTTACAGTTCTCACTTGAGTGTGTCTGACTTCTCTGGTACTTTTGACTAATTTTGACCTATTTGGACTTCTTGATGCATATGGTTCTTGTGTCATAGCTCAGAGTTCTAATATTTTGACTTCCTGATATGTTTTATCAAGTTAGCTGTTACACTTGAAATAGTGCTATTTATAGAAGAGCAGATTGCCAGTCATCCTCTTTCCCAGTATTGATGGCCTTTACTCAGTTCTCAGCATGTTCTTATGTGTATATTTCAGGTTAAACAAAGGTGTCTGAAATTAAATGCATGCGATTATTAGTATTTTACAGTTTTTATACTATTTTTACTATATTAATATAGATTTTTAAAATACAGTAAGGTCATAGTGTTTACAAGAAGCAAAGCAATAAAACACAAAAAATATTCATAAAATGCTGTAAAGATTGCATCAAGAGCATGAGTACAGTGATACTTCAACAGTAGAATTGCCTGTACTGAAAGGACACTGAGCTGAGTAGAGACAACATAGTACAGTGCAGGTGTTCAGACTGTCCGCAGCACAAAGCATGGAGAAAATCCCCTCCATCCCTGTTCAACTAGAGCAGGTTGATTACGGTGCAGAAAAGGACCTCTGTAGCACAAGCCTGTTAGCCTAGTTCCTTACAGTGGACAACCTGCTTTTAGAATTTTACCATTTAAATGTTTTAAATGAAAAATGTTTAGAAGTTATCATCATAGTAGGTAACTATACATTTTAATACTGTAATATTATGATTACCATTATTATTCCTACTGTCTTGATTATGTAAGTATATTTGAGCATATTTGCAGTACTGGTCTTCTCACACACACTAGTCAGCCTGTGCAGTTACTTAGAAAACAGTATAGCTATTCCTCATGTCGGCAGCCCTCATTTTTTGCCTTTGCAAATTCAATTGACAATTTTCAGAAATCTTCTAGGCCTTTTTAAATAACTTTAATATAAGAACTGGCCTTTAAATACTAGGAAATTTGCTCTAAACCCCCTCTTTCAGCAAATGGATAAGTTGCATTCTGCTACGTAAGTAGACAGATTTTACAAATAAATAAAACATCTGAACTATAGCTCTTCATGTTTTATACATGAAACTGCCTAGACTATTATCTCATTAACACTCTTTTGGTATCCATA
>OU015757.1:55416158-55445911 GCA_907169655.1 Acomys percivali
TTATAAGAATGCCTGAAATCATTAAATCCTATCAAATGAACACCTTTTCCCATGATTTTTGTTAATCAAGAATTATAGTATGTTAATAAAAGGAAATTAAAGAGGAAAGGTGTGTTAGACTAATTAGAAAGTCAGCATTAGATCTGAAGGAAGTATGTAAGATGACTAATGCATAATTCGAAACCCGTTTGTGGTCCTGGGTTTTACGTTAATACTTAACATTTAGTATGCATAGCTCATGGGACTAGCTGTCTATAACAGCATCACCTTGGATATTCGTTTTCCTCCCTGCTGCTACAAAAAACTACTGAGCCCTCCCATCGTACCTAGTGATCAGAACATACCAGTAGGCATCTGCAGTGTTACCATCGATGACTTGTGCCAGATTATGCCTGTAAGTATGTTCCTAACATCTTATGATGCTATGCTAAGTGCCTCTCTATTTGCAGTCTTCTAATGTTATTCTTACTTTAAACCCAGGCTTCCCTTTTAGAACTCTTCTAGCCCCTCCCTTAAGATAGTCACCTATTTTGCAATGTACCTAAGCGCTTACAGAATAAAACAGAGTTTAAGTCTGATGGGCGTTGATTTGAATACAGACCATGCCACTTATTGGTTTTGTGGACTTGGGAGAGTTATTCAACTTCTCTGAAACCTAATGTCCTTATGGGGATAATAGGATGTTTATAAACTAATAATTGTAAACAAATGTTATGGGCCAGATAGATGGCTTGCCAGTTCAGAGCACTTACTGCTCTGGCAGAGTTCAGGTTCAGTTCCTGGTGCCCATATCAGGAAGCTGACATCTACCTGTCACTCTAGCTCCAGGGGATCCAACACCTGTGGACTCCACAGACACCAGCACACATGTGCGTATACTCATACACAGACTTATACAAATAAACATTATTTAAAATAAATTTTGTTAATGGTGATAGGCATATCAAATCTCTACCAGCCTAGATTTGTATAAAGTTATGTGCTTTCAAATAAAAAAAAAAGCTGACAATTTTATTTTCACATTTCACAGTACAAGTGAAAACTGTACTTTTTTTAAAAATCTCACTTTTCCCATCCAAGACTATTCTCTTAGCTAGGAACAGGAAAAAGTCTTCCTTGTTGTACCACTAGAAAATACTCAGGTGCATCACTATGATCTTCAGGCAAAACAGAACAAGTAACACAAAGCTGATAAAGAGCCCCTTTGCTGCTGTCTGTCCAGCTGAGTCAAACTAGGATGAGTGGGCACCATCATGGGCAAGCAGCAGATCTCATCATGGGAAGTTTAGGCATCATGGGAGGTTCAGACATCATGGCTATGTGGCCTCTTATGGGTGGCCTCATTCCAAGAGCAGGTTCCACAGACGTCATCCCAGGAGAAGGGCCCACCATTGGCATCATAGCAGTCCCTCCCATGTGAGGTACAGGCATCATGCCAGGTGACAAGGACACGGAGACTGGGGAGAGAGGATCATTTCCCCTGCAGGAGGGGGAGCAGCAAACGGAGCAGGAGATGTTGTTCCTTGTTGAAATGCAACCATTGTTGTGTCAGTCAGGCTCTGGGCCTGCTCCTCCGTCCTTCTGGTGGTAGACTTTCACGTCGTCTGTGTTTCCTGCCACTGCAGCGTGTCTGTCTTACAGATAGATGGTGGGCATGGGTACTGCGCATGTCACAGTAGTCGTGATAAAATCACCGCCACCCTGCCACATCTCAGGCCCTCGTTTCTGTGCTTTTAAAGGGAAACTTATTATAAAAATCTATTATATAAAGTTTATAAGATTATTCCAAACCATGACATTATTTATCTTTTCTAATAATGTAATATAAACTAAGAGTAAGTTAAGAGTAACTTTTCATGAAGCTTGATAAAAAATGAAATATTAAGCCAGTTATACTTTTAAGTTTTTGTACATAGGTAACTGAATTATAAGAAAATATTTTTCCCAGCACGCTCATGCTTTTCATGGGAGAGGAAGACATGATGGCTAAAATGTTTAAGCCCCTCAGCATAGGTGAACTATATGTCTAAGGCTTAGACATGCATTGAAAATAGTGCCACACTTAATAAATATATGTATATATGCATGCATGTGTTTGTGTGTGTGTATAAATAATTTGAAAATTAGAAGCACTACAAATCCATAAATGTTAATGTAGCAGAGAGCCAGGAGTTACGCTGGAAGTCACAGTAGAGCTATATAATACCTGCTTAAGAGTGGGCCGTAGAGTTAGAGCTCTGTAGTATGAACTGGATAATTCTCTCCAGCGTGGACTTCAGTTTTCCAGGTTATGAATGGTAGAAATCATTAACAAGTATCATGAGTCTTATAAAGTACGTATTAAAATATTTGTTTTAAAATATGAGTTTACTCTTTATTCTCACAGGTAGGAGACCTACAGTCTATCTCCTTACTGTTTGAGGTAATGCTGGTTGATTGTAAAGACTGATCACACATTTGTGTTCCAGGAACTGGCCCATGGATTAAAGGAGCTCTTATCATATGAAGGCAATGTTGAAGAAGATTTCTACTCAACATTTCAGGTACTTAGTGCTGAGAGCACACGGCTGCCATCTTACATATGAAACGCCACTTGTTGCTAAACACTCAAGAAAAGACTCATGAGGGAGGAATGGGAGGATACAAGGGATGGGATAACACTTGAGATGTATATGAATAAATTAATAATATGTATATAGGTTCGTAAGTCCAAGAGTAACAGTGCAGCAGGGGTCCTTGCATTCCCCAGGCTCAGGCAGAGCAGTTGTGATTTTGAGGTCAGCCTGTGTTGTACAGCAAGATCCTATCTCAGGTAACTAATTTTAAAAGAATCAAAGCCAGGGCAGTACCGGAGACAGTGCCACAGACCCACGCAGATAAGCATGCGGAAGTGAACCCATCAAGGGCACGGAACTCGCTAGGCAGTAGCATGTTCCCGTGACTGATTTGCTTTTTACCGATAGACTCTTGCATTGCTCCAACACAGGGAGTTCAGGAGAAGGGGGTCAGTCAGACCAAAGACTCATGTCCACCTCTCCCACTTGCTAGACAATTTTGTGGGCTTCGTTAAAGTATGCAACTGTGTTTAACAGGAAGGATTATGGACCTCAGAGTGACACCTTAAAAGTCACAAAAGTTGGGGCTGGAGAGATGGCTCAGTGGTTAAGAGCACTGACTGTTCTTCCAAAGGACCCAGGTTCAGTTCCTAGCACCCACATGGCAGCTCACAACTGTCTGTAACTTCAGTTCCAGGGGACCTAAGACCCTCACACAGACAAACATGCTGGCAAAACACCAATGTAAACATAAATTAAAAAAATAAATGTAAATTTTTTTTAAAAGTCACAAAAGTTTACGCTTTTAGCAGTTGTGTGTTTTAAGGGAGGGGCAGAACTATTTTTCTAAAAAATCTATTCACCGAAGCCCAGTGTACATCAACAATACCAATAAACATATCATGGTATCGCCCATCAGGTTTTTCAAGAAGAATTTGGAATAATTAAATCCTATAACTTAAAACCAGGGGGTGATAAGATTCCAGTTACCAATCAGAACAGAAGAGGTAAGTTAGATGCCATTTTCATTGCAGTGAATTAGTACTTTTTATTTACTATGACTATGTAACAGATGTGACATTGCTTTCCAGAGTATGTGCAGCTGTATACTGACTTCCTTTTGAACAAATCTATCTATAAGCAATTTGCTGCATTTTACTGTGGATTCCATAGTGTGTGTGCTTCAAATGCGCTAATGGTGAGTTTAAATTTTTAAGCTTTCCACTAGGTTTGGTAACAGTATAACAGATAATTCCTTAAATATCTTGGTGAGTAAGCTTTTAAAATTAAAAATGTTCTCTACTTTTAAAAAGCAGAGTGAGAAATAGCAGTAGTGCTCCTCTGCCTGCTCACGGGTCTGTCCACAACCCTGAGTCTGTAGGTCATCTTCAAAAGCATGGGGGCTCAAGGAGCTCTGACCTGTCACATTGTGACTGCTGTCCGAGTCCTTGTCCTCTAACACAGAGGCACGGGCCAACCTGCCCCTTCTAGTTTATCAAGAGAGACTCAAGTAGCTTTTCATTTGTGTTTTTTTTTTTTTAAAAAAAGAAAGAAATGGACTGTCAACATTTCTTTGGGGGCAGGAACAAGTAGCTTTCTTTCTGGCTTGTTTTAGAGCAGGGGTTCTCAACCTGTGGGTCGCAACCCCTTTAGGAGCAAAATAATCCTTTTATAGGGTCATATATCAGATATCCTGCATATGAGATATTTAAAATTTATAACAGCAAACTTACAACTATGAATTAGCAACAAAAATACTTTTATGATTGTGGGTCACCTCAACATGAGAAATTGTATTAAAGGGTCACAGCGTTAGGAAGGTTGAGCACCACTAGTTTCGAGTGTCCTTTGTAACATGTTTGCTGAAAGTACTGTTGAAAAAGAAGTTCTGTTTTATGACTCTCTGGTAGTAGGAAGGTGGAGAAAAGGAAATAAAAATTAAATGGCATGGAATTGTTGCTTGTCAGATCTAATGTTAAGTGAGAAATAACTCAGCTAACAGGTGGGACAGCGCAGAGGGCATGCACCAGCTCTGCAGCCACAGGTGCTGCAGTGGCAGGCCGGGCAGAGTCGCAGGCACTGCTGCTCTCTGCTCATCCTGGAGAAGGAGGAGTTTGGGTCATGCGCAGTTGTCGTCTCCTAGCAAACTACGAATTACTGTTACACAATATAAATATAAATGGGAAGCATTTTCTTCAACTAAAAAGTCATTTGATTACTAAACAATGTTATAATTTCTATGATTTGATTCTTCCATGGAAACAGTTCAAATTCCACTTAGGACCATCATTTTTAACTATGGCGTTTATGACTGTTGACAGCTGCTTCGTCCAGAAGAGGTTGAGATCCTGGTTTGTGGAAGTCCTGAGCTGGATATGCATGCGCTGCAGAGGAGCACTCAGTACGACGGCTATGCGAAGACTGACGCCACTATACGGTACGCTCCGGTCTCAGGCTCTGTGTCTCCAGGAAATCAGAAGAGTGCGGCCTGCTTGTTTGTGTAACTTAGAATTCTTCCATCACTTAGCTAAATATTCTGCAGCCCTACCCTGCCTTAATTTATTTCTAAAAATAAGAGTACTAAAATGTGAATGCATTTAGCAATCCCTTTAAGAGAAAATTATATAACTTTCTATCAAAGTATAAAGTTTTTTTCCCAAAGATGCTAAATTTATAAATAACATTTTACTGGCACTGTGTTGAAAAATAAGGCTGTTAGATTATATTGAGACAAAAAATGTTTCGTGTTATCCCTTGTTAGAATAATTAAATAATCTTATAAAATGTTATTTTATATTATTAACAGAGACATTTTCTCAGCTTTATTAGAATCTCTAAGGATTGCATCATGTGTGAATTTCCTTCTGTAGGTACTTTTGGGATGTTGTGCTTGGATTTCCTCTTGAACTTCAGAAGAAGTTGCTACATTTTACCACAGGCAGTGACAGAGTACCTGTGGGAGGGATGGCTGATTTGAACTTTAAAATTTCAAAGAATGAAACTTCTACTAACTGGTAAACTCTAGGTTATAACTTTATTTGGTTGGTTGGTTGGTTGGTTGATTGGTTTGTTTTGTTTTGTTTTGTTTTGTTTTTTTGAGACAGGGTTTCTCTGTGTAGCTCTGCCTGTCCTGGAGCTCACTCTGTAGACCAGGCTGGCCTCAGACTTAGAGATCTACTTGCCTCTGCTTCCTGAGTGTTGGGATTAAAGGCATATGTCACCACTACCCAACTAATGTTATTTTTAATATATAACTTACTAGTAATTTTGGAATCAAAAGAGTCTTTCAGTCTGAAATCATTTTCATGTAAATTCTTCAGGGTCGACATGACCGTCAAGTGGAAGAGACTGTGGCTGGAAGCCCCCTGGCAGTGTTGACAGTACTGACAGTGATCCCCTTCCATCTGCTTCTTACATGCCTCTGTCGAGAATTTGCTTTGTGGTCTCTTTTAGAACCTAGCATGTTGTCTAGCCCTCGCTTTTGTGTAAATGACTTCAATCATGAGGAAGTAGATGAGCTATTGGAAGAGCCAAGGTGACTGCTGGGTTAGTGCTGTTAAGTGCTTCCAGTACTGGCCTTCAGTTAAGTCTCATGCTCTGTATCCGAAGTGATAAAGACCACGGTGTTGAACAGTTTCTAATAGTGTCCATGTGCAATTGATGCTGGCCTCCTTATTTCTATTGCAGTGTTCTGTGGCTCCTCTGTGAGTAGACTCTGCTTCCCGAGTGCTGGGACTAAAGGCATGTGTCACCACTCCCCAGCTAATGTTTCATTCTGATCACCCTTGCTCTTCTGCTCACATATCCTGCCTCACAGGATCCTGTCATCACAGCTCCTGGCTCAGTCCTTGAATTTAGGAACTTGCTTTTCCAGTTGCCACCGCCCTGGTCCTGTTACTTTTTACCTCATTCCTAGCTGAGTTAAAGCCTCTTTCCTGTCCGGGTTCCTACACAGCTCCATTTCCATGACATTGATCTGGCCCTGCCACGTTTGGCATTAGTAGCTTTATTGTACCTCATCAGGTCCATCCCTAGAATCCATCGTGTCTGTTTACACCACTACACTATTTTACTTCATCCTTAAAACTCACTTTGCCTGCCCTCCTCCATCCCTTTGATTTGTTTTTCGTATCTTATGTGCTTCCTGCCTCTCAGGATGATGGCCATTTTATAGGTTGACATCTGTAACACCAAAAGTCATCATTCCTTCAATAAATTATTTTTTTATGTTCCACCTTTTATTGAAATAATTTATCTCTTCAAGACAGTTAGTACATGTGTTTCTTGAATGAATATTTAAGCTGATGTCGAAATTGTATTTGAAGGCTCAGAATATTGTTCTGTGGTCAATCACAAACACCTGAGTTCAGATCCCTAGCACCTATATAAAGACCAGGTGTGTGGCCACATTAGCTTGTAACCCCTGAGGTGGAGTAAAGATGGGGCAACGCATGAGGGTCACTGGAGCTTGCTAGCCACGTCAAAGACAAGACAACTTTTAGGTTCAGTCAGAGACCCTGTTTCGATGAAATAAAGGCAGACAGTGATAGAATAGACACCCAGTATCTTCCTCTGGCCTCTGTGCATGCATATGAGTGTGTGCTCCATCACACATGTGCACATGAGCACACACCACACACAAAATTAAAGGAAAAAAGGATTGTATTTAAAAACGTAAGTGAAGATGTACATATAATTAAGAAACTTCTATATGAGTCATAATTAAAAGATCTAGAATGAGAAAATGTCAAGAAAAGATTTTCCATTTGAATATTTGTTCAACAGAATTTTTTGACTATAGCAACGAAAGTATGATCGATTTAAAAGGTAATGTGAGTAACCTATTTTAATACAAAAGCAACATATAAATGTTTCCAATTATTTTTACTTCAGAGGTTATTTTAGGAGCTAGCATGGCTTAGTTCTGACTCTGACAGATGCATTGCACAGTGACAGTGTTCCTCAAAACGCAAGGACAGCATTGCACCTGAACTAAGAATTTTCATCCCTTCTGTAAGGCACACTGCTGAGGATGGGTGGGTTTGCTGAATGTGAGCAACAATGCTTTATAGTTCAGCAAATGGCTTTGGAGATAGACCTGACTAGGTTTGAAACTAAAGCTTGTTCTTTCCCAGCTCTGTAGCTTTGAATACTGGTCTGTATATTGCCATGTCTGGCTTCCCTCATCCATACAGTGGGGATAACAACCGCTTTTAGGTTGCCTTGGCACTTAAATGAAGCATATCAGAATGTGCGCTAGTGTTAGTATAATCCAGAGACCCATAAACGATAACTGGCCTAGAATTGTAAGTATTTCTGTATGGTCTTGCAGTATAGATTCTGATCATACAGAACTCTTTTAAGTGTTCTCTGGATTATTCTCCACTTTTACGCACTGACTTTGCTGAAAGCCATTGTGATGCTCAAGAGGAGGCTCCGCAGTGCCTCTAGATGCTCTGGGCAGAGACAGCAGTGTCAGCAGGTAGCATGATGCGGAGCTGATCAGAAGGATCCAAAGACTGAGTGCTTCGTGTGCACAGAGGACGGCAGCTTTGAAAGCAGGCCCCAAATGGCTTTTCATACCTTTCTGACAGTCAAGACGGCACTTTAACAGTATGCCATCCACTAGGTATTATGCCTAGATCACAATCTGATGCTTTTACTGGAGATGATCATAGTTTACCATATGGATGAGGAAACTAAGATTTAGAGACATTTGGGCAATTCAAAGCTCCACAGCTGGTGAGGGTAACAGTATTTAAATTCAGATCTGTCTGACTCTAAACAAAATGTTTTTCAAATCAGAGTTTAATGAAGGCAGGCGTATCAGTTGTCCTGTCTGTAATCATGCTCCTGCTATCTAGAATGCACTTGGTACGTAAGTACTCAATAAATACCTGTCCAGTAAAGAAGTGGTGGATCACTGTATAGGAGTAAAATAGATCTGAATATATGGGGTGTTTTTAAAAGTTCTTAGTAATTTTGTGTCTGTTTTAAGATTTAGTATCTCTTAAAAACTTCTTTTTCCTAGGTTACCTGTGGCACACACTTGCTTCAATCAACTCTGCCTTCCCCCATACAAGAGTAAGAAAGATCTGAAACAGAAACTCATCATTGGAATCTCAAATTCGGAAGGTTTTGGACTTGAGTAACCTAGAAGACTTGAAATACAGTATCTTATATGTAGCATTCACTTCCCTCTTATTGTGCCTTTAACATTTTCATGTTTCTGTTTCAAAACACTTCACAAAGCTCACCACTTTTAAAATAATGAGGATTTTTTTTACTCAGATACAAAGTATGTGTAATGAAGGCATGATTTTAAAAATATATCAGAAATTTATTGAGTAAGGAAAAGAGCATATGGCAAAAACAGGTCTGAGTCCAGCGCTCTTTTTTTTTTTTATAGCATTTTGTTGTTTTATAGCATTTTGTTGTTTTCCATATGTAGTTTGTCACAGGTGTCCACTGGGAAAGCCAAGTGCAGTAAAGAATGCATTTATAACATGATGGAACCCAGTGGCAGATGTGTGCTTACAGCACACTGTAGCAAAGCAGAGAGCTACATTATCTTTACCATAAAGCATGTAGCCATATTTTCATACAGAGGTAAACACCACAGTATAATTGCAAATGCCGTTTACAGGGTCTTTTGATATATCAGTTTGGGGTCCTATAAGATCTTTTCAACTGAAAAGCATGTAAATAACCACATAACAGCCTAAGAATCATGGGATTTTGATAGTGCCATTTATTGCTAAAGATTTATTTTTACAAAGTAAATTTAGGGTTTTAGATGTGTATACAGCTTTTACAAATCAATAAAGATGATTGTACAAGAGTATTTTCAGACCAATTGGATTCGAGGTTATATTCTTTTAAGTATTGTTAGTCCGCATGCTCATTGGCAGTAAATTGGTTACTTGAGTATTCTGTAATGTTTGTATAATGGTCATTTCTTCTTACAAATCAAGACAGTAGAACAAATTAGACAGAACTAGTCATTGGTTACTTAATCACAAGCACAAAACAACTGCCATTTTATATATTTTGATGTACAACTTGTATCTACATTTTTGATCACCAGTTACATGAAACACTAATTTTTGGAAAATGTAGGATAAGATATTTGACAAAAGTGAAATACAATAAAAAAACATTTGTGTCAAAATGATGTAGCTTGGTATAAAAAAGAAGTTCAACATTTTGACTAAAATGTTTGTTTTTCACTGGATTCTAAATATAGTAAATTCAAAAGTACCCTTGTTTTCTATTTCTAATAAAGTAGCATGTAAAAACTGCATTTTTAAGCCCCAGGGTTTTATTTTTAATTTATAGCGAAGCAGTTTTATTAGCATGTTACAAACATTTCCATCTCAAGACTTCTCTTATTCTTTGACAGTCTTTCTTCAGAAAACTCTGGAGTTAATATTTGTAATAAGAATGAAACCAGCATTTAGTACCAGCATATGATCCACATGCAAATAATATGTGGCCCAAATCTTCCCTGCGCTAGGCACTTCCTTGTTGCTCTGCCTCCTGCACCCAACCAGCAGAATTGAAGGGTGCAGGAGCTCACCAGCTTTACGCACAGCTCTGAAGCCCGCGCACGTGTGTTAGAGAACCCGACCTCCATTCCTTACTGCTTGAGACTGCAAATGACTACTTTTCCATTTGAGTATATTAAAAGAATATTTCTTCTATAAAATCTCAGAAAGCCCAAGACAGCTGAAGGCACATTTGGTCTTGTTTGTACATTGTTTTTAATCCATATGCAAATAAAACTGCTTCTCTCTTGCACTGCTTGAACTAGAAAGTACAATCTTTAACGTAGGGTACTACTAACAAGCACAAAGAATCGTGTATATGAAACCAGACTTCAGTGTTTTAAGTAAAATGTAAACAAAGTTTTTGTTTGTTAGAGAAGACCCATGGAAGTAGTGCTGGCTTGTCTGCATGTCTGCGATGTGTGTGTACTGGGAGCTGTGTCACTTCTATGAGGACACAAGCAAACCAAATTTTAAGTGACAAAGTCCATAAATAATGGGAACTTTTTTGTCTTTTATTAAGTTGCAATTTATAACCATTAATTACTAAGTCATATATTTATGCTGTTTTTTGTTTACAATGTAATAATACCTCATTTTAAAAGTAAAAACAACTACTGTTACCATTTTAATTTAATCAGCTATAAGATTCATGTAGCTTTTTAAATATACAACCTGTTAATGATATATTGAGTTTTCTATCTTCCATAGTAAATTAAAGCATTGCATAGTATTTATTAGTATTTATAAAATGTCTTGTCCTTTTTTTAAAAAACCTATTATTTATTTTTTCTGTATAAGTTTTTAGCAGTCCTTTTGTATAAATCTGTATTGTATTGAGTTAATTTGTGTACAAACATTTTCAAATATTAAAATTATACAGTCAGTTGGGCTTCCGTTCATTTTTTTAAACACTGGACAATTAACTAAAACAATAGACTTAAAACCACACTGCTCTTTACAAGATAATGTGATTAGGAAAATTACTAAAACATACAGCGTCAAGAGCTTTGTAGTTGACACAGTACAGAAATTGCCTTCACATATTCTTAGTATGAAACTGTATATCCTGGATCTGAATGGTCATGTGGATAAGACGTCTCATCAGATGAGTACATACACGGTAGCCATGGAGCTCACCCAGAAGTGGCCATCAGAGAACATTTTACCGACTGCAGATAGACACTTAATACTTGTGTTCTTCCTTAGAACCGTTCTTTGGCCTCTTCTCTCCTACCTGTATTGCCTCAACTTAAGAGAAGAGAGATGTTATGCATGATCGGTATGCAAGTAAATCTACTGCTAACATTAGGGGTTTGATTCCTTGTACATAACCTTCAGGAGTTATTTATTAGTGGTTGTGGGAAGAGTGAGGCACAGAGAGGCACAGAACAAGCACACATATACAGCATCCATGAGGGTTGCCTTTATTTCTCTCCACCTTGTTTTTGAGACAGAGTGAGTCCCTTACTGAACCTGGAATTCACCACTTCCAGTAGACTGGCTGGCCAGGGAGTCCACGAGATCCCCCTTGTCTCCCAGCACAGGGGTTACAGTTGTACCTCCACTCTGATATGTTTGTTGGGAATCAATCTCCATTCTTCATGCTTGCACACCAACCACTTGGCCTACCGAGCCTTCTCCCCAGCCCCGGCTGTGGATGTCCTAGTCGTGTGTTGAGTTACTATGCTGCTACAGGTTGAACCTAGATCTGCCAGTGACTGTATGACCTTACACAAAAGAAAAGGTAGCCAGCCATCCCTCCTCAAGGCTACAGTGCTCCAAGTTGGAGGCAGATGCCTTAACTCCCCTTTGTCTCAATTGCGAAAGAGAAATAATTCGTAAGATGGAACTATCCACTCTACCTGAAGTTGTTGGGGGAAGATTAAGTGGGTTAACACTGAGACACATAGTGCCTGGCATATGGCATACAACTGGAAAGGATGAAAGATGGTGCCAATGTGGTGACATCATAAGCCACAGCTTCTCAGCCATCCCTCTCTCATACTGGGGGGTGGGGAATCTCTTCTCATATACTGAGTTCAACCAGAGTTTCAAGAGCACAGGAGCTCTTGGAGCTTAAGAGTGTCTGAGGAAACACTCTGGACACAACGCTTAAGGATTTATGTTGCTGCCAGACTGCACAGCAGCTTTAATGCAACTTTATGCAAGTGCACCAAGGTATTTTAAAAATAGAAAACTAAGCAGTTTAATGAAGACTTTAAAATATAGAAAAATCTATAGACTCTTATCAATTTTACTGAAATGACACATCTCTACACTCCTGTTTAGCTGTTCTTATGTTTTCCATAATAAACAATTTAAAAATTACAGGTGAAGGTGAAGCTCGCATTTATGCCCATCTATTAATATTGAAGGTGTGTGTGTGGTAAGTGTGTGGGTGTGCATTCCCCTAGGACACATGGAAGTCAGAAGACAACTTTATAAGTAAATTCTCTCCTTCCACCTCTATGTGGGTTCCAGGCATCAAACTCAGATCACCATCTTGGCAGCCCGTGAAGCCCCTTCATGCGCCCTAGTCTGTTGCAATATTCATCTTTGTTCCCCCTTTATCCTGCAGTTTGTGAATCTTCCTACATCATTTTATGTCTGTAATGTGTGTGTCTAAATAAGTAATTGGAGGTATCTGATACTCTGAGTCTTTCTACAACTCTTACTCAATACCATCTTTTCTAGACTTTCCCTAATGATTCGCGTAGATATATCCCATCCACCTGCATGCACAGAATAGTCTTATTAAACGGCCTTGATGTATTAGTCTTCATGCATGCTAATGACAGATGTGTGAAGCAGCTCTCAGGAGTGTAATTAAATAGGCCAGGTCTCCCCAGCTTCTATTCCAGGGGTGAAGTCCTGATCTGCAAAAGCCTGTCTTCAGCCTTACCAGCTTCTTGCTACTTGCTCCCTAGACTGGTGTTGGCAGCATTCGCTTTCATCAGCATTTTAAGAAACATGTCCTTTCTCCACATTCTCAGCACATGGGTTTAGTGGGAGGGTTTTGTTTGTTTGTTTGTTTCATTTATGTGACTACTGTGTTTAAGTTTCCATTTCCACACTTGTCAGCCACACTAAGCACCATTTACACATCTACAGCTATTCAGATTCTTTGCCCGTTTTTTTCACTGGTTTGTAAGAGTTAACTTCTTTATTCTGTATTTTTAATTTTTTCATTGGTTCTTTATGAATTTCACATCATGCAACCCAATCCCTTTCATCTCCCTATCCTTCATATCCACCTTTTCCCCTTGCAGCCTTCCCCCACAAAGAAGACAATAAACATTTTGCCTTGGAAGCTGCGGTGTATCACAGAGTACATCCTTTTGCCCAAATAGCTTTACTTGTAAATGTTTATTGCATTGAATCATTGGTCCATCTTGTAGGCCTTTGGCTTCAGCTACACTGTCAATACTAGATCCTCACCAGGGTTCCTCTCAGATATCCTGCTGTTGCCCTATCTTTGAAGATCCTATAGCTTAGGATCTGCAGGACTGGCCCTTTCCTGTGCTTCAGCAGTTCATAGATGGGGCAGATGTCGGCTGGGGCGGGGGGAACAACTCAAAGCCCTGGATCTGGACCTGGGTGGTAGCTGAGCTGGTCAGCTTGCCAGCTCTCCCACACTGCCTCAGTAAGAGTTCATATCGGAAGGTCGAGTAAGGATGGTAGCAGCAGCAGCAGCAGCAGGGTGGATGCACTCAGCAAGGTGCAAAGGTAGCTAGGTAGAAGCCCATGCTTTTCCCTTGGAGCTCTTCCTATCTAGGCTACCACTGGAAGTTGCTGCCCACTCTTGAAGGAGGGTCTTCCCTCCTCAGTTAATCATTGTGTTTTAGTTTACTTTAGACCCAGTCAGGCCGGCAGCCAAGATTAGCCATCACAAATGTCTCACCCTCATTTCCCTAGTATCAGTTGCTCATGTATCAAAGACAACCTTGTGCCACATTTCCATTGCATACAGGCCAATCCAAAAGACTCAGCATGCTTTCTTTACTTGACTTTTTCTGTCACAGCAATCTTAAAAAGAAAATGCCTTCTGAAGCCCTTATCTTGATCACCATCAATGAAGGTCTGCCTGTTCATTCCAGACTACACACTGCCTCAACCTGCCCAGTCACCCTGTGGCTCATATAGTAAATCAGTGAGTTAGGTTGCCATCCTACACTGTGAAAAAAATGTAAAACAGAGTACGTTGGTATGGCCCAAATGTTGAATATTTATATGTGTATGAGTGTGTGTGCGGACACACATGTGCATGTTCCAAAACACTAGGTCATGCTTGCTTGCTTCTGCCAATCCAACATGCAAGTGCTCCCGGCACTTACCCTGCTATCTGGTGCCAAGCCTCAATTATCTCCATGGCTACTTCAATCCTGGGGCTGCACCTTCCCCAGTAGCCTATCCTGGCCTCTCTTCAGAGACTCCGGCCCTGCCACCCAGTGCCAAACCTCAGCTGTTGTGACCTCTTCATTCCTTTCATGTATTTAAAACCAATACCTGCCGGGTGGCTCTCACATATCACCGAGTTTAGCTGCCAGCTTAGGTACAACCTTGGCCACCTCTAGAACACAGCTTCTGTGCGCTAACTCTGAGGAGACACTTCCCAAAAGATTTCCCCTCTGTGACACAGGCTTCTCTGTCTTTCCTTTTTTTTTTTTTTTTTTTTTTTTTGTATTGGTTCTCCGTGCAGTTCACATCATGCACCCCACTCCCACTCATCTTCCCCTCCCCTGGTAACCACCCTCCACCCTTGCAACCTCCCCTCCAACAGAAAAAAAAAATCTCATTGTGGAAGCTGTAGTGTGTCAGAGTGTGTACCCACAATATACCCTTTTGTCCCCACTTCTTTGCTTGCAAAACGTCCACTGCAATGACTGATATGAAGCCTCGGGCTTCTGCCACTCTATCAACACTGAATCCTCACTGGAAGTCCTCTCGGTTATCCTGTTGTTGCCTTGTGTCGTGGAGATCCTAGAGTTTTGGATCTGTAGGATCAGCCCCTTCACGCACTTTAGCAGTTCTTCCATGGGGTAGATGTTGGTATGGGCCAATTCAAAGGCCTGGATCTGGGCGTGATCAGTATCTGAGCTGTTCAGCCTGCTGTCTGTCCTGCTCTCCTGCTCTCAGGCCAGCTCACCAGCAACCCTACTGCCCATTCTCCCAAGTGTTTCAGCTGATGAGGGACAAGGCCAGTTCTCCTTCTCTCACGACCTCAGGGCCAGCTCTCCCACCTGCCATGGATGGCAAGGGAGGAAGGAGGGGAGGAGGGTGTGTCTCCCTCATCCATACCATCACCCAGCAGGTAAGAGGCAGGGCAGGCTCTCTTACACTCACGCCCTGGGGGCTGCCTTACCTGCCACGCCCATAGCCAGAGCTAGCTCTCCTGTGCTGCCCAGGTGAGACGCAGAGCCTGTTCTCTCAAGAGACGCAGGAAGTGAAAGGCAGGGACAGTTCTCCTGTCCTCATGACCCCACCAAGCCAGCTTTCCCACCCACTGCTGCTGGTAAAGGCAAAGGGTAGGAGAGGCGATCTCTCCCTCGCCCACGCCACCACACAGCTGACAAGAAGCAGGGCTGGCTTTCTCATACTCACGCCCTCGGGGCTGGGGCCAGATCACCTGCAACCTCCATAATCCAGGGCCCAGCTCTACTATGCTACTCAGGTGAGGTGCAGGCCCACTCTCCTCAGAGCCAGCTCCCTCACCCACGCACCACACAGCAGATAAGTGGGGTGGGGCCAGCTCTCCTGTGCTCACACCTTCAGGGTTGACTCACCCACACCCTCGCCACCAGAGTCAGCTCTACTCTGCTGCCCAGGTGAGGTACAGGGCCTGTTCTCCTGAGTGCTGCAGCTGGTGAGAGGGGCAAGAACAGTTTTCCTGTTCCCAAGACCCCAAGTCCAGGTCTACCACTTGTAGCAGGTGGTGAGGGGTGAGGGAGGAGGAGGGTATCTCTTCTGAGGTGAATGGTAGGGCCAGTTCTCCTCATATCCTCAGTGCAGCTCACCTGCAACTCCTGCTATGTGTGGTGTCCCACCTTCCCAAGTAAAGTAAGGCAGCTGGCTATGGGCAGGGCCAGCTCACCTGCTCTCGAATCCCCAGGGCCAGCTCTCCCACAATGCTCAGGCGAGGGGTGGGGCCAGTTCTGTGTAGCCCTCAGACATCAATATGTCCCCAGGCAGTAGCCTAGTGGTATGTCCACCTGGCCTTTGGTGGTAACAGACCCCTGCTGCTGCAGGGCTGTGGCCCCCAGTGTCAGCACAGGCCAGGACCCTACCGTGGTCCCAGGTGGCATCACTGGCTACTCAAATCAGGCTGTTCCTCGCTACACTGGACTCTCCAGTTCTGCCTCTCTTCACTGTGCCCACATCCTTCTGTTCCTCTTTCGCTTCCGTTTCTCCACCACTTACCTGCTCCTCATAGTGGTGCCCAGAGTCTCTGAGTGTCTGGAGTCATCTCACAAATGGTCTCAGGAGTGCTATAGCCTGCTTGTGCGGGTCATCCCAGGGGTCATCCCAGGCACGGTCTGCTCCCCCAGGCCTGCGCAGCTCCGAACTGGTGGTCATCTCGGGCCAGCTTCCTGTCTGGGTCCCCTAGCACTGATTGTCTCAGGCTTGCTCTTCTCCCAGCCTGCCTGAGTGGCCCCTTGTGAGCATTGTAAGTCTCAGGCTCACTCTCACCTATGGGCCTTGGTCCCAGGTGGATTCTTCTGGTCTCTGAGTTGCTCTCCATTCTGGGAGCCCATCTGGGCCTGGCTGATGCCACACTGATGGTCACCTCAGGCTCACTTTTTTCATGGAATGTTAGGCTCCTAATCATTCAGATGTTCATAGGTCAGAACACACAGCCTCTCTCCTCTGTCATCTACTGACATACATGTGACACAGCAGCCACATCTGCACTGCCTCTAGTGGCAGGAGACTGGTCTTTTCTTTTTTTCTTTTTTAATTTTATTACACATGTATAAGACAAACTACATACAGCAGGGAGAACCATGTGACAATCATGAGAATAATGAGTTCTATACATGTTACATTCATAGTGACTTGGCCATCTGCATTCGTCTCGTTTGAAGAAAGTGTTTTTCCTGTCTTGTTGGGTCTAAATTTCCGAATGAGATTCAATATCTATCCTATCTCAACTCTAATAGCTTAACTTCTTTATCTTGATCTAAAATGATCTTGTCCCTAACCAACTAAGCTTGGTTGTAGAACTATACTATCTTGTCTTCAATGCCCCTCAGAGACTTGAGAAGAAATAAAACTTAAATTCCTGAGTGAACCAGCAGTGCGGGTTAGCAGCTTCCAACATGTATAAATTGACTTAAGACAGTTTACTGCCTGACCAGTCACCCAAGACATTTTATAACGTTGGAGCCTCATCTTCAGCTTTCTGGCCTAATATCTCTGCCAGACTTGTTTGCAGGGCAGGAACTATTGAGGACTTGCTTACCCTGACTTGGCAGAGTGCGGCCGTTGACTCTGTCTGCATCTAAGTTGCCCATTTTTAGGCAGATTCTGTTTGTGGCAGGAACAAGGACATTATAATGACTGGTCTTTTCTTAATCACTAATTTCTCAGCTCCAGAAGCCCAGCTGAGTGCTGGAGATTCCAGAGGTCTCATCTCTCTGGGCTGCAGAAACTATAGACTGTCTAGTGCAAGGCCATCTGATAGTGGCTCACAATGAATGGAGCACCCGGGATCTAAATCACACTTAGCAAAATCTTCCAGAAAGATTCAACTTCAGCAACCTGGTCCCTGCCATCTTACTGATGCCCCTCGGGATCTGTCTCAACTCATGGACATTTAGAAGGCATAAGTGCTTTCTCAGCTGAATTTCAATGAGATAGTCTAAGAAGCATCCTGGGCCGAAAATCTTTTGTTTTAATTGTTTCAGCCATTTATCCTGGAGAAGTGGCAGAGCGAGAGAGCTTGCTGCACAAGCATGGGGACCTGAGCACCAAGTCAGAAACAGTCAGGTCAGCCGGGCAGTGGGGGGGGGGGGGGGCAAGCCTTTAATCCCAGCACTCAGGAGGCAGAGGCAGGCCACCCACTCATGCCCTCTAACCCCAGCGCATTGTATATATGCAACTTCATGTTTCAGTAGATTGTTAGAAATAAAAATTACAAAATTAGTGTTATTTTCTGAAACTCAGAAAGGCCTAGAAATGTGCCCCATTATCACAAAGCTGTCAAGGAGCCAAGACAGAACCTGAATTAACATCCATCTGGTTCCAAATGTCCATTTCACAGTCTCTCTCATCACTATGTAACTTTGTAGATTCAGATACTCCCGCAGGCCAGATCAGGAACCAGTCAATGTGGGTTCTAGTCAGTTTTATGACACTGGCTGTCTAATGTAGGCAATTCCATATTTACTTCCCTTTGTTCCTTGTCTCTTCAAAGAAAAGTGGTCATTAACATCATTGGAATGAAGAGAAACAGATTAACAGATTCTTTTAGACTCAGAGAGAAATTATGTCTGTGCCAACAACTACCTACAAGGCTATTTCAGTAGAGATGCTGTGGACTGTCATTTGGGATATCAAAGTCCTGCCTCCTGGGAAACATAGTAACTACAAGATAAAACTAAATAATCCAACTCAGCTAGCTAAACATTCAATAAGAGGTAACAGAGAAACATAAAATCACCAATAAATAAGTAAGAAACAAAAGCAGTGTAGTTGATGAAGCACATGAATACCTGCAAAATGTTGGGAGCCTAAGAAAATCGCACCAGGGCAGAAATTAGGTGTATTTGCATAGTGCAGGGGATCTGTGGGCCCTGGCAATCTCCCACTCAGCAGACAATGAAATTCCGCCGCTTACTAGGAGAAAGGGAAGATTGAAAGGCGGTTTTCACACCTTCCAGGAGCCGAGTAAGGATTTACCTTTAGAAGGCAGCTATGGGTGGGCATCTCCATCAGTCTTCGGGACTCCGACTTCTGCTCTGCCTGGAAGGCTACTTTCTCTGAACTCCACTCCCAGGCCTCAACAGCCAGTGGGCAGAGCTTCATCTGAATTTCCTACCAACCTCACCACTCTCACCACTACCACCTTTCTCTCCTCTCCCCACTCCTCTCCCTCCCCCTCCCCCTCTCCCTCCCTCTCCCCCTCCCCCTCTCCCTCCCCCTCTCCTTCCCCCTCCTCCTCTCCCTCTCTCTCTCCCTCCCTCATTTTCCTTCTCCACTGGCTGTATAAATAAATGGCGCTGTCTCCCCCAGAGACTTACCTTAGTTCTGTTTAATAGTTCTTTCTCCTTTGTCCTGTCCCTTTGGCGACCTTACCAGGGCCTAGCAATTCTACATCCACTATGCATCTGTTTGCACCGCCACTGTCCTAGTCCAGGCCTTGACCACCTAACCCACGTGCCAGCTCTAATCTGATCTCTGTGACAGCCATCTCAAGTCTGTTCATGGAACCTACCATGACGTTGCTCGGAAAGCTTCAAAACTGGCTCTGTTGCCAGCAATCAAGAGCTAGCTATGTCAGCCAGTGATTAAAAGCTTTCCATTGTTCAGTCCAACGTGTCCAACCTTAGCTCCTATGAACTGCTTTATGATGTGCTACAATGCTTCCAAACAATGCTCAACTTATAAAGCCATGCTAAGGGTTCAAGAGATGAGCTGGAGAGATGGCTCGGGGGTCCAGACAGCTTGCTGCCCCTGCAGAGGACACAAGCTCCATTGCCAGCACACATGTCAGGCAGTTCACAGTCTGTGACTCCAACTCCAAGGGATCACACTTCCTTTGGTCCCTCTCTATGGGCACCTGATATATAGGATATACATGAATAAATGGGTTTGTTTTTTTTAAAGAATTCCAAAAGAAAGAGCTATTAAAAACTGTACCTCGACCCAACATGCATTGCAATGAAAGTGTAAAAGAACCGTGTTTGAGCATGCCAGAACTTAGAGAAATAAAGTCATTCAATGTGCCCTCTTGCCTCCACCCCACTAGGTGACAGAATTTAAGTAGATGAGTTCTAAGCGTAATAAATTTAAAGAAAAGCAAAACAGTTGTAAGGCAAAGGAAACTCTTTCTGTGACAACTGAACTGTCCTTCCCACCAGCCACTCAGTCAGACAGCAATGCATTCCCTATCTACATATGTCTACGATCCCTCACCTACCTAGAATCGCCTACTCTTTAGCTACTTGCAATGTGTACAACTATATACCATGCGTCTTCCATCTGTTTTAAGTTTGTTATCCCTGGCAGGGGGGAACTGCTGTTTTTTTGTTTTTGTTTTTTTTTTTTACTGATAATCTAGTAGCATTGGGCTACATTTTAATTGCGTTTAGATATCCACACAAGAAAGCTGCCCCAGAAATTGTTGTTCTGCCTAACCATCAGATCTAGGATCTCTAACTCAAGCCTAAGTCTAGCCATAGTAAACACTTGACTGTTCACTCATACCTGCCAATGACCACTCTTTCTCTAACTCCTCCATTTGTACCTGAAGAGGTGGGTGAGATGAGGGGACAGGTCGGGGTAGATCAGATGAACTAGCAAACATGCGGCCAAAACTCAGTGGCTGTGTATAATGCAAGCTCATTTCTACCTCATGTAAGAGTTAGCTAGCCTTCTGGGAGGCTAGCAAATGCTCAGGTTAGAAAAGTGTCTGTTCTTCCTTGATCTTCAGCTCCCTTCTCCTTCTATGGACCTAACATGCTTCAGAGCATCACTGAAGTCCATATCCGTGGAACTAGAGGAGGAGATATAATGCGTCTACCCAGGGTATTTCAGAGGCCAAGCCCAAGACAGTGCATGACACTTCCAACTCAGCCCCTTGGGATCACAGGCTCAATGCTCAGGAAGGAGAAGCTGCAATTGGTCTGGAGAGACATGAAGTTGTGCAAAGAAGGCGATAATAGACTAAGGCAGCTCCTGGGAGGCTGTGACATAGGTTTCCTAGCTGACACGCAACAGCTGAAGACCATGGCAAGGCTGGCTGACACTGCACACCTATGAGGGCAATTCTTTTTTATTATTTTTAACTTTTTAATTGATTCTTTGTGACTTTCACATCATGCACCCCAATCTCATTCATTTTCTATCTCATCATATCTACTCTCCACCTTTACAGCCTCCCATCCCCCCAAAAGAAAAAGAAAAAAAATCCAAACAAACAAAAACAAAGCAAACAACAACAATAACGAAAATCTCACCCTGGAAGCTGCTGTGTTATGGTGTGTCATACATTATACCTTTTGCCCAAACAACTTGCTTGCAAATGTTCATTACAATGAGTCACTGGTCTGGTTTAAAGCCTCAGGACTCCTCTTGAATATTCTGTTGTTGCCCTGTGTCATGGAGATCCTTCAGCTTTGGAGTTACAGGACCAGACCTTCATATGCACCAGCAAATCATAGATGGGGTAGATGTTGGGTGTGAGCTAACTCAAAGCCCTGGACCTGGGCCTGGGTGGAAGTTGACTTGGTCAGCCTACCTGCTCTCCTGTGTGCAAAACACCAGGGCCAGCTCTCCACCACTGCTCCAGTGAAGGGCAGGGACAGCTCTCCTGTCTGCATCAGTGGGCAAAGGGCAGGACCAGCTCTCCTGCACTCACACCATGGGGGCCAGCTCTCTAGCACTGGCCAGATGAGATGTGGGGCCAGCTCCCCTGCTCTCATCCCCTGGGGCTGCCTCTCGCTCACCCATGCCACCAGTGCCAGCTCTACTGTACTTTCCAGGCAAAGAGTAGGGCCTTCTTTCCTGAGTACTGCAGCCAGGGAGGGGCAGAGCAAGATCTAAGCAAGACTTCCTTGAAGGGCATGTTGAAAGCACCCATGCACATCTCCCAGCTGTGAAAAAGAGTCAAAATGTAGTCCAGCTGTGTACCTAAGTCAAAGGAAAAGTAGAGTTTGGTGACAAGATCTCAGTCACGTCCCCAAAATTGATTTTACAAAAGTATCCTGTACGTGGAGATGCAACGATTTTACGGCAGCTCTCAACCTGTGGGTGGAAACCTCTTTTGGGGTCACATATCCTGCATATCAGATATTTATATTACAATTCATAACAGTAGCAAAATTACAGTTATGAAGTAAGTAACAACAAAATAATTTTGTGGTGTGTGTTGGTGATGGGGTCATCACAACAAGAGCAACTATAGCAGTTACAGCATCAGGAAGGCTGAGAACTGCTGATCTAGAAGGTATTTGGGTTCTCCAGCTAAACACCTGTGTTTACTGCCTCTGCTTTATGAGAATGATTAATGGAGCAGAGCAAGGGGCATCATCAAGGTAAACCTGGCAATATTGCCTGTGGCGTGCCCAGACAGTGAGGGCCTGCCAAATCAATGCAGTTTTCATCTCCAGCTCTATTGTTAAGATTTTTTTTTTTTTTTTTTTGTATCTGAATAACTCCAGCCAAAGCCCAGCTCATTAGTGCTCACCTAGTGATTAAGGCTGAGAAGGGGAGAGACCTCCAAGGTTGCTGAGAGCCTGTGACCTTTCTTGGCCCAAGAGACAATTCTAGATACTTTGAAATTAATGCCCTACTTTGTACCAAGTGACCTAATTTTCTGCTTTGACCCTCATCTCTGAAACTCTGGAGGTCAAAGGATCACTTGGGAAGTTCTTTGCATGTCAACCTTAGGACACAGCTGCCAATCCTCCCACCCCCCACTCCCTACCCCCCCACCCCCCGTTGGCCCTCCTAGGAAAGCATTGGGAAAGTCAAAACATACACAAGTCCTGACCACCCAAGGAGCTTCCTGGGCCAGCTCCTGGTTATGTGGAACTGCAGGAGGACCAGAATGAGGGTCCCTCCTGCCCACTGATGGTCCTCAGCAGCGAACTTGGCACATTGCAGCCTGACTTCGTAAAGGACAGACATGTTGAACAGAGATCTTGTCTTCTGTCATCATCACCATCTGCACTGAGGCCCAGAGGCAAATCCTGGTAGAGAAGATTCCCTACAGAATGTGGTGATGACCCTGTGGAAAGTTCCAGACCATTCCCCCCTGCAAACTTCTTCAGACATGGGAACAAAGGCCAGCTCAGCCATGTTCAGTCCCTAGCCATAGGCAAGTGACTTCCAGAGCCTTCATAAGTCAACCATGGAGGGGCAACTGCTAAGAATCTTGAGGTTCTCTCTCTGTCTCTCCCTCTCCCTCTCCCTCTCCCTCTCCCTCTCCCTCTTCCTCCCTCCCCCCCCCTCTCTCTCTGTCAGAAGGGTGAGCCTGTCACTTGTCTTCTTGATCCCATAGGGTGACATGTTCACCCAGAAGACAGTACCAAGAATGTCGGCTTAGTTTCTGGTTATCAAGGACCACAGATCTGGGTTAAGGAAGAGCAAATGAAAGGACATCTTCTGCATGCAAGAACAATGAACGAAGGTTCCCTATTGCCACCCTAATTAATTACCACAAGGGCTTAAAACAGCACCCATTTCCTGGCATGGCATCTCTGAAGATCATAAATACAAAATGTGTCTTACGCAGTTAAAATCAAGGTCTCGAAAGGGCTGCCTTCCCGCTGAAAGCTCTGCAGAGAACCGAATTCCTTTCCTTTTTTAGGTCCTAAAAGTTTCCCACATTCCTTGCCTTATGACCCCTTCCTTCACCTTCAAAACCTCTCACTAACACTGGAAATACCCAGACAATCCAAGACAGCATCTCCATCAAAATCCTAAACTCAATTACATTCAGAAAGTTGCACTTGCCATGTAAGTAACATTCACAGAATCTACAAAATAACACCTGGACATATTTGGGAGTCACGGTTGCACCCAAAGGTTTTTTTATTCCCGCTGCAGAGCCAATGGACATAGTAATAAGGTAGTGCTCACAGCGCCATACTGAATCTTTTCAGTTTATCCACAGCTTTCCTACAGTAGTCCAGCCATTAGACGGTATCTGAAGTATTCGAAAATTAATTGCACAGGTTCTGCTAGTCTCAGATATAGCAGAAGTCATACCGAGAAGATGGTCTCTGCATACTTAGGATGGTCGTTGTTTGTGTTTGAGACTGGGGGACTCGTCTAAGCTCTGGCTTTTGCTGAAGGATCAGGATTCTCCCCCATCACTGTTTCTCAGAACCTCCTTTGCAGAGCACCTGCCACTGCAGTCAGGGGAAATGTAGGTCAGGTAATTAGTAACCAGTGTTTGTTTACTTTGGGGAACGCTCAGGACATTTAAAAAAGAAAATAGGACAGTTCCCATTTCTCAGGACTGAATCCAGACCTTTGCAAAGAGAAAGGCAAATAAGTCCCTCCCCCGCTCTCACTTCCTCAGGCCGAAAGCTGGGTCACCAAACTGTAAACAACAGGGCTGCCACTGAAGCCAGGGTGGGACTCCCAAAGCCATGTTTTTCTTCTACTCAGCTGCCCATGGCCAAGGGAAGAACATGGTTGTCATCCCTAAGATCCTGACCCAGGCTCCTGAGCAATCACCAGAGCCCAGATGAACCGTAACAGCCACACCCATGCCCCATTTCATTTCATCCTGGGACATTGATGACCACTGGGCTCTCCTACTACAAAGCCATACCATCTGTGTTAGCCTTCAGTACAGCCTTATGCGACCAAACTATTCTTTCAACAAAAGGTGGTATATCTTATGAACCCCAGGGAGAGCATCAGTGAAGACAAGTGTGAGCATCTTCCAAAATCATCAGGAGTAGTCTCCTCACCCACCATGTAGGGACTCACATGAAGAGAAGCCTGGGGTCCACACAGGAAGATTCAAGCACTTGCCCCAGGATTCACCAGAAAGGATGCCCAGAAAGGCAGCTCAGCCAGCGCTGAGGCTGTAGGCACTGATGGGCCTTTTCTACTTGGACCCTACTGGAGTGGCTATGGCCATCATATTTACAACCAACTAGGACAAGACATCTATCAGAGGAGGGTGAGGAGCACCACTCTGGTGAGCAGTGTAGCCATTCTTCTGGCTGACACCGAGAAGGCCCATGTGATGAGCACAGACTTATAAGCAAAGCCTGAGCCCAGAAGTCATTAAATTGTCACTAGTGAGTTCCTAGGAGCACTGGAGACTTCATGAGGGACCTCACAAAGGAGAACAGTGATGTCATAACCACTAAGGTCCAAAACTCTCTGGTTGGCTTCTCAGGAGAATGACAGCGTTAGCAGCATCAGATTTTCTGTGTCACCAGCCAAGAGGTGTCAGGCCATCACCTCCTCTGTCCATCACTTCTCATTGTTTGTGGCTTTAGAGTTTCTGTCCATAACCAGCTGGCTCTGTTGCTTTGAAGCCTGTGGTGAAGCAGACACTTCATGGTAGAAGAAAGCTGCTCTCCACATGGCATCCAGGAAGCAGAGAGACAGGGAGACACCAGGAACAAAGAGTGTCAGGGAGCAGCTACAAGTTTGTGCCAACGCTTAGTGATACAACCAAGTTATGAATCCATCACCAAATTAATCCATGGTGCAGTCAGAGCCCTCAAGAGGCAACCCCTTCCCTGGAGCCCCTACCTCGAAACATTGTATTGGGTGGGAATCGAACCTCCAACGCATGAGTTGGTGCCAGGCATTCAAATTCAAACCATCATACTACCTGCTTATCGTGCTGTCTTCCTCTCACCTGCTCGAGGACCTCCTCACGGAGGGGGTGGAGCATGAGCCAAACTAGACCAGGACTCTAGGTAGGAGCACAAAAGGGAATAATGTGAAGGAGAAGAGGGAGCCCCCAGAAACCTGCGCAGCTAGTTCACCTGGGGCATCCCAGTGGGCCGGGCAGAGCCGGTCCATGGAGGGGGGCTTTCAAATGCAGCATCTACTTTAAGTGCTAGAGGCTGACCCTTTCGTTCTTTTTTGGAGTCTGGGTTTTTAATGTTTTTAGTCTGAACTTATCATAGAAAATATTCAACGTATCTATTGCCTAGCTTCTAAAACTATGGGTCACTACTCCATAGGGGACCATGTCATTGATTAGGGGAGGGAGGGGTTGAAATTTTTGACAATATTAAAAGATTTTTTTTCTGAGGGACACAATGGCCAAAAATTCAAAATCAAATATGTACCAAGTCTGAGGTGTTTGTGGAAGCCCCTCATAGGCGTCGCATCCCATGATTCCACGGCAGGCTTGCTTCTGAACACACAGGCGAACTCTGCACAGCACAAGCCATCACACCAGGGTGCCCACAAAGGCCTGAAACACCTGGGTCCCGCTATGAGTCTTTTCACTGCATGGGGGAAGTTTTCTGCTCTTACAGAAATGCAAAGTTTTAGAAACCGAAGACTTTGAACACTTTCTGCTGTAATTCCTCGATGTGTATCAAGTTAGCATCTCTTTGTGCTATAGTTGTGTTTTTTTGTTTTTTATTTTTTGTGGGGTTTTTTTGCTTTGTTTTGTTTTGTGCACCAGCAAGATGGTTCATTGGGGGAAGGTACTTGCCACCAAACCCAGTGACCTTCATTTGACCCCCCCACCCACTTGTTGCGAGGACTTGTGGAGAACGGACCTCCGCACCTACTTCATAGCTTGTGGAACCCCCCCCCCCGCTCCACACACACCAAATCATTTTAGTAATGTTCTCTAGTTCTCTCAAACAGCATCCTGTAATATTTTTACTTGTTTTTAAGTTAGCTTACAGAGTAATGGACTTTATCAAAGCATTTTTATAGTACTGTGCTCTTGTACGTTCTTCTCCCCCATCCTGCTCTGCTTCTGACCCCTTGCTCCCCTCAATGCTCCCCCAAGTTCTCCCCCAAGTGATTCCCCTCGGTACTCCCTTTAGTGGTCCCCTAGTGCTCCCCTCAGTGCCCCCCCAATGCTGCTTTCATGTAATGCATAACTGATGCTTGATCTTTAAATTGGTGTTTGGGTTGCTAACTCTGTTCCTTTGGCCTACTGATACAGAAAACAGGAAGTAGGCCCACAGTCCTAGCCTTTCAGAGCTGCCCAGCAGGTGGAGAACTGGGATCTGCATGTCCTAGTTCACTTAAAGTTAGTGGCCATGAGCACGGAACGGTGTGTAGAGAGGTGGGCGTGGTCATTTCTGCCAGCAAAGGCTCAAAGGGATCAGAAGACAGAGGGGCAAAGAATAAAGGCTCTTGGATTGGTTCAACCAGGTTTAAACCTTCGGCTCCCTGCTATATAGCAGGATCATGCTAACACCTGTGGACATCAACCCACCTGCAAAGTAAGGATATGGTGCCCAGCTCAGGGCAGTGGGACACCTGAGGACTCTGAGTTTGCTGAGTGCCTTCTTCAGGGATGCTGAGTAAACACTCTTTTCACTCCCATGGGAAAAGCAACAGTGCAAACTCTGAGACAAGTGACTATAGAAAGAGACAGACATTGTCAGAACACCTGGCCAAACACCGTCACCTCTCCTCACCTATGCTATCAGAATAGCCGACAAGGCTTTTTTGTTTTGTGTTTCATTTTTTTTTTGTTTTGGGGGGAGGCAGGGTTTCTCTGTGTAGCCTTGACTGTTCTGGACTCACTTTGTAGACCAGGCTGGCCTCGAACTCACAGAGATCCACACTACACTTCTGCCTCCCCAGAGTGCTGGGATTGCTGGCATGCACCACCGTGCCTGGCTCCCAATAAGGCCATTGAGAAGACTAAACAGAATAAGCTTATAGCATGATTAACTCCGGGCATGATGCTCTTCAAGGGTTGGGAACTGTCCCAGCTCAGGAACACAGGTAGTCTGGGCTTCTCTGGCCCAAACTTAGATGGTCTACACTGGGATGCAGGATAAGGCTCTCACAGGAACTGAAGACAAGACTTTCATTATGAGGCCCCTCTGTTCAGTTTTGCCAAGACTCCGAGGATATTCATTTGCATAACCAGTGTCAACACTTGGCCTGTTGGCCTTCAGGCATTGCAATCTGTTTGTCTGCAGCTCCCTTCTCAATGGACAGTTTCAGCTTTGAGTAGTCAGTGGCATCCTTAATAGTCCACACATTTTAGTTCAATCACTCTGCCAGCTGGACTGAGTGCAGTCTGGCCTTTGAGCGGTCATAGACACAGTGTGAGCGATCTCCGTCAGATTTGCACAGCATCTTGATATTCGAAGCTTTCCTGATCAGGCTGAATTCACAGATTGTCCCAGTGTGGTAAAGACTACAGGCTTTTTGTGTCCAGCTGGGGTCTTCTGGCCTGTGTTGTTTAGGGTCAGGATGAAGAAGGCGGCTGTCTTGACAGGTGATGTGCAGGGCAAGGGGTTTTTCAAAGGCTGGAGGGTAAAGGCTGAGCCAGAGACTGTCAGACTTCCTGTCATCTCATTCAAGGACTTTATGAGTGTTAGATGTGAAACACACAAGGAACTTGACTTGCTCCAGGGCATGGGATGGTGTCTTAGTCACCATTATATTACTGTGAAGAGAAACCATGGCCAAGGCAGCTCTTACAAGGGAATGCATTTTAGTGAGAGCTGGTTTACGGTTTTCGAGAGTGAGTCCCTAATCACCACTGTGGGAAGCAGACAGACGCTGTGCTGGGGTAGTAGCTTTTAAAACATCAAAGCCCATCCCTGCTGAAACACCTCCTCTTCCAATAAGGCCACACCTCCTGATCCTTCCCAAACAGTTTTACTGACTTGGGACCAAGCTTCAGACACATGAACCTATGGGGGGCTATTGTCATTCAAACCACCCACAGATGGCCAATGAAGAGATAGGAGTGGAACTCTGGTCCTCTAAGTCCCATTAGACTATTTCACTAAGTTCTCAGGATGCTCTATTTGGCATGTATTATTTTAATGTTAAAAAGTATGTGTATGAGTGTTTTGTGTGTGTGTGTGTGTGTGTGTGTGTGTGTGTGTGTGTGTGTGTACCACATATGTGCCTGTTGCCCATGAGGGCCAGAAGAGGGTGAAGATCTCCTGGAACTAGTGTTACACATGGCTGTGAACTGCCATGTGGGTTGAATCCACATAGGAAAGCAGCCAGTGTTATAACCTGCTGAGTTGTCTCCCCAGGCCCCTTGTTTTGTATATATTTTAATAAAGTTTAAGACAGTAACACCCAGATCTAGAAGCAGAGCATGCCCCTAGAGTGCCCCTGTGCCCTCACAGACACTAAAGACAGCTACTGTCCTTTCTAAAATCTTAAACTGAGATTTTCTATGTTGATATAAATAGCATCATATAGGATTCATATTTGTGCTTTTTAGGGCCTGGCCTTATGTCTGAGAGATTAATCCATTCTTTGCTTGTACTATACCTCTTGGCTTCCTCATTGATTTCACTGTGAACCTCAAATAATTACCCATTTGACATTCAAGTAATTCCTAGTCTGGGCCATTATAAAAAAAATAACATGCTATGAACACTATTGTTTGTGTCCTTAACAGTCATACAGTATGCCTATTTTGACCATTAGGAACTAATATAAAATTTGTACCTATATGCATGTGGCGTTCTATCCAAGCTCTATTTTCAGGTGAGGAAGAAAATGATTGTGGGGCAAAAATGGACAGGCACCTTGGTCCTTTGAAGCCAGATTTTTGCATTCTCTCCAGTTCCATTTATGCCTAAAGACAGAGCCTGTGTCCTAGCCTGAAACACAAAGCTCAGCTTTGCTTGTGCCCTCACTGACCTCTTCCCATCCCACTGGAGTCTGTGAAAAACTTTTGATGTAAGAATTAAGCCAACAAGGTTGATAGAAGGCCATGAGTATTTGTTTGCAAATGCTGTATCCCTGATATAATAAAGTGCCCCCTGCA
>OU015757.1:55447426-55469926 GCA_907169655.1 Acomys percivali
ACACACACACACACACACACACTCCATATGGTGGAAGGTTAACCAGTTCCTGTTAAGTTGTCATCTGACCTACACACACACACACACACACACACACACACACACACACTCCATATGGTGGAAGGTTAACCAGTTCCTGTCAAGTTGTCATCTGACCTGCACACACACACACACACACACACACACATGCTCAAGCACACATGCACTCGAGGCACACACGTACATATGCACACATGCACGTGTGCACAAACTAAATAAATGTAATTTTAAAAATGAAATGATAGATAAATTAAGCTGTCTTTAAATTCTCTGTGAAAAGGAAATGGCCTTGAACCCTTTCTATCCCTGCTTGAATAATGGATATGTGTTACCATCCCTGGAGACCAAACCTGGAAACCATGCACGCTAGGTGAGCATTCTGCTGACAGAGCTACATCCCTGCACCCGTGAGCCTACATCCTACATGGAATCACACACTAGACATACGGCATTGAACAGGAAGGAGCAGATGTGAGGAGGAAGAAAAAAAAATCCTTGACAACCAGGGGTTGACATTAGGGGTGCTTGAAGCCACAGAGACAGTAACTCACATGGGTTGGAGCCAGTAATGGTTTTCCAACCAGCTGTGGATTTGAAAATCCCATATGTGGTACAACATTAAGCTGCTATTTCGGGAATTCTTTCATATCTTTGGGTAGGCTTCCTTCCTCTCGAAGACAGCCAGTTTTCTGCAGGAATCACTTCATCAGCAGGAGCTGGGGGCTTTCACATGTAACTGAATAATTCTGAAAACAGAGCTGGGCGCCTCAGAGTACAACACCCATCCCTCCCCTTTAGAGGATGAATCTCAACAGCTGTGTCTGACTGTTACACGGAATAACTGCTTTCCTCAACAGAGTGAGGATCCCAGTTTTTAGTTACTGGGTTTTTTGTTGGCACTGCCCCTATGCCACCAGCAAGCAGTTGTAGTAGTCTTGTGGCTGTTCAGTTCAGCTCATGATTATTTAAGGTTTTGTGCCAGACACTGGTGAAGGGAGACCAATAAGCAATACAAGTGTGTTCCTCCTCCCGCAACCCCACACTCCAGCTAGAAGTCAGACGAAAGTTAAGTGTGTAGGCATAAAAGGGGCTAGAAAAGAGGCCCCTGGTGTCCTCCTTAAGCAGACAGACATGGGAGGAGGGAGTGGAGAAATACTGGGGGAGGCAGTGACCACACGTCCTAAAGAGTCACAAGAGAGACCACTGCTAAGGAACTAGGTCCTTGGCCTAACCCTGCAGAAACATTGGGGTTTCTGTGGGTTTTGCTGGAAGAGGCCAAAGAGGAAGCACAAGTATGGGCAGCATTGTTGCAAGGGAAAGGGGGGGTGGGGGGGGCAGGGGGGGCGGGGAGAGGGAGGGGATGGGGGTGGGGCCAGCGAGATGGAGAGGAGCTTAACAAGATTGGGGCAGTGTCCAGCAAGACCGGGAGGGGCTAGAATTCCCGGGAAAGCAAAGATCAGTGAGAAGTTTTGGATGGTAGGCAGAGGGAAGGGTGCTTAGGAACTTAGATGTGCTTTCACGCTGCATGTTGGACAGTTTAATGAGTTCTCGGGCGCTGTCTCTGTTCATCCTCAGCACCTCTCCACCGCGCATGTGCGCAGATCTAGAGCACCGTGCGCAAATACAGCGTAAGGAAAGGAAGTAGGGTATGATCCAATCTAGATGAAAAGGAGAAAAGTTAATTATCTTCCAGAAGCAAAGGTTGAGACTTTTAAAAGTCAAGAGCTGGCATAAGAGGTGAGAAAGCTCAGGAAAAGAGTCAGGTCACCGGGGCTTTCCACATGTGGGAAAGGGTTTGAGGACTCCATAGATGGAGACAAGTCTGAAATCAAGCAGACAAGGGGCTGGTCCCTAGGTTACATACTTTGTCTTGTGGCATCATATGTTCCTTAAAGGAAACGACCACCCAAGTGTAGACACTCAGGGGAAACATTCAGGTGTTAGCTATGCAGGCCAGGGGAACAACTGGGAACAGAGCTACGTGAGCAGATCTGTGGGGAACTGCTTAGGTCACAGACAGTCTCTGCCCCTTTGTCTCTGAATGGAAACATCCAAAGTTGTCAAGGAAGATGAGGAACAAAGATGAAAAGGCGGGTCTCAGGTAATAAAAGTAATGGAAAGTTAACAGAAAATCCTTCAGGACTGCAAAAGGACAGGCAGAGAAATGCTGAAATTAAGCAAAAAGAAATTGATTTCTTTTTGAGATGTAGCAGAGTATGACTAAACTACCCATCATAGAGAAAAACCAGATTTATAGGAAGCCATTGGTATCAGGGTAGAAGAAAAGGAAAGTTTTAGAGGTAGAGAATAAAGTGAGAAGGTGGGAAGGGACACAGTTATCTGTCTCCTTTGGCTAGGAAATAAAAAATTTTAACCATGGTTTTGGGAAGACAAAACCATGGATAATAAAACTAAATATATACATTGAGAGGGTACACAGTAATCCAGGAAAACCTGACTCAGAAAACTAGAGTTGAATTCAACCTCGTAAATCTACCAGATTTTAAAGATATAGCAAAGATTCTTTAGGAAGCCAGTTTTGGGAAAAGATCAAGTCACTTAAACAAGAAAAAAAAAATGAACTAGGCTCAAACAAGGTAATTTTAATGTCATGTGACAATATAATAACACACTTTAAAACAGCCTTAAGAAACAGGACTTAAAAGTAGGGAGAATAATATTGGCTAAAATTATCCAGGGGAAGAAAATGGGGAGCTTATAAAGGAAAAAGAAGGCATTGACTTTACTGTTACCCATGTAAGGGAATTAAAAGGTATTCCATAAAAAAGTGGGGGCGTGTTACAGCTATCTTCCCAAGGAAAGTAATTTAGTCAAGCAGCATAAACGTTTAAGCAGACGTATATTTAACCAAGCTAAGCAAAGCACACACTCCAAAGAGAGCGCCATGATAGGGGCCCAACTAGGCATTGTGGATTTTCAAGTTTTCATGAGTATTTGTGATGTGAGTGGCAGTTTCATGGAATAACGTGACCTTTTTTTCCTCTCTCAAACTCCTAAATCATGGTAGGTTTGCTCTTCCTTTAAAAATATTGCTTCCCATGATCCCCACAAGAGGGGAAGTGAGGTCCAACCATACCTGTCATGAAAATGACGTCAGGTCTTTTGCAGGATGCAGACCCTTCCTTAGTGCACACATGTGGAGGATGCCCTGATTGTAGAGTTTCTGCTATAGCAGGAACAGCCCAACTGAGCCTTCAAGGATTCTAAACCTGGAGAGGGCAGCCCGAGGAGCAGGAGACACAGCCACAGTTTTCTTCAGTTACCCTACATCTTACCCACCAGCATCAGATCAAGCACACTAAACTAAGTTCCAGTAATAAAGACAAATAGTACATAAAATGCAAACCATTACAAATGTAAGGAGATGCACAGAAATCCCCCCATTTAACTAATAGTGATTGGTCTGGGAACAATCTCGGTGGTTGAATGTTTTTGAGAAACGTTAGGAATGGTGTTATCGAGTTGGCGATACCTGATCCCACTGATCCATCACCAACCACAGAACAAGCAGACAATATGTGCCTTCTGTGTAACTCAGCACTGCTTTGGAAACATGTTCAATAGTATCACGATTCTGGATTTGGTGGACCATTTTCCAGGACATAGAGTGGATAGAGGAAAAACCAACCCCATGGAGAGCAATCATGAAAATTGAGGAGACAGCAAAATGTCTAGGATAAATGATTCATAGACTAGATCAGAGATTAAGAACGCAAACACAGATTAAAAGTGAATTACGTAAAATATAAAATAAACACTTCATGGACTTTGAATTCTGATCTGAAAAGCAGCTGTGAAGAGTAGTTGAGCTTCCTGGTGGTGATGACCTCTTGGCAAGTGTATGTGTGTCAAAGGGTCCCTCCCTTCTCTGCAGAAGACAGGCAGTGGGGCAGTGCCCCAGGTCCCACCTCACTGGTGGGGATTTCACAGGATGCTGTGAAATCACTACAGTCTTCACTCACGTGCAAGTCATAGCTCTGTGGTGATGCCACTGTCCTCTGCCAGCCTGCAGGAGGAAAAACAAGGCTATTAAATGAAGGAGTTGGTAGAATACTCCTGGGAAGCTATTGGGTCTAAGGTGTGTGTGTGTGTGTTTGTGTGTGTGTGTGTGCCTGCGCATACGAGCACACATGTGTGCACATGCAGGCATCCTTCTGGGATGCTCAGTACCAACGCATCCTAAATTACAAAGTGATCTTAAATTTAAAAAGGGGGGGGTGCAATATGGTATAGTGACATTTAGAAATTGTTGATTATGTGCTTATAATAATAGCATTGCCTAGATAGAGGTAGGTTTTTAATTCTCATCTTAATGTTTAAGTTTCTTTCTGGTACAAGTATAAATTGGAGCATTTATGGGTACAAAATATATGCTGTATTGGATTTGACTTTAAAATGCTCAAGAAACACACACATACACACACATACACACACACACACACTGAACACATCCATGAACACACCCTAGACCCAGTAGCTTCCCAGGAATATTCTACCAACTCTTTCATTTAATAGAATCAATATTATAATTGTTAAGGACCCAGAATGCTCACCAGCCGGCTTCCAAGGTGAGGATTAGCCTCACCTTGCATTTGTTTCCTGAGTCACAGAGAGATGAAGACTCTTTCCCAAGGCCACACAATCAGAAGAGCTAAGGACCAATCAGATTCTAAAGCAGGCCTCTCCTAGGGCCCCACATATGGTCCCTGTGATTAGCATCTTGGGTGCTGTACACACACACCATGCAGTTTGCAGGAATGCTCACAGGGGCCTAACTAAACCATTATGCAAGCCTTCCATGAACAAAAAAGCAAATAGATAGATCTGTGAGCAGTGACTGATGAGTTCTTACGAGTTTCACCCTCAGTAGACAGGCTTCCTAGATCCCACCTTGTTTTCACAAGGCTGGATGCTGGCCTACACTTGGCAAGACCTCTCTGACTGCATTGCAGCAATCACCGCTAAACTGCTTTACAGCTTGGGAACAGTTCAGTTATCAAATCTGCCTGGGAGGAAATGGTGTGACATCAACCTGCTTCCTTCTGAGCTCCCCCCCCCCCCCCCGCCTCCGGTTTCATCCAACCAAAAGGAACAGTCAAAACCTTAGCCTGAGATGAAGGGGGAAAGGCACCCACACCTTGGGATGTGGGAAGAGGACCGCCTAACAGAGTCACGTGGCGTGCTATTGATGGAGATGCTTAGGAAGAGTATGGGTCAGCATAACAGCATCTGCCAAACACGCTGATTATAGCTACATTCACCAGAAAAGCAAGAGCCTGTGGACACCTGTGGGGCTTTTGTTTCGTACAACCATAGACTTCCAACTCGTTCCAAGGATAATAAATGTTTTATCACAATTAAAGTAGACATCTAAGTCATAATGGACCTTACTGAGGATGCTATTCAATTCCCTCCCCTAATGCTATGAGGAAAGAGACTGCAGTACCCTGAGAGGAGTCTGGGGAAATTAACACCCATAACCATATTGGCCTTCCTGCTTGGAGGTTCTGAAACTCAGGAGCCAAGGAACCACACAGCTCTGAGAGGTGGCCTTCTCAGCAAAGGCTTTGCAGCTCTCAGGGGAGGCTGAACTGAGATGCTCAGGAGCCTCAGCCCCATTCCACTTCTTCTCTTTTTCCCTTCATTGCTTCTTGTCTTCTTCCAGTGAAAGAGAGGAGGCAGCAATTCCCATGAGAAGGTCCAGGGTGTGGAGGGACGAATCCAGGGTTGGCTGCCCCTGCTCCTGGGAGAGGACAGCAAGGAACTGAGCAGACACAAGCTTTATATAGGATTTCTTAGTGGGTGGAGCTTTCTAGGGCAAAGATTTTCAGGGTGAGGATTCGTGGGTTTCAAGTCCTGAGCTTGGGGAAGCTCGGGGATTGGTGAATTGTTTTCTTGCTCAGGGATTCGTGGGTTTTTGATGCTTGTTTTTAGAGAGGCTTAAATATCCCAAATAAAATAGAGTTTAAAGACAAGGGTCTACAGGTGGCACTCAATGTGGTTGGCAAGAAACCAATGAAAATAGACAAGGCATAATGGGAAACTGGGTTTCTAATGGTGTAGAGGAGCCGGCCAGTGACAAAGGAATGAAAATACTGTTTTACAGCGTTAACAAAATGGCAGTGACAGCTGCCACTTAGTTTTCTCCCACTCATTGCCCCCAGATGGGATTTTGTTTTTGCCTTGTCTTCTTCCTGTATTCTGTTTTTCTAAAAGGTCAGAAGAATGACTGAACAATTACAAAGTGTAGAAAATCTACCGGTGGAAATGAAGGGGTTTGAGAAAAAAGTGGATGAAAAAACGAAAACCACAAGTGTCACTCGATTCTCTCCTTTTGGAAAGGAGTGCAGAGTTGGCTGTGCAACTAGAGAGTTTATGGAGTTTAGAGGTTGAAGTGCTTGGGAAGCAAAGAGCGCTGCTGATAAAGGGGGGAAAGTGTTGAGACCCAGTGACTGGAACGGGAGTCAGCCCCCCCCCACATTCCCCCCCCCCCCCCGGGGAAAAGGGAAGAACCGGAAGCTGTGTAGGCCAAAAGGGCTTTTTTTTTTTTTTTTTTTTTTTTTTTTTTTTTTTCAAAAGGGCTATTCTTGAGCCAAGTGTGCCTCCAGAGCCTTCCCAGTCTTTGTGCAACATAGGCCTGATAATTATGCGGAGAGAACATGGCATCCAATAGAAATGTTAGCCTTAAAGCATTTTAAAGAGTCTATTTGTTCTTATGGAATGCAATCTTCATTCGTTAAACAAGTATTAAGTAACTGGGCTATGCAAAGTAGACTTATTCCCCAAGATTGGAAGGGGTTGATGTCAGCGTGCAGTTACAACTCGTGGTGGAGGCACAAAGCCACAAAAATAGAACAACAAAATATAGCAAGGGGGAGAAATGTTGTTAAAGATCAATTGCTTGGTGAAGGACGTTATACCGGCCTACAAGAACAAATCCCATCTGATGATGTCATAACTGAACAATGTCATGTTGCAGCTTTAAGAGCTTGGGATTTGGTTGAGGAACCAGGGCGGGAAATTCATGTCATTTACTAAGGTAATACAAGGGCCTGTGTGGTGGTTAGCAGTTTGGAGAGACCAGAGACTGATGATGTGACAGATGGAGAGAAACGTTTCAACACAGCTGCTTGGAGGAGACTGCCTGCTGTGTTTGCTGTTGACAGAGACTGGTGTTACCCCCCTCCCCAAAGAACCCAATGGCTTTAAACACCCAGGAGAAGTAAAGGGGTCTGCCCCCCTTCTCCCCCTAACCTTCTTTCTCTCTTACCAAGGCTTAAAGGTCTGGTGGGAGGGGGGTAAAGTCTTCAATGCCCCAAATAAAATAGTTTAAAAACAAGCATCAGTGCTCGCTTCGGCAGCACATATACTAAAATTGGAACGATACAGAGAAGATTAGCATGGCCCCTGCGCAAGGATGACACGCAAATTCGTGAAGCGTTCCATATTTTTTTATCGAGACACTAGTCCAAGGGGTACGCCCCCATGAAAAACTTTACCTACCAGGAAAGTGGGTCAGAGGGGATAAAATCCTATTGAGACTTTAGGGGTGAGAAGCCTGGGAGAATGAGGAAATAGAAGGATCCAGAGGGTCCTGGAAAACTACAGGCGGGTCTGGGCCCTGGGGTCCTCCTCAAACTATGGCACCAGCCAAGGAAAATATAGGCAGTAAACTTCGAACCCCTACCCAGTCTAGTCGACGGACAGGACATTCTCCACCGTTAAGTGGAGAAGGGGATCTGACTTTCACACAAACTCTGGTGCCCCATATCGGACCATGTCCCTTGGATGGGGAGGCCTGGTGGCACTCAGAGGAAAGATAATAAGTCACTAAGAAGAGACTCGATACCCTAGGAGCATATACAGGGGGAGGAGGTCCCCCTCAGTCACAGACATAGGGGAAGGGAGTAGAGGGGGAAGCAGGAGGGAGGAAAGAAAGGGAGGATACAAGGGATGGGCTAACAATTGAGATGTAATATGAATAAATTAATTTAAAAAAAAAACAAGCATCAACAGTGAGTTTCTGTGGGAAACTCAGGGATTGGTGGGTTTTTGTTTAGACTTTTCGCCTAAAATTAGCATAATCTGGGACAGGTTGGTCCTCTTGAGGAGTTGGAGATGACCTTTATGACAGTTACAGAGGCTGGAAACACTGTTACTGCAGAGATCTGGGGAGGCGCCTGGCTGCTGGAGCTCCTCAAGCAGGGGCCTGGCCACGTTGCTGCCTTGAGGGTTTACAAAGTTCACAAAGGGGAGTTGTTGAGACTGAGGGAATAGCCAACAGGCAGATGAACACTACGCAGCTAAAGACGACACTGAAATCCTGATGATCCTCCTCCTAAGACTGAGGTCATGCATCACCACATCAGACTATGATAAAGAATTTAGAAAATACGCTGGGCGTGGTGCTGCACATTTTTAATCCCAGCACCCGGGAGGCAGAGGCAGGTGGATTGCTCTGAGTTTGAGACCAGCCTGGTCTACAGAGCAAGTTCCAGGACTACACAGAGAAACCCTGTCTCGAAAACAAAAAACAAAAAACAAAACAAAAAACAAACAAAAAAAAAAAAACAGGAAAAAACAAACAAAAGGCAAGAAATGTGTAACGAAAAGAAATATATTAAAAACGTATTAATAAAAGCTCTAGAAACTAAATCTATGTTTAAAGGAAATACTGGATAGGAAACTAAAATGTTAGCAGTTATGCACGAACTAAAAATGCATTCTGGATGTAGTTGTCTCAACTCTCATCTAACCTTTCACCAGCCTGCCTCTCCATTTAGACAGGACTAAGCTGTATCAAAGAAAAGGGCTGCTGTGGGCTGTTTCAGGATAAAATCCAGAGGGGAGAGAGGCCGCACACTGTGTAAGAATCCCCACTGTACGTTCCTGCTGGGTGAGTCTCCCTCAGGACGATTGGACAGCCTGATTCCTCACAGCAGGCCTAGCTTTCCGTCCTTCCACCCACGCTTCCTGGGCCTTAAATATATATACATACGAAGTTTCTACTTTCTTTTCCAAAGAAATACACTTCGTGCTTCTATGTAGTGTGTTTGTAATTGGTTTCATGGACAAAACCCAATCTGCCCCTAAAATTCCTAAAAAATATCTAACTAAAAAATTATCGGTGGCTCCTTCATTAATATATTTTTCTAAAAGAACCTCAGTTCACGCTACCCTTGGCATATCCCTAACTTTATGTTTGTGTGTGTAAACATTTCTAACGCTATTTCTTCTTTTGAAAAATTGGTTTTTCAAGGTTATTATCTTAGCCAAGTCCAAGATACAATGCTAAAAATTTTAAATTAAGATAGTCTTTTAAAAACTTGTTTAAAATAAATAAATAAATAAATAAATAAATAATAAAATAAAAACTTGTTTAGCCATCTTAAAACCAGACAATCATCTGGGATGATCCTAATGTGCTTCACTATATTATACCGATAATATCTATTTTGCAGTGTATCAGGGACAGTAATTATCTTCGAATCCTCTGGTCTAAAGAAGGATAAAATCATTTTGGTACAGTACTTCTTAAATGTAAACAGGTGACTCAAGTGTAAAGAAAATGAAAATGACAGGCTTTAATCCTGTTCTTAGTATCCTTGAAAACCCAAATGAAAATATTTATTTTATCATGAGCAATGGCTCAGTGCCTGTTCCAGTGAGACCTGCATATTTACAAATAAGTAACTTACATTTGTTGGTAAGAAAAAAAAAACATGTTTCTAGAATTGGATAGCATGCTTTCCTTGTATCTATAATTGTTAGTTAAGATGCAATGTACATATTCTGGTGTTTCAGATATTTTGGGGGGGGGTTCTTGTTTCAACACAGTTATTTTATGAAGAAAAGAAGCACTTCAAAATTTTTATAAAGAAAATTAAAATGTAAAAAAATCATATAAGAAAATGAGATATCAAGATTATATAGGTATAAAATCTATTTTTTATAAAGAAGGCTAAAGAAACAAGAAATGGCTTTTGATAAGAAAGTATTTTGTCCTAAGGTAAAGGTTTATTCCAAAACTGGAAATAGACCGATGAAGTCAAAACCTGAAGGTTACGTATGTTGTAAAAAGGTTGTGAAAAGCTAGAGATGACATGGCTATACCTAAGCTGGCTGAAATTAAAGGTTGTTAAAACTTCTCAGGGCAAAACTCAATGCCCTTAGAAACAACTGATGCTTGGCTCCTTGCTTAAAGCAAGTAAGGTTTTTACCTGTCCTTGGTAATGTTTACAAAGAACTGGCTTAGAAAAGAGGGGTTTTATTTTATTTTATTTTTACTAAATAAGCAATTTAAAATCTGCAACTAGATTTTATCCAATTGCTGTGTCTGTGTCTTCCCGGTGGTGGTGTGTTCACTTGCTGGACAGCCGTGATGGACCCCAGCGGCAGAAAAACAACAACAACAACAACAAACAAACAACTAGAAGTCTATTGCAAGGGCTGTTCCCCACTTGCCACATTTCTGCTTATTTACACGAGAATTGTACAGACACTTTAATGGAAAATATTCAGTTTGGCTTAGGATACAAATATTTAGTTGTGTCTATGATCTTCAGTCCTCTGACTTGATAGTTAAACAAGCAACACTAATTCTTTTCAAACCTGACTGAACTTTTGGCTTCTTTAGCCTAAGATACTCTCTATAGTTCCTCAAGGTCACTCCTCTTGAAATACCTCCATCATCTCCTCCTAAAATAAGTACTGCACAGCCTATAAAAATTAAATAAAAACCTAGATGAGCCACCTATATTAAAAGGAGACACATATTATTATAAGAGACTTACCTTTAAATATAATACAAAAAAAATCAGAATTCTGTGCAGTTTTTCCACAGCAAGATCCTGGAAAGAAACCAAAAGAATGTTCCTTGTGCTAACTCTCCTGGTCCAAATTACACAGAAGATAATACTTTCTGGTTAAGCAGGAGTGGTGTTTTATAACCTAAGATTCCATGTTTCTTGGTTAAGTACATGTTAAAGGTACCCTACAATATTTTGAGACTAAAAAGTAAACTGACAGTATTGCAAAATCAGTTCTCTTTCTGATTACAAAAGAAAAATGATAAGATTTTTATTATGTCTGGAAGTAGTGGTACACGCCTTTAATCCAAGCACTTGGAAGGCAGAGGCAGGCAGATTTCTGTGAGTTCGGGGCCAGCCTGGTCTACATAGGGAGTTCAGGGCCAGCCTGGTCTACATAGGGAGTTACAGCACAGCCAGAGCTATATGGAGAGAATTTGTCTCAAAAAAATAAAGATTTGGTTATGGTCACAAAACCTAAAAATCTTAATTTTTCTCAGGCCTGACCTCTTGTTTCTACCTAATAATACTTGGTATGTAGGAGAATAAGACAATTTTATTAAAAGATTGTGTGATACTGGAATGTTATTTGATTTTTATCCTTAATATAATTTTCCGTTTACCGCCAAGCCTGCTCACCTGAAATTGCAGAATCCACAAAGTGAAAGGAGAGCATTCGTTTCCCCAGATTGTCTCTGACCTCCACACGGGATGTACACTGTGCACACATATAAATAAACAAATTTAATACAAACTAAAATAAAAATTAAGAAATAGAGTGAGAATTCAGTGGTTCAGGTTGGATAGAACCAATCTCAGCAAGCTTAACCCACAGCGTTTGTGCGATCACTATTAATAAAAACGCAATCCCAGCACTCAGGAAGGCAGAAACAAGCAGACCTCTGAGTTCAAGGCCAGCCTGGTCTACAAAGCAAGTCCAGGACAGCCAGAGCTACACAAAGAAACCCTGTCTCAAAAACAAAACAAACAAAACAAAAAAAAACCAACTTGTCTGGAAAAGACAAGAAAAATTTTGTTGATTTGGATACTCTATGTGTCTTTTGGTTAGATTGGATAAAGGTTTGTCTCTCTTGTTGATTTTCTCAAAACACTAACTCTTTGTTTCATCTACTCTTTGTCTTCTTTCTATTTGTACCTATTTTGTTGATTTTGGCCTTCAGTTTGATTAGTTCCTGCCATCTACTCCTCTGGGGTGTGTTTGTTTCTTTCTGTTCTAAAGCTTTCAGGTGTGCTGTTAAGTAGTTAGCATGAGATCTCTCCAATTTCATTATGAATACTCTTGGTGCTAAGAACACACCACTTTCATTGTGTCCCATGCGTTTGAGTATGTTGTACGTTCATTTATACTGAATTCTCAGATTTCCATAATAATTTCTTTATGTCCTCCTTGACCCTGAAGTCATTCAGTAGGGAGTTTTTCAGTTTCCGTTCGTTTGCTGGTTGTCTGTTGTTTCTGTTGTTGATGGTATTCAGCTTTAATCTTGCAGTGGTCATATAGGATACAGGGAGTTAATTCCATTTTCTTGTATCTGTTGAGACTTGCTTTGTGACCAAGTATGTGGTCAGTTTTTGAGAAGGTTCCATGAGGTGCTGAGAAGAAGGTATATTCTTTTGTGTTTGGATGAAATGTTCTATAGGTCCATTTGATTTGCAACTACTGTTAACTCCATTATTTCTCTGTTTAGTATTTTTGTCTGGATGATCTATTCATTGATGCAAGTGGGTTATTGAAGTCTCCCACTATTAATATGTGAGGTTTAATGTATGATTTAAGTTTTAGTAATGTTTCTTTTTAAAATGTGGGTGTAGCCGGGCGTGGTGGCGCTCGCCTTTAATCCCAGCACTCGGGAGGCAGAGGCAGGCAGATCACTGTGAGTTCGAGGCCAGCCTGGTCTACAAAGCAAGTCTAGGATAGCCAAGAATACACAGGGAAACCCTGTCTCAAAAAAAAAATGCCTTTGCATTGGGGCATAGATGTTAAGAATTGAAACATCATCATGGTTCATTTTCCCTTCAATGAGTATGAAATGTCCTTCTCCATCTCTTTTGATTAATTTTGGTTAGAAGTCTATTTTGTTAGATATTAGAAAAGCTACACCAGCTTCCTTCCTTGCTGCTTGTAAAACTTTTTTTCCAACCCTTTACTCCAAGGTAATTCTATCTTTGATGTTGAGCTGTGTTTCTTCTTTTTAGTGGAGAATTGAGTCCATTGATACCGAGGGATATTAATGACCAATGATTGTTAATTCATTGGGATAGTGGTGGTGGTAGCACCTATGAGTACTTGTGCAAGTATTTGTGTGTGTTTGCCTTTTTTGTGTGTGTTTTGCTAGTGTGAGATTATTTGTTGCCTGTGTGTGGTTTTTGTTTTGTTTTGTTGTGTTCTGTTTTTTGTTTTGGGTGTAGTTAATCTCCTTAGGTTGGAGTTTTCCTTCTAATACTTTCTGTATGGAGGGATTTGTGGCTAGAAATTATTTAAATTTAACTTTGTTATGAAATATTTTGTTTTCATCATCAATGGTGATTGAAAGTTTTGCTTGGCTGGCATCTATGGTCTCTGAGAGTCTGCAAGAAATCTGTCTAGGCCCTTCTGGCTTTTAGCCATTGAGAAACCAGGTGTAATTCTAATAGGTCTGTCTTTATATGCTACTTGGCCCTTTTCCTTGTAGCTTTTAATATTCTTTCTTTGTTCTATATGTTTAGTGTTTTGATTGTTATGTGGCATGGGGACTTTATGGTCCAATCTATTTGGTGTTCTTTAAGTTTCTTTTACCTTTATAGGCACATCCTTCTTTAGGTTAGGACATTTTTCTTCTATTGATTTTTTTAAATATATTTTCTGGGATTTTGAGCTGGGATTCTCCTCCATCTATTCCTATTATTCTTAGATTTGGTCTTTTCACAGTGTCCCAGATTTCCTGAATGTTTTGTGTTAGGAATTTTTTAGATTTAACGTTTTCTTTGACCAATGAATCTATTTCTTCCATCATATCTTCAATTCCTGAAATTCTGTCTTTCATCTTTCATATTCTATTGGTGATGCTTGAATCTGTAGTACCTGTTCCCTTACCTAGATTTTCTATTTCCAGAATTACCTTAGTTTGTGTTTTCTTTATTGCTTCAATTTCCATTTTCAGGTCTTGAACAATTTTATTCATTTCCTTCAACTGCTTGTTTTTTCTTCACTTTTGTTAAGGGATTTATTGATTTCCTCCAACTTTTTGTCTTTTCCGCTATGTCTTTAAGGGATTTTTTTCCCTCTTTGATAACTTCTGTCATCTTCATAAAGTTGACTTTAAGGCCATTTGCTTAAGCTTTAGCTGCACTGGAATAGTCAGCTTGTGTTGTCATAGGATAGCTGGGCTCTGGTGCTGCCATATTGCCCTGGCTGTTGTTGTGTTCTTACACTGATGTCTAGGCATCAGTGTTTGGGATGATTATAGCTCTAGGTGCTGATTTCTGAGTTTGTTGTTGTTGGATGGGTATTTCTTGATTTGGTTTCCTCTTTGGTCTTCTGGCTTGTGGCCTGGATTAATGGTAGCTGCTATGACCTCTGATCTAGAGGTCTCTGTTCTGACTGGTGTGGCAGGCACCTGAGCAATGAAAGTCTTGCAGAGTTGGAGGCAGGGGCCTGACAGCTGGATGGGTGGTCGGAGGTTGGGGTGGGGCAGTGTACTGGGTTTTTGGGAACTGAATCTAGGGAGTGGGGCAGTTCTGTTGGCAGACGGGTCACACATCTGTTCTTCTGATTGGCATGGCCTGCACCTGTTCTTCTGCCTCTTAAAATTAAACTTCAATTCTTCCCAGCAAAATTCAGTTTAGACATTTTATGAACATTTAATATGACTATATCTTAACAATTTAGTCACCTTTTAAATGCCAGTAGTTATTTGACTTATAAACCTGCAGTGAGGAGTTTGTTTTTGTTTTGCCTTAGCTCCCAAAATTAATATTTGAAAATGCCAAATATTAAACATTGCTATGTAAGAAATATGATCCACAACAGCCATGCTCACTGAGATTATTAAATAAAATCAAGCCGCAGTAAAAGCACAGTACACATAGCTGAGACAGAGAGGGCAGACACATAGCAAGTGTGATTAAATCAAGCACTTACAACATCCTGCATAAACATCTGGAGTAACCCAACTGGGACAGCAAGTACAATGACATCATCACGCCTGGGGAAGCCCTACTGAAAACAGTCACACTGAGGCCTGATTGATGGAATTTAGGCAAAGCCAAGCATCCTCCGCAGATGAGCGTCTGCTTTCCCACTCGTACTGCAGGCATTTTCATTCCATGGGATAATCAACAATCTCTGCTGGAAAGGGCTTATATCTAGCCACTGTCAGGGAGGCACTGTTTATACAACCTTCCCCCCTACCCTTTGCTGTTGTTTCTCCCTGTCACAGAGCCAGGGGGAAAGTCTGCCTCAGGAAACACAAGATGCTGAGACAAATGTACTTGCATCTGAGCCAAGAAAGCGCATCTGTTCTTCACAGAGTCAGCTCTCAATAAGCACAAACAGACATGACAATTTTCCCATGTAATTTACATCACCATCAGTCCACTAGAAAGCTCTTAAAATTAACATTTTAGAGCTAAAGACACAGCTCAGTAATTAAGAGGGGTTTGGCCCCTCTTTAAAAAATTATTGTTATCTTATGTGTAAAAGGTGTTTGGTACGTCTTTGTATGAGTACTCTGCATAACTGGTGCCTAAGGAAAACAGAAAGTATCAGATTCCGTGGAACTGGAGTTACAGATAGTTGTGAGCCACCATGTGCATCCTGGGAAGCAAACCCAAGTCCTCTGTGAAAACAGCAAACATTTTTACTGAATTATCCTTTGTTGCTGTTAATCCAGGTCCCAGCACCAACATCAGGCAGTTCAGGACCACTTATAAGCAGTGCCAGGATAACAAATGCTCTCTGCTAGCCTCCTCTGGCACCCATACACACACAGCAAGTAATCACACACACATACACACACACACACACACATGCACACATAGGCACACATGCTCACACACATGTACACACACATAAAAATCAAAATAAATCTTTACAAAATAAGAAAGCTACCATTTTACCTTTAATATTTGCATTTTTATCAGGCCTAAGATCAATTCCTTACATAATGAGTTTTCCTAAAGTCTCAAATTTTACAGTTAAGTATGGAATGTTTCTCTTTTAGCTGGACTTTACTAAGGATGCAGAATAACTGGTTTTTAAAAAAGAGGCAGTAGGGGGGAGGGGAAGAGGTTGTAGCCCCCGTGATGGTTCATCTTCACTGTCTTGAAGCGGAAACACATAGCTTGGTGTGTCTTTGAGAAATGCTTCAGTGAGGAGAGAAAACCCACCCTGGATATGAGTGGTGCCACAGTCCCCTGGGCTGGGGTAGCATTCATCCCAGCAAAACCCTTCAACCCAGGAGTAAGGTGTGTTTTCCAGGACACCTGGACGCCATGCTGATGTCTCTACTGACAGGTCTGGAGTGTTATGATCTAGAAAGATGATGTGGTAGCAGCAGCCAAAGTGTACCCCCCTCAGGAATTATGCCATGCAACAGATCTGGTATAAAGGAGGTTTAATGGGGGGAGGGGGAGGAGAGACCATGGGGAAGAGTTCAGAACGGTGAAAGAGCCATGAGGGGAGAGAGGAGGGGAGGGGAGGGGAGAGGGAGGGAAGGGAAATGGGGGAGGAGGGGTGGGAAGGGAGCAAGGGAAGGGGAGAGAGAGGGAGAGAGGGAGAGAGAGCAAGTGCTGGGGGGTAAGGGGGACAGGTGTGAGTGGGCAGTGTCTGCAGGTGATAACATAAGATGTTGCTAGGTCCCTGAGGGTGGCCAGCTGAATTGCCTACGTGCTAACAATGTCTGTTATCTGGGAAGTCTTTATGAATCCCCAAATCAAAAGCCACAAGTTTGCAATAAATAGAAGTCACAGAAAAACAGAGGTTAAATATTTAAGAAGTGGCAGGAGAAAAGAAAAGCTAGGAAATAAATAACCATTCTGAAAATGAGCAAAAATAAACAATATCTGAAAACAAGATGGACTCCCCAAGCAGCCAGCCAATGGACCATCAGCCAAGCCAAGGGTGATTTGAGCCCCCACAGAGGAGTCACCATCGTCCACTCAAGGAGGAAAGAGACATCCAGACACAAAGGACCAATGGCATGGTGACTGCTCCAAGTGGATCCTTGGTGACCCACATTTAGGTGCCAAAACTGTCAACACAAAAATGCAGCTCTTATCTCAAAGAGAATAAGAAAATGGAATTAAATAAGAATACCTGGGCTGGGGAGATGGCTCAGCGGTTAAAAGCACTGGCTGTACTTCCAGAGGTCCTGAGTTCAATTCCCAGCATCCACACGGTGGCTTACAACCATCTGTAATGAGATCATGGTGCCCTCTTTTGGCCTGCAGGCACACATGTGGGCAGAACACTGTATACATACATAGTAAATGAATAAATCTTAAAAAATAAAATAAAAAATAAGAATACCCATGATCTGGGACACGTGTTCTGCTGTGGAAGTGGATGTGTGAGATTCTGACAATTATTGAACAAAAAGAGTCATAAACGGAGCCATTTGCCAAATACACTATAGTGGGGACCACATGTAGATAAGTTACAACAGAGGAGGAACTCCTATCCTGGGAGTTTCCAACAAACATTTTCAGCTTTGGGGTCGGTGGTCGAAACACATCTTAAAGATTTTGACAGTCATAGGATATTACATCAGACACAAAAGCCATTGTGGAATGAATGTCTTTCAAAAGGTTTTAAGAAGAGTCAGAGATAACTTGGCTGGGTCAGCACATCCTAGGGCTCCACAGCCACGAAGTCCTAGTCAGTCATTCAGCCCCATAGACTCTTCAAGAGAGGTGAGGTTTAACTCCAGGAGCTTCCATTCGCATGAATCACCAATCCTTCCTATTAGTAACCTCTCATTTATGTCCCTATAAATAAGCCCAATAAACTCATCGGTCTGCCAAGCTGGATTTGAACAGAATCATCCGTTGGTCTGTAGGTGCCCTATGTGTAGTGAATAGATGATGCTCCACATCTCCCTAGGAAAAGTCACACGGCACATGTAACCCTCCTCTATGTACACTAACACAGACATGCATGTATGTACACACACATATCCTTCACCTTCACCCCATCCCGCATCACTTTATCTCCAAGGCTATTCATACTGGCTCTGTGCCTATCCAAGAATCCAGCCTGCCCAACATGAGTTTGCTTCTGTGTGGTTTCCCCCCACAACCACCTTCCAGACCTCACTGGCTTGGTTCCCATATGTGGTCAGATGTGTTCCGCTCAGCTCAGGCTGTGCTGCTGTGTGCAGCCTGCTGCTGGAATCTCATCAGGTCCTGTTTTGATTTCCGGAGGTGTAAACTACATTCTGGGAATGTGGGCCAAGTTCAGAGCCTCACAAACAATCTGATCTACTTCTCTGGTGGCAAAGAAGCAGCCAAGGGTGTCCAGGAGCAACAGCACACCCTGGAGTGTTGGGGACAGAAGCCTGGGCTTTGGCCTCACTCCGACATTAACTCTTTGTATAGTCTCCAGCAAATGTGACCTTCTTGGGCCTCATGTCCTTTTCCATAAAATGAAGGTGTGAACATGGATGTTTCTAGAACAATCTCAGCCCAAGCACGGGGTTCCAGCGTTTGTCTGCTCCCTCGCACTACCTCCTTTTCTGAGGCTTTGCTCCCTGAGGGCAGAGGCTGGGCCAGAATAGGTGGGGTAGAGAGGGAGGCAGCCCTAGAGCCCAGGCCCAGACAAGAGGTTCTTTTGTGTAGGGCAGTGGCTCTCAACCTTTGCAATGCCATGCCCTGTTAATATGATCCCTCATATTGTGGTGGCTCCCACCACAACATTATATTCATTTCTACCTCATAACCATAATTTTGCTACTGTCATGAATTATGATGTCAATGTTTGATATGCAGATGGTCTTAGCGACCCCTGTGAAAGGGTCCTTTGACCCCCCTCTCCAGAGGAGTTCTGAGCCACAGGTTGAAAACTGCTAGAGCCTGGCTTCCTCCTTTTAAGACAGAAAGCTGTATCAGCTGTGCTTTGGAACCTGCATAAAGAGTAATTATATCTGAGGACCTCTTTTTAATTAAGAAAGAAAAGCAATATTCAGAAAGCTTTGGCTTTCTGCCCTCTGACTGAGAACTTGTCTGCCCAACTTTGTTGTTGTGGACAGCACCACCAACTGTTTCTTCATCACTCTATGCTAGGATCTAGATAACAGCTGTTTACCAAGTATCCAGCTTAAGTATTTAACATCTTTCTAATTAATTCTGATTACAAATGTAATTTACTGGTGGCTTTTGTTGTTTGTTTTTAAATCTAGAGCCCAGGGGTTAGAGAGTCATTCTTCCAAATGATCCACATGGTGTCTTACAACTATCTGTAACTCTAGTTGCAGGGGATCTGACGCCCTCTTCTGGCCACCATAGACACTGCATGCTTATGGTGCATTTACATATATGTAGGCAAACACTCATACACTGCCTTAGAGACTTTTCTGTTGCTGTGAAGAGACACCACGACCAAGGCTTGCAGTTTCCAAACTTAGTCCATTATCATCATAGCAAGGAGCAAACATGGCAGCACACAGGAAGGCATGGTGCTGGAGCAGTAGCTGAGAGCTACATCCTGATCTGTAGGCAGCAGACAAAGATTAGGCACGGCACAGGCTCTTGAAACCTCAAATCCCAACCCCAGTAACATACTTCCTCCAACAGGGCCACACTTACTAATCCTTTTAATCTTATCAAAGAGTTCTACTCCCTAGTAACTAAGTATTCAAAGATATGCGCCTAAGGGAGCCATTCTTTTTTTTAAAAAATCACATTCACATAAAATGAAAACTATTAAATTATAGGACCTAGGCATAGTGATGTGTTCTTGTAATTCCAACCACCTGGAAGTTGAAGCAGACAGATGCTAAGTTCCAGGCCACATACAGACTCTGTCCATAAAAGACTCCTAACAAAAAAAACCAAATTATTAAATTCAAAAACTCTATCAAAAACTTCCTCTGAGTAAGTTATCACTATCAACAACTTGGCAAATTTTCTCTTATACTCTCATTTACACAAATATTTCTTAGCCTTTCATATGGACATTTGGATCAAGATATTTCAATGTTGTAGGATGGTTGGCTGTATATCTGGTCTCTATTCATTAAATGCCAGTAGCATTCTCCCAAAGATATGACAGCCAAGCATCTCAGGGGAGAAATGACACACACATACACATATGTTCCTTACTATCCACACCACACACTCTTGTTTAGAGATACTATAATACACACATACAACAATTACTGTAAGTTAGAATTCATATTCTTTTGTTCCTAGTCTTACATGAGCTTTGACCACTCATTCATTTTTTTTACTTCAGTCATCAAGTGTTTATCGCATAGCTATCGACTAGGTAACTGTTGTCAATGCCAAACAAACAAACAAACAAACAAATCCCACAACTTTCACCTCAACTGGAATAAGAACTGATGTTAGAGCCACATGTGAGTGATCGTGGCCCTGGAACATGGGTTCAGGTTGCTGTGGAAAAAAAATGTTCCCCTGCTGATGTGCTCACACTAGAGCCTGTGAGTTACCTAACAAAGAAGTCATTTACCAAATAACAGAGCAAGTCATTTACTAAATACGTTGATGGAGCCACAGGTTGACAGCTGACAACAACGTGGAGAAAGCTCTGCTATAGTCTGATGGCTCTCTGATGACTTCTTGGATTGGTGGAAGCTAGTGCTCTGCTAAAAATATTTTTAAAGCTTTGATAGTTAAAAAGGTGTTGCATTAGACATGGGGTAAGTGATGAAGTGCTTTCAAAGGGACTAAAAATACCCCAAGATAAACTGGCTCCGGGCTACAACATTTAACTCTCTATAATCCTGTAATTCAGTCACTTGGCCTTGTAGAATTTTTAACACAGGAGTGATTTTTCCTTTTCCTGGGAACTTGAGTTTACAGCGATGTTGACCAGTTTTATGTCACTTTGATTCCCTCTAGAATCATCTCGGAAAAGAGAACCTCACCTGGAAAAATGGCCCCCACCAGAGTGGCCTGTGGACAAGCCCATGGGCATGTTCTTGATTGATGATTGATGTGGGGGTGGGGCACAGATCACTGTGGTCTGTGCTACCTCTGATATGAGAAAACAGACGGAGCAAGCCATGCGGAGCAAGCCAGTGTGCAGCATTCTTTCTTCCATGGTTTCTGATTCAATTCTTGATTCCAGGTCCCCACCTTACTTCCTAGATGACAGATGGCTGCTACGGACTGAAGTAAACAAGTTGGTTTTGGTCATGGTGTTTTGTCACAGCAATAGAAACCCTAACTAAGACAATGCTCATCGGTATATTTTAAGTCAATAATTACAATGGAATATCTACTTTCTAGGTACACACACACACACACCAAAATAGGAAGGGGGAAGTGGGAACAAATCAGTCCTAGATTTTGTCTGGTTACATATGTCTCCTACAAACACACCGGTTTCATTTGTAGACAGCTCTCTTATTCCTCCAACTGCCACATTGCCCTGGGGAGAGAAAAAGGAGCAGAGAAGAGGGAACGAAGGAAAGAGACAGGTGTCACATGGTGTCCTTGGTCTTCCTGGGAGTGAACCACTGGGTAACACGCCATTCCCAGGCCCTGGGTCCTCTCAAGTCCTCCACACCAGCAGCCCAATGCCAGCCCCCAGAAAGGACTGCTTAAGCACTCTGTGAGTGTCTATATCCTAGATGTGTTGAACCCAATTCGTGCCCATCTGTTCTCAGTCCTGTTTATGCACTGGTCTTCAAACACACTCTGTGGCCAGCCTCAAATCAGGTTGCTGGCACAGTCCCTGGGTATTGACCTATTCAAAGAGTATAACCGAGCAAACAAAAGGACGTTAATTTTTAATTTTACTTTGATTGATCACGCTTCCTCTTTTTCCTATAACAAGACACACACAATCCTTGCCCTACACTGAAAGTCCACTGATCCAGCCACCCTGCGCCTGGACTGGCTTTTCAACGCATTACCCATTTTGGTTTGGCTGCTGCCATCTTAGAGAATTAGGGAGTTGTGCTTCTGAATTGAGCATCTAAGCTAAACAGTGTGATGGGCTTAAGAATGGAAGAGGACTAGACAGACATGGGCCCTAGGCTTTGCAGTAGCAGCAGAAGAGAGAGACACCAGGGGGTGAGCACTTCCACCCACCACGTCCAGTAAAGAATAAGATACTGCCAACCACAGACACCCCCAAGTGTGGATCCAAGACTTTTTTCAGGGGGGGATCTTAACACCCTGCAATACAGGGACAAAAACCTGCTGATATATCAACATTCCACCAGACAAGGGCTCTATTGTCTGCTAAGTCCTTAGGCCCCCATAACCATCACAGCATCCTGGGAGGTAATTATCAGTTTCCTCACTTAAGTGGAGATCTGTCACCTTTTTTTTTTCCTTTTTGAGGCTGAAGTGGTTTTGGTGTGAAAGCCATGATAAATTTAGCAGAGTCAAAAAAAGCAACAGGAGCATTTTCTCCCAATCTGGAAGGGGTACATGCTTCTGTGTT
>OU015757.1:55472164-55498023 GCA_907169655.1 Acomys percivali
GAGAGAGAGAGAGAGAGAGAGAGAGAGAGAGAGAGAGAGAGAGATCAAAGAATGCTACAAGGGAAAGATATGTCTTTGAAGTCAAATGAGAGAAAGAAGTCTGGATACCAATGGCATTTGCTCCTGGCTCCGAGAGCTAGCTGGAGGAAATACTGCACATTTCCAAGTGTGGATCCAGGAGAAGGAATCAGTGGAACTTAGTGGCTGCCAAAGAGTTGGCCTTAGTCTCTCCCCAGTGCTGGTACTAGGCAAACTTACTGGCCAAGCCGGGAAATGACTGGAATGCATGTAGCCTGGCCAACCTGGGCTCTGAAACTTGGAGCATGCCTGCGAATGGCCCTTCTGCATATCACATGCACCCTGAAATTCCTCACAAGGTAGCCAAGTTTAGCTGGGGGGATAGAAGAGTTGGGGGGGTTGTCATATGCTCCAGATGATTCACCACCAAGGTTAAGAAAGAACAAGCAAGGAGCGAGTCGTAAGATTTAAGTCAAGGGCTCAAAAAGAAATGGCCAAGTTCCTTTGGGCGTTAGAAGCAGGACTGCCAGTCACCTTAGTGTCACCATAACAAATAGCAGAGAGATAACCAGCTTATGGAGGAAAAAGAATAACCTAGACTAGAGATTTTGGAGGTCTCAGGCCACAATCAACTGGCCCCATTGCTTTGGGGTGGGTGACAAAGTAGCCCACCATAGCAAGAACTGTAGCGAAGCAAAGCCATCCCCTTCCTCCCCCTGCTGCCCCATGGCTATGGATGTGAGAGTGAAGAGGAACCTGAAGTCCTGTTCTGCCACCAATGACATAAGCCGCACATCTTAAGCATTCCACCAGCTCCCAATAATGTCGCCTTGCGGACCAACCCTTTACCATGTGGGATGTTAGGGAACATTTCAGATCCAAACAATTCCACTGACCAACGTGAAAGAATTAGGGAGTCTCCTGGGTAATGCTATCGCTGAAGGGCTAACCAAGAATTAAAATACTCTTTCATGTACCAGAGGGATGCCAGGATCTCTTGGCAGGGGCAGGCCAAATCATGCCACATACTTCAGTGGGCTCCATCTGAGCTCAGGAAAAGCTATAGCCTCTCTCCTCTTTGATTGACTGGTGTTCTAGTTTGGTTTCAGTTGCTACGATAAAACAGTCTGACGAAGTTGTCGAAGAGGCTCCCAAGACATTACAAGCTATTGTTTTTGCCTTAGGTGTGTCCCAAGAGGAAGAAGGTAAATCCCTATTGCTGAAGAATACTTCAGACACTGGGCTCAGAGGCCCCTAAGCTCGAAAGCTTTCTCTCCAAGGACTAGCATTGATGGTACCAAAAGGCACCATGTATGCAAGCTTCCAAAGAAATGAAGCAAACAACAGTCCTACTTGGCTGTGATGATAAATATGACAACAACCAACTTGGCATGAGAAGTGGCACATATACCTTGACAGTAATCAGCATCTCTCTAATTTGCCTTAAGACCTGCTCAACAAGAGGGCAACCATGCCTGGTACTGGAACAAGAGGGCAACCATGCCTGGTACTGGAATCCTAGCCAACTAGTCCAGCCTAGTGAAGTCATTGATCTTGGAGGAGAACATACAACTGCCACTTCACTAAGTCAGCATAACCCTGCATTGTGACTATCTGTCCTTATAACCACAGAGAACTGTGGTCCTCCCCCAGTCACCAAGTAAACATCTCTTTGCAACAGATGGGGGGACCACTACAGAAAGCCACAACCAATCAAAATGCACAGTTGTGGAGCCTGGTCCCAGTGGATACATCTATAATATAGCATTCACACCTGCTGCTCAGGGGTCATTTCAGAAAAGAGGACAGAGAAATTCTAAGAACCAAAGGGACGTGGAGTTTGTTGTGACATTGTATTTCCTAGGACTACGAGAAGCCACACCCATAAAGTCTCACCAGTACGACTGCCTAAACATGAGTTGAACAAGGACAGCAGACATACTAAAGTGGATGGGAGAAATCCCAGGAGACCTACACAAAGAACCAACCCCAGGAAACCAAAGGATATTGAGTGGGAGAAAAAAAAATCTCCCCCAGGAAAGCCACACCAATTGCTTATCCAATATCAAATGGTCATCCATGAAAACATACATACATGTAACATTATACAGGCTGAGCAGGTTGTACTTATGTATTTAGGATTGTGTGTGTGTATATGTTATAACAATTAATAGGGGAAAAAGAGGCTATCAATTTGAACGAGAACAAAGAATGGTATATGAAAGAGTTTGGGGGGCAGGAAAAGGAAAAAGGGGAATTATGTGATTATATTATCATCTCAAAAAAATAATTCTTTAAAATATTAGAAGCAAGCAAAGAAAGAAAAAACTCTGACAAAAGCAACTTGAGGAGGAAGGGGTATACTTGTCTTACCTTCAAGGTCTGTCACTGAGGGAAGTCAGGGCAGGAACTAAAAGGAATGCTGCTCACTGTCTTGTCCTCAGCTTTCTCAGACAGTGCAAGCCCAGGCCCACCTGCCCAGGGATGGTGCCTCCCTCAGTGGGCTGGGCCCTTCTGTATCAATGATCAGTCAAGACGGTCTCTCATAGATATCCCCATAGGCTAATCTAGGGAGGTAATTCTTCAAATGAGGTTCTCTCTTCCCATGTGTCACTAGGTGTTATTGAGTTGGCAGTCAAATTAGTTGCAGGGGTGGCGGGGGTGGGGTGGGGTGGGGAGGGCTTAACTAACATACACATAATGAAAGGACATCTCGTGTCTACAAGCTGAGAATGACACCTTGCATAAATGTCAATGTACAGGTGTGAAATCATGGCTCATTGACAAGGTTAGTCCCTGCAAAGGACACTTAAAGTGGTGACAAGTCAAGGGCATGGTAATCGTAAGCTTTCATGGGGCCTAGACATAGTAGGAGAACATTTTGCTTTCAGACAACACCTAAGGAATTAGGGAAATGGAAATAAAATTTTCTGGGAAGTCATTGGTACATAGGCCTATGTCAGATCCAAAGGAAATTCCATTTCCCCCAATTCCAAAAGGCAGGAGGGACAAATGGCTAACTGTGGTGTCTATTAGCATACTAAAGCACATGCTGGCCTCCAGGCTCCCTCAGTACCACAAACACCTATTAGATATTTCAAAGTATATGCTAGCATCCTAGCCTTTCTCATCTCTTCCCCTTCTCAAAGCTCCATCCAGCTCATGGATTTTTCTCTTCACCACCACCCCCTCAGCTAATCTCTCTCCTTACAGCCTGCACTTTCCGATATTCTCTCTCTCTCTCTCTCTTTCTCTCTCTCTCCATCTCCCTCACACTGTCCCTCTCTCTCTATTCTTCCTCCCTCCCTTTTCCTATCTCCCTCCCCCTCCCTTCTCTCTCCTCTCTCTCTCTCTCTCTCTGCTCCTACTTCTCTCATGGCCAGATCCAGTCTGCTGGCTATGTTCAATCTACTTCTTTCTCTCTTTCTGTCTTTGCTCTTGACTTTTCCAGATTTTTCTGGCTGTTCTCCAATATCTACAATAAAAGTCTTCCCCTTAATCATATCATGGAGCATATATATATGTGTGTGTGTGTGTGTGTGTGTGTGTGTGTGTGTGTGTGTGTGTGTGTGTCTGTGTGTTATTCCTCACAATCTTGACAATATCCTTTGAAGAGAGCGTTCCTCTTTGCAGTTGACAACTATAGGAACGGATTCAAAGAACAGAGCCCAGCTGCCCACAGGTGCTAATAAGTGGCAGAATTGACTGAAAAGCTGATACTCCACAGGCCAAGGTTTGCCCAATTAAATTGAAATTCTAACTCCAAAGCAACAAGAAGATTAAATATCTACTAACAAAGCCATAGAATGGAGTCGTGTGAAATATAATAACATTAGGAAAGAACAACAGTGGTTGGTCCAGGGAAGAAAAAGCTGCCTGTACAATTCCCCTCCAGGAAAAAGGGGTGATTTGGTGAAAGGACCTCCAGGCCATTATCAGGACTCAGGGTAGGAGGGAAAGCCCCAGCAGCAAGTCACAGAACATACACGAGAGTGAGACATCATGAGGCCTTTAGAAGGAAGCCATGGCTTCCCTTCAAAACCTGGAGTGCTTCTTTCATGTGCCTTTAATTACAGCACTCCAGAGGCAGATGCAAGCTGATCTCTGTCAGTTCAAGGCCCCCATGGTCTATAGAGCTGCCAAAAAAAGAGAGGGGCGCAAGCAGGGGAGACTCTGTAGAGAAAACTCTGGAAGCAAGCCCATGAGCAATCCCAAGAACAAAGAAAATATCAGATCTTTAGAAGTTGGGGACTGTGCTAGCAGGAAATTTCTCATCATTTTATTATATATATATATATATATATATATATATATATATATATATATACACATGTGTCAAAGAGCATGGGAGAGCCAGGCAGCATACGTTATAAGCTGTTAAGTCACAGTAAAGGCTCTGTGTTAACTCTGTCCCAGAAAGAACTGCACGGGGCCATGGCTTGATCTCCTGAGGCTGCAAGCTTCGGTCACTTTAGAATGAGCAGTATCTTAAAGAGGCGGGTCTGTGTTCCGACAAGTCCTGTGGGCACACACAAGTCAGATCAAGAAACACAATCCTGGCCTCACAGGTTAGTGGGAAGGGCAGGATGTGTGTTTATAATGGCCGGAGCAAACAGGATTTATCACAGTAAACACTCACTGCTATGCAGATTCATCTTGCAGGCTCTAATGGCCAATAGTCCTGACTAGACTATCGTTCGTGCAGCTTTGTACAGTCTGTTTCCTTTTTGTTCACAGTCTCCTTTGCTCCTCCTTCTGCCTCCCGTGACCTCCTTCAACTCCAGTGGCCTCCTCACAGCCCTTCTGGGCTTTGTTTGCCCTGATACTGTCAGTGCGGTCCTTGCCGCACCACTTTCTAGCTGTGGCACTTGGTGTGAAATCTTATCTATAAGCAGACAATGACTGTGCATAACTCAGAGGAGTTTTGTGAAGGAAAACATCTAGAAGCCTATTAAAATACTTAGAACAGTGACTGGCAGACACTGTGTGTGATGGTTGTAGGACTTGGTCTATTTGGCGTAAGATGTTCTGGGTCTGACTCACAGTAAGTATTTATAGAATGAATACCTGACCTTTCATATACCAGAGGAGTTAGCCTATGTAGGCTTCACAATAAACAGGAGGCAAAAATACATCAAAGCATCCTCATCTTACTGAGGAGAGTCAGACAAGTTATGATTACATCCACAAAGCCCCACACTGATAAGCAAGAGTGCAAAGACAGCGCCATCAACCTCTGCGCTCCACCCACCACCCAGCTGACAAGCCAGGAAAGCCAGCAAAGACAAAGAACAGCAGTGGAAGGTGAGGAAGAACACCTTGCTCTGTGACCTTAGTTTAAGTACGTCAGAAGAGGGGGGTTTCTGAGCTGCCTCTGAGGGCTAGGAGAACTTAGAAGGGGAAATGAAGGGGAAATCCTTTATGGAAGAGAAAAGATGATGGAAATGGAGTCTGGGTCTGAAAACAGGAAAGTTCTGAGGAGAATGAATGAAAAAAAAAACAAGAGTGCCCAAGGCCTGACACAGTGAGTCACTGCTTCCTGTGAGGCGTGCTGGATCTGTTCTGTCAGGGAATGTGGCTAGTGAAGTGGAGTTGCACGGTGTCAGCCTCTATCATGCCTACAAGTTTGGAGATAGCGCGTGCTGTGTTTTGGAGCTGACGTGAGGCCCCAGCACTGGTGCACTGAAAGCTTGGACCCCAGGGGACCTATGGAGGGCAATGTGATCATGAAGGCTTAATCTTATTAATGGTTAATCCCATTGAAGAGTTCAGAGAATTATGGCCATTGGGCAATTGAGAGGCTCTGGGAACTATAAGTCACTAAGAAGTGTCCTTGAAGGCTACACTTGGTCCCTCGCTGCTCTCCCTTTCTAGCTGCCATGAAAAGGTAAACAGCTTTGCTTGGCCACACCCTCCCACCGTGATGCTCTTTCTCAGAACAGTGAACCCACATAACTGTGGACTGAAACCTTTGATAGGAACCAAAATAAACCTTTCTTTCTGTAAGCTGAATTCCTCAAGCATTTTTTCACAGTGATACAAAGTTAGCACAGCAAATCATCTGGAAGCCGACTTTAAAAAAAAATCAGTTGACTGCCTCCTCCAGAAAACTAGAGAGACTGGGAGTTTCTCTGCATGTCTGGCCCAAACTGCCTTCATCCCTACCCTCTTTATACACAGAGTCCTAGGAAAATGCAGCCAGAAGAGGGAAAGAAGCAATTCAATTTGTGAAAGCATCCTTCTTAGAGATAAGAGAACACAATCCACCCTTCTTCCCAAGATGGAAGCATAGAAGAAAATAGTCCCAACAATGATCCAGCCAGTAGAAAATCCTTCAATGGCCCCAGTGGGAACTTGCCACATGAGAAAGGGCTATGAGGAGAGTTGTACCCTGAGTAATAAACCCTTTTTTTTTAATTGATCAAGCTGTAGCGGTATCAATACTCCATCCTACTGATGCACTTACAGCTTTTCAGAAATGGGCAATGTCATCTCCCAACACTGTGCTGCAGTAGTGAGAAAAAGGGCCTGGACTTCAGAGGGTGTCCAGGCAGGGCTCCGGATGAGAAGCAGCAGCTGGAGCTCAGGACAGCAGCTGGTGACACAGAAAACACTGCCTTCACTCAGGGCTAGCCCTAGCACCAGCTACTCCCTTGACCTATTTAAGATCTTGGAGATTTCCAGAACACACTTAAACTGCCCCTCCTCCAGGAGTTGCAGTCTTTTTTTTTTAATTTATTCTTGTTACATCTCAATGGTTATCCCATCCCTTGTATCCTCCCATTCTCCCCTCCCTCCCATTTTCCCCTTATTCCCCTCCCCTATGACTGTTCCTGAGGGGGATTTCCTCCCCCTGTATATGCTCATAGGGTATCAAGTCTCTTCTCGGTGACCTGCTGTCCTTCCTCTGAGTGCCACTAGGTCTCCCCCTCCAGGGGACATGGTCAAATGTGAGGCACCAGAGTACATGAGAAAGTCATATCCCACTCTCCACTCAAGTGTGGAGACTGTCCTGTCCATTGGCTAGATCTGGGTAGGGGTTTAAATTTTACTGCCTGTATTGTCCTTGGCTAGTGCCTTAGTTTGAGCGGGACCCCTTGGCCCAAATCTGCCTATCATAATGTTCTACTTGTAGGTTTCTAGGAGGAGTTGCAGTCTTATATAAGGCACAGTCTCTGAACATGGGTTACTTAGGAAGGCAGTGAGGTCACACTGAACGAAGTTAAAAATAATGACACTGATTGACATGAGTCATCAGGGACATGGTTGTGGTTTGGATGTGAAATGTCCCCTACAGGCTCCTGAGTTTCAACACTTGGTCCCCAGCTGTTAGCACTTGTTTGAAAGCCTGTGGACCCTTTAGTAGATGGAATCTTGTTGGAGGAAGTGAGTCACCGGGAGTAGGTTTTCAGACTTTACAACCCTTCTCCATTTTCCATTTGTCCTCTGTTTCCTGACCAGGGATGCAGGGTGACCAGCTAGCCTCCGGCTTCTTCCACCATGTCTCCCTGCAATGATGGAGTGACTCCTCTGAAACTGTGCATTGTAATAAACCTTTCCTTCCTTTGATTTTTTTTGTCAGGTGTTTTGTCATAGCAACAAGAAAAGTAACTAATACAGAAGTTTAGGGTAGGTCAAGAGACATCACATATTTCTAGTCATTATTATAATACCCTTCCGAGGTAGGGTGAGGGCTCAGTAGATAAAGGCTCTTGCCAACAATCTTGATGACCTGAGTTCAAATCCCAGCACCCACATAGTGGAAGACGAGAACAGATTTCCCCAAGTTGTCCTCCAGCCTCCACACATGTGACACGCATGTGTGAATGTGTTTGCATGCACATACATACATACATACATACATACATACTTACATATACATTTAAATATAATTAAAAAGTTTAGAATATCTGGCCACAGAATCTCAATATTTAAATATCACAATAAATCAGTAGACACATTGGGCTGTGAATGTTCCACTTTTCCTTGTGTTGTCTCAACCTACCCAGAGGCATCCTTGGGTTCTGTAAGATAGTCTAAACTCTGAACCATCATAATGAGTCATCTAAGTGTCCTCTTTCTCATATTTGTTTCTAACACCAGTATCTGAACCATAGGAGAGAGAGAGTCCTACCCTTTCCTTGGGAAATCACTGCTCCAACTAGAGTAGTAGGTCACAGGTCTCTTGTGTGTTCTCAGGATACTTGCATGCCCTTCTGAGCATTCCTGTGAGGGTAAACTGATGGTCCTGGCTCAGTCACTCTGCCTAGACTTCATAGCACTCTTCAGTGATGGGCAAAGTGGAGAGGTGCCACTCCCACATTTTAACACCTCCTGCAGCTAAGCTCGTCCTGCACCCCACAAGCCATCTTCACGTTGGAAGCCTCTACAAAGCCGGCTGCGCCGAGTGCCACACATGCCACCACAACGTAGCTCAAGAGAGCCAGACTCCACTCATGGAGTCCTCAGAGAGGAAAGGGGCAGACAGACACCAGTGAACAGCAAAGAACCAGAATCCCAACTTTATTCGTGCCCTCTTTGTCTCGTGGGACTTATGAACTGATTTCTGCCTTTGTCACTAACTCAGCAGTGCACATACTCATCATGCTGATCCAAACACAAAAGAAAACCACTTCCTACTCTCTGCCTTCCCAATGCAATGGATAAAATTTTACTTAATCTTACGCTATTCAGTAAAGTTTTCTACTTTGGCATCTACTATTCATCCCCACTCAAGAACACTAGCGGTCAACAAAGCAAAAACAAAAAAATAAAAAATGGAGCAAACCCCTTCCCCAAACCTCCCATGAAAGGTTAGAATACTGTGATATGCTTCTAGAAGGTTGTCAGCAACTCCCACCAACCACAAGCCTCTCTTGCTAAGAATAGGCAGGGTCCTCTTAGCTGGGGAGAGTCAGGCTCTGCATCATGTGATCTTCTCCCAACCACAGTGGCTTCAGTGAAGAATAAAGACTTTAGAGCTGAGCCAGCAAATGGCTCAGAGGGTAGAAACATGCTCAACACCAAGCCTGATGGCCTGAGTATGATCCCTGGGGCCAACATGACAGAAGAGAGCCAATCCCTGCAAGCTGTCCTCTGACCTCCAGAGAGGTGGGGCAATAAAAAGATAGATATTTCAAGATTTAGAAGCTGACTCAATCATTGGCACCATCTTGTTTCATGAAACTGGAACTCAAGTTGGCAGTATGTTACTTGAAACTCCTGTGGGTGCGAGTGTGACGTCAACATGACCAGAGTTAGGATTTCACACTTACAAAACAGTTTGAGAGGAAAATTAAATACAATTTTTACAAAATTATTTCCCACTTCAGATTTCCTAATTATTTTAATTTTCTGACACCAGGGAAAAAAATCTAAGGGAGATAAATATCAACCATGTCTTGTCATTTAGTCAGAAAGATACGGTCCAGAAATACAGGACTGGGCTCAGGCTTTAAAAAGAAGTCCCTTAGCCTGTTAAGGGAAATAACACTGAGGCTTTTCTGAGTAAGTGATAATGATCAGGAATGTTCCAGACTGCACTGATCACGAATATAACACTCACCAAATATGATTGATTTTTGTCATCGTTTATTCACTTTCTTTGTGATTTATTTTAATGAAATATGATTCACAATATTTTGGCAATTCATCTGTAATCATTGTCTATTTGATATAATTTTACCCACACAACCTTAAATCCTTCCGATATGAATCCTTTAATCACATGGAATAGCAGAGCACACTGACAAACCAGAGCTGAATCATGAAATGGACTGAAAAGTTACGGTGAAATCAGCAATGTCCAATATGGCCTCTTAATGATTTTTTTTTTATAAAAGTACCTATGTTGGGGCTGGAGAGATGGCTCAGTGGGTTAAGAGTACTGACTACTCTTCCAGAGGTCCTGAGTTCAATTCCCAGCAACCACATGGTGGCTCACAACCATCCACAATGAGATCTGGTAGGCCCTCTTCTGACCTGCAGGTGCACATACAAGCAGAACACTGTATACATAATAAATAAATATTTTTTTAAAGTACCTATGTCAGTTTGAATAGGTCCCATGCCTGATACAATAATAAAATTCTAGAATATTACTCTCTTACACAGTACACAGTATAGCCTCGATGTGGGTTGACCAGATGGGTATAGAGCATTTTATTTTAAGCAGTTATTTTCTCCACAGTAAAAATGTGAGAGGTAGATGCAAAAGCTCAGACCCAGGACTAGACAAACATAAGCCCCATCTGAGGGAGGAGACCACCTCAGACACAAGAACAAGGAAGGAAACAGGAAGACTCCTAAACTGATTCTGAAAGTGTCTATTCAGTCCTTCGCACCTGGTCTTACTCAAGAAAACAACCAGCAACTGTGTGACTGGCCCAGTTAATTCATGGGTGATCTATATTATACAGGGTGCTTATAACATAGCCAGAGTTTGTGCTGCTTCTTGTTAGTTCAATGAGCGTTCATAAGCCAACACTCCATTTCTCAGGTGCACTGACACGAATTCATCTGAAAACTGTCCTGCCCACAGTGGGAATTCCAGTTAAATGGGTAACTACCACGGGTTGACTGAAGGCCACACATATCAGACCACACAGATAACATTTCTGACATGGTGTAGGCTGGTGCCCTTCCCAGATCATGGTATAAACAGCACTAAATTTGAACCGGGGAAATGGAGTGAAATAAATAGACTGCCCTAAGGAAAAGATGCCAGAGCTGAGGGTATTTAAAGTCCTGTTTAACCTATAGTACTGTGATACATCCACACCCTCAGAGCAAATCCATCCCTTTTATGTCATAAACTGCCTATAAATCCGTGAAGTTACATTCCTCTCTGAGCCGTCAAATAAAACAGATTTTTTTTTAAGTATAAGACCTGTAACAGAATTGTGTCATATTCAGAATCCAAGTGTGTAAAACTGGGGGATGAAGGACCACATCCCTTTACCTCTGATACTATCAGAGGCCCCCAAAATGCCTTTCCATAGACTCTTTGGAGCTCCAGGGAGCACAGGTTCGACGCATCAGATTTCCCGACCTCCACATCTTTCCCTATGACTCATATTCCAGCTTTAATGCTGGCATTTCCTGGTTCTAAATCTGAAGAAATAATAAGTGGCTTCAACCCTCCAATTCTGGCCATGGGGTTGGCTCCTCTTGGCCTGCTGTGCTCGCTCCACCACAGCGCCAAGCCACCTCCCCTGCCTGCCTTGAAAACTGTTAACAGGAACTACTGAAGCTCCATGCCCAGTCCCTGAATAATGCTGGCGCCTTCTGCCTGTGCTTGAGAGTGGGCGAGCCTGTAAGGCAGAAACCTCACAGGCCAGGGCCTTCTGCCCCAGTGTCCAGGCTCTGTTCCACTCCTCTTCTCATTGGGTGCTATTTTCCATCATCCAAGTGTCAAGGGGGCTGGCACTGCGGTGGTGTGAGGCTCTCCTCTCGTTCCAGACTCTTTGGTCTTTCTCCAGGTGATTAATTAGGACCCTAGAGGATGCCGGGAGTGCCTTTGGAATACTGAAGCATCTATTCTGGCTGCCTTGCTGCTGCTGCTGCTGCTGCTGCTCCCATACAATAAAGGGGCCAATTGTGCTGTTAAGAAGTGCGTCTGAAGAGGTTCCTTCTGACCAGCTGAGTGATCCCATGGCCGGGTGTTTCTAGCAGAAACAGGATATGACCTTTAAGCCTCACAACTCTTGGGAACACCCTTTTCAGCCACCAGCATTTAAAAATGTCACGCTACTTGCCAATGAGTCCTGTCTTTATCTAGGTCATTTGCTCTGCTGTGTACTGAGACGGTCTGCAGCCACTCACTGCTCCAAGAGTAGCCCCAGCCAAAGGCCCTCTGGGAACTCATGAGGACTGCAGAGACTTAGGACCTCACCCCAGACCATCATATGGACGCCTGCATTTTAACAGCCCACTGCTCTTATAGAGATAACTACAGACATCTGAGTGAGTAATGGGGCCAATGGCAGTAGTCCAGTTGACTTGGAGCAGAACATCCTTTGTCACAGGAAGTACTGGCTTCTATTTCTGACTTGGCCACCGACACTCTAGGTAGCCTTGCCTAACTCACTTGACTGTTTGAGAATCTGGGGCAAGCTGGACTCCTGAGTCCTCAGGGGGCTTTCTTCCAGGACAGAAAGCAGAAAGGGGAGTGTTTTCCCATATGGCAAGACCGTGCTTCTATTGCCAAATACTTAACAGATATTGTCTTCAGTAGCTAATTACTATCAAATAAATACATGATTACTATGTATCAGTCAAAACCAAAATCCAGCTGGGAAAAAGAGGAGAGCCTCAAACAGCTCCTATAGTCATTTTGTTTTGTTAACTGGAACAATTAATCACTCTATCACACGCAGTCACTCAATGGGAGCTCACTTCATTTAGCTACCTGAGGCTTCACAATGGAGTCCTTTAGCTTTTGAGATATATAAATAAGCATACCTGGCTGCCCATCATGTGTAGCTGGGTCATGAAGCTTCCCAGGCAACACATTGAAAGTCATAAGGCAGTCCCACACACCCTTCCTATGACAGAGTCAGTCTGTGAAAGCCAGCGAGCAGCACAAGTTCTTTCGAGCTCTCAGATGAGCACAGCCTTCCTAGCAAATCCTTCGTCAAGCATAGGCCTTGAGGAGTAGCAACCAAGAAAATCATGTGGAGCTACAAGTGAGTCACAATGCTGTTAGTCAGTGTGCAAAACAGTGAGCAACCTCAATGTTCACCAATAGCAAACTAGCTCAATAAACCAGTAAACGATGATGCCACCGCCACAGAACGTAAACGTTATTAAAAGTCACGCCTCAGCAAAGGGCTGACAAATCTAGAAAGCTGTTGGCCATATCTCATCAGTTCATGCAAATGCACTGAAGACTACACTATGGAATATGATTGTATTTCTATTTAAAAAATAGAATGCATAAACAGGCATAGGAAAAAGACAAGAGTGTATCTGCACTGGGAGCTCCGGCTCTGCACGGCTTATTTTCCTTAGTTGATTTATTAGTCTCGGTAATGAAAGTCGTTGCAATTTTCAAAACCTGGAAGTTGCTTTTAGAAAGAAAGGTACAGCAGGCATTGCTTTTAGGGTCACAGTGCTCACTAGTGAGACAGACACTCTGGCTGGGGACATAGGGACCGGAAGGACAGGGTTCCATCCTGGCTGTACAGATGCCTTGTATCCACTCCCCGAGCTGACTTGACACCAGCAGCCTCTCCAGGGAGGTGGAGGGAAACAACATTCTTTTCATTTGGAGACTCAGAGAAAAGGAGCAAACAGGGAAGGAATCCAATTTCTTCCTAGCAGACAGAAACCACGTAGCCCTGCAGACTGAACAGCAGCATAGATAGGCGTCATGGGCCCCCTGCAAAGGCCTGAGATGCAAAACAAAATTGCAGAACCAGGCAGAGGGATGCAGACAGCACTTCTCCTGTCCACCGCGGCTGAAACAGCCAGACCAATTTTCCTGCCAGATGTTCCTTCCAAGACCCCAAGGAAGGCACTCTATCTTCAAGAGGAAAGAGGGACACAATGCTGTGGTTCCTCCCTCCTGTTCTTTGCATGGAAGGAAGGTTTGTCTTCTTCATTCAATATATTTGCATCTATAACAGTCAAGACCAACAGCAATAGGAGCATGATTTGTCGACTCTAACAGCGGTGGTGGCTGTGGTCAGAGGGACAGCAGTGGTGGAAAGAGCAGCTATGTCAGCGGATGTACAGATCTGAAACTCGCCTGTGTGAATGGATGTATCTGAATCTTCGTAAGAACCCAGAGAAGTCAATAGCATTGTCAAGCAAGAGAGCAAAGGCCAGAAAGTCACTTTCTTGGTCAAGACCAGAAACTGAAACCCAACTCCAGGAAAACGGTGTACACCTTTAATCCCATCCCTCAGGAGGCAGAGGCAGGTGGAACTCTGGGTTTCAGGACAGTCTGGTCTACAGAGAGAATTCTAGGACAGCCAGAGCTGCACAAAGAAACCCTGTCTCATAAAGGAAAAAAGGAAAAAAGAAAAGAGAAAAAAAAAAGATGCTCCCAGCCCTGGTGATATTTATCAAAAGCCTGATAGTTATGGGCTGATTCAGCTCTTGGTTTTCTTCCATACATGGCTTAAAGATGGCTCTAGGGATAGCTCCAATGTTCCCACACACTGTATAAGCCCAGTATGTTTTCCCACCCAAAACCAAGGTCTTCTCACATCAGGAAGAGATTTTTAATATATTTTCTATCCACTTCACTAAAGAGCCACTTCACTTTCCAGTAGCTATGTTTTTTTCTTCTGCCTGGATAGCATGCCAGGGTCCAGCTCTCACCTCATGAGAGGTTTTCCCTGTCTTCCTCTGCAAGACACCATCTGCGAGAGTCTATCCTGACCCTACACAAGAGTGTATAGTTAGAAAAAGATGAACGTATGTGCTATGCTTGAGCTTTTGTAGAGCGCCTTGCTTTGTTATGCTCCCCAGTGATGAGGCTGGGACAAGGCGGGAGAGGCACTGGATGGAATGTTACACATCAAAGGCATTTTTTGTCCAGAGATGATGAACCTGTCTACACATCCAGGGAACCGTCCTCTCACCTGAGCCAGAAATGTCAGATTACCTGTGCATCCCGAGACAGGACTCTTCAAAAGACTAGGCTCTGGGTTTTGAGGAAGCCTCTACAGCTCCTCGGGTAGTCATTGGCCAGATGCCTCCTGAGTCCTAGGCGCAGGCCCTGTCACCAGGGTTTCACCAGTATTAGGGCACAGACCCTCCAGCTATGATGGAGAGGCTCACACACCCAACCACACCCTTCCATAGTCTGTCTTTCTCCTTTCACAATTCCCATAAGAGTGGATCCCACAGCTCTTTCCTGGGACCAGGCATTTCTACATAACAAACCCCCAAACTGAGAAAGGCTACAGGCAAAACTCTCTGGTCACTTACTAATGAGACGCATTGTTCCTCTAGGCTCCCCTTGACCAGGAAGGTGCTAGTTTTAAACTCCTAGTTCAGCCAGAAATACAGAGAAACATGTCTCTAATTCTAACTGGGTGAAGTCAGCCATTTCCTCTGCCATACTTTCCTGCTGTCTGCTCTGTCACAAGGCACTCACTCTGCTCTCTGGGTGGCTTGCTGCTCTCCTTCAGACCCCGCCATTTTGCCTGAGGGATGATCAAAACTGTTCCTCCCAGAGACATCTGACAAATGGAAGTCACATCAGACAGGGTCCCTGAACACATAGACTTTAGAGAAAGTAGAAAGGCTCTCCAGCAATCTGTACCTTTAAAACAACAGAGAGCTAGATGTGTCACTATACCACAAGGTCTTTGGGTGGGTCCTCAGGGTTGCCACTGCAGGTCTAGTGTGCGTCCCCTTCCTCAAATCTTCAGCATGGTGGATTTTCTGTCTTGTTTTATCACACGTCTCAAAGTGGCTACTCCAGCTCTCGGCACTATATCTATATGGAGGACACTAATGGCAAAGGGTACAAATAAGTGAGATCTGATTATTGTGTTCAGATGGCAAAGGCTTTCCAGAGAGCTCCGTGCAGACTTCTGTTTAGACTGTGTACACTGTATACACTGGCTCCTAAGTGTCCCAGAAAGTCTATGGTTGTGGTCGCTCTCCAACATGGCTCTGTTAGGATCTAGTAAAACTTTTAAGTAGGGCCTAGCAGGAAGTCTTTAGGTCCCTGAGGGTGTGCCCTTGAAGGCATCTTGGGATGCTAAGCACTTCTGCTTCCTCTCTTTCTCTTCCAAGGCACAAGGTGAGCAGTTTTGCTCTTCTGTGCAATCTTGCCATGAGGTACTGCCTCACTTAGGGCAATGGGACCAATGAAACTATGAACCCAAAAAAGACCTTCCATTCACATGGAATGGAATCTCCCAGACACTGTGATTTAGTAACAGAAGCCTGAGTAACAAACACACTGTGTTTGACGACGTGTATAATGGAGACTGGAAATGGAATTGTCTGTTGAGCAGAAATCCATCTTCAACTCTAACCCTGACTCACCCTGAGAGACCAGACCAGACCACCATGAACAAAGAGCTGTATATGGAGAAAGGGATGGTAGATAGCTGGTTAAATCCTCTTGTAACAATGAGCTAAGAGTCAAGTTAGTGGGGCTGGAGAGACGGCTCAGAAGTTAAGAGTGCTGTCTGCTCTTCCAGAAGTCCTAAGTTCAATTCCCAGCAACCACATGGTGGCTCATAACCATCTATAAAGTGATCTGATACCCTCTTCTGGGCTGCATGTATACATGCAGGCAGAGCACTGTATACATAATAAATAAATAAATAAATCTAAAAAAAAAAAAAGATTCAAGGTAGTGAGCCCGGCATGGTGGTGCATGCCTGTAATCCCAACACTCAGAGAGGCAGAGGCAGAGGCAGGTGGATATCTGTGACTTTGAGGCCAGCTTGGTCTACAAAGTGAGTTCCAGGACAGCCAAGAGTATATAGAGAAATCCTGTATCGAAAAATCAAAAAGGGAAAAAAAAAAGATTCAAACTAGTATGGATCTCATTAAGGTCTGCATGTCTAATGCTACAAACACTCTGCCTTCTTGTCAGACTGAAATCATTCACTGGGTCACCAAACAGACCTCACTCAGGGTATAGAGGCAAAACCACAAGGCCAGGGGTGGCAGCAGCTGCTCCAGATTGGTGACAGTGATGCATGTAGGTATTCTTATGTGAAAACCTATGTGGAGAGATCCAAGATGGCAGCACCTAAGACACATATTGTTTGATCAGCAGGTCAGCAGTGACTATTCAGCAACCAGAGGACTGATCAGAGAATCACAAAACACCAGTACTGATGACCCACAGGTGAGAGGGTCCAAACTGTGTGGAGCACGGTTGGATCCAGCCTCCGAGCACCCAACAAAACCACAAACTGGCAGGTCCCCATACCTAAATCACAGAAAGACTCTACAAATAAAGAGAATTTCAGACCAATTTCTTTTTGTCTGACACAAAAGTATTCAATAAAATACTCACAAACCGAATTCAAGAACATATCAAAAATATATTTCACCATGACGAAGTAGGCTTCATTCCAGGCATGCAAGGGTGGTTCAATATATGGAAATCCATCAATGTAATCCATCATATAAGTAAAATGAAAGAAAAAACCACATGATCATCTCCTTAGATGTTAAAAAAGCATTTGACAAAATCCAACACCATTCATATTTAAAGTCTTGGAAAGAGCTTGAATACAAGGCACATAACTCAACATAATAAAGGCATTATACAGCAAGCCTATAGCCAACATCAAACTAAATGGAGAGAAACTTAAATCAATTCCACAGAAATCAGGGACAAAACAAGACAGTCCACTCTCTTCATATTTCTTCAATATAGTACTTGAAGTCCTGGATAGAGCAATGAAAACTAAAGGAGATCAAAGGGATACAAATAGGAAAGGAAGAAATCAAACTATCACTATTTGTGGTTGACATAATAGTATACAAAAATGGCCCTAAAAATTCTACCAAGGAACTTCTGCAGATGATATCTACCTTTAGCAAAGTGGCTGGATACAAAATCAACTAAAAAAATCAATATCCCTGATGTATACAAATGACAAATGGGCTGAGAAAGAAATTAAGGAAACTATACCCTTCACAAATAGCCACAAATAATAAAAAGCATCTTGGTATAACGCTAACCAAGCAAGTGAAAGATTTATGTGAAAAAAACTTCAAATTGCTAAAGAAAAAAACTGAAGAAAATATCAGAAGATGGAAAGATCTCCCATGTTCATGGATCAGGAGAACCAACATAGTAAAACTGGACATCTTACCAAAGGCAATTTACACATTCAATGCAATTCCCATCAAAATTCCAATTCTTTACAGACTTTGAAAAGTCAATTCTCAGCTTCATATGGAAAAACATAAACCCCAAGTAGCTAAAACAATCCTGTACATTAAAAGATCTTCTGAACAAATCTCCATCCCAGATTTCAAACTGTATTATAGAGCAACAGTAACTAAAACGGAATGGTACTGGCACAGAAATAGGCTGGTTGATTAGTGGACAAGAACAGAAGACCGAGAAATAAACCCACACACCTATGGGCATTTGATTTTTGACAAAGAAGCCAAATTGACACAATGGAAAAAAGATAGCATCTTCAACAAACAGTGCTGGTCTAACTGGATGGCTACATGTAGAAAAATACAAACAGACCCATATTTATCACTGTGCACAAAACTAAAGTCCAAGTGGATTAAAGATCTCAACTTAAAATTGGACACCCTAAATCCATTAGAAGAAAAAGTGGGGAAGAACCTTGAACTCACTGGCACAGGAGACAATTTCCTGAACAGACCACCAACAGCTCAGGCTCTAAGATCATAGGACTTCATGAAACTGAACAACTTCTGTAAGACAAAGGAAATAGTCAACAGAACAAAACAACAGCCTACAGACTGGGAAAAGATCTTCACTAACCCTACTTCTGACAAAGGACTAATATCCAAAATATATAAAGAATTCAAGAAATTAAACACCACTGAGCCAAATATTCCAATTGAAAATGAGGTACACAGCTAAACAGAGAATTCTCAACAGAGAAATAACAAATGGCTGAGAAACACTTAAATAAATGCTCAACATCCCTAGTCATCAGTGAAAGGTAAATCAAAACCACTCTGAGATTCTATCTTACAACTATCTGAATGGCTCAGATCAAAATTTCAAGTGACAGCACATGCTGGTGAGGATGAGGAGAAAGAGGAACACTTCTTCATTGCTGGTGGGAGGGCAAACTAGTACAACCACTTTGGAAATCAATTTGGCACTATCTCAGGAAATTGGGACTAATTCTACCTCAAGACCCAGTAATGCCATGCCTGGGCATATACCCTAAAGATGCTCTACCATACCACAAGGATATTTGCTCAACTATGTTCATAGCAGCCTTGTTCGTAATAGCCAGAATCTGGAAACAACCTAGATGTCCCTCAACCAAAATAATGGATGAAGAAAGTATAGTTCTTTTACACAATGGAATACTATCCAGCTATCAAAAACAAGAAAATCTTAAAATTTGCAGGCAAATGAATGGAACTAGAAGCAATCATCCTGAGTGAGGTCACCAGACCCAGAAAGACACATATGGTATATACTCATTCATAAGTGGATATTAGCCACTTAATACAGGATAACCACATAACAATACAGAGACTGATGAGCCAATCAAGGTCCATGTATGATGTGGACCTAGACCCTCTGCTCAGATGTAGGCAGCACAATCTTCTTGTGGATCCCACAATATGGAGAGTAGGGAGTACTTCAGACAACTTTGATCACTTCCCCCATGGCCGAGCGGTCTTGCCAAGCCACAGAGGAAGACAGTACAGATGAGATTTGATAGGCTGAGGTCAGCTATTAGGGGAGGAGGGCCTACTAGGGGAAGGAGAGGGAATGAGGGAGAGAGGAAGGGTCACAGGTGATGAAGGAGGGGACTACAATCAGGATGTAAAGAATTCAAACTGCAGAAAAAGCAGGCAACTTATAGTGCTAACCCCACTACATGGGAGTAGCTCTGAGACTGGCTGAGACATCAATGTCTATGCACAGACAAGGCTTCTTGTTTGTCACAGAATCCCTGTGACTTATTATTAGATGTCATTCTCATATGGCATGAATAAAGATTTGCAGATGTCTTTCTTATGCTCATACAAAGAGCAGAGAACCAGCCTTAATTGTTCTGTGCATCCCACACACCTTGTACATTTATAATTTTAGGACTGTATAGTGCTTGTGAGAAATTATATGTTTTCAGAAGAAAAGAACTGGACACAAACACTGGACCAGACCTGACAGGATTCATTCCTCTCAGCATGCTGGATGCTAACATCCTGTATCTTTCATGTTCCAGCCCCAGTCACTTCAGTTGCTGTTACTCATCAGAACAGGACAGCTTGGAAGAAAGCTTCTGGTACAAATTGGTCCAGCATTTCAGACTGTCCCATACAGGACTCCTATTAAGCCTGGATTTCTCAACATTTAGAAACTGAACCACAAATGCTTTTCCTGGCTTCTTTAACCATTTCCCTAAGGAGATTTGTATAGGTTTTTGTTTGCTTTTGGGGGCTACAGGTGATAATTTTCTTTTCTTTTCTTTTCTTTGTTTTGTTTTGTTTCGGGGGTGCTTTTGACATTTTTTAAATTTAATTGATTTATTCAGATTACAACTCAATTGTTATCTCAAAGTTTTTGTTGTTATTTCTTTCTCTTTTTTTTTTTTTTTTTTGAAGATTTATTTATTATTATGTACACCTGTAGGCCAGAAGAGGGAGTCATATCACATCATAGATGGTTGTGAGCCACCTTGTGGTTGCTGGGAATTGAACTTAGGACCTCTGGAAGAACAGACAGTGCTCTTAACCTCTGAGCCATCTCTCTAGCCAGGTGATAATTTTCATTGGGAGTTGGTAATAAGTTATTATCGGTCTTATTCAGAAATAAAATGAGGTTGGACTCAGGGATGTCTCTTTTTCCCTTTATTTTTCTTTCATAGGTATGGAGATAGGGGTTGAAAAGAAAAAAGGGCAAATATAGAAATATATAGGGATGACAGAACAAAAAGTAGATTATTGAATCTACTCTTCAACTCGTCCTTAATTGTTACACACAAATAAGATTATTTTTAATTCATTGGTATAGAATTTTGTATATTGATGCAAAATAAGTTTAATCTTGATACATTGGTATAGAATTCAAATTTAAGATTATTTTTCACATACATTATATATATTTCTACTCTAATATGAGGCACTTTACCCATACAACTCAATTATAATGCAACGTTTACTTCTAATACCTTGAAAGTGGTATTGCAGGCTGTTTAGGATAATTAAGTTATACAAGCTAATTGTTAGTTGATTAAATGATGGTCATGTCAATTACTAGTCTATTTTTATCACAAGACTATACATCCTAGGTTTAACAGACAGATATGATTCTACAGCTAGATAAGGTAAAATAGTAAAATAAGGTCTTCAAAAGCCTCAGAGACCTACAGAATATGGCATTTAAAGAAATTTTTAATATTTTAAAGATTATTTGACAAGACAGGTTAACTCTTGTCAACACCCAGCCTACCTCAAAGAAGATGATGAGCATCAAAGAACCTCCTTATGGAGATGACTTCAAATATGGCAAACCAGACACTGGGCAACATGTCTTCTTCCTGCCTCATACAGATTTCTGCCTAAAAATGGGCAAGCTTGGATGCAGGCAGTTAACAGCCAAACTCTGCCAAGACAGAGTAAGCAAGTCCTCAGTAGTTCCTGCCTCACAAATATGTCTGTCAGATATACTGGGCCCTAAGGCTGAAGATGATGCTCCACCATTATACAGAGTTGTGGGTGACTGTTCAGGCAGCAATTGTCTCTGTCATTTTTTTTTTTTTTTCATTTTGGAAGCTGCTAACCTGCACTTCCGATTTTCTCAGGTAACTAGGTTTTATTCCTTCTCAAGTCTCTAATGGGGTTGAAGACCAGATAGTTTAGTTTTACAATTAAGCTTAGCTGTTTAGGGGTTAAGATGTTTTTAGGCCTAGATAGATGTTTTAAGTTGATAGAGATGAGATATGATAGCTAGTGATTTACATTCAGAATTTTAGACTCACCAAGATAGGAAAGATGTTTTCTTCAAGGCTGCCAAATACAAATAGCCAAAACACTATGAATATAACATTTATATGCGTCCTAATTGTTTTGTGGTTCTTCTTGCTGTGTACAGTTTATTTTATTTATGTGTAATAATATAAATGTTTATGTAAAAAAAAGAAACATGATTTAAAAATTGCTATAATAAAAAAGAAGACTTGTCTGACTGCTAGGACCCTAATGCTCCCTTTGCTTCCAAATCTCACTGCTATTTGGAACTTTTCTTTGAACTATGGATCTGTAAGAAGTGCTCTTTAACCCCACCTAGCCCTTGCTCTCTGCAAAGAAAAAAAAAAAAAGACATTCTCCAAACAGATGTGATTAAGACATGGTAGCTGAAGTGGGACAGAAAGTGGCATTGTTCTGTGTGTACGGACATGAAAAGGATGCTAGTAAACGCAAAGGGCAAATTGTAGTAAGACAACCGTGGAGCACAATTACCATGTTGCCTACAACAGCCTTTGTGGAAGTTGTAAAATACGTTCACATTCTGTCTCCTCCCCCCTCCCCCCCCCGCCCCGTTCCCTTCTACCCGTCTCCCTTAAATGTGAGGTGGATTTAGTAATTTCTTTTTAATGGGCAGAATGAAATATGAAATGGTGGCATGGGACTTGAGAGACAGTAGTAAAGCATGACATCTATTTTCCTGTTTTCTTTTTCCTGTACTGCCTATTGGGGTGTAGGGGGGAGCTGGTTGAATGTCTTAGGGACATTTAAGCAATCGGCAGGAATATCCTTGTGAAAAGAACTAAAGGCCTCCTGCTAACATATATAGGTGAACCAGCATCTGAGAGCTGGGGAGTCAGAACCTCCTCCGACCCCACCCAACTCCACCCCCATGCCGAAGCTGCCCAACTCCTAAGTTCCTGATGAACAGATTCTGTGGAATAACATTTGCTCATTTTAATCACATCTTTAAAGCCATAATTTTGGTGTGATTTATATGCAGTTGTGAGTTATTAATATAGCCATAAATCAAATGCTCTTATTTAAATGTGTAATAAGACCTTACTCTGTTAGTCTCTGTCTAATGTTCCATCTGATCTTTTCAATGACCCTGTCAGGTTAAATATCAATATGTTCATTTTACAGAGATGGAATTCAAAGCCTATAGAAAGGACCCAAGGACTTACATCTATCTGATTGCACATATGGTAATTATTTATAGCCTTTTAACTATACTACACTACTCCACTATTTATGTGTATGAGAAAGAGACTGTGGCATGATATCTGATATATACACAAAAATATAAAAAGAACATTTATCTGTTGAGTATAGTTAGTTTTGAAAAGGGAACACAGAATATAGAGGAGACAGGAAAACTTTTCCTTTTTCTTTTTTTTCCTACTTCTGTATTATTCTAAGGTTTTACAATAAGAAATGTATTAACGTAATATTTGTGAAATTACATTTTCATCTGAACTGTGACTCAGCTATCTATCTGTGAAATAAGTTCTAGGAGAAGGATGAACATGTCTGACCAAAATATGAGTCACTGGCCATAGATTCATTCTGCAGCAAATCAGGTTGGCATCTTCTGTGATTTGCAGGGGCAGATGGGGTATTCTAAGCCCCTTCTCTCCTCCAGCCCCACAAACCCTGGTTTCTTCCTTTCTTCATAGCCCATGACACAGCTGGAAGGGAACCCTCCCTCATCCAGGCAGTTTCTCTCAAGGCATCCCCCAGGGTCCTGCCCCTTCCTCCGCAGGTGCCCGCATACTTGTCATGATGTGATGCAGTGTGTCCCACATACAGACCCTAGGATACAGGAATTCTCTTCTCGGACTGTGCGTCCAGTTCAGGAATAGATTCTGAGGGCAGAGTACTCAGGGTCTCTCCCCCTTGTGACTAGGAAAGATCATGTGGTCGGTGTGCTCACCAACCTTGTCCTTGTCACCGTAAGAAGATATATTTAGTATCTGGCCTGTGAGGAAGCTGTCACTGGAGCCTGAATGTGAGGCCTCATCAGTCACTCCAGGGCACTTTCCACAATCCAATCCTGTCTGTTTTTATAGCACCAGCTTATGGAGTGGTGATAAGAGTTGTCTTTCTGATGCAAGACAGGATCAGATGGGGCTGAGAGCACCTGTTATGTGAGGAGTCACACTTTCGGCCCCCTCCCTTCCAGATGGCTTCAGTGTGGCTAGAAGTTCACTTTGCTTGTAGGAACAAGATGTCTTATGTGAAATCCAGATTCCACATGGGTTATGCCTGTGGAGTATTTTTCCCCTCACCCCAGAAGGAAAAGTCAACAGGGCTCAAATCAATCCAGTCTTAAGATTCATCATTTCTTCAGCAACAACCACAACAGACCTTGTTAATCAATCCCAGTACACCTCCCTCCTGTATTCATGGAGGGAAATTATCCATGGAGGACCATGGCTAGAAGTCCCTATTATCAATACTAGTTGTCTCCTATGATGGAAATTGTGAGCCTAGTTGGGCAGAAGGTCAACTGAGAAAGACATTAGATAAAAGCTTGCTTAGGAAAGGGGATGAGATGGCATCAGTTCAGAGTTGGGTGGGAAGGTTAAGGTTTGACATACCACTGTCACAGGGTGGAACCAGCAAGGCCTCAATGAATGCTGCTCAGGGGATATGTGAGAATCAGTATGAGAAAGGACTTGTTCTTTTATCATGTGCTACTAGCAAGTCCCTTTTCTACTCTGGTCCTGTATTGTCTGTCCTACCCATAAAATGAGTAGATGTGCTGCAACTCACCTTATACACTCCAGCATGGTCTCCATGACAACCTGCCTCCTTCCTTCTTCACTAGCCAAAGAGCACTGGTTCCTAGATGAACAATTGCAGCTCAGCGGCAGTAAATTCCCCAAGCTGCTAACAAGAAGACTATGTTCTATCCAAATGAGGTCCAAGAAGAGATACGCAAAGATCTCTTTACAGGCTTGGCTGGCTGATGTGATAAACAGGACCAGTCTCTAAGGAGTACAGAGTCCAGCTCCAGGGAATGAAAGCAACTGGCAAGCACATCATACAGATAGAAGAGTCTTTGTTTTATCAGATATTTCAGAGGTTGTGTCTCATCTTCTGGGAGGAACAAAGTAGTTAGCTAAACTAACTTATCTGCTCAACAACCAATATCCATCATATTCCATATTCTGGTGAAGTAATCAAATATAACATCAATATGGAATGTATGCTTACCATGCTTGTCCTCTAGATGCTGCAGCAGGAGGAGACTTGGGAGTTCCAGGTCTTCTGGGGTAGCATAGTATGACTGTATCTCAAAAATCAAAAGAGCCGGTAAGATGTGTCAGTGAGCACCAAGACTGGCAACCTGACTTTGATCCCTAGAACCTACATGATGGGAAGGAGAGAGCCAATGCTTACAAGTTGAACCCTGACCTCACTACATGTGCTATGTCATGTATGAGTACCTACCTACCTACACACACACACACACACACACACACACACACACACAAAATTAATTAATTAATTAATTAAACAAATATATTGTATTCCCACTTGGTAACTACTGGTGGGAGCACAGTGATAATGCCTTTCAAGAGGGTTTTATTCCCATCTTAGGACAGTCACCATCACTTCTTATTGTTCATATACCGAACTGCCTTATCCATCTAATTGCCTATTTGGTTCTGTAAAGCTTGTCCTAGAAGCTAGAAAAGAAAAAAGAGTCTTACATTCCCTTCACTATCAGAAATAATTGTTTATTGGATGGTTATAAATTAGTTAAATAGATGTGAAATACAGTGGACCTTAACATCTACTGTGAAACCCTAACTTGGTTTCTGAAGATGAGAGAGAAAGAAAATGGACTAGGAGATAAGAAGGAGCAAATCAAAGAACAAGAAAATCCTATTTCAGCTGCCTGGGACCAGCATGCAATGCTGGAGCTCAGCAGCCATCTTAGATCTGGGAGGGGAGATGTACACAGGAAATATGGATCAGACTTGTAGAAGGAGTCAGTGTGTTGGGGGATGGCCTGATGTATTTTGATGCTAATTAATAAAAAGCCATCCCACCTAGGCAGGGCAGAGGAGATAGAGGTGTGGCTAAGGTACCAGGGCTAAAAGAGAGAGAGAGAGAGAGAGAGGGAGAAAAGAAGAAGAAGAAGAAGAAGAAGAAGAAGAAGAAGAAGAAGAAGAAGAAGAAGAAGAAGAAGAAGA